>CM031233.1:187568462-188315129 GCA_018340775.1 Taxus wallichiana var. yunnanensis | reverse complement strand
CTTCAAAATTTTCCTGACACACGGAATTGCAACGTATATAAAATGATATATACAGCAATATTGTTAGAAAAGTGTCAAATAAAGGTAATATTGTCTGACGCGGGAATTTAATCCTAGTCCACGAGTTGTGGTGCAAATTTTAATGCATGTTATGTACGTGGTCAATGGACCCACATATGCAATGTTTTATGATACATGTGCACAATATTTGTCATTTGCTGATGTGAGATCATTACACCTACTTCCACCTACCCCCGCCACAATTAAATCAGTAGTACGCACACCATACACTCACTTGATCTAAGGGCCAAGATTTCATGGAAAAGCTGGAGGAGCATTCTAGATACCCCAAACCACATTTTTCACCATATAAAGGGTGCACAAACCAGCAAGTCATCTAGTGGGGCTATGCTATTGGCATGATAAGGATGTAATACATCTTATTATATAAATAGATCATTTCATGATAGATTTTTCTTCCCCTTCAGGGTTTCTCCACGATAAACATTGGTATTCTCGTCTATTGTGGTAAGGCTATTATTTTTCGGTCTTGTGCCTCTTTACTATCTTCATAAAAAGTTTTACAATGATCGCAGTGAAGCATTCATCAAAACTCTTGATCGCTTGGAGATCTAGATTCAATGTTTCTCTCTCAGCAAGCATCATCCCTCATCAGATCTGCAACTTTTGTGCCACAACTTTCTGCTTGCACAGTAAGATTATCTACTCTACCTTGCATGGCTGATTCTTTACAGTAATAAATCCTGAGAACTACAATTAAAAGGGAAAAACTGACTTTTTCATCTCTTTTCTGAACTCTTCTAGACCAATTTTATTTCAAAAGCATTTATTTCATTTAGAGACATCAGTTTTTCCATTTCTTTTTACTATTATCTGAGGTATGCCCAATTCATGTAATTTGCATTGTAAACACTTGTAAGAGACATTTCTTGTAAAATCACAACATAACCTATATGTTTTGATGACATATTTGGATTCCTCTCTGAAAAATACACACTTTCAAAAAAACACAGCAACTGATTTCGAGTTCATATGCAAAAGTTATGGCCTTTGGAAGTTGCAAGGTTTTCTAAGGAAACAGAACCGCCCCAGCAGTTCTGTCTCTGTCAATGGTAGTTTTGCATCTCGGTGACGGTTTTGACGGTGGTTTCATAACCGCCACCTACAAACAGTGGCAGTTTCATCTCAGGACAAAAGAGAACGCCCAAAACATAACGGTTGCAAGTTTTTGCTTTCCGAAACAGTTTCTTGGCAGTTTCTCATGTCAGGAGACATCTTTGCAGAATTGTTGGGTGTCAGTTATCATAAAAGAATGTAAGAGTTATAAAATTGATTCCCATTGCTGTTCATAAGCAAGTTGGAGTCCTGGTCCATGGGAGTTAGTGATTTTTCCTAGCAGTGAGGAATTGTTCTTGTGGGTTGTTGTTAGATAAGATAAGATAAGATAAATATATTAATGTCCAACAAATGACCACAAAAGTAGGTCAAAGGGACTGCAGAAAACAGCGAGCACCGATACAAAGCGGGAAAACCAAAGAGTTCCCGAGAAAGACAAGTACAAAAGCCAGAAGAGGTGGCCAACCGGAAGGAGAAATCACACGCACCAGAATGGGGGTGGAAATACAAGTGAGAGGAAGAAAGGGGGAAAGACGACCAAGGAGAAGAAAAGAGGAAAGCCCATCAAGGAATGGTAGATCCATCTCTCCTAACATCCAAGGCCGACTAGAAAAAGTTGAGGATAGAATGCCGACCCGCCGAAGAGAGAGTCTTGCCTACTATGTCGTTGTCTAGACACAGTACTATCCCTCTGATGCCTGGTGGATCTAGTTTGTCTCCTAAGGCCAAACCTAGTATGGGCATGCCTGTGATGGCTCGGGGAACCATGGATGGTTTCGTTGGTTTGAACCAATGGAGGAAGAAGTGGGGTCGGTCTCACAAGGGTGCTTAGTGCCTCTCTCCGAAGGTAACACTGTGAAGAAGGAAGTGATCCGCTGGGTAGAGTTCGGTCTAGGATGCGGCTGAAGAGTGTGCTCGTGAAGCTTCAAAGCCTCATGTAAGTATAAAGTCAAGCACCTCTGATCCTCAAACCTGAAGAAGTCAGAAAGATCTTGGGTCCTTCTAAGTAAACAATGGAGCCTCCCTCTGATCTCGTAGTAAACAGGGCACCGAAAAATGAAGTGGGTTTCTGTCTCGGACTTCTGAAAACTACACAACTGGCAAATCCTATCCGAACGATCAAGGTGGTGATCCGTCTCACAACGGAGTCTATGAGAACCAACACCGAAGCCCGACTAACCGAGTCTTAGAGAAGAGTTAGAAAAGAGTTAAGCATCTTATCGTGCAAGTTTTGGGGAGAGAGAGTGAAAGCTCAATTCCATGAAGGCCGTTAATGGCAATATTTTGTACATTTGAGTGAATTACATAGTGAAAGGGGAGTGTAGTTACCTCACCCACTGGAGTTTTCTCCCATTTTGGGTTTCTCCAGGATAAACATTGTGTTCACATGTGTTTGCAACTTTTCATACTTCTCATATATGTGTGTTTAATATTGTGCACATTCATTTACAGCTCTTCATAGCTTTGTTTGGTATACAAATGAGTTATTTTATTGTAAGCTAGGAATCACAAGGTCCGTGTTGGTGAAGCCTAGTGTGGAATATCCACCTGGCTTACGGATCACATACAGCAAAGTTTGGGTTGATTTGTTTGTTTGGTTTATAAATATATAAAACCTCAATTTTACCAAAACCTTTATATTTCTATCTCTACTCATAATTTCTAAAAGAATGAGACATTGTGTTTGAAATGTCAAAACCCTAGCATACATTTCAAACATTTTTTTGTGGGTTCATTTTCAGCCTCCAAAACCCAGAATACCCCAAAATTATGGCATCGTGACAAATTGGTTGTATACAAGAAAATTAGG
The DNA here is from genome assembly GCA_018340775.1 of Taxus wallichiana var. yunnanensis. Classification (NCBI taxonomy): domain Eukaryota; kingdom Viridiplantae; phylum Streptophyta; class Pinopsida; order Cupressales; family Taxaceae; genus Taxus; species Taxus wallichiana. The sequence continues at coordinate 188,312,182 of CM031233.1, read as the reverse complement.
TTGTTCTCTCTGTTTTGAATTTTTCCTAGCTCATCTTTGAAGCCCCCTAAATATGCCCTCTGAATTTCACGGTTCACCTTTATTTCCCAAAACAGCCCTATCAAAAATTTTAAAACTCTGTACTTTTTTAACCTTATTTCCAGAAAACAAAAAGCAGATTCTTGCTATACACAGAAATAGGTATCTAGAAATGTAACTGCTTCCAAGGTGTTAAAAATCCCCTGCTACTATCACAACCTGCCACATCCGTGCCAAATCAACATTCTTTGGGGCCCACCTGCCATGTCATCACCTGCATACTTAGGCATAAGATATATTTCTAGGTACAGTCATTTCCTAGCAATAGTATAGTGTGTTTATAGTTTATACTTGTTAGAAAGCTCTTCAAAGAATATCAGAATTGCATTCTCATTTCTGTTTTTTCATCTTCTGTAATCTTCATATTTTCACTATTTGGACATTCATAAATTGATTGTCTCACATCGCCATATTTTAACAGTCAGATTTCAACAGCTATTCTTTGTCTAAAGAAATTTATGTTTCATATTTGTTGTTCATTTTTCAGATCTGGCAAGATTTGACAGATGTCAGTTTTCAGCCACATGCCCCACAAAACAGGGCCCTGGGATAATGTTCTCCATTTCAGTAAAATGGCAGTCAATCTTCATTGGAAAGGATTTCTAAATTCAATGGTACAAGCTTTTGGTTTCTGATTTCTCAACTTGAGTCCATGAGCTATCACTTGCAACTTTTGACATCATAAACAATTTGTACTGCACTCAAGAGCAAATACAGGAGACCAAAAAAATAAAATCAAACCATGAATGATGAGAAACCACTGCTCAACATAGATAAAACCTTCAGGGAAAAAAACATCACTATAAAATGATGTTACACCCATATCATTCCCATAGCATAACCCCCCACTTGATGACTTACACAAGTGACTGACACAAAATGAGTGCACAGCGCCCCTTAATAGAGTGAGGCAAGCAGGTCGAGGGTTTCTAGAATGCTCCACCAACATTTTCTTACAAAATCTTGGCCCTTCGATTCTTTTACCCTTAGATCATGTGAGTGATGTTGTTGCATGGTGACGCAACCCCACATTTCGGGGACGAGAATGAAAATCTCCCCTGCACCCAACAATGCAAAAAAATAGGGGATGTAGTGTACCTTCAATTCCAGGGTTATTTCCAAAAGTCCCCTTTTAGGAGACCTCCTGGAATCCACAGAAAAAAATCATCTAAAAAATTCCAAAAATGTATTTTTTCAAATTTTGTTGTTTTTCTTTCAAAAATAAAAAATAAATATTTAAATACTAGTACAAATGTCTTAAATACATCTATTTGAAAAACACCAATATGTATCAATCTCAAGGAGCTAATCTTGGATTTGTCACATAATTTTTCCCATCAAGAGTTCCATATTGATTAACGACACCATCACCTTCTCTGCAAATTTCCGATGTCGAGGTGATGGATGGCTTCAATCTAGTTTGCACCATCGTGTTGGGCTCAAAAAAATTGTTTGGTTATTTTTTTGAAAAGGGCTTCAAACTACACCATATGCCCAAAATATCATGATTTTCGATCGCCTTCACCAAGTGTTGTCCAAAATACACCCCCGACTATTTTGACAACTTACAATTCCATTCTTGGACTTGGGCGGGCAAACAGGCAAAACAGAAGTGGCAAATTTGGATCAAATCATGTTTTTGAGGCAAATCTCGGTGAAGTGGGCAAAACCTTCATGTTCTAGGCAAAACTTCCCCTCTTCGTAAGCCCCTCGGTACCACAACACTTAGTCAAAATTTGCAAAATTTGCAAGTACATGAGGAAATGAAGGTTGCCCATGCTCAAAACTACAGGAAATGATGGCTTCTAGTACTGGGTAGGTGGAAATGGGCCATTTATGGTTGTTTGGTGGCTCCCCTCTCTCTCCTTCATTTTTTATATATGTAAGTGCTTATGTACGGGAAAAGGGTTCTATTTATAGAACTTGGAGCTCTTCCTTGGGAGTTTTGCAAGTTCTATACCTCTAGACCTCAGAATCGCATATTTTGCATGTTTGTAAACCTCTTATTTGTAAATGCAAATGAAAATGCTTTTAGTGACATGCAATTGTGGTTTATTCCTTTAAATGCAATGTATTTGATGTGAATCTTTGCCCACTTGCTTTCTTTCAAATCCATTTATCCGTATCTTGCAAAACCTTGTGTTTCCCTTGAATTCTTGCATATATGGTTGCATTTGTGTCTCTACAAGATAGATTTGAACCTTGTTTTAGCTTTGGTGCATCAACCCCTTTCATTTTGCAACATTTTCTCTCTTTTCAGCCTCGATTCTTGTGAATCTGTAGTTTAGATTTAGTTTAGTTGCATTTTGAAGTTGCAGGTTAGTTTGTAGTGGGCTAGGACAGAAGGAACCAGCCTTCTCTGGAGGTTTGTCTTGCTTTGCAAGGTCCCACACTTGGAGACTTTCCCATGTTACCCAAAAATTCTGATTTTCATGCATGATCATTCAGAGGGTGCAATTTTTGGTGATATCAGTTCGGTTGCACGGCTACTAAAGTGGGACCAGATTGAAGTGCTTTACAACATATCATCGGGTATGATGTGTTCTTGGTGATATTCAACCTTCGGAGGCGTTCTCAACACATCCGCGACTCAACAATATATCTCTGGTTTCAGTAGTCAAGTGTCTTAGTTTCATGAGAAGAGTTCAAACAAGACAAAGGATAGCAAGTGGAGAGCCTTTTGAATACTTGCAGTTGTCACCAAGGAGAAGAAGAAGAGGTAGATCAATTCAAAGGTCACCATCACCTCCAAATATAGTTCTCTCTACTCTTCCTCCTAGTAGGCCTTTCTTGTTGTCTTCTAGGGTTCTAAGACCCATCACATTCATGGCCCATCAAAGAAATCAACCTTTTGTGACCTTTAATGGTGGCAGTCCCTTGGCTTTAAATGCCCAACATGACATACCAATATCTGCCCTAAAGAGCATTCCATTTTTACTAGTGAAAATTCAACTACCCATGTTGTGCACATATTAAATATCAATAATGTTTGTTCTATTCATCTTCATTCACTGAAGATGATGTGACAGTCAAGCTCTTGGCCTCATCTTTCAAGGGAAAAGTGTTACACCGGTGTAGAGTCTACAAAGATGCTTCTATTCATACATGGGATGAACTTGGAGAGAAGTTTTACAAGCATTTTGGAGAAAAGGCGAGATAATATCTCTTTATTGGAGCAACTAACAACTATCAAAAGGGCCCTCTTGTATGTAATATCCCATTTTGGGATATTAATTAATTTTATTAATTTACTACATCGCAATAGAAGCAAACTTAGAAGAGAAATCCTTCTAGGTCCACCTCAACTAACCCAGTGTCGGCTTCAATACAACCTAAATAGGGTTGGAGTGAGCCAAGGTAAGGGTTCAAATGGGCTATCTAGTTGGAATTTACACTTCTTTAACCAATAAACTTGCGAAAGTAGAAAAATAAATTTAATATCCCGGAAAATAGCTGAAAACTTCAAAATATGATAACTTCCTTAATATGAACTCTTTTTGCATGAAACCAGATGCAGATGAAAGATAAAATTAAGATATTTCAAATGAAACCAAAATCAGAATTTTTAGTCAACTAAAACCCACTCAAAACAGCCCTTGAAACTACGGTTGAAACTAGGGTAAAATATCTAAATTCATTCCAAAGCACTTTCCTTCACTTTTCAAACTTAATAAATGCAGTTTTCATATCTCGCAATTAATAGTTTATAACAGCAATCGATAAAATATTAGAGAACCCTCTTTAATGGTTGTTAAAACCCTCTACACAAGTTGATTTAGCATAAGTAATTACCAGACCACATATATAAACATAAAAATGATCAAATCATGGCCATATCAATTAGATAAACATGCTGAAAATTATCAGATTTAAATTTGTTTCAAATACCACCAATTTGCACCACAATTGTCACCCAAACAAGTCGACTTGATGCACAATAATCAGCTGCAAAAATCAAATTGAATCCTTCACACAAAGCTCTCAAAACCCTCATCAACAAGCTCATGCACTCTCCAAAAATGGCGACTCATATATATGGAAGAAAGATGCAAATAACTTATCAATTCAAGGCTCAAAGGGCACACACACTTCACTCAAAGGTGGTGTTGAAGAACACCTTTTGTTTTAGATCATTAGTGGGCATACATCCCTCTTCAAGCATGAAGATAAGTTTGCAAAAACTGTCAACATGCGAAAAGGAGTACCCACATTTTCTTTTATATTTTTTTCCTTGCACATCCTCCAAAGTTCTTTTTCCATCTTTGGCGCCAAAATCTAGGAGGGAATCTCATTTTAAAAAGTGCCTGGAAATCACACTCAAAGCAAATATTAAATGCATAAGGAAATTAAATTAAAAATGCCCATATGAATCGACCCATGCTTAGAATAAATCACTTTATTCCACATAATAATTATTAAATATTCCCAAGGAATTCGACTTGCCTTAATTTATTTCAAAAATAATTAATTACTCCAAGGAAAATCGATTCCCTTTCTCATTATTCGATTTACACAAAAATAAAAATATAATTTGATTTTTAAATTCATATGTGCAAATCGATTTTCCCTTATTTTAATTTTCATTTTAAAAGGGGGACATTACATTGTGAGTTGATGATGAACTTCAACTTCAGGTTTCAAAGGACATGGGAAAGAATTCTAACCCTCTTTAGGCCACCTCCTCAAGGTGCATTTTTATATTTTTGAGAGCTCTTAATTTTGATATTACAAGTAATGATTCAATCAATGGGAGTTATGGCCTTGCATGTTGCTTATGAGACAGCTATTCAAACTAAGAATGTATCGGTTCAAATTGGAAAGATGGCCCCTAGACCCCCAACTTCCCTTTTCCCGAGCTGCATCAAGAGATTTGACCTTTTCTTGCCCCAATCCCTAAGTCTAAAGCTAGTTCATCTGCCCCTACATCTAGTTATTCCAGTGAGATAGATGATCTCAAGGCCTTGATCAAGAATATGTCAAATGAGATAGTTTCCGTCAAAAACAACAAGACTAAGCTCCTAGGCCCTACCAAAATCAAAATCAAGGGTATCAACAAAGGAATTACTACGCAAATCAGAGTTATGGGCAGAATTACCGTAAGGTAGATTTCAAGGTGCAAACCATAACTTGCGTCTTTAAGCTTTACTTCCTCCACAACATGCACTTGCTCCTAGCTCAAGTAAAGCTATCATCCCAATTCAAAATAATCTAGCTCAAGGAATTGAATGGTGTTTCCCATGTAATCAGCCCCATAATCAGAATTCTTGTGAAAATGGGGTGCAAGGGCAGGCTCTTATGGTGCAAGGTTCCTTTAATCAACACGAACCAATGATGGGATTTCCAAATATTAGTGTTGAAGAAGCTCAAGAAGTTGTCCCTAAGGCCAATCTCATGTTTTTTGGGTCTGACGAGTTTTGTGCAATCAATCAAATTGTGGGCAGCTCAATAGACCTCAAATTCATGTTGTTGATAATACAATGTCTAAGAAGAGAGTATTGGATACTCAACCTTCATCTTCTTCTAAGCAGGAGAATCCTCTTCACAAGGAGAAGGAATTTGGGGAAGATTTAAGAATAGGTTGTTTGATGTTTCTAGCAAACCTAGCTCCATAAAAGAGGTCATTCCTCAACCAAGAGTGTCTTTCCCAACATTGGAGCAGTCAAGGAAAGAAACAGTGACACCAATGATGCACAAGGCGGTAGGCATTCCTATGAATATTGTTGAACAAATGAAGAAAACTAATCTAAATGTGACAATGTGGGATGCCTTGTCCATTCCATATCAATTCATTCCATCAAATGGGACAGCAAAACAAAGTCCAAGCCCTTCAATTAGCTTATGTCAACCCAAGGAGGAGCAAGTAAGTGAAACAAAGAAACCTCCGCCTTTTATATCTCTTTGATTATTGGCAAGCATCTAGTGCATAATTGTATGATAGATTCAGGAGCCAACACCTCTGTGATGCCTAAGAAGATAGCAGACACTTTGGGGATTGAGTACACTCCAATCACTAAGGGTGTTTTACAATTGGATGGTACTACAGTTAGAACAATTGGAGTAATCAAAGGTCTTGAGCTAACTCTCCATGCATGCCCTAGTCTAACCATTTCTCAAGACATATCAGTTATAGATTTGCCTCCTCTCTTTGCTATTTGTTTGTCAAGAGACTTCACAACCAAGGTAGGAGGTTACTTGTCCTCAAATTGGTCTCATATGCTCAAGGACGAGGTATGGGACTAAGTTTACAATTAAAGTTGAGCCTATCTCAGCTTATCATGTTGAAGTCCATGATCCTAGCCCTATTAACTCAAGCATCATTTTGCAAGAAGAGATAAGCATTGATTCATAACCAGTTGTCTTATGTTAGATGAGTGGGCTAAGGAAATGTATGAATTTGATCCATATGACATTGTTGTTGAGATAGGTTTAGGTAGTCATTGATCAAGAGGAGGGTACTTGCATCCCAAGTGACCTATGGAAGATTTTTTTTGACGATTATAAGAGTAGAAATGGAGTTGGAGCAGGTGTAGTTTTGATTTCCCAAAGGGTGAGAAATTTATTTTCGCTCATAGGCTTCAATTTACATGTTCTAACAATGTAGTTGAGTATGAGGCTTTAGTTCATGGACTGTTGTTGGCCGAGAAGAGGCATATTAAGAGGTTACAGGTGTTTGGGGACATTGAATTGGTTGTCCACCAAGTAAGAGGGAAGTGTGCTACCAAGAACAATCTCTTAAAGGCTTATAAACATAGAGTTTGGGACCTACTTGAGAGTTTTAAAGCTATTAATCTCTAAGTAGTGCCAAGAAAGTTAAATGTGGAGTTGATCAGATGGTTGTTGTGGGGTAACAATTTGTCCCACTTAGAGATCTCATTCAAGGATGCAATCAACATGTCAAGATGGTAGTGAGACCATCCATCTCGAACAAAAATGTGAGTTGGCAAGTCTTTGAGAGCGATGAGCAAATTACCCATTTTATTAAGAACGAAGTTGATTTTCATCCGATCGAGTTGAGGTCGAGGTAAGAAAGCTATGAGGATCAGGTTATCCAATTAAGAACTAACAAATTACCAAGAGGTCTGGTTACTCTTGAAAGCATATTCAGCCCTGATGATGAGTTCAAAGGAGAAAAGAAAAGTATGATAGCTAGCAAAGAAGACTATCAAAGGGTTGTGATTTCCCAAGATAAGGAGTTGCTGCTTGGAAAGGTATGTGATGAAACTGAAAAACAAGTTTTTTTGTCCTTATGTTACCAATACCATGATATTTTCTCATGGAGCTATGAAGATCTTAAGGGTTTCAATCCTGAAATCATGTAACATGCTATAGATCTTGACCCTAATGTCAAGCCTATTAGGCAAAAGCAAAGACATGTAAATCCCAAGATAGAACCCCTAATGAAGAAAGAGCTTTCCAAACTCATAAAGGCCAGAATTATATTCCCTATCAAGTACTCCTCTTGGGTGGAAAATTTAGTTCCTGTAAGCAATAGGACTAGAGAGATTAGGCTATGTGTTGATTTCAGATATCTAAATAGAGCCTCATTAAAGGATCACTATCCTTTTCCCTCCATGGACTAGATTTTGCAAACAAGAGCAGCGCCGAGAGGTTTTCCTTCTAGATGGATATTCCGATACAATCAAATATGGGTTAAAGAAGAGGACAGGTATAAAACATTTTTTACTACTAAATGGGGAACATACGCCTATGAGAAAATGCCTTTTGGGTTGTCTAATGTTGGTGCTACCTTTCAGAGGGCCATGGATTTTTCTTTCAAGGGCTTCATAAACAAGTTTATTCTGATTTACTTGGATGATATCACTATTTTCTCAAAGGAAGGTGAAGATCACATGGAACATCTTGAGAAAGTGTTTGAAAGGTGTAGGGAGTTTGGGGTGTCACTCAATCCAAAGAAATGCATCTTTGTTGTCCCACAAGGAAAACTCTTGGGTCACGTGGTTTCAAAAGAAGGAATAGCTATTGACCCGCAGACAGAATTTCAGCCATCCTTGCTCTCTCCTTGCTAGCACATAAGAAAGCATTACAATCTTTCGTTAAAATCAATTTTGTTAGGAAATTTGTTCCTAACTTTATAGGATTGGTGAAACACATCACTCAAATTGCTGAAGAAGAACACTCCTTTCAAGTGGACCAATGCGGGAAAGGAGAGTTTAAATAAGATCAAACAGGCAATAACTCAAGTTTTCACTCTCATTAATCCGAATTATGAAAAAGATTTTATCTTCTATGGTCGTTTTAAGTAAGCAAAATGATGAAGGTTTGGAGCAACCGGTGGCTTTCTTTAGTCAAACACTGAAGGACTATGAGCTAAGGTACAGCCACATGGAGAAACAAGTCTTTGCAGTCATGAGGGCTCTCAAAAATTCAAGCATATGCTCGCCAACAATCCTATCAAGGTGCTGGTTTCTCATCCTAGCATGAGGAATTTAAAAATGGGGGCAAAGGTTAGTGAGAAGAGAACTGGATGGGTAGCAAGAATCATGGAATATGATGTCACAATCAAAGCTACCAAGTTCATTAGAGGCAAAGGACTGTGTGAACAACTTGCAGCGGATTTTATTAATGATGACCAAGAAGCTTCTTATGCCTTGGAGAAAGAGGAAGAACAATCGGCAACAACTATGCCTAAGGGCAACAACTTTGTGGGTAACATGGTTAAGTTCCTAGCTATTGGCGAGTATCCCCTTGGGATGGATAAAACAAAAGGAGACACTTCAAGCTTCAATCCATTCCCTATGTTTTAATAGATGGCATCCTCTTCAAGAAAATCCTAGAGGGAGTTTTGTTGAGATGCATTGATGGAGATCAGATTGTGAGGATTCTTGGTGAATTCCACGAAGGCTTGGCTGGTGGTAATTTTTCTCCAAGAGCTACAACCATGAAGATCATGAGGGCTGGCTATTTTTGGCCCACATTATTCAATGATGCTCATTCATGGGTTAGAAAATGTAAAGAATGTGCCTTATTTACTGGTAAGAAGAGGTTGGCAGCCCTTCCACTTCACCCAATTCAATCGGGATTGGTCCTCTCAATGGGGTCTCGACTTCATCAACATGATCAATCCAAAGTGTCTAGTGCTGGTCATAAATGGGTTTTGACTACCACTAACTACTTTACTAGGTGGACCAAGGTTGTTGCACTCAAAGAAGCTACTAAGACAACCATTTTGGACTTTTTGGAGGAAATTGTGACTAGGTTTAGGGTCCCTCATACCATAATATTTGATAATGCTAAAGCTTTTGTGGGATTTAAGATCTTGATTGGGCTCTCAAACATGGTATTTATCTAAAGACTTCTTATAACTATTACCCTCAAGGTAATGGCCTAGTTGAGTCCACCAATAAGAATTTGATCAGGATCATGAAAAGAACAATGGAGATAAATCAAAGGCAGTGGCACACAAAAGTTAGACACGCTCTTTGGGCTGATAGAATCACACTAAAAAGATCAATAGGTAATTCCCCCTCCGTCCTCGTGTATGACAGAGAAGCTAGACTTCCAATATCTCTCGAATTGCCTTCATTAGAGCTAGCTCATTAGTTAGAATTAGATGGTGAAGATGAAAGAGCAATTAGAATGGTAGAGTTGGTTGAGTTGGAAGAGTTGAGGCAATCAACCATGAATAGATTAGAAGAGCACCAAAAGCTAACCAAACAATGGTTTGATAGGAAAGCTAGTGAGCAAACCTTCAAAGAGGGAGACCTTGTTTTGAAGTGGGATGCAAACAGAGCCAAACCAGGAAGACACTCCAAATTTGATGTGCTATGGAGTGGACCATACATCATCTCACTTAAGAAAACTAATGCATTTGAGTTGTCAAAGCTCAATGGGAAAGTACTTTAGATCCCAGTCAATGCGATTTATCTTAAACCCTCTTTTTGATAGATATGTTGCAGAAACGGAACGGTACTGATATGGGTCCAGTACAAAACGCGAAACGGCAATTTTTGAAAAAACTTTGGATACGAAACACGGCAAAAACGTCCGTATAATATACTATAAAATATATATATGCATAGTACTCGTTTCATAATTGTACTCCATGGACAATAAAAGATAATTGATAAAGCACTCAAAATATTTTGTATTCATTGAAATTTGAAGTTCTAAAGAGTCATCATTCAACATGGTTACAATTTCAATGATTCACATATACATAATATCATCTAGTTTAATGAAAACTAAATTTAGCAAGAGAAAAATGAGAGTGTGATTTAGAATGGACCCAGGATGTCATTATATGGCTCTTAGGAAGTGTCTTTAGCAAGTTTAAGTAGGTAGATTAGGTTTAGGTGCAATAAATGAAGGTATTTTTTATTTTTTAAAAAGTTATGATGCTTTAAAATTAAAAAGCTGTTGAAACGGTGGGACATTTCCACAGCATTTCCCTCACATTTCGTACTCGTTTCGCATTTCCGAAACGTTTCCAGGCAGAAACGTGGGCCCCTTAAGTGTTTCCTAGCTTCACAGATTGAGAGGGGTTTGTTTCACCTTGTGCATATTAGATTAGTTTTTACTTCTTCCAAGTGCTCTTCAGCACATTGTCTTGTTGGTAGTTTAGTTTCTTTTACCTAAGTGTTTTGTGCAGTGTTCTTGTGGTTCCCAAGTGGCATTTTTAGTTGTAGATTTGTCTGAGGAAGACTCCGAATAAGATATGATTCAGTAGAATTGGGCAATGAAAAGGATGAGTTATAAGAAGCAAGCAAAACAAAGTTCAGACCAACTTGCAGGCATTCAAGATGATGTGAGAGGCACTTCTAATAGCTTCATTCATGGATTTTCAAGCAATGGGTAGGAAGATCAGTTTCAAGACAATTTTCCACTCTCATTACGGTCTAGTTTGGAGCAGGTTTCATAATGGAAGCAAGGCGTTTTGGATCAGTCCCAAGGTGCAATTTTTCAGCCCACAAGATCATATGCAAATCCATGTGGAAGTCACAATTCATATTGTCCAATCAGTTTTTTTCACCATTCAACCATAGCAAAAATCAAAGTTTTGGGATAGTTTGTAAGTTTTAATCCACATCTCCCAAGACATCAGCTTCTCAAGGCACTCCAAGCAACTCCAGGTCCACGTAGCGCTTCTTTCAAGCTCAATGGTAATATTTTCAAAGTTTTAGATCGGTGTTTCAAGTTTTTAGACTTGACTCCATGCCCAAAGGATGCTCAAAATGCCACTCGATCTCCTATCTAAAGCAAGCAAATTGCCTAGTTGAGTCGCCAAAATTGTTGTCCAAAATACCCTTCCAAGGGCTATCTTGACAACTTACAATTCCATTCTTGGACCTAGGCAATGCAAGCTAGGCAAAACAGGTAAAGACTTGGCAAATTTGGATCAAATCATGTTTTTGGGGCAAATCTCAGTGAAGTGGGCAAAACCTTCATGTTCCGGGCAAAACCTTCATGTTCCAGGCGAAACTTCCCCTCTTGGTAAGCCCCTTAGTCCCAACACTTAGTCAAAATTTGCAAATTTGGGCGAAATCGGTAAAATCGGGCTGTCAAACACGAATTCAACGGTGTCAAGGTTCTCTGCCCCGATAACCCAATAAGGCCGATTAAAAAGGCAAGATATTAAAGTGGTTGTTTAACGCTCGTAGGGAATAGTTCTAGGGTTCTCCCGATTAACCGAAACGCCTGAAAAAAACAAACTATAAAGTTGTTTCAATGAAAACGTGGAAAACACAATTTTTGGAGAAAAAGGCCATTTTTATCACCTACAGTGCCCGCAACAACTCCAACTACACAAATTTATTGATGAATGGTGCCCAAACCTTGCTCAATTGCTCTAATGTCGAGTATAGGAGGAAGTGAATTGTGCCCATGCTCAAAACTACAAGAAATGATGGCCTTTGGTACTGGGTAGGTGGAAATGGGCCATTTATGGTTGTTTGGTGGCTCCCCTCTCTCTTCTTCATTTTCTATATATGTAAGTGCTTATGCACGGGAAAAGGGTTCTCATCTGCAGAATTTGGAGCTCTTCCTTGGGAGTCTACGCAAGTTCTATACCTTTAGACCTCTATAATCGCATATTTTGCAAGTTTTGTAAACCTCTGATTTCTAAATGCAAATGAAAATGCTTTCAATGACATGTAACTATGGTTTATTCCTTTAAATACAATGTGTTTGATGTGAATCTCTGCCCTCTTGCTTTCTTTTGAATCTATTTATTTTTATCTTGCAAAACTTTGTGTTTCCCTTTGAATTCTTACATATATGGTTGCATTTGTGTCTCTACATGTCAGATTTGAACCCTGTTTTAGCTTTGGTGCATCACCCCCTTTCATTTTGTAGCATTTTCTCTCTTTTCAACCCCGGTTCCTGTGAATCGTAGTTTAGATTTAGTTTAGTTGCATTTTGAAGCTGTAGGTTAGTTTGTAGTGGGCTAAGACAAAAGGAACCAGCCTTCTCTGGAGGTTTGTCTCACTTTGCAAGGTCCCACACTTGGAGACATTCCCATGTTACCCAAAACTTCTGATTTTCATGCATGATCATTCAGAGGGTGCAAATTTTGTAATAACACAAGCAAGAAGGCAAAGTTAAAACTGCCCCAAAGATCAAATGGACACCGAATTTAAGGTGGACCATTTTTATTGACATCTCACACTATTACACTCACACCGCCACCCTCTTAGTTAGTTTGCCATTGTAGCTTAGACCGATATTTATTTCTTTTTATATATTACTATTAATTTGTTTATTTTTTATATTTTATCGAAAATTTTAATAGCCATCCTCTACCTGTCCCCAAAATTTGGGAAATTTTTGCTATCCAGAACCCTGTTCCTACAACCCCATGTCCGGCGGTCTTAGGTAATTGTGGTGAGAGGACATCCGAAGAATTTAATTGTGGTGGTGGTAGGAGGAAGGTGTATTTAAAAGATATCAAAAATGAAGAACAATGAGTAAAAAGAGTTGCAAAACCAATGGGAGGTGTATTAAAAATTGCAGATTAACAAAATCTTGAGTCATTTGAATGCATTATCAAAAATCAAGAATGTAGCAAAAGAGGCACGTGCTTATTTCAATTTTTACAATGCTTAACAAGCCGAGATATGAGAAGGTTTCTCAAAACCAGTAGCTGCAAGTAAATGCAAACAATTTTAAGAACGGCATAAGGAGCAAGTGGGTACTTAATAAACTAAAAGAAAGTATTATTACTAATCACAAAGTTAGTCTATAAAAATGGTTTTTGTCAAACATCACAACCGATTAAAGTTAACTTTTGATAGTAATAAAATCAGTATCATCACGTTGGGTTGTAAATCATAAGTTGTATTGTATTTCGTATTGTATTTTCTATATTCTTTTCTAGCATGTATTTCTATGTATGTGTGTGTATTCTTCTTGTAAAGCATGTGTATGTTGGCCCTAAACAACTTATAATTGGTGAACCCCGCTGATGGTAAGCTATAAGTAAGCTTGTGAAATGAAGATGAAGTGGAAGACAATAGAAATAGATTCGAAAAAAAGAAAAAATACAGAGAATGATTTAAAAGGAAAGTATAAAGAGCAGTTCCAGAAAGGTAAACCCAGAACGAAATATAAATTTCGTAAATATAAACATTTGGGTAAATCAAACAGGTTTAAACCTACCTGTTATATTTGTAAAGATGCTCATTATGCTAATCAGTGTCCACAGAGACATACAGAGAAAGGTAAGGCAAAGGTGAATGCCTTAACCAGTAAAGGCATAGAAGAAGAAGAATATGCTTTTATTTCTGACACTGATAGTTTATCATCTGATATATCTTATGTCTCCATTGAAGGAGAAAATTGCAATAATATTCAGCAAGCTTTCATCGATGAAGATAGTACTGATAGTGGGTATAGTTCAATTCCTTCCTTTACTCATTTCAGTATCAATATGGTATCTAACTTTGTTCATCCCATGATACCACCAAGTGCAGACTTGCTCAGAAGACAAGTTGAAAGTCTCTCCAGTCGGTCTACGACAGTTGTCCCCTTGGGACACAACAAGGAAGATAGCTCTTCAAAAAGAGCTCAGAAATCTGCAAGACAGATACTTAAGACAGAATGAACTAGAACAAAGCCAAGCTGCAGAATAGAGCTGAATCGAGATCAAGAGTCCTTTGAAGCATTTCCAATACGGCCTCCATTCCAACAGAGAGTCAGACAAAGACAAATTCCCACCAGGGGAAGGTTTGGAGCATGGCGTGGAAGAGGAAGAGGAATCAGTCCTCCTGTTTACTCCTCTTATGAGCCAGGACAATCTTCAGAGAATCCAGCTTCAAGGCAGATGTACAAGACCTGGAGAAGATCCAGGATTGAATTACTTGAGAAAGTGCTTGCTAAAGCAACTGAAGAATATAGCAAGCTCATAGCTGAGGAAGAAAGTGAAAAGGAAGATTCTCAGGAGAATCTTGAAGAAACATACCATAATCTGGCAACAGGAGATGACCAGCCATCACAGCCAAAGGTATGTACATTAAGCTGCACCCAGAATCCCTTTATAGCAATCACTATATGCATTCCAAATATAAAGCCTTATGTATTGGATGCCATGATTGACACGGGTGCTGAGATTAGCCTTATCAGACAGTATGCTCTCCCTAGTGATTGTTGGGTTAACACCCATACTAAAATCAAATTTGATAAGAGAGAGGTAGTCTGTAAATCAATGGCTAAGGTAAAATTAGATGTTGAAGGACATTCTATTGACATAGAGTTCTATCAACATAATATGGAGAATTATGACTGTCTTCTAGGAGTTGATTTTCTGCAACAATGTAATACATTCAGCATCTCCCAGAACAGTATAATGTTGTTTGAGCCTCCTGTATCTATTCCCAGGAGATATTCTTTCCAGAGCATAGTTCCTTTACCTCAGAAGGTAAAGACTGTCAATAATACCTGGATTCATAAATCTATTTCTAACAATGCTGTTAATATTGAAGAAATAGTCTCCAGGATTAAGAAGAATGTCTGCAGTGAAGATCCACATGCTTTCATCAGCAGAAAGAAGCATTACTGTTCTTTGGATCTTCAGATGATCAAAGATGATAAGGGCAATGAAGTGCTACCAAAGTTCAAAGCACATCATAAAGGCATGCCCCCTGCAGAGAGAAAAGAATGCCAGGGTGAGATACAGAAACTGATCAAAGCCGGATTCATCCAAGAATCCAATTCACCATGGGCATGTTCAGCCTTTTATGTGAACAAGAGATCTGAGCAGATCAGAGGAAAGAAAAGGCTAGTAGTGGATTATAAGCCACTGAATAAGTTCATAACTGCTGTACAGCATCCCATTCCAGCCAAGGATGACATCTTGAGAAGAATCAAAGGATCTCATGTCTACAGCAAGTTTGATCTGAAGAGCGGATTTTGGCAAGTATTCTTGCGCAATGAAGATATGTATAAAACCGCCTTCATCGTACCAGGTGGTCAATATGAATGGAAAGTTCTTCCATTCGCCTAAAGACGACTCCTTCTATTTTCCGAGGAAGATCATGGATAAAATCTTCGGTGAGTTGTCGATTTCCTAATTGTTTACATTGATGACATTCTCATATTTTCTAAGTCTCCAAAGGAGCATTTAACTCACTTAGAAAAATTCTATGAGACTGTATATAAAAATGGGATCTGCTTGTCTCCCACTAAAATGGAAATCTTTAAGGAAGAAATAGACTTCCTTGGTATTACAATCAGTTCAGGAACAATTTCTATGCAACAGCATGTGATTACTAGTATACAGAATTTTCCTGACCAGATCCTAGAGAAACAACAATTGCAGCGTTTCTTAGGATGTATCAACTATGTTGCTGGTTTTTACCAGAACATAGCAGCTGATCGTGTACTGCTAAATAGTAGACTCAAGAAGAATGCCCCTGGATGGAACCAGGACATGACCAAAGCAGTACAAAGAATTAAGAAACAAGTACAAGAGCTTCCAGCAATGTCATTACCAGGACCTGGCAAGAAGATCATTGAATGCGACGCCAGTGAACAATTCTGGGGAGCCGTACTCAAGGAAAAGGCCGAGAATGATAAAGAGAAGGTATGTAGGTTTGCCTCAGGAGCTTTTCAAGGCTCTGAGCTAAATTATCATTCTTCCCATAAGGAATTATTAGCTGCTAAAAAAGCCATTAAGGCTTTTCTCTGTTCTTCGTTCAGAATGAAGAATTTATTTTAAGATCTGACCTCAAAGATTTCAGAAAAAGGTTAGATGGAGGAGATCCAGCTAATAAGGTAGCCTTCAACAGACTCCAAAGATGGGGTCTTTGGTTTGACAACTTTGAGTTCCAAGTAGAACATATATCAGGCAAACAAAATGCTCTTGCAGATTTTGTCAGCAGAGAACTCAATACTTCTAAAAACATTAATGTCACAGAGGTTATCCATGAATCCCATGGCACTGTATGGGATCATCGACATGCAAAAGAACAAATTGATGCATTAGTACTGTGTGACAACAGAATGTCACAAGAAGCTCAAACGCTTCTTATCTCTAGAGATCTTATAACCACACAAGAGTTCGCAATGTCTGAACTTGAATGTAAACTTTATGATCCTGACATACCAGGTCATGAGTTTCATACTTGCAAGAACCCTTGGTCAAATGTTGTTTAAAGTGGCAATGGCGATCTCTCTACGCAGTCGAACAACCGGATTTCCTACCTGTCGAAGGTCTCAGACTCAGGCAGCTGATACCAAGAAAGGACACATTATGGCGGTTCGAGTTTTCAAGGATGTGGCCTGAAGAACATCCTCTACAATCAGATATATGGAACCGACCTCCTTCTCTGGGAGACAGGAAGTACATCTCTTCTCACTTCAAGTACTTTCTTTCAAAATTTCTCCCTTCTAAATTATCTAACTCTCCTCTGTTAAATGTGCATCCGGATACAGCCAGAAATATCATTATTCAATGTAAGATCCCATGGTATGTTAAGGCACATTATTATATTAAGATTAACCACAGGAATTTGGTTGAAAGACCAAATGCTACTCTTTGGAGGAGAATTCTTCTGCATCACACCATGGTCGTGCGACCTCCAGCTCCTGATCAGGATCTCAGACTTCTGGATCACTATTTGTTTCCTACAAGGGCTCATCTTCGACCAAATACAGATGGAACCGCGGATGTCTCGTATATGGCTGGAGCAACATGAAAGGTTACTTCCTGGAGCACCAACAAGAAATGATTCCACATCATCTTCTGACGATGATGACCCTGACCGTCCAGGACCCTCTGTCCTCTTCGAATAATTGAGTGCGCTCCGCACTATCTGTCATGA
The DNA here is from genome assembly GCA_018340775.1 of Taxus wallichiana var. yunnanensis. Classification (NCBI taxonomy): domain Eukaryota; kingdom Viridiplantae; phylum Streptophyta; class Pinopsida; order Cupressales; family Taxaceae; genus Taxus; species Taxus wallichiana. The sequence goes on along the minus strand of CM031233.1, from coordinate 188,294,828 downwards.
TGATAGGCATGTTATCATCTTCTCTTTTCAGGATTCCTTCTTATCCTGCTTTTAATAAAGTTATCCGACAGGCTTGTTGTCGGTAGTTAGCTTTTGTAGGTGCGTGGTGGACCCATTGGCATCTTTGTACCTTTGGGTGGTGTCGTGTCTTGCTTTTGGTGAGTGGGCTGTACTCACTGAGGAATCTTACCGATTACCTCTTGCTCCGGTTTCCGGTCTTCCCGTATCCGGTGAAAAGCTTTGAGTTGCCTATTTAATAGCGCATCCTCATTTCATTCACTGTTTGGATTACACTGGATCTGGACTAGATTTGAATACATTGGATTAGAGGATACATCTGGAGTAGAAGAAAGGAAGGATTTCAGAATTCAGAGTCTATACATATATGTTTGTAAGTCAGAAATGTTTAAATCTGTCCATGTACTTGTCAGAGTTAATGGAAGTTTGAAGTTATTGAATATAGATCATTTTGATGAATTTGAGAATGTGTTTGATTCAGAAGACGTGTTTGATGTTGTAGTAATGATATTAGTAGATCTATTCGGAGATGATGCAGAAATAGATATTCATTTGATATTTGGTCAGTATTAGAATGGTTGATACTGTCTTTGTTGTTTTACAAGTTGAGTTAGAATATAAGTTGATGATCATTAATGATTTCAGTATATTTGAAGATTACTTTGAAACAGAGGATGTTTTTACAATCGTCTTAGGTTGTATTAAAGAAGTATATCCACCGTGGAGTTATGTTACTATCATTCACATATATGGTTGGTAGATAAGAGTGGCAGTGTTATTATGATTAGAGCCTTAACATGAGATGGAGCCAAAAGTGTTGTAGAAAGATTGTCGTGAGCAGGGAGAATACACAAAGATGGTCATGTTGCAGATAACCAGCAAAATCTAAGAGTGTAAGCAAAGTCAAGGTAAGAAAATTATGCCAAAGAAGAAATAAAATGGAGATACTGCAGTAGGTGCAAAGACATTATTGAAGGATGAGATTAAAGTAGATACAGATAGAATTGTTGGAGAAATACAACTCATGCTCCAACATCTGCAAGTACAGATTGGGTATACAGAAAAATATAAGACATGTGAGGATCGATCAAATATGCCTTCTATGGAGGGAGAAACAAACTGAAAAGGTGCTCACAAAGGGGCTGCAGATCTCATTAAAGTGCCGTAGATGATGATGCATCAATCTGAGATGTTTTTAAAGAGGCAATAGCAAAACGGATTAATTTCAAGAATCAGTCTGCGAATTGATTAAAAAAAGGAGCAATTAATAAGTCTAAAACAGGAGGTCAGAATTTTCTTCCAACTGGAGGAATATGATGCAATATCTCAACAATAAAAACCACAACCAATAAAAATTTTGCAAGAGCATGCTACAAGTTGCAGTTGGAAGCTATTTCCATTAGAAAAGATCATTCTTAGAGATGGAAGAAAAAAGAATAGAAAAGTAACTTTGAAATAGGTATTTGTTACAAAATCAAAATTGGGTGTAATCTTAAGAAAAATAGCATTCTTAGAAAACAGGCAAAGCATGTAAACTCTCCTGTGTATGAAGAGAAGTAATTGTGTGGCAGAAAGTAGTACTAAGAGAAAAAAAAGCCTGTAAATGACATGTGATATTTTTTAATCATAGCTACCATGTTCGAAAAGTTTAGTTCGTTAATTAAGAGAAAAAGGTTTCAATGTTTGGAATTTAATAAAAATTCAGTTTGGTTCTGATAATTTAAAAATTAAAAAATAGAAAATAGAAAAAATTAAATACAAACATTTTAAAATAAATCCTAGCCAATGTATTCATAAAAATTCAAAGATTTAATAATGTTTATTTAAAAATGGACTAGAAAGAGACAAATTAACTATAAAAACAAAGCCCAAGTTTTTAAAAGGAGACCCCAATCCCCATCATTAATTACGCCAGAGGCGTTACATTGGTGTGAGCAATGGCCGGGAACCATCATTTTTCCAGCAGCAGTTTTACAGGCGACATTTCCCAGCAACTTCCCAACGATTAGAGCTGGATTTGGAGGACGGTCGCATCGAGAACGTGCTGGGCAGCTCTAGATAGCTGGGCAGAGCTAGCGTTGGGGGTGGGGAAGCACACACCAACATCAGCGCCGTCACATTCCTCCAGCACAATATGGTGTCGCGCATGCAACTCTTTAACCACAGCAAATGGATTGCAGTGAAATGCATTCACGACACCCTCATTCTTCAGCTCGGGGCCCAAGTAGAGGTAACACAACGCCTCCTAAATTATATACTCATTTTAGACATACGCAGAAATTCGTTGGGTTTTGTGAAATTGTCTTGTTATGTGTGTAGATTCTGAGCAACGGCAAGAACAGGAGCGAACTGCACAGAGGGCTGGTGAATAAGGAGAAGGTTAGGACATTGTGGGCAGTGTCCCAAATACTACATTATCTGCCCCATCAATTAGATTGTTGACGACCAAAACCATCCGGTCTTCCCCGCCAGGACTTTCCAACGAAGAACTAAAATGATTTAGATTATTTTCTATTATTAATTTAAATGTCATCTTTAAAATGTATTTTTATGTTTTATGCCTTTAGCAAAAGATTTTGATCTATAAGAATAATTTGAGTTGAATGTAATTCTATGCAATTATGCATTTAAGTCTAATATAAATGTAGTTATGAAGCCACCGATCACTTATAAAATCAATGTTCCAACCATATGGTGGGAAAAAATGTTTCGAATAATAATAAACAATTAATAGTATTTGGGTTTCATAAATTTATTTGGTTTGAAATTTATAATTAAAATGAGAAAATTATACTTTCGTCCAAGAAAGGAATTGCAACATTTGTGGATGGATGTAAGCTATGTCACAAGGTTTGTGTTCATGTTCGAGTTCGGTGAAGATAAAATTCGGATTAAGCTCGCAATGATGAAATTTGGAAAAAAAAATCGTGACTAAATTCAACTAATATAATAGAATTGGTTATATCTTTGTTTTAAATATAATTGCCTATATTTTTAAAATTTAATTTAAAATTAAAATATAAAAATTAAGCTATCAATTTAATTATAGATATAAATTTAATTATATATTATTATATATCAATAATAAAATCAAGCTACCAAATTAATAATTTTAAATATATATATATATATATATATATATATATATATATATATATATATCAATTTATATATCAATAATAAAATCAAGCTATCAATTTAATTATATATATTATTTTATATCTAATTAAATTGATAGCTTAATTTTTATATTTTAATATTAAATTAAATTTTAAAAATATAGACAATTATAAATACTAAACAAACGGTAGAACATAAATAAATATATTTAGATAACACATAACAAGTTACAACAAAATTAAAGATTGTAAAGAAATAAATACTTAAATTTAAAATCTCAAAGAAAAAAGAAAAAAAAAGAAGACGTTAAAAACCTAAAACGTAACTTTTGGACAGTTCATTGCAAATTAATCTCTCTCAATGGGGATTCTCGTCGCCCAAGCCTTCCACCGCCATGGGTTTATGCTGGTCAAATCGTTTCGTACAAGGTTGAATTTGCAAGGAAAACCACAATCGAAGCTCCTCAAGAAAACCGTAGTCAAAGCTCCTTAGGAAAACCACGGTAGATGATGAGCGTTGAAGCTTAGCAAGGAGAAACACAGGGTTTGACGCTGCAGCTAGGATTTTTACCCTAAAGCACAAAAATTGCCTTGAAATTCGTGAATTTGTACCGAACTTTATGACTTACTATTAGATACGGCGAATTTCGAATCTAAAGCTGAAAATTCAGCGAACCTTGTGACTTAGGATCTAAGTGCATTTAATAACATTGAACCACTTTCCACATAAATCGATACATTAAAATGAAATGGTGCAATCTATTAATCTACCTTCACAAATTTCCCCTCTCAAGAATATAGATATACCACATCAAATTCAATTATGTATACTCGTTGTTAATAGAAACCATTAAGCCTAGAAGAAGATACCAAGTGATCGCATTCACCAACATGTGTGCAGTGGGTATTGGACCTATACTGGCACAAGGATTTGGGTGTTGAGTAAAACTATGATCAAATTAAGGTGATTTATGGTTGAATTGAGTACCCCATAAAGATAAATAAATAAAGGCGTCGATAACTTGGATGCGTGATTTAGATGTCATGAAAATGAGCTATTTCTCCACTTCAACTTAAATAATACGGATCTACAAGCAAACTCTATGAATCTAAAGTATGTGGCCCAATCAATGCGGGAAGTAATACACAACAATTAAAAAGAAAAAATGACTTGAGGAATGCAAAAACGTTTTATCCGACAAAATTTGCAAACGTGAACAAGGCATGAGAACTATTCGACAAAATGGCATAAATGTGGGGCTCATGGACCATAATGATTGTAGGATTTCCAAAAAGTAGGCTCGTTGAAAAGGCCTTGGAAACTTTCCAACCAATGCAATTGGAGAGTTTTACCAACATCCTTTCAACTTGTATCAAATGGGAGCTTTGGAACAGGACATGGTATCAAAACATAATGGAAAGCTGATTTTTGTTAGATGTAGTTGCATGTGTTGTGGTAGAAATGTATGCGAAAATTGGAATCATACACAAAGCACATGAACTATTTGATAAAAAAACTAAAATGGAAGCTTTAAAACTGGACATATACATCCATCAAACTATAGTATGGAAAGACGAACTATTCGACAAAATGCCTTGATGAAATGTGGTCTCGTGAATCTGCAATGAATGTACGTGAATTGTTCAACAAAATGACTCGAGGGATGCAGTTTCATGGAATGTCCAAATTGTAGGGTATGCAAAAACAAGGCCTTTGCAAGGATGACCTCAAACTCTTTGAAGTAGTGAAGTATTATGGTTCATGCCCGACCATGTAAGCTTGATTTTCATTTTATTAGCATGCAACCATGGATTTTTATTAGATGAGGGTTGTTTACATACTTCAATGGCATTATGCTTATACATGGTTTAATCAAATATAAATGCAAATAAAAGTGAAGGCTTTAAATCTAGATCTTTCACCTTGTTTCCTTGAGTGAATGAAACTTTTTAAAAACAATTTGAGATTTTCAACATTTCCTAGGCTCGGGATGTTAGACCCCATGCCTCACATTTCTTGGTCACCATTTCATTAGCAAGTAGTTTTTTTAGCTTTTGGTCTTAAAGTTCCTTAATCATGACATGTAAATGCTAAAAATTTCTCAAAAGAAAAAATCAACAAGTACTAAAATGTGAAGGATATATTCTACCACCAAACATTGGCAATGAAAGGATAGGATCTAGGAAAGGAAATCCTTTTATCCCTTAGCAACATCAGAAATGATCTTTCCAGCATTGTATATCAAATGGTACTTTGGTGATAATTCTTCAAGAGTAGTAGCTCCACACAACCTCTTACATGTTTTCCTCTCTACCCAAACCACATTACACATGTCAATGGAGTGTTATGGAACTTTGCATTCAAAGGGGAAATTAATCCTTGTTAATGTTAATGTTTGTCTTCCTCTAATGTTTTGTATTAATTTTTTTAATTAGTCAATTAGAATAGGAAGTATTTGTATTGTTTCTAGATTGCAGTTTTATTAAAAGGAAATAGATTTGCGTTATATTATTGTTGGTGGAAAATTTATTAATGTCTTTACCATATCCTTATTGGTGGGAGATTTCATGACCTTTTGGATTGCTCATTCAATATGTCCAAGGTGAGGGAGACTTTGTGGTCACGACTCCAGCCCATGTTTAACATTGACTACTGTTTACATGTGTTTATTTGTTTTTACCTATATATAACTAATAATTTTGTAGGTTTCTTACTAATCGGTGATAATTGGCATTAGGAAGATTTAGACATGGTCATCCTCAAGAGCCATTGAGACTATTTCACCAAATGCAACAAACAGATATTCAACCCGAGCAACTCACCTTTGCCAACATACTTATAGGCCATGCAAAGTAAGAGCATTGCAGCAGGGTGTGGACATCCATCAAAGCAAAATAGGAAGTGTTTTAGGTCAGTTGTTGTAGTTGTACTAAACTTTTCACTCCCAATCACATAATCTTGAAACAACTTCAAAGTTAAGATAGCATACATTTCAGTGCAAATTACAACTCCAACAAACTTAACATTGTTATCCTCTCCGGCATAGTTTGCAACTCGTGCAATTGCTAGTATTTAATGTTTAAGCATGTATACATATAAAGGGTATATGCATATCAAAAGGTTAAAGATATAATTATTTTAAGTTTAAAGCAAACTATTTTCCTTTATTCATTTTCAATCCACATTCGATAAAGTGGCAAGCATTTACAAATTTATTTAATTTTAATATGCATAGTGTATGTGAATCATTTTCATAAAGTTTACAATTGGCTGTGAAGCTTAATGGCAAATAGAAAATCCCTTAACACAGCTCCGTAACTTGCAGTTCTCAAACCAGCGAAAACGGAAAACCACATGTCACATACAAATGGAGCCTCTGGCAATTACCCACTCTTGAAGTACTATTGACCACACATAATAGATCAAACTGATGCAGAAAAGCGTATATAGAAATCTTCAGGCCACACTAGAAAATAAATCTCTAGTGAAAAAAGTGTGATCTGTAATTTATGAATCTCTACGGCATACAAATCTTGCCTGAAAATATTTTCAAAAGCAGATTTGTTGCCTTTGATCTGCACGGCACACACAATTGAAAGTACACCACAGAAGATCATTATTTTTAGGTGTAAAAAACTATTGCAGGTCCTGAACCAAACAAGTTTGATAGGCCAAAAAGTTCGGTTCAATCTGAACTTTGTACAGGCCCTGCCAAACAAAATAACCATGCATTTAATAGATCATTGACAATTTGGATCATAGTTCAAAAAATTGTTATCGGCAGGCAAAATTTTGACTCAGAAATCGGGAATCGGCAATTTATCAGCATTAATTGGTAACTTTATCACTACTTAAAAAATATTTAAATTCATAAAATAAACTTAAATTAAATGTAAAACATTGTTAAATGAAACGAAAAGTGAATCTATAGAATGCCATAGGCCCATAAGTATATTTTCTATTAAGTTTTGACCAAAAAGAGTTTGAACTTTGGAAGATAACTTCCAATCACTGTGCTTGTTCACTGTTTGACTGATTGCCTGAAACAAATCTGGTCAATGATTGTAGGATATGCATAATATGGGTTTATTCAAAAGGCCTCAACAGTCACGACTCACAACCTTTCAAGCAAATGCAATTCACAAGTGTACAGCAGCAGCTGTTTGAACTTTGCAGTCACCAAAACAAACAAGGAACCCTAAACCTGAAACTTGAAACGCAATAGTTGAAAACATGAAATGCAAACCTGTTAATGGTGTTTGAAACCTGCTCGTCCCGGTCGAAACCCTAGCGAAACAAGGATGATGAACTCGCACAATAGAAAACGACCACAAAACACATGGAAACGCCCACGTATTTTCGTGTTTTGACATTTTAAACATTGCACACAATTTTTTAGACGATTTTTCATGATTTTCAATGGTTTTAATCGCCAGAAATCGCCGATAAATCACAATTTTTGAAAAGATAAATCGTTTTCATGGCTGTCTGCAATAAATCGCGATTTTGAATCAGAGATTTGGATCTCTCGTTAGCATCCTGATATGGATCACATAAAGTGATCCAAAACATCGATGATTTATTAAATGTATCACGGGAAGCCTTAAAACACTTAGAATTAGTATATTTTGGCATTGAATAAACAAGAATTTATATGCAAATTTTGTCATTTCAGAATTCTTATAAATGTTCGTTAGCTCCTAGTACTTTTCTTTTGTGTCATAGTTGTGGTGAGTTGTTTGTAGCCATGAATTAGCGAGCCTGAATGCCACCAGGAGGATGGAAATGAAAATTAATTGGTAATTATATATAGGATTTGGTAATGGCCTCCAATTCTCATTGTGAAACTCTAGTATAGGTTAGGTAGATATTAACCTTGTTGTTGCTCCCCACCATCTGTATACAAAGTATACATTAGGCAGATCATAGCATTAATCTTGTGGTTATCACCACTAACAGTCATGACTGCCTTCCATAAAGTGGTAGCTCATTGGGTGACCTTGCACACCAAGTCATAACACTATAGATAGAGCCACGTCAATGGGAAATCACTCTTCCTTATGTGTTGCTAGTATTGTGCCCATCCCCTCACTCCAATTCTAGGTGATGTGGATATAATTTGGTTCAGAGACAACGAATTTCTATTCCCCCATGCCCAAAGCGCTATCCATGGCGACAAGACACACATTATTAGTCTTCTCTCTAAATCATTGGCATTGGCCTCTAGAAGACATTATAAGCGAAGTACCCTACATTCTCCTAGGATTGTCCAGCCCATACTTCTACGCCAGATACATTCCCCCATTGACATTATCAGATCTTGCATCAACCCTTCACAGTCATAGACAATGATGTTGTCAGCTATTACAACCCAAGCTTTGTCACAGATCCATGTCTGTGTTGGTTTCTAGCCCTCACCTCCAACTCAAGTATTGGTCTTCATCAGCTTCCTGTAATGTCCCCTTTTTCTAAAATAAAGTAATTAATAATATTTTAAGTTGGGCCCGGTCAATTCTCTATTTTAGGGGCAGCTTAACATTATAAAGGTATTTTTAATACTCATTTCTTTTGTCGGCAAAAAGGATTAAGAAATAAAAAGAAGGAATGGGAAAAAGAAAAGAAAAAGCTTATATTTTCATAATGAGGTTGGTCTTGTGGAAAACATATGTTGAAGATAAAGGAGAAATAACTCTCCCAAGGAGGTCGGTCCTCCAACAAAGAGCATGCATTGAAGTTGGCGCCACATAGAGGATATATAAGGAGATCATTTTGGCTTGAGAAGGGTATGCATCATTTTATCATTAATACTTTCTTGAAGTTGGAGCTTGTGAAGCTTCTCTTTCTTGCCTTGAAAGACAAAACCCTTTCTTGGCCTTGTTTGAGGACAAAAACCCTCATTCATCTTGGGGTGATCTCACAAGGAGATCACAAGTGAGCTACTAAGGAGATTTCTTGTGCAATTCCTTCATTTCCAGCCCTAGGCGACTTGCTTGGGTATTGTGTTTGGTGTCTTCTAGGGCACATTTTGGCATTTTGAGTTGATGTAATTGTTCCTCATAATTTATGAGGCTGAATCCACACTTTGGAGTGATTTTTGGGATTCATTAATCATTATTTCCAGCCCCGTGTGTTGGCTGTACTTCTGCTGTCATTTAATTAATTACAGTTGTGATTTATCTCTTCATTTCTTATTTATTTTGGAGTGTATTGGCTGGATAAATATTTCCATGGTTGAATAAAATATTTGGAAGCATTCTATGTCATTTTCAGCTTGTGTTGCATGGGAATTGATGCCATTGAAGTGCCATTACAGTTCGCTGCCCTAGGAGAATAAATACTGGTTCACAGCTAGGGTTTGTGTGGAATCATTGTTGGCTGTCTTCACAATTCAGTTGCTGTCATAAAAATTTCAGTTTCCTTCTTGTTGCTAATTGCATTTTCAGTTTGTTTCCATAAGGGTTTGAAGTAAATTATTGGTGGCTGTCATAAACATTAGAGTTTTTTGGTTGGGGTTTGAGCCCAAACCCTTATCTTCAGTTTCAGCCCTAGAAAGGGACATTACACTTCCTCTCACATGGCTATTGGGAATTGTACTTGGATCATATGGTTTGGAGTTTAACCTCTTGGGTTTACCACCTCTAGTTATGTTTGGATATTTACATTATTAATGTTTTAGTGTTGTGCTTAGTTACTTTCAAAAATCACAGGTCATTTCTACCCTAGCATGTTCTTAATGTTACTGCTTTTACTTTCAAGTCCCATTGATCTACTCTAGTCATTTTTGGACATTAATATAATTTGATCATTTCTTTTCAGTTTTATATCAGTCAGCCCCTTCAAGCCTTTATTGCTAAGGGAAGCACAATTATTCAATGTTTGTCTCTAAAAATTTTATCCTTCTCTACATCGCTTGATGAAATTCCTATTGTTAATGCACATTATATTCCACTGCAACCATGCTAAGGCATACAATAAGGTACAAATTACATATTATATCATAATGCATAAATAGACAATTGTAGATGCATTCATTCAGGTTAAGGGGGAATTTGATGGGTGTAGATGACTAAGGGAAGTGGCCGTTGCTTGTTAAAATGGAAGAAACATACCAAAAGGTTTGGAATGAGCAATAAATGCTAGCTCAGGAAACCTAACTTAAGGAACAAAATGTCAAGCAATGATATCAATCTCTTCTTAACCACGGCAGACTTCAATAAACATAATACTGTATTGTTGAGGTAACAGATACCATACTATCAAAACTCAGATTGTAGGCCTAAAATATCCCTTACTATATTCATATAAGTTTACATGCAGCTGCAACGACTCATTCATGCGCAGCCACACAACCTCGCATTCTTGCCTCAAGTACCACCATAACTTGTGCAACTCCACATAATTCTGCACTTTGAGCTCCTGCAAACAGCCCTTTGCACCATGTGTTTCCTGCGCAGTTCCAGGGAACATACTCCGCAACTCAGAATATCACTTGCAGTTCGAGCATTGCCCTGCAACCACTTGCAACATGCGATTCCTGTGCAACACCAATGAACATGCCAATCAGCTCCGAAAACACCTATGCACAGCACTTCAAAGCACCATAGCAGAATTATGCAGCACACACAGTATCTCGCAACACTACAAACCACCTCAGAGCATTCACAGCAACTTGTAGACATGCCACACCGTCCAACCTCTATGAAAGAGGTCCAGCATGCATCCGGACACATGGACACGCCATGCCAAGTGGCCCCTCCTGGGCACACGTTATACCAGAACACCTAACAACCATCACGCACCTAGCAGTCGAACAACATAACAGTCAAAAGGCAAAGTCACACATGGAAGCTCAACCATTTCAACTTTCCATAACGGTTCTTCGTAACTTCGCAGCTTATATTATTAATATACACATTTGTAGCATTAGCTAGCAAACAGATAGGTAGAAGACGAGCAGCCATACATCTTTCTAAGGGGTATGCCATCTGCAAAATGCACAAATCAATTTTAAAAAATTGCTACAGTTCTATCATCTCTCTCCTCTGTTTCACTCAATAACTAGACTGCCCCGAAACACACCTGCCCCTCCCGTACCAGGCCTGATACGTACAGGGAATGCAGTGCGGGCACGCGCTGTGGGTACATACCCACAGCATACCCTCATGATTTTTTTTTTTAAAGTGCAAAAAAATAAATAAAACTTGAGGGCTTTGACTGGAATTGAACCTTGGAAAGTTTGTGTGAGATTCAATATTGCCAATAGGCTCCGAAGGGTCAAGAGAGATGTTAGTACACCTACAATGTAATTTCCAGATTGATTCTTCTTGCTGAAAAGCAAGACTTGACCAAAGACTCAGTCTGATATTGTAACTCTCAGTCACCGCATTTGCCGGTTTTAAAGGAAAATATGCGAAATTCCTCGATGTCCATGTTGCCCAAATATGCGAATTTGAGTTTTTTTAATAATTTATATTTATATATAAGTTTTTAATTTTAGTTTATTTTTTAAGTTTTAATAATTTTAATTAAAAATTTATAATTTACATTTACTTTTTAAGTTCTTTAATTGTAGTTTATTTTTTAATAATTTATTTTTGATCTGTAAACCTCTAACTTTGCAGAATTTACAAGACCACAAAATATGCAAATTACTGTGCTACTTCCAAATATGAAAATGACAGATTTGTTTCAAAATTAGTGACGGATTCTTGGTGCTTAGAACTATTTGCAGAGGAGATAAAGAAATTAAGCACTCAGACAACACAAAAATTTTATCCTGGAAACCCCCAATTTGAGGGAAAACCAGTCGGGAAGGGCAATCGCTCTTTCTTCCCACTTTTCCTATATTGGCCAATTCAAATGTAAAGATACAGATTACAATAAGTAGAAAAGGAAACAACAATGTCAACTCTCCTTTCCTATGCTTGCTTGCTCTGTTCCACTCACTCCTTGCTTCTACAATCCAACTCTAGCACTGAAGATCTCTTGCTCACCTCTCCATGAATTGAATGCCAAACTCCCACTTACACTTCTCCTTAAATACTTGTTTCCCATGTCCTCCGTGTACTAGAGAATGGGAAAAGATGTCTAAGGAAGAGACACGGTCGCACCTTTTGAATTCCGCGACCGTTTGGAGCTCTGTTTTATTTTTCCGTGTAAAGTGACAGGACCGCCGCCCTATGAGACGGGAGGTTACAAGACCACCGCCCCTACATGGGGGGCGGTTACAGGACCGCTGCTTTGCATAGGGCGACGGTTCTGTAAAAATATAGATTGTCCTTGTTTTTCTTCATTTTTCCTTCCTAGTGCTGGTTGATCTTGATGAAGTGGAGTTGTTTTGGATCCCTATGGATCACACCTCCTCGCTTAGGAGGCTTTTGGTCCCACAAAAGCTTAGTGGGGGAGTAGATGAGGAAATAATTCCCTCACTTGCTCCTTCGAGTACCATCGGGTCTCCTTAGTGTCTTCTCTTCCGGTCCAACCTACCAAGACTCTTGTGGACCTCTGGTTCCCTGCTACACCACTATGTCCTCCTCCAATTTGCCTTGAGTGTTCAAGACAGAAGGTCGCAACTAAGTTCCTCCTTCAAGCATGGATGGCTCACATAGGTGCAAATTACTGCGATTTCCTATTACATACATCTGCCTGAAGTGTGGCACGTCAAGTCTGAGGGTATCTTCTCCAACCTGCTCAAGTATGGTGAAGGATCCACACTGTAGTGGTTGGGTGCTTCTTGCTTGACCTTGAGGTCTCTCCTCCTTGAGATGGATTTGTTGGATCCTCTCGATGAATACCGCTGCGCTAGTCACCTATGATACACGTATCTCCTCCTCTTCCTACTACCCAACTGTCTAGTCCAGTGAATTGGTAGGTAGATCACCCAAGCATGTTCCAAATGGTGACTGCATAGTGGAAGTGTGAACTGCCCCTTGGTCTAAAGTTCCTGAGGTTGCTTCTCCACCTCTTGTACTCTCCAACAAGGACCGCCCATACAATCCGATATTACTGGGAGTCTGGAAATCTTCTGAAAAGACTAAATAGTACTATCCCAACCTTCCATCCTTTTATTAGCAACATCTGAAATTCTACTCCATCTTGCTTTTCTTTCAATGAAAGTAAACAAAAATGATTTTCCTGAATTAGCCTCTTTGCTTGGTTAGCACTTACCATAGAAATTCTTGACTTGCGTTGGTGTGCCCGGATGTTGAAACTAAATCCATCCTTGACCCATCTGTATTGGTTCTCCCTTCTCATGAACACAACATCCCTGATATACAAGTAAGGGCTCTCGAAAACAACATCAAATGCATCAAGTGGAATTACATCAACTTCTAATACATCTATATATTGGGAATTTATCCCAAACTTGAACTTACATTTCCTCGTTACTTGAATTTCTACACCCTTCTTCACCCATCCCAATGGGTATGGACATGGATGTTTGTAAGTTTTAAGACCAAGCTTTTTCACAACCTCATCAGAAATCAAATTGGATTGAGAACTAATCAACCAAAGCATTTACCTTAGTTGTCTTGATTTGGATCTTGATCTGAAATAGTCTACTCATCTCCTCTTCTTCTTTACCGTTGTACATGTTAGTGGCCGTGCATCCCAGCCTCTCATCTACATCCGAGTCATCCTCTATCTCCACCTCCCCTTCTGGCTTTACAGTGGTCATGGATTTCTTGGAATCCTTGGTTTGTGCTTTGGGTGTAACTCCGGATGCAACTTCCAACATGTGGCATCAGTATGACCATTGATATCACAATTCTTATAGAAATTCTTAGGATCTTTACAAGTATTCAAAGCAGTGGCGGCTTGTTTACCTTTCCATTTACCTTTGTTACCTGTTGATCCCTGCTCTTTTTGTTGATTTGTTGACTGCTCTTCCTTTGGCTCTGTTTCTCCTTGCTTCTTTTCATCATCAATGTAGTATGCTTGTATACAAGCTTCATTGAGATCCTTGGGCTTCGTGGAGATTACCTTCCTCCAAAGGTGAGTGTGAAGTCCTCCCAAATATTTGGTCAGAATGTCCTCATCCTCCAAGTCCATATTGAGCAACATGGCTTGTTTCTGAAACTCCGTAGTATAGTCTTGCACACTTTGACCACTGCCTTGTCTAAAAATCGCCACTTAATCATTTGGTCAGTCTTATGGCCGATAGGATAAAAGTTAGTTCTAAGCAATTCTTTAAAACCCTTCCAAGTAGTGACAATGGGACATTTCTTCTTTTCACAAGTGGCCATGTGGGTTTCCCACCAAACCAGATCATGAGCTTCCATCTTGAGATGTTCAAAGGTAATCCTTTGTGCCTCCGTGACATTATGCACACTAAAGTAAACCTCCAATTGTTTCAACCATTTATCTAACAATTCTGCATCTACTTGTCCTTCAAAGTTCTTAATTTCAACCTTAGTCTCAACTTTAAAGGGAGTATGATCAGATTTTACCTTCTCCTTTACAATTGGGATTTCTTCCTCATGCTCTTCCATATCATCTTCCTCTTCGTGGCTCTTTCCTATGCCGAATTTTTTAGCCAGCGCTCGAACCACCGAGTCCATGGAATCTTGTTTAACTGAAGCCGTCTTTTGCAGATATGAAAGCTCTTGTTGTTGTCTATACAATCTATCCATCATGGTCTCTAGCATCTCGACTCTACGGACCAAGTTCTCTTCCTCCATTTGAGCTCAAATTCTCTGTTTCCACTTCTTCGTAGAAATATCTTGGTTCATGCAAGGTAAAACTTCTTTGCCTTTGGACCTTGTCACTATCATACAAATCACAAGAACGAATACCACAATCCTGGATATATAATCAGCTCTGATACCAAAATGATCTGTAAACCTCTAACTTTGCAGAATTTACAAGACCACAAAATATGCAAATTACTGTGCTACTTCCAAATATGAAAATGACAGATTTGTTTGAAGATTAGTGATGGATTCTTGGTGCTTAGAACTATTTGCGAAAAGATAAAGAAATTAAGCACTCAGACAACACAAAATTTTATCCTTGAAACCCCCAATTTGAGGGAAAACCTCGGGAAGGGCAATCGCTCTTTCTTCCCACTTTTCCTATATTGGCCAATTCAAATGTAAAGATACAGATTACAATAAGTAGAAAAGGAAACAACAATGTCAACTCTCCTTTCCTATGCTTGCTTGCTCTATTCCACTCACTCCTTGCTTTTACAATCCAACTCAAAGACTTGAAGATCTCTTGCTCACCTCCCCATGAATTGAATGTCGAACTCCCACTTGCTCTTTTCCTTAAATACTTGTTTCCCATGTCCTCCGTGCAATGGAGAATGGGAAAAGATGTCTAAGGAAGAGACACTGGCCGCACCTTTTGAATTTTGCGACCGTTCGGAGCTGTTTTATTTTTCCGTGTAAAGTGACAGGATCGCCGCCCGCACTGCACAGGGGTCGCAGACAGACCGCCTTTGCAGACAAGGTGGCGGTTCTGTAAAAATACAGATTGCCCTTGTTCTTCTTCATTTTTCCTTCTTGCTAGTTGATCTCGATTTAAGTGGAATTGTTTTGGATCCCTATGGATCAATTTTATAGTTTGGAGTTTTTTTAAATATAGTTTTCGGATATTTTATATATATATATACCATTTTTATTATATTTTTAACATTTTGGCTTGTTTACTTATATAAAATGTGAAATTATAATTGTCTCTTTAGTCAAATTTAATTGCTAATTTTATCTCTTATTTATTAAGTAACAAATTTCTTACGAATCAAAAGGGTTGAGAGTGACTGGTGAGGATGATGGTTGATTGTATGAGTATTAAATTTTAATAAGTATGCAAATGCTTCTTTAAATTTATATTTTTATATACATATTTATATATTTATATATATAATGTACCCAACAACGCACTGCACCCACACGTATCTGTACCCATACCCATACCAATCAATAATATTGCTTCAATAGATGCCTAGGCGTACACATATAAATCCTCATCTACAGATTGTCCCCGGACCACCTAGGATCGTGGATCGGTG
Source organism: Taxus wallichiana var. yunnanensis (assembly GCA_018340775.1). Taxonomy (NCBI): domain Eukaryota; kingdom Viridiplantae; phylum Streptophyta; class Pinopsida; order Cupressales; family Taxaceae; genus Taxus; species Taxus wallichiana. The sequence continues at coordinate 188,278,675 of CM031233.1, read as the reverse complement.
GTATCAAAATGATTCCCTTTGCATGTCCCATCGAATGAGGCAAGAGTATTTGAAACTCGGTGTCAAACCACGAGATCCATCGACTACCTATCATATTGTTTTAGCAAAGTTCATGGCACCAATGTAAGATGAGATACAAGCAATAATAAAGATGTTGGTGGTCAACTCCCCTAGGTTTCAAGTAAATCCAGACATTCTTATGTTTGAAGGAAAGATAAATGCAAATGCTATAGACAAGTAGTTAGATCGGTTGATTCCTATTTTTCTAGAAATGACCTTTTTGATGAAGAAAACATAAAGATTGCGTTGATGAAAGTCTCCTCACCCATCACTAAGTGGTGGCAAGCCCGTCTTGTGGAAGGAAGACCAGAAAGCATTAAAGCCTAAGTGAACCTAGGATACATTCTTGGAAGCCTTCCAAGGATGAATACTATATCAAGATGTTTATGATGACCACTACATTTAGTGGCAACAATCAGCTGAGGACATGACGATTACGTCTAAGCCTACATCGTCGTCATCCATGATCTCAGATGCAGAATTAGACTCCTTCGAGTCAAAAGAGCGTGGAGTTCTCAATTACCGCAGCAGCGTGCAACCATTTATTCACCCAAATTGAAGTTGGTTGAGGTCAAGACGCGAGGAGAAACTTATCGCTTTGTGGTGACCATTGAGGGAGAGTCAAAGATGGAGAGCAAGCAACACACATCATATGGACCAAGGAAGACACCCTTTCGCATAAGAAGTGACCATCTAACGTAGGCAAATGGTGCGACAAACACAAAACTCTTGCACCCTCCAACACAAAGAGTCGTGAGCAAAAGAACTTGCTTGCATACGTAAGAGCAAAGGATCCTAAAGACAAGCCTTTCCTAGAAGTGGAGGCCACAAATCCAAGCTACTTTTCTCAATGCAACAATCACACAAGTAGCGCAAGATGTTCAAGCAAAACACCCTATTACATTCATAAATGTGGGTGCAAGGGCAGCAACTAGTTTATTATCAATGGCAAAAGAATGAATAATCTCATCTTTCAAGCAATCGATAAAGCAACTAAATCTACCAACCATGCCTCGTCCACATCCTGCCATGTGGGATAGATCAATTCATGTGACACCAAAGGTATTTATCGCGCAAAAATGCCACTTCACATACATTATCCATCCTTTTAGAGAGGAGCTAGTTTGTGATGTAATGCCAATTGATGCATGTGATATAATCCTTGGGCATGCATACATGCCTAGCCATCCGTGTGTAAACAATCAATCCTCCAAGTAACACCATCTCAATGGGCAAAAAATACATTCATGAAGTGATTCCACACTCTCTCGCCACACAAACTCCCAAGAAGATTGCATTGCCTCTTGTCCTAGACTTACCACGATCGGGACGATTGCTTCTTAAGAAAGGGTAAATGAACTATGTAAAGCCATGCAACCTCACACTCTTTCCTCAAGTGCCTCCACAGCATGATAACTCCGTGCAAGCCTCGTGCCTCAAGCTCTTGCAAACAGCTGCTTGCTCATGCGCTCCTATGCGTGTCAAGGAACATACTTTGCACTTCAAGCATCACCACGCATCCCCTTGAAAATGCGCTTCTGTGCGCAACGAGGAACATGTCAATCAGCTCTAAAGAAACCTACTCTCAGCACTACTCAGCACCTCATAACACTTACTTGAAGGTACAAAGAATGCATTAATCACACAAAAATAATATGTTCCGTTCTGATAATTATAATATGGAGTGTACAAATTTATAAGAAATTGATTTCCCATAATTTAGGAAGTTGTTGTAACTCCTCCCTCAAATAACTCCTATCTAACTATCTACGTGAGTTGTTGAAACTCACCCAACAAGTATCTTTGTTATAGTTGTTTTATATAAAACAACTTAAAACAAATTACTAACAATAAATTACCATACAGTAATCAATAATAATGGAGCACTAACATAATTTTTCCTAACATTCCCCCCTTAGTGCGAACATGGGGAAAACTCCGCCTCATCGCAACGTGCCGTGCACGCTCGTGCCGCTCATGATCTGGATGGTTTCAAGGACAATACCAACAACCTCTAGATGGTTTTCCAAGTGGTTAACCAACAACCACACAATGGATGGTTTTTTAGGACAGTAGCAACAACCTCTGGATAGTTTTTCCAGTGGATAAATAACAACCACAATATCATGATGTTGCAGTAGTATCATCGGCTCTCATCACTATCTCAATGCAAGGAATAACATAGAAAACTTGTTGCTCACTAAATGCAAATCTAAAAAATGAAGAAAAGGAAATGGAACATTGAGATTGAAATATCCCCAATGGGATACCACTTAAAAATGCACAAAAATATTGAAAATATGCAGCCACATAAAGTACTGATTATACCAGATTTTTACAGTTAGAACAGCAAACTAAATAAACTTAATATTCCCCAAAATGACCACCCAAATTTACTTGGAAATACAAAGAGGGCTTGATATTATTATAAATGACAAAGGGAAACTATTTTTGGAATATTACAGAGTACAATGCTGCCAGGAAATCACAACAAACCTAGACAACTGGAAAACCCTCTCCGTACAAGCTATAAGTCGCCACGCTTGGGACAGGGGTCGGAAAATGATGGAGGCACCTTCATGCAGCCGCCATGCCTGCCCCAAAAGGCTGCCGTGAATCTAGTCTGGAGCCCTCTAATTGTCTTCCCCAAACGCCCCCAAAACCCGCGAAAACCTTCACAAGATGCCTTCAACAAGCGGCCACACTCTGCCCAAATGGTTGCCGTGGATCTAATCTGCTGCCGTGATTCTGATCTGGAAGCCCACTGATTATCCTCTCTAAATGCCGCCAAGAATCTTCAAAACCCTTCCTCTGTACCTTCTAAAATATCTCTGTAACACAGCCCAGAAAGCGGCTCCAAAATGACAGACTAGGGTAGATCTCTCACTACCAAAGAATGCCCTGCTAGCTAGGGATGGGTCTCTCACCACCGAAGCTAGGGTCCCTGTGGGATTTGACTCCACAAGCTGTAGATGCGAACAACAAGTTGCACGTGAAGGGGTCAATAAAATGTATGCAAAAAAAGTGTCTTTCCTTACTCTCCCCACTCCTTATATACTTCTCCTCGCAAACGAGCCCCAACAGACCCAATACGCATTTCTTTCTATGGAGGGGCCAATAAAATAAAGTGACTTAAGTTACTTTTCCCCTTTTAGTCGGCATGGTCCAAAAGTGACCCCAAATGCCAAACGTGAATATTAGTACCATGCGGCCCCTTCTCAAAAGCCCCCAGCGTTCACAGCTCCTTGGGTCTGACCACGGCTTGGACTCGACTCGGCCCTTCGGCCTTTGGCGCAGGAAAAGGGGACATTACAGTCCTCCCTTACCGAGAAATGCTTGACCCCAAGCATTATCTTGTTCTGCTGCAGCAGCGGAATACCACGCCGTAAGTTTCTCCACCTCACCCTACCGTCCACCAAGGATCGTGTAATCCGAGGTAACCAAGAAACCCCATGCCATCATCATGACCTCCATATGGTACCAAGAGCAATGTTGTCCGTGAAGTAGAATGATACCCAAACCGACTCTCCACTGGTACCCGCACCAAAATTTCCAATCGGTCCAATCCCTGCCAATGCAAGGTTGCCATCACGGAATCACTCACGGCCTCTCCAATCAACTCCTGGGTATGAAAGTTCACTCGAATCCTGTAGGGTCCCCTGAATCAGCCTGTGAAACAACTTGTTTACACACAAATGGTGCTAACTCTCCCACCTGACCTGCACTCGTGTGAGAGCATGGCTCCTCATATTGTATCTCGATGTGTCCCGTGGAGGAAAAGTCCCAAGACTCCAGTAGACAGTCAACCAAAGCACTATCAGCTCCACGTAGTCCACCTCCTGCGCTGAATGCGAACCTACTGAATCACCATGAGTCAATTTCGTCTCTCCACTGACTAACACGTGGGTGAAGTGCCCACCGGGCATAGAAACAACAAAAAGCATAGGAGTGTTGTCCCATGTCGATTCAAAAAAACATGGTCCCGTAAGCTCAAGCTTGTCATAGTGACAAACCGTATATGCCTATATAAAGTTGAGGAGATCCTCCCTCAACCTCTGCCATATGAACTTCTCCGACATGAGCCTGTAGGTCTCATCGAAGCTCAAGCACCCAATCACGAAAGAACAATGCACATATCACAATATCTCCATCCTCCACCATGAATCGACACAAGGCTCCATCTTCCCGAGAGAAGATCATCTCATCCTCAATCTCATTGTCATCCTATATGTGGCCATCCAAGAATCTCACAAGAGTGTCGGTTCTTGGAGTACTCAACAAGCAAATGAGATCTCCGCCACCGAAACTTCAAATGACCAACATAATGATTAACTCGGATGATCCGAACCCGTAGTATCAATCTCTATAATCTGTCTCAAGTGCAACATTGCTAGTCACACCCACATCCATCATTCTCCACATCGATCCGCAATAATTAAACTCTTCACCAAGCCGGAACGTCCTCTCCATCCCCTCAACTTTAACCACCCTAGGTGCTCCATAGGTAATCCCCTCGAAATCACATTTCTACCTCCTGGATTTAAACTTCACTCCATCGTCTGAAAGTTAGTCCGAAACTCACCAAGGGAGTGAAGCCACTACACTCTCAGCACTATGTTGGTCTCTCCCATACCAACGATGTGGACATCATCGGTAACTGTATAGTTACCCATCATGATGCTCACTTGGGGAACCCGTCGTGTGCCCCTCATAGACTCTCCATTGGTTATAACCCCGTTGAGGCCCCCAAAATCCTTTGTCTGTAATCCTCGCCTCTCAACCAATGAGGCATCAATACAGTTGTGGGTTGCCCCACTCTCAATGAGTACCCCAACTTGCTGACCTTGCATAACTCCTCTGATCCTAAATGCCTTGTACATCAAAGTACTAGACAATGTGGCTATAATCTCCCGAGGAAAAGTCTCCTCCTCCTGCCCGCATCAGCACTATCCAACGCAACCCCATCTCCATCATCCATCTCGCAAGCAAACAACCCGTCGGAATAGGAGTCATCAAATATCCCACTTGTCTCATACCTCATGATGTCACCATGACCCACAAGAGGCTGCGTTCCTTCACAATTCAACCGCTGCAACGACATGCTTCTTTCTTCACCAATCACATCTTTTGCAATCTGCCCTTGTATACCATGAAATCTGATTTCTTTGTTTTCCTTGAAAAATTTTGGTTTATCCACATGAGGGATGAATGCAAATTTCCCAAAAGATGGAAGCCAATATGTCCAATGAATGATTCCAACTCCAAGTAACCCAAATGTACAAACACATTCAAGTACTTCACATCTCTTAATGACAATAAAGAAATGAGTTACCTTCTTTGTGCAAGACATATCTTTCCATGGACATAACTCATCAATTCCCTGTATGTTGGGAATATACATGGCTGCTCCCTCATCATACTTTATTCTCTTTCCCCATATTTTCATTTCACCGTAAATGCAAGAGAAAGGGAAATCAATATTAGAACTCATGCATCCATAAACTTTATCATAAGGAACTTCATACCCTTTGTTGTACCCATGGATTCTCGTCATGAGAGAAGACAACACCTCTGAAATAGCATAATTGGGGTTGCTCATCATACCTTTGCAACTCAAAATTTCTGATATAGGATCAACATCTTCATTCTCCTTTGATTTTTCAACCCATGCATCATCGTTTTCCTTAACATCATGCAACCATTGCATCCCAAAAATAGTCTTACCTCTAGCAAATTCAACCACAATAAATATACCCCATACCTCATGTCCTTTCACTATCATGGGCTCCTGCATTGTTTTCTTTGCCAACATATGCTTATTAGCTGAATCAAGAGCAATGTGAATGGAGGATGTGTTTATCCCATCTAGCATACCTTGAGACGTGATTATGAAATAGTCTTCCCCAATCATCCAAGCATATAAATGTTGTCCCAAATAATAGAAACATGGAAACAACATAGGAGAACTCAACAAGCTAGGAAGATGGTAACCATTCTCATACCTTAGGATGCTAAAGTCATGAATGCACCTTGAATTCAACTCTTCTTTTTTAACAACAAAGTGCACCTTGATTCTTTGAGCACTTTGAGGACCAAATGCCCCCACTAACCCTTCCAAGGGTTCCACCATGTAGCTGTTGAAAAATCAGTCATGGGCTCTATTAATAAAACACTTTCTCCTCTCTTTATGACTGTTGTTATACACAGTCCAGCAGGCTGAAGATGATTAAAAAATATTCTCTTACCCTTTTTAGCAATCAAAAAACCAACGCTAGTACCTTGAGAGTTAATCTCCCTACTTACACCGGAGTCCCCAATGAAGAAATCATGCTTGCCAACCCTTGTAATCCCAAAAGGCACATTTGAATTCTTTCTTTGGCTTATGAAATCAGTCACAAAGTTTTCAACATCAAAATTGTTAGTTTTGGATAACCGCCACATATTACCAGGATCCCATAGCTTATAATGCCCCTGAGCCCTTGTATCTATTAAGTGAGCTAAAACTTGCCACCATATATCATCCACCAAATGCTCATATACACATAGTTGGAGCAATGGTCCAACAAACTCCATGATGAAGACTTCGTCATCTACCATACCATGCATCTCATGATAGAAGTAAATTGGAAGAGGCGACAATAAATAAGACACATTAGTGTGCTCTTCATACCCTTCAAGGCCATCAATGTCCTCCGTGTGTTCAAGATAGACATATGTTGAGCTGCCCCAACATTGTTGCCCAAGTGCTTGTTGAAAGTATCTAAAAGCTGATCAAAAGTTGTTGGTTTGGAAATTACAGCAGGCTGCAATTTTACACAAGTGTCCATGTGAGGCTCCTCCTCATGTGCCAACTGCTCCATAGAGTCTTCTTTCGGGGTGTAGTCTTCCTTGCATCACTTGCCCTCATCGTTTCCTTGAACTCTTGTATGTGTTGTCTTGCTTGAGTCGCAATCAACCTAGCAGCTCTAGCTCTGCTATTCCCTTCCTCACACTTTTTAAGAGTTTCCATTACATCCTCCTTGCTTGCACAAACAAGTTTCTTCTCCTGAGCTGGAATAATTTCTCTAACAAGCAAAGTTTCACTAATGCAATTATTTTGCTCAATGGAAATCATACCCTTTTGTTTAGAAGCTTCTTCTACAAACGAGTTCCTTTGTGATTCAAGTACCGCATATGATGACCCCTGTTTGGGCTTGCTACCAATCTTCATCATGCAATAATCTGGAAATGGCATATTATCTCTGAAACCCCTACTCAAAGATTGGTACTTCCTCCAACAAGAATCCTCATCAATCACCTCTATTGGCCGCCCTCTATCACTGTTCTCACCATGTTCCTTATTGTCCCTAGGTCTGCTTTGATTCACATTCTAAGTGAGCTGACTCAAATAAAGGTTAGTGGCTTCCTGTTGTTTCACCATGTTGGTGAACATTTCCTTCATAAAACCCCCTTTGAGATCTTTCCAAACTGCCATATTTAACCAACACAGGCTGGAGGAACAACAACTCTGATACCACTGAAATATCCCGATGGGATACCACTTAAAAATGCAAAAAATATTGAAAATATGCAGCCACATAAAGTACTGATTATACCATATTTTTATAGTTAGAACAACAAACTAAATAAACTTAATATTCCCAAAATGACCACCCAAATTTACTTGGAAATACAAAGAGGGCTTGATATTATTATAAATGACAAAGGGAAACTGTTTTTGGAATATTACAGAGTACAATGCTGCCAGGAAATCACAGCGAACCTAGACAACTGGAAAACCCTCCGTACAGGCTGTAAGTCGCCACGCTTGGGACAGGGGTCGGAAAATGATGGAGGCACCTTCAGCGTGCTGCCACGCCCAGCCCAAAAGGCTGCCGTGAATCTGGTCTGGAGCCCCTCTAATTGTCTTCCCCAAACGCCCCCAAAACCCGTGAAAACCTTCACGAGATGCCTTCAACGAGCAGCCACGCTCTGCCCAAATGGCTATCGTGGATCTGATCTGCTGCCGTGATTCTGATCTAGAAGCCCACTGATTATCCTCTCCAAATGCCACCAAGAATCTTCAAAACCTTCCTCTGTACCTTCTAAAATATCTCTGTAACACAGCCTAGAAAGCGGCTCCAAAATGACAAACTAGGGTAGATCTCTCACTACCGAAGAATGCCCTGCTAGCTAGGGACGGGTCTCTCACCACCGAAGCTAGGGTCCCTGTGGGATTTGACTCCACAAGCTGTAGATGCGAACAGCAGCAGCTACACGTGAAGGGGTCAATAAAATGTATGCACAAAAAGTGTCTTTCCTTACTCTCCCCGCTCCTTATATACTTCTCCTCGGCAAACAAGCCCCAACAGACCCAATACGCATTTCTTTCTATGGAGGGGCCAATAAAATAAAGTGACTTAAGTTACTTTTCCCCTTTTAGTCGCCATGGTCCAAAAGTGACCCCCAAATGCCAAACATGAATATTAGTACCATGCGGCCCCTTCTCAAAAGCCCCCAACATTCACAGCTCCTTGGGTCTGACCACGGCTTGGACTCGACCTGGCCCTTCGGCCTTTGGCGCAAGAAAAGGGGACATTACAGAGACCATGTTCCCCCCCTCAATGTGAACTTTCCACTTATTCACACAAATCAAGAACTCAAATCATACCGCACAAAACCGAAACTGGAACTCAAATGAACATATATCACACACTACTAAAAAAATGTCACCAAATCATGTGTGGCCCCGTCGTTGGCGGCATCGATGAAAGGTCGTTGATTGACCTCCAACCTCCCGTGCCTCTTGCCTCCGGTGCAGACGCTAGCTTAGCTCAATGGAATGTGAACATGAAGCTCAAGTTTACATATTGGACGTCGCGTTCCAGTGATAATGCGTCCATGAGGCACTTTTTTTTGACAATATTTTGACTCTGACTCATGATGACAACTTACAAAAATGACTCAAAATTTAGACTTGATGACATAATAACTCAATTTTTAACGACTTCAATTTTGAATCTAGGACAAGCGAGATAATGACTCGAATTTGACTAGACAACACTTGACTTTGAAACTTTGACTATAGAGTTTAACATTTACCCACATAAACTAATAACTTTTATTGACTCTACATCTATAACTTATGACTTTTGACTAAAAAGATAAGTAGGCGAACTATATACTATTGACACAAGCTTGAATGTTTTCGACACACTAATAGGACTACACAAACAAATTAATGAGAAACTAAAAACTAAAATCCTATAGCCATGTATTATGGACCAAACACAATAAAGAATACCAGCCTATTTGCTTCATTATGGAACTTGAGATCCGATTCAAAAGGTAGATGGTGTGGAAACAAAGATGGAGTTACGGTGAAAGATGCGACAGACCTATGTTGCCAAGCGCATGAACATTGGATGGAGCAGAAAATTGCCGCTACGACCGAATCAAATGGAAGAGAAATATGATAACAGGCAAGAGTGACACGATCCACATAGAGGGCACGAGTTCGAACGCATACGAGAGCATACATCTGGATAGATTTGCAGGTTTCAATACTCAAGTCGTTGTCGTTGTCTTCAATGCTGAGTTCCGAGGATTCTATGCAATGTTTGAAACTCCCAATGCTACGCCTACAGGTGTAAAATGTTTACACGTCCCTTTCTTTAATATTGCTGTCTGGTCAAATATGCAGATGGAAAGGTACACGAACCCCACAGATTTCGATCAAGCTTCCGCTGCCAAAAATGACTTTTAGATAATCCTTCAGGGTCGATGCGTATGCATTTGCACTGAGAACAGTGAGGAGTTTTATCTAGACTGTGTGGATTGATACTCTTCCAGTGTTGAATCATCCAATCTCAAGCAGTTGGATCCAAAATGAACAACTCCAATATTGAAGCACAAAAATCATGAAATCCGTACTCAGGCGAATAGCAATAAGACTGCCCCACAAATCCATTAGACTTCCATTATACACAGGGATTAAACATGCTCTGATACAAGATGAAGGTACAGCAGCAGATTAATCACACAAAAATAATATGTTCCGTTCTGATAATCATAATATGGAGTGTACAAATTTATAGGAAATTGATTTCCTATAATTTAGGAAGTTGTTGTAACTCCTCCCTCAAATAACTCCTATCTAACTATCTACGTGAGTTGTTGAAACTCACTCAACAAGTATGTTTGTTATAGTTGTTTCATATAAAACAACTTATAACAAATTACTAACCAATAAATTACCAGACAGTAATTAATAATAATGGAGCACTAACATGATTTTTCCTAACATTACTAACATTCACAGCGCCTCGCAACACTGTGAAGCACCTCGCAGCACATCACAACACTGTGAAGCACTTGTAGCACCTCACAAATGCCTACAAAAGACCCCGACATCCATCCGACCACATGGACACTTTGCACCATGCCAAGTGGCACCCCAGGCCGCACGTTATAACAGAACCCCTGACGACCACTGCACACTTGGCAGTCCAACCATGTATCAGTTGAAAGACAAAGAATCTTGCACATGGAAGCTCTACCATTTCGACTTCCATAGCAGTTCCTTGTGCCTTCACAACTTGTAATATAATTGTACACATATTGCAATAGATAGCAAGCAGATAGGACTTAGATAAGCAGCCATACATCTTTCTCAAGAGTATGCCATGTACAGAACACACATACTAATATAAACATTTTATTCCAATTCTATTATTTTTTTCCTCTACTTCACTCAATAGTATTACTTCTACATACACCTACAACACATCTAGAGCGTTTTCCTCCAGACCACTGGGATTCGGATCAACAACATTTTTGGCCGACAAAATTCTACTTGCCATTGGTTCAAACGAGCTTAAATTAAGTGGATTGGTTCGGAAAGTAGAGGTTTAAGGCACATGAAAACTAAATGGTGGGGTATAAATTTCTTCACTAATGATGACTGACAAATAGTCTCTGACAGTTGTCTAAAAGAACACATTAGTTTAGAACTAGTTTTTGACAATATGCATTTATTTTAATAAATTATCTATTAAATTCCTTACCAAAAAAATGCTTTTAAAATTATTTTTACAGATATGCAATTAGTAATTAGGTTCTTCACAGTTTTATATGGATTCTTATTTACAATCTATAAACCACAAACAAATACTTCCAACTAAATTGGTGGGCCAGAAAAAGGAGAACAAACATCACAGGCACTGAACTTACTTCTCGATGATCTTCCTGAACACTTTGACTACACTGAAATAAGAAAGGCAGCAAATCCGGCCACTCCCCTGCTGGAACAGCATACTTTGCAACCACACTTACAACATTTGCACTTGCTCGTCTAACCGGTGGACTGCAAAAATATCAAGAAGACTTTTCTTAAACATTTATAATGATTAAAAATATGTTCAGTTAAAAATCATATAGCCTATATATGCTACATAACAAATTATTATCCTATTCTGATGGCAAAGTTAATAGAATATAGTATTAATTTATGAACGGTTTCCTCAAAAACTAAAAAAGATCCTACAATTATGTTAAACAAAACCAAAAGCAATTTCTCTGAACAATGGCCACATATCCATATAAATATCTGGGAAAGGGATGGAGAAGGGAAAGGATTCCATCCTGGATGAAGACTTTTCAAAATCATGTAACTTTTCACAGATGTTCAATAAAACTATGCATTAAATTTCGTCATAGCTTAAACAGACAAACAAATATCAAGATTTACAAAGCTTAGCTAGCATCCAATCTATAATGATAACCAAGATAGACCATCTATAAATTTGTTATTTAAATGTACAAGTAAAAAACCATATTCATCTTGAGTCATGATGATATAAATTATAGGCAGATAATTGTAGTAAACGAGAAGAGACTAGTGGTGATCACTTCAGGTAATGACTTAGAAACATGACAATAGTATATCATGCAAAATTGTGGCTGCCCCAATCCATCAAAGCCTACACTAAAGCTCCATCTTGCACAACAGGAGTGAGACTCAAGAAAAATAGCATGTAAATATATTTTTCCGCCATCAATGATTCACTTGGACCTATCACAAAACATGAATTCCCAAGACCACACAAAATTGAAACTTGAAATGAATTCTGCAACAAGAGACATGATAATATAGTATTATTTCAGGCGCTGTCGGCTGGGGAGTTGGCCCGCTGCCCAAGGTCTAGTGTGTTGGACTCGCCCTGCAACTGCGTGCCTACGGGTTGTGCTAGGTTGCTGGGTTTTTTCAAGGCCAAAATGGAGAGATAAAACACGATACCTCAGTTATCAAAATATATGTATAGCATCGTTTCAGAAAACTTTTGTTGGTTTTTTCCCAAAGGGTTTCCTAGGTTATTCTCATGTATACTGTAAGTATGTCATTTTTTTCTGCTATTTTTAAAGATTATGTTAAAGTTGCAGAGGAAAATCTTTTGTCTTAAGGAATATGATGGGAAACTCAAAGATCGAGATAGTTATTTTTAATGGCCAACACTTTGTCACGGAAGCTCAAGATGAAAGATCTTCTTGTGGACAAAGATCAGTGGAATTTTGGAGACTTAAGGTGGCCATCAGTGGGTCATTTGGTTAGCTAGTAAACTTGAAAGTGTATCCTTTAAAAATATTCCTAGGAAAGGAAATAATGTAGCAAATTTGGAAGCCCACTTCCCTCTCAATTTTCGAAGGCCCCTAATTAGGGATGCCTCTCACCACTACATATCAAGATACCCTTACCCCCTCACTTCTCAATAAATCTATTCCTTATGACCCATACCCCTTCCCCCAACTTTTATCTATGATACCCATTTGGCCCAAATCCCATTACGTTCAAGCAATTATACAATTTCTCAATACTCAATAAGATTGATTCATTATGAATTGAAGTGTGATTTAATTTATAGTTGGTGATATAATAGGATTTAAATTATAATAGGATTTTGATATAATTTATAGATTGTGAAGTAACGTGGATTTAATCCACTTTGGTTCTAGATGTCCTTTTCTTTTGATCCCTCTCTACTATAGTAAAATTCGCCTCTGTTTGGCTTCCCGGTGCCACACTCACTGTACAGAGCCTCGAGTTTGATCGGTGTATAAGTGAAAAAGGTCTGCATTTTCTTGGCCTTTCTCTAGGGTGGTCATAAGGAAATTTTGGCTTGATTATTGGAGTGGGAGTGACTGAGGAGGTATTTAGATGAATGATTTTTCCTTCGATATTCCTTTTCTTCAGTTTGAAAGTTGTACATAAAAATAGATTGTGAAGTAACGTGGATTTAATCCACTTTGGTTCTAGATGTCTTTTTCTTTTGATCCCTCTCTACTATAGTAAAATTCGCCCCTGTTTGGCTTTCCAGTGCCACACTCACTGTACAGAGCCTCGAGTTTGATCGGTGTATAAGTGAAAAAGGTCTGAATTTTCTTGGCCTTTCTCTAGGGCGGTCATAAGGAAATTTTGGCTTGATTATTGGAGTGGGAGTGACTGAGGAGGTATTTAGATGAATGATTTTTCCTTCAATATTCCTTTTCTTCAGTTTGAAAGTTGTACATAAAAATAGGAAGAGATTAGACTTCTTTTGGTGATGTACAAATATGTGAAAGACCTCTGAGATCCCTCCTCCTCTGCTCTCCTCCTTTGCTTTTCTCTAATTCTTTGAGGTGACAAGCACTCAGAGAATATTTCAGTGCATAAGGAAGGCAAGATGGTATGGAAATGAATAGAGTAGTATCTTATAATTTATATTGATGTTCTTTATTCCTTGAGCAGGTAACTATGGAAAGCCCCTCTACCTATAAGAGGGCAAAGGAGAGCAAATTTGTGCCTGGTCCTCCAGCACACAAATCTTTGGGCCGCCTTCAAACCCCGGGTTACAAAGTTGGAAGAGCCCATGGTGCAAATTGGTGATGGTAGATCCAAGGATGGGAGTGAGGACAAAATGCAGTAAATTTGTCGGAAATTTTCAGCATTCATATGCACAAGCTGATTAAGAATGACACCATTTGTACATGGTTTGAGCATTGCATTAGTAATGGCATTAAGCTTGACCAAGAAGGTACTATGAATGAGATTGTGGAGAGGTTGATACAAAATCCTACGTGGACGCTAGGAAGGAAAAATAAAAATATCTCTACATAGTTCAACTCTTATTGTACCCCAGCGCACTAGCTCTCGGCAATGGGGAACCAATCCTAGTCATAGATTTGCTCCTCAACATCGTGATTTTGCTTCTTCACGACCACCTCTAGGACCGCGGAGGCAAGCACACAACACAAGTTTCGTTGTTGCCACAAGAGGTTCTTCTTCGGCCTTGGATGCTAGGAGAGAATCTAGGGAGGTGCTTTGCTTCCTCCAAGGATTATCCAGCCTCGTCCCCTCAACCCCAGACATTCCCCATGGAGAACTTTTCAGATTTTTTAAGATCTTGCGTTGGTCTTTCATAGTGATATGGATCTAGCTATTTGTATTGTCACCCTAAACACATGGGTTGGGATGTTTGCTACGTTGGGTTTACCGCACATTTACTTTCAGTGCTTTTAGTCTCTTTTATTTTCTTGTTCGTTGTGCCTAGGGTCCTTTTACCCCATAGCAATTTCTATTATAATCGGGCATATTCTCGAGTACTGTTGACTTACTTCTGGTCATTCAGGGGCATTAATATAATTCCTTTCTTTCTTTCTCTAGGGTGTGGCCCATAATCATTTTCTCTCTGCTATGATTGCACTAACTTCGAGCTCTTTCCAAACAAACAGCAGCTTACTAGGGGATGATGATAATAGTCACATCAATCATGGAAGGACCCGTTTTCGTCTGAAGGAAGGGAATGGATGATTGAAGCACCTATAGAATTATGTAGATACTATGGAAAAGAAATTAAATCCCTCTTCCTCCTACTCATACCTATGAGGATGAGGATTCCGATGTGAAAGGTGCAAAAGACCCAGCTCAGGCTGAGCTTATTGACATAGACCAGGTATTTTTGTTTTATAGCGGAAGTGTTGTTGTATAGACTGGTTAGTTCCTTTTTTAGAAGAATTGTCTGGGCTGATTCTCCACCATAATGGTGGCAGCCCTTTTGGCCTCGTGACACAAACTTTATGACATCTGAAAATACAATATACTGATAGTTTGTGCGCTTTGGATTATCTCTCTGTTAGCTTCTTTTCCATTTGTATGCTAAGAGAAAGGGGAGTAGCCTGACAATAAGAGAGTAGCATAGTGGAGAGAAAATGAGGAAGGTGCTTAACTCCGTGATGTTTGGTAGAGAAAGTTTTGTATTTTGTTTCCAATATTTAGATCTTTTCTTTCTGCTTTCTTCTTTCCTTATTTTGGGTTGTTGGATTAAGAGGATATGGACGCCAATAGTTGAGCACCCTATGTCAGGATCCTAATAGCTATGTCACATAGGCACCAATTGATGTACAGACAATGTCCATTTGAACGTTCAATGTATTTTTAATATATATTTTTCATTGGCATGTTTAAGAATTGGGAAAGTCACATTTTGAATTGATTTCAAATGGGAATTTTGAAATACATTAGAAAAAGGGTTGATCCAAAACATAGACATTGAGTATTTAACGCTTGTTTATATGATGTATCATCGTGTCATGGCTACTTTACACTACTATTAGGTCAAAGTTGTACAACAATATGTAAATTGTAAAAACATAGTCATTTTATGATGAGATCACTGTCCGACTATTGGTCCATCTCCAACTAATGGCATCCCTCACTTATTTGTGGGTGAGAGAAAAGCAAGCTCAGATGGACGGTTATCTGTTCTTTGTGAATGATGAAAGGCTCTGTATGACTTCAGTTGATAACTCCTGTGACAATTTTAGATTCAAAGACATTAAAATCAATTCAGTGAGAGTGAGAAAGATCTGTGGAGGTTTGACTTGAAATGTCGGTAAAAGGAAAGAGCACTTCCCCTATTGCTTTCATGTTTTCTGCCTGCCATCCATGACAGGCTTCTTTGCCTCAAGGATGGGCCTTATTAATTAATCCATTTTCTGTCATAAGTATCTTTACTAAGATTAAGACAGTATCTTAATCACATACTAATTTCACTGAGGGGTTTGGGAGTAAAAGCAGCTTTAGTATAGTTTTGTCTTCTATGAGGTGCTGATTTTGCTATGACTGAGTCCTAGATATAAATTCTGGACTGTGATAAGTTTGATGGCTCTCTAATCTCATCTTTCTCAATTGAGCTTCAAGGGTATTTAAACTTTGTGTGATTTCAATTGTATTTTGAGAGAGAGTTGTATGAGTGAACTTTTTAGAAGGCGTTTGATTGATGAGGAGTGCAAACAATGAGCTTTTCTGAGAAAGTTTGAGGATTTTTTCCTAAGCTAATAGTTTTAGATCGTACCCTGCTTTCAGCCTTATTTTTCTGGAGGTGACAATATTGTACTAAGAAGTGGAAGAGTGAGGGTACAGACTCTCAGAGTACTCTACCTTCCTTGCCATAGCTGTATAATTCCTTGAAAATCTTGTGGAATCTTGTGAAGAACCTTGGTAGTCTGATGGCTGCATAAGGCAATCTGTAAATCCGAGAAGATTCTAGCCTGCAAAGAGGATGAATTTCTCGGAGGGTGCCTGGTGGTTACTGTACGCAGATGGATCTTTGCAGCTTTTGAGGATATAAGATGAGCTTTTCTCTAAAGATAGCTTGATTAGAATAATAAACACATATGGTATTCTTTCATATGAGCTGGGTTGGAGTCTCGACTATTTTGGGCATGTCTGTCGATTTAATCAGAAGTGTTGCTGAATGTGTGAGTAGATTTC
Organism: Taxus wallichiana var. yunnanensis; assembly: GCA_018340775.1. NCBI lineage: Eukaryota > Viridiplantae > Streptophyta > Pinopsida > Cupressales > Taxaceae > Taxus > Taxus wallichiana. Next base: position 188,261,829 of record CM031233.1, on the reverse strand, counting down.
AGACCATTGCCTGGTTTAGTTGACTAAGTAATAATTTTATCATGTTTATCCGGTTTGAATGCAGTGCTGTGATTTGAAGCCTACGATTTAATTTTCACTCATATCATGAATTGCCTCATTGCAGAGGGTATAGTATCAGTTGGGTGTTGGCCCATCACAAATTGTTTCAGCTCTAGGGTCCCTTAACCCTAGGTACCTATAGCAAAAAATGTAACAACTCAAACTATATCTCTGTTACATAAAGATGTGTACGATGTGCAATTTGTAATTGTAGTTTACATCAATTGTCACAGCCTACAAACACCCATATCTTTGACTAAACAACTTGCAGATCAGACTATAATTGACAGTAAACACTTTCTTGAAATTCCTTTTATAAGCACTATAATTCTTTCTAAATAATCAATACAGATTTTATTCCAATTTAATAGGAATTACTTTGACATGATTGCTTAACAATACCTAACACAAAACAGTGATAATTTTGTTGCGGTTTACATAACTACTTGATCAACCAAACTGTTGTAAACTGTCTGTTGGATATTTTAGTACTCCATAGCATGATGTGGTTGAGAATATATATTTGTTAAAAGTTATATTATTGTGTTATTGAGTTAGTATAAAAACAACTCATACGGTCAAGCTTTGTAAAGAGATTTTAGGGATCTATTAGTTGTAGAAGATATGCCGAAACTCCTTTTATATAAGAGAACAAAGGGCTATAAATATGTAACAAAGCGTGTTGAATAATATAATGAAGTTTTTTGTTGTTTATTCTATACCAAAAACATCAATTGGTATCAGAGCATCATTAATTTTCTGCCTATAATGGAGTTGTAAAATATGTCAAGGGGCATCCGTACTTCTCCATTTCCCCTGTGAATGGTTGTCTCCTGAGTTATAAATAATTTGTAAAATATAAATTATTATTTGATTGAGTTATTAGATAAGCATTGTTTTAACGTATTGTTTGTAGAGATTAAGGTTTTATAAAGAACTTCCAGCTGTCCCAAGCTTTCGCGGTGGATGAAAACTATTCAAATCATATTTTATTTGCAGCAAAGGTGCCTCACAGTCAGACCATCCAAAGCGCCAAACACAGCCTTGCCAGAGATTTCGCATAGCGCTGTAAACATTTTTAGTGTGATAAAAGTAGCAGTACATGGTTGGTTTAAATTCTGAGACTGCTGTATCTGCACCACCAGCAAAGAGTAAGCGCTTAGAAGTCAAAAGTGCTACCCACGGAATGCCCAGCCAATGCACGCCATTAATCCCAGTGCTGGCAATAGACGGGCAAATTAGTTTGAAATTTTAGATATACATACAATCTGATCAGTTGGCATGAGTTTTGCAGTAGTTTGATAGCCATAATTCATCTAACTACCTGCCTACGTCCATTTTTGTTCTGTGCATGAAGATCCCATTTGTTTCTACTGATTTGTTCGAAGAAAACCATGGATCGGCCATGGGGAAATGGCACCTCATTTTCTGTGTTGATCTACATACTTGCATTATGCCTATTTGCATTCTCAATTTCCAAGGATGAGAAGCCTTATATTTAGGTGAAAATCCAACTCAACAAAGGTTCTGTTACAAAACCAGATCCAAGTACAATAGTAGAGGAGTCCAAGGAGAGGCCGTTTACAGTACAAAAGAAAGACATGACTGTAACATGGCTACATGGTGTTTTGAATGCAGCACTGAGAGCCCGAGCCACCATCATTTCATGCTTTAAGGCCAGGCATAGATCATTGCGCTCAAACTTCAAGTCTTATATTGCCATCATACTCATCAATCTCCAAAACTTATGATAAGCAAACAGTCATACTAGATAGTTGTTTTTGTTAGTCCTGTAAGAGCTAATGTCTTTTTGATACGTTATGTTATGTTTTTTTATAATTGATAGATTTTTAATATTACAAATTAAGAAGTCTAGTTATTTAGTTATGTCATTTAGTTTGTTGACAGATTTACAAGTCTAGGTAATGTACGTTAGATTATTAAAAATAATAATTGTAGTCTCTCAATTTTATAGCTCTGGGTCTATCAAATTAAGCCAATGTTCAGTGGTGCTAATACAAGTTATTATTTCCTTAGTATTTAGAATCTAGTTATTGAGTCATTTAGATTATTGTTCTAATCCAAAAAAATAGTTATAAGGCAATTTTGTGTATCTCAGGTTAAGTGTCAGTCCATCCAAGTAATAGTCGAAGCCATTGTATGTCAATATTTTCCCAACAAAAAGTCGGAATTAATTTTTGTATAGACACGTTTTGAGTGAACCCGATGTCTTGGATAATATGTATTTCCATTTTGTGGGGAGGGCGGGCGGGCGGGACAGGGGGTGGGACGGGACAGGGGAGAAGCACGGGGTGGGTATTTGTTCAACATACAGATGAGCTTCAAGATCAAACTCATTGAGTAAGCAGCATACCATTGGAGGTCGACGACACCGGTGGAAGGAGGCCAAACAATGTCTCTCATCAGCCGCTAACGAAAGGGTTGCGCACTGCAGTAGTGGCAACATCAGCGCCAAAACAACTAAAGCCATGATCACTCTCCAAGTGGCAGTGGTGACCGTCTCATTCAACTCATGATCAAAGTGGCAGTGGTGACCGTGTCATTTTGCTAATGATCAAAGTGGCAGTGATCTACAATGGTGGCTGCAAATGCGACAGTGAGGACTCAGTCCAGAAATACTGCAAACAGGAGCAAATGACTACTATGCATCCTCCACTAGGTACTTTTCAATGATAGGCCGATGAATAGCCCAGCACCACTAGAAGTAAAAGCATGAAAAAGCGTGAACATGTGGGTCCGCATAGGTAGTTTATCACTGGAATCATGTGGTTGCTCAGTGAGAAGCACAACACTCACTAGATGCAAAAGTATGAACAAATGTGTTTACGTATGTGGGTGATCACGTACACCATTCGTCATGAGTAACATGAATGCATACCTACAGTATGTGTTGGCATACGATTATGTTTCCAATTCTAGTGTGGTTCTTTCCCTGTGATCGCACTAAGGTGGGGGATGTTGGATATTTTAGTACACCATAGCATTATGTGGTTGAGAATATATATTTGTTAAAGTGATATTATTGTGTTATCGAGTTGTTAAGAAAACAACTCATACGGTCAAGTTTTATAGAGAGATTTTAGGGATCTATTAGTTGTAGAAGATATGCCCAAACTCCTTTTATGTAGGAGAACACGGGGCTATAAATATGTAACAATGCATGTTGAATAATATAATGAAGTTTTTGTTGTTTACTCTACACCAAAAACACCACTGCCTTTCATCAGTTTAAACATTGATTGCAATCCAGTGTAATCAGGTTGCATATCAATCTCTGTAATAACACCCATGGTTTTAGTGTTCTCCTAACGGTATTTTTCCCATTTTTGTGGTTCAATAAACAATGACACCATGGTTCTCATTGATAAAGCTTCGACAAATTAAAGTATTATGGCCCCCTTGCTAATCAGGCTTTAAAGAAGTAAAAGATTAGAAAAAAATGCAATGGAAAAGTCATCAACACTATAGCTACATTTGTAGGATGAAAACCATAGTAATACACCCAAGAGAAACCTGCAGTGAAAGTAGGAAAATTTGATTTGAAATGAAGAATACCATAGTCAGTAGTAACAGGAAGAACAAACCATTGGGGGTTCTGAGATGGAATTTTTATCATCACACTAACCTTCACAACTCCTTTTCCCTCTTACTATCCTTGGCAACAGATATGCACATGTTCAAACAACCATATGTCTCAATCATCAGTTGAGGTTCAAAGCTTTCCAGACCATGTAAGTGCATTATTACACATTTAATGTATGTAACTATCAAACATCCTTTCTAAGGGGAAATACCGAACACCAAGCCAAACCTCATCTCACCTATGGATTGATTTGCGACTTGACCTCCTTACCCTCTTTACCTCAAATAAAAATGAACTAAATCATCTATAGTAAAATGTGTAAATCATAGATATATTGGTAATAGAAAGATAGCGAGTAAATATTTGTAGCTGCTTGCGCTTGCCATGGTATACTACAGGAATGCAAATGTTCTAGAACTATAGCTATAAATAAGATAGTTAGTGCACCTCTTTTTAAAATATTTGAAAATAAATTAATTTTGCTGACAATTTGGCCAACTCATAACGTGGCCTGCTCATAGAATGTAACAAGGGTAATGCTGAAAAGGGTTATGAGAGAATAATATTAGCTTTGGCAGCTTGAAGTTCAGATGGCATAATATCTTGCCCTTCTCATTTTGTATGAGTCTCAGGGGCAATTATACATCATGATAATACTTGAGGGATTAGAGAAACTTTATAGTATAGTCTATTAATTACAATTTAGATGTAATTAATAATTGTTTCTCAATTAGACCATTATATATGAATGTTGTAATTGCACCTGTCATGTATGGTTTATGTTTGCATACCATCTTTCAGAGAAAGATGGTCTTGGTCTGGCCAGGATATGTCCCCCATTTGGTCCTCCCTCAAGTTCTGTACCTTAATTTTGCATATTAATAAGAGATACATGCTCTGCATTTAAGGTAGTAAAAATTCTGTATTTCGCTCAATGTTATCCCTTATTTGATTTTCTGTTTTTCTTGATGTTAATAATTGCTTTTTGGGAGATTGAGATTGTTAATGTCTTTGGTTGGTACTCTTATATGGTGTAAGATCATTTAACACTACATGTTGAGGTGGCATGCATATCATTTCAGTTTTACCAGACCCTGAGATGAGTCCTTTATATTTAGCAATATAGTCACGTAGCCACTTGAAATTTGGAGTTCACCTTTGAGGTCCTAGAAGCAGTTTCTTCCCCTTATTTCCAGTTAATTAGATGTGCCGCACCTCACATAGGATGCTAGGTTGCCTAGCCGCAACCCTCACAAGAAATGGCATCAGTTTGCAGTTAAGCCTGGATCCACTGTGCCTCTCGTCTACTCTTGAATCATGCCTTTGGGACTTCTTACTCATACTTCAACACCTCGAGATGTGGTTCACCTCATGGCCGACTCTCGTGCCTTCTCTACGGCCTCTAAGGACACATAGCTTTAATAAAGGAGCATCTGCAGCCCCACCACACCACTGGAGAATTCTCAATGTGGGAAACTGCCTTACAGTGCATTTTATGTGGCAACCACCATGGCTTGAGTGGTTGGCATCCTTCTAACTCCGCAATAGCTAGTTGGACTATCCACTTCCCATCCCTTTTAGGCAAGGATGACATCGTCCTTCCCTTTGTCTAGTCCTAAATAATTACCATACAAGTGATTGTAACTCACCTTATCCATTACCTTTATTCTATCTACATTTCATGAAACTTTCATAGCTTGTGCACAATCAATTTTACTTCCATTCATTCAATGCTGCCTACAAGAAATCAACGACGAAGTTAAATCTAATTATTCTCGAGGCCCAATATTCATTTTGATCATTCTCCGAAACTACACACCTGAAAGGGTTGTGGTTCAACCCAAGGGGATGACATCTATATCTCCATTCTTGCACCTCTCACTTGCAAGAGATTGGGGCAGCCTCAAAAATTTCTTCTCATTCTGCCATAGTCACCTTCGCGACCTCTTGTCCTTTTCACTCCATTATTTATTGTTGCTCTAGAGCTATCTAGTTGACCATCACAGGGAAGGTTGTCTAGCAGCTGTTAGACATCAATTTTGGATCTACAGTCCCTTCTTGTTGCTCTAAAACTACCCAATATCGAGTTGATCATTGTAGTCTGTAGAGAGGGTTGCATAGGAGCTATTGCACATTTGTTTCCAGATCAGCAAGATTGCTCTCTTCTATCACTCAGCCAAAAACTCTAGGACTCAGGTGGGTAACTTAAACTCCCTTAGGACTTGTAAGGGTCATTTTATTAGTTGATTCTACTTGAGGGAGGTATCCTCAAAGTCTCTATCATATGTTTCATTCAATTTTAGATTTCTGTGGGATCAGGGTTTGATCATCTGAGTGTTGTGCGTATAGATTGCATTGTAGGGTTTCTGAAATCTGAAATTGCACCTCATTGTGTGATTCGAGATTTGGTAATTGAAAAGGTGCATTTCCTTTCACTGTATCTCTTGCATTTTGCAAGTCAAAAAGGTCAAAAATAGATATAGATTAGTGAGCATTTTTAAACTAGGGTTTACTTCTTTTTTACATTGTCATTTGCTCTTATCACAAGAAAACATTGCAGAATGCTGGCTTTAGTTGGAACTTGTCGGTTGAGAGAGACCAAGGATCCTTCATACACCAAAACCAAAACCAAAAACCTGACTTCTAGAACCAAACCCTAGTTTCTCTAAGTTCTTCTCTTCACCCTAGGTTGACTAGTTTTGGCTTAGCGCACATTCATCACACACTAATTTATCGCCAAGCCAATAATTTTGTGTTCTCTCTAACAGCAGGCCTTGCTTGAGGACAGGGCACTGCAGAGAAAAGTCAACAGCCCTTAATGTTTTCAACATTGAATGGAGGAAAACCAGGACATCCCGCTAGGACATAGCGCCTAACAAGAAAAATCCAAATTGGAATTGATTGCTATCCGTAGAAGAAAATGCACAGTTATTGACTTACCGGATTTAAAACGCCATTTTAAGGGATAGACATGATTTTCACAAGCAGAAAATAGTAGGCTGCCAAATCAACTTTACTGCAAAAAAAAACTTGGCTGATAATTTTTCAATCTTAGATAATTACATACTCTAGTTCTCTCCGAATTAAATATATACGGGACCGAAGCAGTGGTTTGCAAGCAAAACGCAAATAGAAATGAAGGATCCGATTGATGAAAATTATTAAAATATCTGACCTGTGTTCAACGGTAATGCTTTCGATCAAGGCAGACTTGACAGAATCTCTGACCTGCGGAGAGAGCTTCATCCAGTGGCCGGTGATCTTTTTGCGGAGGAGGACAGCTGCCAGCTGCCTGACATTGGCGGATTTGGCGGTGCGAATGTGCTGAAGAAGAGCAGGCACAACCTGTGGATCCTTTGCCAGGCGCTTAATCTGCTCCTCCGCCTGCCTCCTTGCATCGTTGTCAGGCATCAAAAACTGTATCAGAAGCAACTCCAGTGACTGCGACATTTTTTGTTTTCTTTGATTTCTCTCTCTCACCACCACGTCCTGGGATCGAGCCTCCTCGCCAATGTCGGCCACGGAATTCCTTCTGATTTTCTGATTAAAGGTTTTAGGGCGAAGGAGAGGGCAGCTGAGATTTAAGAGAATGGAAATTGCCCCACCACGACGTTCAAACATTGACAGCTACCTTTTGTCTCCGGGTTTGAAATCTTCCCTGACAACGAAACGAAAGATTTTAATGATATCCAAGACACTGAAGAGTCTATGGGACCAAACGAAACCAATACTATACAAACTCTTTGCCATATCAACTCTCCTACTGTGAATCATCATATTCACAGTGTCCAAAAAGAAACTTTGGGACTCTTTGCCAGTTTGTTGTTTTGTTGATTTCAGGGAAGCTTTCGACACAGTGCCCAGAAAGAAACTTTGGGACAGGATGGAGGAGCTTGGGATTCCAAATGAATTTAGAGCAGCAGTTCATAAACTGTATGAGTAGGTCAGAGCTAAAATCAGAACCAGAGAAGGCATGTCCGAGTGTTTCAGCAGTGACATCGGTGTCAAGCAACGTTGCCCTCTTTCTCCCACCTTATTTGGGCTATACATTGATAAGCTTGAAGAATGGTTAAACAAAACTGAGGGAGGAGGTATACAGTTAGCAAGTTACGTGGTGAAGTTACTTCTTTATGCTGACGACCTTATCCTAATTTCAAAAACAACTCAAGGATTGAGGGAACGGTGAAAAGTGCTAGAGCTCTTCGCAAGAAGTCGGGATGCAAGTGAACACTTTGGCAAAACAAAAATCATGATTTTCTCCTTGAAAAGGAAAGAGAGACAAAGTATCTTTCTTTTGAAGGAGCCCTTTGGAAATAGTCCTTTGAATACAAATATCTTGGGATTAACTTTCACCACAAACTTAGTGGGAGACTTCTAAAGCAAAAAGGATACATGGAGGTTAGAAAGCATCCTACCTAATTCAAAACAAAAAGTGCGGAAAAGTGAACTTTGGGACTAGAAAACTAAGAAAACCCTTTTTGGATTGTTGGTCACTCCGGTGGTTCTTTATGGTTGCGAAGTTTGGGGAAGTAGCATGTCAAATCACGAGTGGAGACAGATACAAAGAATCCAGAAACATCTAATCACAAACACCCTTAAAGTCAAATCAATTGTTCCTTATGAGATCTTGTTGGGTCAAGGGTACTTTCGTTGGAAGCTTCGGCAATATCTTGGATGATAAGCTATCTGAAAAAATTGAAAGCATGGACAATCTTCGCTGGCCCAAAATAGTTGTGGACGATACTTTGGAACGCAGAAAGAAAACCTGGATGAATCAAAATACTAAATGGATGAACAAATGGGGCATCAACTTGCAAGAGTGTCCTAACAACAACAGGGAAATAAAAAATTATGTGATAGAAAAGTTCAGGACTGTCATGTGGACGGGTCGATTGGTTGAAAGAAAGCACTATCAGAGAATTCAATCCCACTGGGGAACATGATGAAAAAGCTTATCTAGGGGCAGCTATCAAGGGTAAAGCAAGGATTCTAGTGGCACAGTTAAGGACCGGATCACATCATCTTCGATGCGAAATTGGTAGATGGACTATTCCAAAGGAAGATTGGGAAAGGAGAATTTGTCTTTTCTGCAACAAAGGGGTCATTGAGACAGAATGGCATTTCATCATGGAGTGTTCGGCATATGATGATATTCGTATCCAATACGAAAACAACTTGAAGGTGGACAGACTAGAGGAACTCTTCGAAGGAACAAAGCTTCAAGCGACCGCGGGTTTCATTCTCAAGATTCACAAGTCGAAGAGCGGATATTGAAAGGAGTCTGAAATCTTATTAAAATCTCAGTTTTGTGGTCCCATAGACTCTTCAGTCTCGTGGATGTCATTAAAATCTTTCATTCATTCATTCACAAGTGGGGTTGAAATCTTTGATATATTGAGTTTTCTTACGACCCATTTGTTATGTCCACATGCGATCCTAAACTTCTCCATCACATAAGTTTTTATTTCCTATTGTTGTTAGTGAAAATAAACCGCCAAATATTGTTGTCCAATTATTAGTACCGAGGGTATAGTCATCGATTTAATGGTAGTTTTCTCATATTTATCAATTGTAATAACTATTTAATAGTAATTTCCTCTTATTTATCAATTTAAAGGTGTCTAACAATTGCTTAGACTATCGCATCTCAAAGTTGATTGTAACTTTAGGTCAAATAGGTTTGTGGGTCCCTAGACATGTTTAGTCTACGAACTTGCCCATGTACGAGGAACCCGTCTTGTATTTGCAATGGTCATCTTTTCAAATGCACAATTTAGCTTGGTCATCCTAGGTCATATTCTTGGATCGGTTGATCGGGAAATCAATCGAACGGTCATCTATATAAACATATCCACCCTAAGTTACTAGGGGTGTTTAGGGATTTCATATCAAAAGCACATTCTAAGAAAGACATGAGCAAAGCATGAAAGTACTCCATCCTTATAGCTCAACTATAGTAAAGTCGCTCAAGTTTTGAGTACATCTATAGTATTACCTTGAATCACAAATCCATGCACCTAACTAGAACAAATGTCTATTGTCGGATGTGAGGGATGTCTTGGGGCTCCATCTTAGTTGTATTCTCATCATATGATTGGGAGAGTTGTGTGTGGGGTGTGCCGAGGTTTGTTCGTGTAAATCGTGACTAATTTATTTTTAGGTTAACAAATGAGAAGAAGCAATATCTAGTGTGGCATTCTCATCATATGCATCCAAACACAAAAATGATTCTAAAGACACGTGTGAACTAGATCCCATAACCAAATTCCAACTCTTAACAATAGAGGACACATATAGCCCCTTAGACAAGTTTGGTCACAACTTATCCTAGCACACTTTCAAGTCCACAAATTTTACAGCGGTTTGATGACATTCTACCAAAGCTCAGTATATACTTTCAATACACTACCACACCTCTTGATCCCGGTCGCATAAAGAACATCTTTCGACCCTAAAACCTTGATTATGATTTCATTGATAAAGTTATGGCATATCAAGTAGCACGATCGCTTTACATAGTTTATAGTTGTTGTATTGTTTATGTTGATTTATTTTGAATTATCTCTGCAACTAGTAATTAAGATTCAAGAACATAAGCCTAATTTTCATAAAAATTAAACTTTATCGGTCGATCCAAACCAACTTAGGGTTTTATTCCTTAAGCTCAAGGTTTGATTCAATGTTGAACTTTAAGTCCATTTTTTATTCTATGGTTTTCCTTAAAACCCTTGTTTGCTCATGTGCAATTTACATTATCATAATGGCTAATACATATCTATCGCGTGTCATTAGTAACACCCATATGGCATCTGGATACTTCATTTGACCACTCGTAGAGAGAAAACTCTTATTACCCCTTCGTTATTCCCCATCATTTACACTCGGATCTAAGATAGTACACATGTTCTTCCTCAATTGATCACTAATTATGCACCTTCCTACGAGGTAGTTACAATCACAACACGACATGGTAGACCTCTAGTCAATCCTCCTCTCACTAGAAACATGTCCCAAAATAATAACATTGTTTTATGTTTGCGTTTTAGAGCTCTTACATCAACAACCAAGGATTACAACCTCCTCGATCAACTCAAAAACATGTGCCGAAATATTTTCTCTTAGAGTTGCTCAAGCAATCTACTCCCCTTAAGGATGTTATTTATCAAACAATAAGTGAATGCAATTTTGCACGCTAATATTAAGCCCACGTATTTTGTACCCATTATTAACACTTTCGCGGACAAGTGATCGTCAAATATCACTTGGCGAGGAATACATGTCACCTTAGCACATTATGGATCTACACTTACCATCGCATATTCAATTGCATTTCTTTGACAAGGCAATCATGTGCGCCTATTAATAATGGATCAGCGATGAACATTTTGACCAAGTCGAGTTATATGTGCAATAGGCTTCAAAGACACAACCCCCAAAAAGTATGACATGAAAGAAAGTATGACATGATGATCAAGGGATTTGATAATATATCATGATTACTAATTGGTATTGTTACTTTACCCAACACATTTGGGTCAAAAACACTTCAAATGTAGTTTTATGTGATGTTTGATGATTAAAATTATAACCTCTTACTTGGGAGACCTGGATTCATACTATCGATCCCTCCCCTCTACTCTACGTTGATGCCTCAAATACATGCATGGGGATATGAATATACATGTAACATAGATAATGACCCCTACATGTGTCGCGATTTTTGAATCAACCATGAAATTCATCCCATAGGCTAGTATATCACAACCCACAATTAAGACACCATTGTCTCCTATTCCAATACAAGGATTAAGCATTCTCAATAATAAAGCATAAACGATAGTACTATAGCCTTAGTGTCCAAACAAAGCCAATCCAAGAATAGAAAAATGTTCATACATAGAACAATGTTATGGATAATAATCAAGACCTTGATGTTAAGTACAACAACAAAGAATACATGGTTAACAACATTGGCAAGAATTTGGCTAACCTTAACTTTATCCCAATCAAACTTAGAGAATATTGAGATGACTCTAAACCCTTTGGCATACACCAGTTATACAAAATAGTATTGAAGCAACAGTCACCTCGCAAGACTCGTGTAAGTTTAGACAGTAATAATTTTAATAACCAATTAACCGTAATGAATGTTATGATTATCACATGATCAAAATTTTAAACTCAAAAGTAGCACCATATACCAAAATATACGTCACTAGCAAGAATAACACATTAAGAGGCATAAAGCACTCCTACGAACACCATACTTATACCTCTCATGCCCCAAAAAAATGTAATATTTTAAAACTAATAATATTGCACTTTCACCCTCTTATACGCACCGACTATAACATTTGGTAAGTTTTCATCCTAAGTAGGAACCTCTTCCAACATTCATGAGCGTCGATTACTCACAACCAACTATCAACCACTTGTTCCCCTCAATTCCACCAAGTATCCTTTGATCTTGTGTAAAACATGATATTTCAAAAGCATCCTTACAATCATGACCCTTACTAAATACAAATGTTCTCTCCTACTTTGCAACAAGATCCTTATATCATTGGATCTAATTGTGACTTGTGATCTAAGTATGTATATTCTCCTAGTATTTAGGTCTTTATTTAATATAACGCACACCCTTTACCTTTATGATTGTGACAACAATTCAAATCCTTCCTCTACCCCTCCTCAATATCATATACACCTAACACACATGGATATAAGACCTCCACATAAGAGGCATATTCATTAACGTTTCTCTTTAATGATGGCAACTCGCTTAGACAAAGCTTCTTCAACACATACGTGAATTGCTTATTCTTCAATAAAAATGGCATTAGTCACTAATGTCACCATTCCTTCACCGAAGGCCTAAGGGACATTTTTTTCAATCTTAATCTTGGTCATACCCAAGGGCAATTTGACGACGCTAGATGTTATTGGGTATGGATGGTTGTTTACCACCTTGCTTATTTGTTATATTTTTCCGTTGGCATCGTATTAAATAACTTGGTGGGAATAATTGTTATGTTTTATCATTAAGGGGGGGCTCATGGTACTTTATTGTTATATTTCTTCGTTGGGGTCACTTAAGTCACTTTTAGTCCCACATGGAGCACCCAACTTGGAAAAAGGTAATGAAAAGTTATAAAAGGAAGCACTTGGGGGAGAAAATGACTCATTCTTACACTCACACATATTTCGGCATTGAGCAATTGTAGTTTGCATTCTTCTTGCTTATGGAGTAAAATCCCACAGATCCCTAGCTTCGATGGTGAGAGATCCACTCCTAGCTAATAGGGCACTATTTGGTGGTGAAAGATCCACCCTAGTTTGCTATTTTGGAGCTTATTTAGATCAAATATTTAGGTATATTTTATAGAGGTTTCAGGAAGGGTTTCAAAGGAAATTTCGAGGGTTTTCACATCAGATTATTATCAACATTTAAGGCAAAGTTTGGCGCAACTTTTGGAGGCATTTTGGTGAATTTCCAACCCCTTATAAAGGGTGGTGTCTACCTTAGGGAGTGCAGCAAGTTTTTGAGGGTTTCCCAATGTTCGTTTTAGATTTGGAGATTGGGTTTTGTTGGTGCAAAATCAAACAAAACCACAACACCCCCAAATGAGTAGTCAAGTCTGCTTTTCTAAGGCAAAATCATTTGGTGTGATCCGCATAACATTGAGTCTTCCTTAAAGTGTGGGACTTTGTAAAATAGGAAAACTCTCCAGATTAAAGGTTGGTTCCTATTCCTTTATTTAGGTGCATACGTAGAAACCTGCAGAGGGTTTGTTCTAAAACTAATCTAAAATTTACCAAGGAGACAGGATAAAAGGAGTATAGAAATTAAAATGAAGCTAAACTACGTGGTGATGCATGAAGGAATGATGAACATTCGTTCTGCTGATAAACACAAAACAAATAAAATGCATACAAGTAATCAAGCACGAGATAACTGTGATTTATAATGAAAGATCGACGAGAGCAAAGAACACAAGAGAGGATCTAGAATCGATCACAAAACATGGTTTATTGCTTTGTAGATTGATACAATACATTAAAAACATCAAGAGGCGAGAAACGTATTATAGTTTTAATGGAAGGTCTGAACTCCACAAGTTCCTTCCCAGAAGGAAAGGGGATCTGCAAAAGACGAAAGAATGTCCAATCCTCTACAATGAGTCTCGAGCATGTACTTATAGATTCGATACGAGATGGGATAAAAAGAGAGAAGCAAGAAAAAACAGCTCCAAGCTCAACCACCACTATTTAATGCCTCCCATAGAAATTTGTCCCAAATTTGCCTCGACTACATCAAAGCCTTATTCGGTGCCTTGAAGGAGGAGGAAACAACAAAGCGGATCGAATCGATCGAGTCACAAGGTGAGAAGATCCTGCATTAAAGGCCCAAAGATGTTTCTCCATTTTCCACCTACTAGGGCCTGAAAAAATGATTTTTTATCTTTCCATGGTGTAGAGGGTGTTGAGATGCTTCCAACGGTGTAAGATTTGCAATATTTCGAGCCCTGAGTCGAAAGATATGCCCCTTCAAAGTTTGTGTCGGGTCCGTACAAATGGGTGGGAAAATTAGTTTGAAAAAATGGGTCTCCTTTTAATATGGGACATGTGGAGGGCAGGCGCTCATCCGAGGGTGGCCTCTATACTTTGCTCTTGGAGTGGCACGGGGATGACACATGGCTTTCTCTACCGACCTATTCAATTTTTATGTTTTATTCTAAGTCTTGTGCTTAGTGGGGTATACCTTTTGACTGGGACACGCGCAGGTTTGGCATTTGTTTGGAAACCCTCTCTTTATTCAATCCTTGAATTAGCACCATTCGAGACACTTAGCACCTCCACCGGCCTACCGCCCTTACATGACTATTCAACCGACTCGACCCTCTTTTAAGACCTGGACAGTGGAGGCACCGCGCTCGCCTCAAAGCCCGATTCAAGATTTGCCTTCGACTGGAGCGTCGAGTTGACACTTAACAACCTCTGCAGTTGTGTGGACTTTTTAACGGTCCCTCTTATCTTTTTAGACTCTGGGCTACATGCTAAGCTCACGCTCATTTGGGTCTCCGCCTTTGGACCAACTCTTGGAAATGCGCCAGGCTGACACTTGGCACTCTTTGGTTGCACTTTTATACTTAGCCAATTTTGAGGCCTGCCCTATTCGCCTTTGATTATGTTTGACCATTTGACACTGTCTTCATTTCAGCCTAGGACACGTGGAGATGCGGCGCTTGTTTGAGCCTCCCTTTTGGATTCATCTTTAGAGAAGTGTAGTTAGGACATGTGGCTCTCTCCATTAGCTCCTCCATACTTAGTCGATTTTGGACCCTTTCTCAATCAAGTTTGAGCTTGAAAACTTTGAATCGTAACTTCTTGCTCCCGACTTTCTATAACATCGCTTGCCCTTCTTCTCGACCTGCTATCCATTGTCGAGCCCACTTCAGTAACTTCAAAATGGATTTAAGACATGGAAATGGCTTGACAGAGTCATTTCTTCTTGCATAGGGCCATTTAATCTTTCTCAGCCTTCGCCACTCCATTTTTGAGTCTTTTTGCGAGCCGTTAAATAGATTTAAAACATATAAACGCTTTGACAAAGTCGTTTCTTCTCGTTCTTCCTATACAGGTGGTCGATTTGACTTCTTTTGGCCTTTGTTTTCCTCGCCTCGTTCGGAATGTGAGCTCATAGATTTGAATCGTTTCCCTTTCATATTTTCTTTATGTGCGGGGCTTGTTCTTACCAAATTTGTTGGGGCGAATTTGGGATAACAATTTCGTGACTCACGAGGACATCTGCCTACTTAGATGAAGAGACCAGTGGCCTTGAAGCATCCATTGGGCATGGAGTCTGCTTGATAAACATGAAACTGATTTGAACTTTGAAGATCTGATCCCTGAGCCACTGCGAGCTTGACTGCATGCCTTTTCTATGTTTTGTCTGACCCTGAGCCTGCCCACACGTCTGCACTCTCAATTTTCATAAGAAAATCTTGGAAAT
Source organism: Taxus wallichiana var. yunnanensis (assembly GCA_018340775.1). NCBI lineage: Eukaryota > Viridiplantae > Streptophyta > Pinopsida > Cupressales > Taxaceae > Taxus > Taxus wallichiana. The sequence goes on along the minus strand of CM031233.1, from coordinate 188,246,152 downwards.
GGAGTTTCTGAGAGTAGAAAATTGTTTTGACCCGGGGCTTCAATCTGTCCCTCAAATGGACTATCTTGAAATGACTTTAGTTGCTCTGCATTTGTTTCTTTTTTGGAATTTGCAACTGCTACAGGCAAATATGAGTCTTCCTACCTTGAATAGTTAAGAGCCTGGCTTCATGCCCCTTTGAAGCAATACAAACAAAACTTATATATAAAGACCAAATCATACATGCCTCAAATGAGACATGCAGAGTGTGCATAAGCACTTCTTCTGTTGAAAGCAAATATACTCTTACTCCTAAACTAACCAAAGAGAAAGAATGTTAAACAAAGCCTACTATTTGGTAGGAGAAGTAGCTTCCCTTTCTCAAGAGAGGCAACCATGTAAATGATTTGACACTAAATATAGTTGCCTGTATGAGTGAAAAATTGACTCTAACCCTATCCTCCACCCAAATCATCAAGGTATCAACATTAATGGGAAGTACCTCCTCAAGCTGACTGGCATTGGACTCCTGGAGGTGTTGATGATGACCCTTGGTACTTTGATGCTCATCCTCATGCCCTAAAGTAGGCATGACTGGTTTTGGCTTCTCCCTTGGCTCTAATGAAGCCAAGTAGCTGATTGGGCAAGGTCTGATCCTTTGGATGTGCCCATAGCTCTGAATTTCTACTCCAAAAATGGAGTCTTCTTGTAGACCTTCTTGAATGGATGGTGTGGAAGCAATGGTGGAACTTTTCTGCCCTTTCTCTTCTTCCTCCTGTGAAGAGTATGGAAGGTTTAAATCTCCCAAACTTGATTCCAAAGAGCTACTATAAGATGCGGTAGTTGCACTTGAATATTCTCCTTCATGGTAGCGAGTTCGTGTGCTTAGAAGGTGGATGATGAAGGAGAAAACAATAAAAACTCAATCGGTTCTTCTCCATCAAAACAGTCCTCCAAATCAGACAAATACATTGCCTCATTGTTGTCCTGCTACAAATGTTCAACCTCTTTCATGGTGTCTTCTTGATCTGCAATTTGTTCACCATGTTTTCCTTCATCCTCCAACATTGAGTTTGAAAGATCAAACTCTTCTTCAACATTAGAGTTCGGGAGAGATGAGGTGAGAGGAAGAACTAAAGGTTCTTTTATGGCTTGTTTTGTGCTCAAAGTTTATGGATCTGCATTTTTCTCCTTCACAGCTGGAATGTACTTCTCTTCTTCTAGATTTGGAGCATCTTCTCTTTCCTCTACTGCTTGAAGACAATCTTGCCCTTGAGTGACCTCTTCCTCTAGCATGAAGTTTGACAAATCAAACTCTTCAATCTGCTGCTCTAGAGGACTAGTTGGGATTGCAAGATCTCTTTTAGAGCTTTCCTCCATGATGGATTCATTAACCAAATCAGGCCCTTCGAATGAAAGCAAGGAATCTCCAATGATGCCTTCTTCTTCTACTGCTACAAACTCTAATTTTATTTCTTCCATCTATTCCTCTTCAATGGAACTTAGAGCTAATTGTTCATCTTCTTCCATGGTTGATTGTGCAACTTGAATTGGATCAACACTTTCTTCAAATAGAGTGCCAACATGGACACTACATTCTGAGAAAACTAATGACTGATCTTCTTTCTCTTGTTCTTGCTCTTCTCCTACTACAAACTCAGCCTCAGCCACCATTGGCTCTTCAACCTTGACCTCCTCTATTGGTTTGACCATCAAAGGGATCTTTGTAAACCCAAATTTGGCAGCCCAACTCTTCAAATTGTTTGTCATTTCTTCTTTGTTGGGCTCCTCTTCTTGTTGTTCTCCTTGATTGGATTCTTGAGTCTCTTCCTAACATGGACTTGGGAGAGAAAGAGGAGTGGCAAGTTGGGGTTCAACTGGTTTTGCAATTTTTTGTGGTGTGGAGGGAGGAGATGAAACTTATTGTTTCTTTGGAGGGGAGGATATTTCTTTTGGCTCTTGTGGAGGGAATTTGGATTTGGTAGAGAAGAGGGCAGAAAAAATGAGATGGGATGGAGGACTAGGGGGTGGAGGGATGAAATCAACACTTGGGGCAACAGGTGGGAAGCTTGAAAATTGGAGCTTGGGGTTGAGAAGGTGTTGGTTGAGAAAGAGAAAGAGAAAAGCTATGAGATGGTGGACTTACCCATTGACAAGGTTGTCTTGACTCCAACTCATAAGCCTCGATCTCCTCAATCCTTTGTGCAAGTTGGGGCAAGCATTTCAACCACGAAGTCTAGCTTCTCCTAAGGGTCTGTAATGTCTTGGAAAAGGGCCTTCCCATGGACAAGGTGCCCTGAAACCAATCTTGAATGCCTTTATTTGTGCTATGCCCCTTGAGTGAACCATGTCAGCCTCCATTTTTGAAGTTTCTCTAATAAACCAACATTCTTCGCATAGTTGTCACCATTGTATGCATCCCCTTGTTCTTGATAAGCTCCATGGCCAAACTAACTTTGACCCTACTCATATGGGTAAACATAATGGTCCTAGATCTGATTATAATGTTGACTTGCAGGAGTTGTAAAAATGCATTGGAGGTAAATTGTTATGTTGTCGTAAGTGTGAGTCCCAAGAAGGAAATGAATTCATGATTGCTCAACCTCATGGAATGGGAGAAAATGAAAGAGATGGAAGAAGAAAATGAGTGTAAATGGATGGAAAGGTATGCAACTTAGAGAATGGGTTTTTGACCAGATGGAGTCACCAGATGTGTTTGCATGTGCCTCAAAAGGCTGAATCCCACCAAGAACACATCAACTTGATGAAATAAAGTGAAGACCTCTTGTCCCACCGAGTGTGCCAAAAGCTATTAGCTGTGCAAAATCATAAAGCACCACCAAATGAGTAGTCGGAGTTTGCTTTTCTAAGGCATAATCATTTGGTGTGATCCACATAACATTGAGTCTTCCTCAAAGTGTGGGACTTTGCAAAATAGGAAAACTCTCCATTAAAGGTTGGTTCTTATTCCTCTATTTAGGTGCATACGTAGAAACTGTAGAGGTTTTGTTCCTAAAACTAATCTAAAATTTACCAAGGAGACGGGGATAGAAGAGTACAAAAATTAAAATGAAACTAAACTATGAGGGGATGCATAGAAGGAATGATGAACATTCATTTTTTGATAGACACAAACCAAATAAAATGTATACAAATAATCAAGCACAGATAACCAAATTTATAATGAAAGATCTAGACGAGAGCAAAGAAGACAAGAGAGGATCTAGAATCGATCACAAAACATGTTTTATTGCTCTGTAGATTGATACAATACATTAAAAATAGCAAGAGGTGAGAAACGTATTATAGTTTTAATGGAAGGTCTAAACTCCATGAGTTCCTTGCAGAAGGAAAGGGGAGCCTACAAAAGATGAAAGAATGTCCAACCCTTTACAATGAGTCCCGAGCTTGTATTTATAGATTTGATACAGATGGGAGAAAAAGAGAGAAGCGGAAAAAATAGCTCCAAGCTCAACCACCACTATTTAATGCCTCCCATAGAAATCTGTCCCAAATCTGCCTTGACTACATCAAATCCTTATTTTGTGCCTTGAAGGAGGAGGAAACGATGGAGCAGATCGAATCTAATTTGGTTGTTGAGGCAAGAAGATCCTGCATTAAAGGCCCGAAGATGTTTCTCCATTTTCCACCTACAGGGCCTGTAAAAATGATTTTTATCTTCCCATGACATAGAGGGCGTTGAGATGCTTCCAACGGTGTAAGATTTATAATATTTCGAGCCCTGAGTCGAAAGATATGCCCCTTCAAAGTTTTTGTTGGGTCCGTACAAATGGGCGGGAAAATTAGTTTGAAAAAATGGGTCTCCTTTTAATATGGGACACGTGGAGGGAAGGCGCTCGTCCGAGGGCAGCCTCTATACTTTTCTCTTGGAGTGGTGTGGGGATGACACATTGCTCTCTCCCATTGGCCTGTTCAATTTCTATGTTTTTGGCTAAGTCCTTTGCAAGAAGGTATACCTTTGACCGGGAGGACACGTGTGATCGACGCTTGTTTGGAAACCTTCTCTATTCAATCCTTGAATTAGCACCATTCAGACACTTGACAACCTCCATCACCCATCCCCTTGCATTGACTATTCAACTGACTCTACCTCTCTTTTGAGACTGGACACATGGAGGCACCACGCTCACCTCAAAGCTTTGATTCAAGATTTTCCTTTTCTTGGAGCATCGAGTTGACACTTGGCAGCCTCCAAGATCTGTGGACTTTTCAACGGTCCCTCTTATCTTTTTAGACTTTGGGCTACGTGCAAGCTTGCACTTATTTGGGTCTCCACCTTTGGACCAACTCTTGGAAATGTGCCAGGCTGACACTTGGCACTCTCTACTTCCACTTTTATACTTAGCCAATTTTGAGGCCCGCCCTGTCCGCCTTTGACTCTATTTGACCATTTGACCCTATCTCCATTTCGGCCTGGGACACGTGGAGATGTGGTGCTTGTTTGAGCCTCCCTTTTGGATTCATCTTTGGAGAAGCTTCGTTAGGACACGTGGCTCGCTCTGCTGGCTCCTCCATACTTAGTCGATTTTGGACCCTTTCCTGAACTGTTTCAAGCCTGAAAACTTTGAATCTTCACCATTTTCCTTCTTCTTGCTCCTGACTTCTCAAAGACCTTGCCCCTTCTTCTCGACCTGCTATCCATTATCGAGCCCACTGTAACCTTTAAAATGGATTTAAGACATGGAAATGGCTTGACAGAGTTGTTTCTTCTTACATATGGCCGTTTAATCTTTTGCGACCTCCGCCACTCCATTTTTAGTCTTTCTACAACCCGTTAAATAGATTTAAAACATGGAAACACTTTGTGAGCCATTTCTTCTTGTTCTTCCTGTGCATGGTCGGATTTGACTTCTTTTTGGCCTTTGTTTTCCCTTGCCTCGTTCGGAATGTGAGCTCGTGGATCTGAATCATTTCCCTTTCATATTTTCTTTATGTGCGGGGCTTGTTCTGACCAAATTTTTTGGGGGTGAATTTGGGATAACATGTTCATTTCCATATAAATTGTAAATGTTATTTTTAAAAAATCATATTTTTATCCATTATATTCACATAGTTATGAATTTTGAAGTTTTTCTAGTAGATTAAGTCATTTTGAAAATTACTAAGAGTCATATATTATTCATAAAAATATAAAAATATTTTTCTAGTCTTTGGTTCCATCTTAGCAAGCTCTCTATAAAATTTCATGTATTTTGGACGAGTATTTTGCAAGTTATCTTAAAATTTCGGTTTCTTTGCCCTAGTGGGTTTAATTCGGAAAAATCACAATTTTTTTGTTGCGATTTGTTTATATATTTTGTGGATTTTTAAGTGATATCCACGAGGGATATTTCAATGGTATCGAGTTAGCTTTCCTCTAGCTTGTTGGGTGTGAATGAAAGTTTATCCCAGGATAAATACACAAAAAGAAGGGCGAAAATGGGTGACAAAGATGAGTTGAACAAAGAAATGATGAAAAAATATTTATCAATATGGTTAAACATCAGAGACCACTTGTCTTTATTCGATCCAATTAACAAAAGATTAATGCATGGCAGAGTTGAGAATCATGTGGAAAGAGGAGAAAATAGTAACATGTGGCAAAAGGGTCAAAGAGGTGAAAATAACAACAACTTTGGAAAGCATACTCCCCATTCCCATGGTGCACATGCGAGCATGCATTAGCTGCATTTTTGAAAGATCTAGAAAGAACACAAATGGGACAACAATCAGAAATTTTTGATGAGGAGACTTGTTGGTTGAAATATGAATCCTTGAGTGAAGGGTTTAAAGCTAACATGCCTTTTACTGAGTATTGCAAGATGAAGATCGGTAGTAGGCCCAAGAGTGATCACACTACTCAAGTTCTAGAGTTACATAGGAGATTGGGATAGATTTCCATTCCACACTTCGATGGGTCCAAGAAGTTTACAACGAAATCCGTGGTTCAAAGGTTGAAGGCATAGTTTGACTTGAATCCCATGCATGAAGAGGATACAATTAATTTTGTAATCCTACACCTTGAGGGAGATGCACATGACTGGTGGAATCATGGTCTTGTTACGAGAGGTGCATGCATATTGATACCTATGCGGAGTTCACACAGAGGTTGATGAACATGTTTGACGGGAGGGATTCGATAGGTATTCCGAGAGAGTTGACTCATTTGAGACAAACAAGTTCTTTGGACATGTACATTGTAGACTTTCAGAGGTTGTTAGTTATGGTTTCTGATGTTTCAGATATGAGATTAAATTCACTCTTCATATCCAAGTTGACATATGCATTAGCAGGAATTATGAAGGCACTCGAGCCTTCTTCATTACATGATGTTATTAGGAAAGCATGGGATTTGGATTTATCTACTCCAAAGTTGTGGTTTTCACCTCGAGTTCAGTAGAGGGTACCTCATCTAGACATGATGGCTCTCAGCAAAAGGTGCCTCCAACTAGGCAAGATATGGCTAAGAAACCATTCATATCTAGAGAGGATGGAGACGAGTTGAGGTGAAAGAAAATATATTTTGATTGCACACACCTTGGACTCCAGGACATGATTGTAGAGGTAGAGGAAAGGCCCAATTCATTGAGGTCTTTGAGGTAGATGACAGTGATGGAGATGAGGAGCAGGAGACTTAGGGATTGGATGATGGAGATAGGGAGGCTTTGGACAATGTTGGTATTGAGTAGGAGGACGAGACATTCCCTTAGGAGACTATTGCCACTTTGTCTAGTACCCCGAGGTACAAGGCATTCAGGGTCAGAGGAGTTTTGTAGGGTCAGCGAGTAGTGGTGCTCATTGATAGTGGGGCCACCCATAATCTTATTAATACATCATTGGTTAAGAAGCAATGATTGTGGGTAGAGGATTTTAAGGGCTTGAATGTGGTTGTAGCCAATGGAGAGTTTATAAAGTACACAGTGAGTCCCATAGTTGAGCATTACGATGGGTAACTATACACTTACCAATGATTATTATATTGTTGGTATTGGAGAGATCAACCTCATGTTTAGAGTATAGTGACTCCATTCTCTTTTGAGTTCTAAAATGAATTTTAGAAGATTGAGCTAAAGTTCTAGTTCGAGGGAAGGAATGTGATCTTGAGGGGATTATCTACGAGATGCACCTGTGGTTGTCACCACCAAACGAATTGAGAGGATTTACTGAGCACTGTGGGGTGTATTGGGCGTCTAATGTTTAGTTATGACCAAGGGGTCAGAGGATGGATGACCATAGTATCACGTAGATGTCCAAGGCTTACTGGACAAGCATAGTGTAGTTTTTGGTGATATACCTCCAAGTGTGCCTCTAGACAAGGAATTTGAGCACGTGATTGAGCTTGAAGACAACCGACATGTTTAAGGATGAGATCGAGAGGACTAAACACAAAATCATAGATATGGGGCATATTAGACCGAGTTCGGTCCCTTTGCTTCGTTAAGCAATATTGGTGAAGAATAAGGACGAAACCATGCGGATATGCATAAACTATCATGCATTGAATAAGAAGACAATCAAGAATAAATATCCAGTGCCACACATTGATGAGTTATTAGATGAGCTATTGGGGCAATCTATTTTCCAAAAATAGATTTACGATCGGATATCACCGGATCAAAGTCCGAGGGAGGATGTAAATAAGACAACTTTTAGATGTCACTATGGTCACTTTGAGTTTATAGTGATGCCATTCGGTTTGTCTAGTGCACTAACCACCTTTCATCTGTATGAACCATGTGTTCAATTTCCTTTTGTGAAATTTTGTATTGGTCTTCTTTGACGACATATTGGTTTACAACAGGACTTGGGAGGATCACACTAGGCAAGTCTTGATGAGGTATTGGTTATATTAGAAGATAACTCGCTATACACAAAATATTCTAAGTGCGAGTTTGGTATGACATAGTTATTGTACTTGGGATATGAGATTTGTGGAGGTGTAATCAAGATTGACAAGAAAAAGATTCAGCAATATTAGATTGGCCATCACCTAGGACATTGACATAGTTGAGTCGGTTTAGGGGCTATGCACGTACTACGGGAGGTTTGAGAAGAAATTCTCTCGCTTGACTACACCATTGATGATTTAGCCAAGAAGGGGATTTTTCTTAGTCGAATCAAGACAACAAGTTTTTGATCACCTTAAGGGAGTGATGAGTTCATGTCTCATTCTTACATTGTCAAATTTCTCTCGTCTATTCATACTTGAGTTTGACGCATCAGATGAGGGCATTGGATCAGTTCTTATGTAGGATAGGCATCTCATTACCTACGAGAGTTAGAAATTGAGCTCAGAGAGAAGGGGTACTCAATTTATGACAAGGAGATGTTGGCCATTATGCATGCTTTGGCCAAATTTAGATAGTACCTGGTGGGTAGAAAATTTGTGGTTCGTTTGGATCACAACACTTTGAGATTATTCCTATGGTAGAAAGATCTCAACGATCGCCAATAGAGATTGTTGAACAAGGTGCAAACATATGACTTCGACATAGAGTACACCAAAGGTAAGAATAATGTTGTTGTTGATGCATTATCTAGGAGGCCTCACCTTACCTCTATGATTAGTTATATGTCTAAGATTTAAGTAGATTAGAAGGCTCACATACTTGTTTAGTATTCCAAAATCAGTTTGCATGTTAGATTATGGATGGAATCATATAGGATGATATATACAAGGTCTTGGATGACCTCATATACTACAAGGATAGGATTTTCCTTGTATCAAAATCCAAGATGAAGGAGAAAATCCTCCAGGCAAAGGTGCATGATACTCCTCTAACTCGGACATCCACGGATATTTTAAGACATGTAGGTATATCACAGAGAAATTTTCATGGAAAGGGCTTAAGGATGACATCCTTGATCATATTAGAGAGTGTGTGGTTTGCCAGAAAACCAAAGTCAAGCATTCTTTCCCAGCAGGACTACTACAACCTCTTCCCATTCCCGAGCATAAGTGGGAGAGCATATTCTTGGATTTCATCACATGGCTTCCCTCAATACATGGGCATGATTGCATATATGTGGTAGTTGATCAATTAACCAAGTATGTCCATTTATTTTCGATGCCTAAGGGGCATAAGGAACCACATGTGGCTCAGATATTCTATACATGTTTTTAGGCTTCATGGTTTACCTAAAAACATTGTTAGTGACGGGGATAAGATCTTTATGAGCACTTTTAGCAAGATATTTTTAGACTTGCAGTACGAAGTTGACTCATGGCACTATTTATCATCCACAAACTAATGATCGACAAAAATAGTTAATAAGTGAATAAAGGGTTATTTGCGTAGTTATGTGACAAGGCATCAACGTGCATGGATTAGATGGCTACACATGGGTGAGTATTGTTATAATACCACCTACCAGATGAAAATTGGCATGACTCCTTTCTAGGCATTGTATGAGTATGATGTTATGCCATTTACAGATTTAGTATCATCAGATAGTCGTGCTCCCAAAGCTCGTGATTGGTTATAAGAGAACCAAGATATTCGAGAGCTCTCGAGGATAACCTTTAGAAAGCACATAATCAATAGAATATCTATACGAGATAGGCCCAAAGTAGAGAGGCCTTTTAGGTGGGAGATATAGTCTTCCTACGTTTACAACCCTATAGGAAATCCTCAATTAAATAGAGCGGTGTTGAGAAGTTGAAACCACAGTTCTATGGTTCATACAAGATATAATCGTAGACATTGAAATTCTACACTTCCTGTCCTAGGTTCATTTACAATCATAGATGACCCATTTACGACATTTCGTGACATTAAAATCATCCATTGGCCCCTTTAATTAATTTAATATACTCACCCTCCCCACATCCCTAAAGTCTAAATTAATTAATTAAATAAACAACCTTGCACCTCACCCTCACACCTCACCATGCTAACTTGGACACCTCACTAGCTACAATCAACTAATGAATTAATTTACTAACCTTCAGAAAATATAAATAGACCACCCCTAACTTATCTTAACCACTTGAAATCCTCCTAAATCCAGTTTGAAATGGAAGGAAAATAACTTGTTTTGGACACCTAACTAAGATTTCCTGCAATCGATCGACAATTTGCACCATCGTCGGTGATCTATATAAGTGTGTTTTCTGCCTTCTTTTGGGACGGAATTTGGGTGTTTTGTAGGAAGACTTTGATCTTTCTTAGGCATTCTAGAATTCATTCATCTTCAACCAAGCTCCATCACCATCACGCTGCTCCAAAATTATCAAATTGATCGTCGTATCATTCGTTTTCATCATTGAATCATCCTTGCGTCAAATCACAACCAAATCAACTAGTTACACAAGGTAATCATTCCATTTTTTCCATCTTAGTCACTAATAATAGGTAACATTGTTCATCTCCTGCTCATCATGTCATATGTGCTTTGAAATTATTTTATATCATCGATTAATTAAGCTTTTATCTTTGTTTTTGTAAAGTGTTAAAATCTCTGATGTCGCCAGCGATTGACCCAATGCACAACGATTCTTGTGCAATATCTTACTTTTACCTATTTCTTATAATCTACCTAACATTTTTGCTTGTTTTCTGTCATGTTCGACATTTTTCCCAACATGGTGATTTCAGATGGCCTTAGGTGGTAATAATTACCCTGTTGTTGACGTTGGCTCTGTTTTTGTTATTCGTCGTCCTTTATATTGGGAGCAGTACAAGATACTTCATGAAGTAGAGCTTTGTGTAATTTAAGTTGCACCTTTTGATCATCTAAAAGTCATTTTCACATCAACGCGGTGTATTCGAGAAGCAACTGAGGCATTTTGGGACGCATATTATGAGGCTCAAAGGCTCCAGGAAGACCTTGCACAATATGAACATAACTATGAATTTGGTTTAGACATACCAGAAGACTACCACACTGCATCAGAGTTTGACACCAACAGTTATACCAATGTCCCTGATACCGACACCACACTCGCCCATATCTACGACACTTGGGAGGAAGTGCCTGATTTCTTTGCCAAAGATTTTATTTTTGTACCCGAACATGATTTTATTGATGAGGAAGGCCTGGTTGATTCTGTAGGGTCTAACTTTTCTGAAAATTTGTATATGGATCAAGAATTTGATCTATGGTTTTAGGCATGTCCTTAATCCCTTATGTATATGTCCACCTAAATAAGTGACATTAATCGGTCATACTTTCACTTTACTATATTGTATCGCAATTTTATTGTTATCAATAAAAAACTTAATTGTTCTTAAGCAGGTTGATATCCTTTGAAGGAAGTCTTTGGGCTTCTCGAGGCTGGCTTTTACCAAGAATCCTTCCCACATAATTTACTAACATCATCTTATTTAAATAATTTGGTTTTTAGGATTGCTTGCAGGGAATAAGCCTTGTTCATTTTCTTCACGGAGCACAATATCACACAACATCCATCCACATCCGTAGGTATTCCGAAACCCCGCCATACTAAGGTTGAGTTAGGTTGTTACCCCTTGAGAAATCAAGCAAACCTGAGGTAAAAATCATGCACGACAATCGGGAAGAATTGGGACAATTGTATATGAGTTGGAGCTTCGAGAATAACAAGATACACAATGTTTTTCGGTTTTCGTGCCTAAAAAGGCACTAGGACAACATGTTGTTCCTTCTACCGAATTTCCTTTGTTAGACGATGAGGGGAAGCTAGTCTTGGAACCAGAATCTATCATTGAGGTGAGACAAAGGAAGCTCAGGAACAAGGTGATCACGGAGTACTTAGTGTGGTGGAGAGATTTGCCACTTGAGGATGTTACTTGGGAGGGAGAGAATATTTTACAACATCCTAGTTTGCATTTGCTTGGGGACAAGAAAATTTTGGGAAGGGAGGACTATAATGTCCCCATTCCTTCACCGAAGGCCTAAGGGCCATTTTTCATTCTTATCCTTGGCCATACCTAAGGGGCTAACGATGTAAGCTATTGGATATGGATGGTTATTTACCACCTTGCTTATTTGTTATATTTTTCCGTTGGCATTGGTATTAAGCAACTTGGTGGGAAAAATTGTTATCTTTTATCATTAAGGGGGATCATGGTAATTTATTGTCATATTTATGTGTCGGGTCACTTAAGTCACTTTTAGTCCCACATGGAGCACCCAACTTGGAAAAAGGTAATGAAAAGTTATAAAAGGAAGCGCTTGGGGGAGAAAAGGATTCATTCTTACACTCACACATATTTTGGCATTGAGCAACTATTGTTTGCATTCTTCTTGCTTGTGGAGTAAAATCCCATAGGATCCCTAGCTTTGGTGGTGAGAGATCCACTCCTAGCTAGTAGGGCACTCTTCGGTGGTGAAAGATCCACCCTAGTTTGCTATTTTGAAGATTATTCGAGATGAGATATTAGGAAAATTTCACAGAGGTTTCAGGAAGGGTTTCAGAGGCCATTTTCAAAGGAAAATTCAGGGGTTTGCATATCAAATTATTATCAAAATTTAAGGTAGAGTTTGACACATCTTTTGGTGGATTTCAATACCTTCTAAAGGGTGACATCAGCCCTGAGGATTTGTAATGAGGTTTTTGAGGTTTTCCAAAGTGTTTGTTTTCGATCGGAGGTTGGGTTCATTTCCATATAATTTGTAGATGTTATTTCAGAAAATCATATTTTAATCCATTGTATTCACGTAGTTATGAATTTTGAAATTTTTCTAGCAGGTTAGGGCATTCTTAAAATTACTCGCAATCATATATTATTCAGAAATTTCCAAGAATACTTTTTCAAGTCTTTGTTTCCATCTTAATGAGCTCTCTATAAAATTTCATGTGTTTTGGACAAGTATTTTGCTAAGTTGTCTTAAAATTTTAGTTTCACGCCCTAGTGGGTTTAATTCCAAAAAATCAGAATTTTATTTGCTATAATTTTTTATATATTTTGTGGATTTTTAAGTGATATCCCACAAGGGATATTTCATAATCTCTACATAGGTGGTATATTCATTAACACTCCTCTTCAATGATGACAACTCATTTGTACATTATGTTTTGGTACATAAATACTAGTTCACTTTGACAATAATGGCTTTCGTTTAGGGCTTGATAATCATTTTTTGACACTTAATATACAATCAATAACTAAGGAAGCACCTGATGATGCAACATATTTTAAGGTTTTCATGTGATTTTCAAGGACACATAAATATCTCAGACTTCATCCCTTCCCTTTTGTTTTCTACGACCTATGGCCCAAGTCCCCGTGTACACCTTTGTAAGTTGGCATTTTCATGTTATCCCTTGTGAAAAAAATACAAAAACAATACAACATGCCAAAGACATACAAATAATACAATATGGAGAAAATACAAAACCAAGACCTCCATGTGATTATTTTATTCATTATATAGACTTTGACATTGTCATTATATTGGTCTAGAAATTTACACATCCTACTTTTGTATACACTTGCTCCTTATACTATATATGAAATAGTTGCAAATACACGTAGTCCATGAACACTCTTACATATGGTTTGCAATTTCATAATCCTTATACTTGGGGAAACCTTCCACGTCGGTAGCATGCTTATAACTGGGTGTTTTACACACATAGATTAAAATTATATCATTTACACTAGAACATTGTGATACAAACCATCTATTACTTATGTTGTATTGCCTTATATATCACTACATGTGTTTGTCAATGCTTCATTCAATGATTACATTGTTTAATATTATATATTGATTTGACATGATCGACACTTAATTTTTATTATAATTACATGTTGTTTCATTACTCATTCATTTCATGCTTCTATGTTGGTTTGACTATTATTGGCCTTAGGTTCCTATTCATGCTCTCAAATATTGTTTGATTCATTACTATCTTATTCACACTTATAGAACTTATTTAGTTCATATCATGTTTATATTTACTTGGTACAAGTTAGAATACAATTTTAGAAGAAAAGAGAGAAAGACGGGTATCATATTATTTTTTCTTGTTTTTCTAGTTCGTGGAATTATGTATTTGATGCATTTTTTTCTTGATGTCATAGGGGTATAACGTGAGACAAAGTAGAGCCAAGGAGTAGGATTAGATTGCTCAAGTTTAACCTCTATTGACTCGGGAAGAGACAAATCGTCTCGAGGGGGCAAGGATTTAACATTTGGTGTGCAAAGTAGATTGGTTTCCTTAGACAACCAAATATTGCATGACTTATTGACATATTGGGATGCATATCGAAACACATTCTAATTTCTGGCATTTAAGGAGAGCAGACTATTAACCTATAGGATATTGGGGGTACTAGCTATGGGGAGGAAGTTAATATTAAAAAGCGCTAACTCGCGAGATGAGGCCCACAAATGGTTCACTTAAGTGATCAAGGGGCACTAGATGTGAGTACCAAACAAGGTATTAGATTGGTATCATTGGAGAGGTCCCCTATCCCTAATTTGCACAAGGCCATAATTGGTATATTAGCTTTGCATTTTATTGGGAATACGAGATAGAGAAAATTTTCTATATCCATGGGCTCCCACCATGTTACTCATGGGGTTAAGATATTTTGGTTGTTACATATGAGGACCTTGGTGTCCCCAATATTTCTTATAGAAATATTAAGGTACCCCTTTGAAATTTTTGGTTTTCTTGTTTTGTGATGAGTTGTGTTCATGTTTGTTTGTTGTTCTGGTTTGTTGTTTTATGTGTTTGTTTAGGTTGTTGCTTTGACTCATTTGGGTTGCAGAAGTGCATGATGATTCTGAAGAGGTTGCAGGAGGTTGAGTGTGGGGAGCTCGGTAAATAATTATGTGTTGGATTCCTTATAAACTCTCAAAAGATCAAAACTTTGCTTCCTGGTGCTATTTTGATATATTTTTGCTTTTGAGTCAAGTAGTGCAAAAAGAAAGCAGAACTAGCTTATCTTCTTTTGCATTGCTTTCAATTCATTATGCTTTACTTGTCTTATTTATAAAAACAAGTTAAGTAATGTCTAAAATCCGCTTAAGCGCCTCCTAGTTCATTGTGTCTATCTTCACCCATATTGCTCTATGCCTTTAGTTCTTTGCGTCAAATCCTATCTACTTTGCTTCTTTTACCTCAAAACAAGCAAAGTAATACTTAAAAGTTACTTACCTAATGATTTGAACTATCGGTGAATTAAGGGTACCTTACTTATTTCATACACAAAGTAGAGACATCCCAAAAGACCACATTATGAACGAGGTGAGTTGACATGCATAGAATCACATTTAATGAGGTGGAACATATAAAAGCAATAAGATATTCCACCTAGGATCCACGCATTCACATTTTTAGCAGAGAGTAGTTGTCGACCCCCCAAACCCCAAGCAACTCCAACGATCGATTAAAGAGGAACCGACACCAATTGATCGAAACCCATTTGCGGTCGAGGTTAGTAAATTATTTTCTTTTTAGTTTTTATGGTTTTCCTCCTTGTTTTGTTGTTTTTTGTCTCACCCGTGTTTCTCTCGAGTCTTGTTTTCTACGGTTTGAAATATGAAATTCAATTTTAAAGCTTCATTGGAATTAGGGTTTTCTCTCAATAATCAAATTAGTTTCTACCTTTGAAGACAATCCTTTGAAATTTGTAACCCTAGTTTTGCCCTGGTTTTGGTTTATATCATTTTCCTCTGTTTCTTCTCAGCTGCGTGTTTTACTTCCATTAAGCAATGCTTTACTTATATTTTAAATAAAAGTGGAGTAATGTAAAATTAACATGAAATGTGTTTGTGCGTCGATTTTCTCATCTTCTCCTAGTTTTCATTTTCATTAAAGTAGAGTTGGTTGAATTAATCGTGGAGGTTGTGTTTGAGTTTTCCATCATTTTCATGTGCTTTAACTTGTTTTGCATTGATTCAAGAATACTTGTTTTCGTAATGGTAAGAGAGTAACTCCAAATGACCGCACATCTCGCTCATTGTGTTGAATTAATTTCCTCTTACTTTATTTGGAAAAATAGTTAAGCACTTGAAAAGACCATCAATCGT
The DNA here is from genome assembly GCA_018340775.1 of Taxus wallichiana var. yunnanensis. Classification (NCBI taxonomy): domain Eukaryota; kingdom Viridiplantae; phylum Streptophyta; class Pinopsida; order Cupressales; family Taxaceae; genus Taxus; species Taxus wallichiana. The sequence continues at coordinate 188,230,204 of CM031233.1, read as the reverse complement.
GATGCTTGCTTAAGTGTTGCATCAATTTAAACTTACTTTACTTCTTTTAAGTTTTTAAGTTGATCTTGACTTGCTTTGTTTTTCGGTATGATATTGATTTAGGTGTGCATTATTTGTTTAAGTGTTGCATCATTTTGTATATGCTTTACTTGTTTTATTTTCAAAGAAGTAAAGTAACACAAGTTCACCACATCCTTTACCTCTTTAAAGAAATTGTGTTGATTTGGTCTTACTTTACTTATTTTATTTTAAAAGAAGTAAAGTAGTAGTTTTTAGCGCACTCTTTCTTAGGTTTAATCGTTTTTGTTATACTTTGCTTTCCTCCATTTATTGCTTCAATTTCAATTTGCTTTACTTTTTTGTGCATTAAGGAAGTAAAGCAAGTGTTTATTCACCGCTACCTAGTCTTGCATCGATTTAGGTTGTTATTACTTATTTTGCTCATTACTTCTTCTTGTGATAAGGGCCATTCTTGCTGCTGCCATTCACATACATTTTGTTTTGAAATGTGTTGTTGTTACTTTGCATTAAAGATGAGTTAATTGCCAGTATTAAATAATTGATACTTTGTTTCTTTGAACATAATTTCCATAATGATGTAACACGATTGCATGAGTAAATTGAATCTTGAATACATGCATGCAGTTAAGTAATTGATGCATTAACTTGATTATTGTTATTTAAAGAGTAGAAGGAGTTGTTATTTCACAAGTGGTGAAAGCACAAAGGATTGAACACATTTCTAAGACTAGGAGGATCTAATTAAATTAAGTGATCAATTAGAGGAAGAAGGAATTGCAATAGGAAGAAGAAATTTCTTTAATAAGGGAAAACCCAAACTTGGATGTTGAAGAAGCATCAAGTTCCGAAAAGGCAAAGGAAAGAGCAAAAGTAGGAAGAAGAACGAGATGAAGTATGACTATAAAGGATATCATGTGGAAACTTGCATCACCTCAAAACTAGCTAGAATATGAGACACGATATCGGTCATGTATCAGTACTTGAGTTAGTAGAAAGATCTAAAGCTAAAAATAAGACACCTTTAATGGAAGCATTAACCAAGAGTGGACTGATTGAAGCAATTACTTTTCCCAGCACCTGTCAGTTGCCAGAATTTGTGTCGGAATGTGCTAAACATTATGATTCCCATACTAGGACAATTAAGAATGATGATGGTGATCTGGTAGGGAGATTAGATGCTCATTTCTTCAATATTTTCTTGAAGATCCCAAATGTACCAAGTCCATTAAGTATCACTATGGAGAAAGCTAATGAGTACTGGATAAAGAGGAAAAAGGATGCCATTAAAATCATGAATATGCATTACATAAAGTTTTCAAAACAAGCCTCAAGGTTCCCTAAGTCAGTTATAAGATCTAATTTAATTCGAGAAACAAATGATATCACTCAACTCCTTTATAGGATCAATGGTGATAATAATGCAAAGTTCTTTTATAGATGGATGTATTATTTTATGAGAGTGATAGAGAATGATAAGCCTAATGTTCCGATCAATTCATTGAGATCATCTGCGATAATATGGATTTCCAATTGAAAAATGTTATTCAGAATTTGGATTTTAAGATGACTTCCTATCTAGTTTATGTTATAGTTGCACATGGAAACTTTCCTAGGTTAAGAATTGTTGGAACAAAAGATGATAAATCCATTTATGAACACTATCCATACTTGGCTTTACCTGGGTATTTCAATGAGTACAAACAGGTGAATGAATTTTTCTTGTATGAAGTCATTTGCAGACTGAATCCAGACTTAAGAGCCAAAAGAGTAACTGATGAAGCATGGAATGCATTTCAGCCTTATGGATGCATTTTCATTAGTTTTCTCACTTTACGTATTTTCATTAAGATTTAGCCTTATGGATGCATTTTCATTCAATTTTCTCAAGGTTTAGCCAAAAGTAGTGCTTTTTCCTATTGTGATTGGACAATACCATTGTACGAATATTCATAAGGCAAGGGAAGTTCAAAAGGAAATATATCTTCATTATAATCATATTTCCTTTAGTGAAAGGAGGAATTTTGATTATAGAGGTATAACAAGAAAGTCAGTTTCCCTAAACTATGCACACTTACCAACATTAGAAGACTTTTGGGTTAATTGCAGAGATGAGTTTGAAATTAGAAGAAGGGATTATATTCGTTTAAATTAAAAAATAAAATTAGAGTTTAGTTTGGCTAAAATTCCAAAGGGAGTTGTTGACGATGATCAAGTAATTTCTCATGTTTATTATGATCAAGGACGTGATAATGCTCCTCTACTCTGGTAACTCATACTTCAAGTTCAATCATGGAGAGAACATCAAAAGTGTTATTTTACTGTTGCTCAATGGTTGAATGTTCGTGGTTTTTCCTTGGAGGAGTGTTAGTAATGAAAGAAATTACTAGAATTATCGAAAAAGAAGAAGATGTCAATGAAGGAAGAAAGGGGAAATTAGTGGCTTGGCTGTAAAATTGAAGCCATTCAGGAGAGATAGGACAAAGAATCCTCTAATTTTGGGAATTGTCACCGAAAAGGCTTCAGTTGTTGCTTCTACCACCCAAGAACCCCCTGCTAAGGAAGATATTGTATTACCTGCATTAAAACCAACTTCTTTTGTATTTCCCACCACTACCGTGGAAAATGTGTTGCCTACACCACCTCCTTGTTCAACACCAGCTACTTTTCCTCCTCCCCCTCCTCCATGTTTTGAAGAATTGTCAGTTTTGTCCCTAAAAGAGAATTTGAATATTGCTTCATCACAAGAGATAACTCAAACATTAGAAAATGATAAGGAGCAAGCGAAAGTTGTGGAAATGGAGGAAGGAGAGATTGTGATGGAAGTTGATCAAACAATGGAAATATCTACAATGTGTTAGATGATGCAAATGGAAAGAAACATCAAGGATATTGTTACTGAGAATGAAGAAGAGATAGAGGAGGAGATGATAAGAAAGAAAATGGTTGAATTATGGAGTTTTACAGCAAGAGAAAATCATTGAAGGACCAAAAAGATAGCTGGAAATTGTGGCATTTTCTCCACTAGGAGGAGTTAGCAAAGAAATAATTGTTCATCTTGAAGCTCGAGACTCTTTCGGAGTCGGGAGTTGGTGACTAATTAATCTTCTTCTGCTTCAAGGAAGTCATTAATATAGAAGAGATGGATATGTAGTTGTTAAAGACAATTGAGAAGAAGAGGAAAAGGACAAAAACACCAAGAGTTACATCTAGATTGATTATTGACTCTTCACGAAAGAAATTTTTGAAATAACTACTCCACCAGTTGGAAAGAAGAGAGGGGAAGTGACTATAGAAGATTTAACAATCACAAGGGTACCTTTAGGTGAAGTTACTACTGAAGGTCTGAAGCAAGATACACAGACGTTGATTAATAGCTTGTTTCAGAAGTTAGATGAAGAAAAGATGAAAGTTGCTAAGTTGAAAGAGCATTCCTCCAAGCTTTGCAATATCATTATGAAAGTTGTCAAGAATCCTCCACAACAAGTGATTATGGAAGAAAGAATACATCCACAAGTAATCACTGTTGTAGAAGAAATAAGTGACAAATTCAAAGCTATAGATGAATGGATAGCAGAAATAACAAATACAACCACATATTATTATAAGGAAGTTTTAATTAAAATGTTTGAGTATCAAGAAAAGGTGGATAAATTGAAAGAGCTCAAACAAAAATGGGATAAAGAAGGTGGAATTCTTGAGTTTGAATGATCGAGTTTAGAAGAAATCAATGAATTTTCTGATGACAATTTGATTAGGTAAAATATTGCACCTGGAGGATCAGTCAAGAAGGGAAGACAACAAAAGCATCTTTTGTCATTCAGGAAAAACATTATGAAACACATTATGACCAAGATAGAGATGAATGAAGAATGAGTCAAGAAAGTTTTGGATAAACTTGAGGATCTAATCTATGGTCTAACAAAATATGATACCACTCATTATCCAAAAGTATTGAGGAGTTTCTTCCATTATTTCAGCAATTGATGGATAAAGCTAATATTCCTTTTAATAGAAAATCATTGACAAGTTGTCGGATATCCAAGATATATTTAATCAATTGCGATCTTGTATTGGAAAAGTAAGAGGATGTTGCATGGTTTTGAAAGAAGAACTGGTTATGTTTGAAATGGAAATAGAAGTTGTAGTTGATGCGAGATAGTAATATCATCAAGTACATGAGGGATCAATTTTCCATCTAAAGAAAAACAAAAGGATGAAGCAGAGATGAAGTTGAAGTGGATAAAGAGAAAGTTCAAGATAAGAATAAAGGGAAGGAGAAAGTAAGCTATTGATCCAAAATAATTCTTCTATTTCTTTTTCTCTTCTTCTTCTTCTTCTACTTCTTGTTCTTTTTCTTCTTCTTATTAAGTACACTCATTATAAGACTTAAGTAATGTGGTGTGCATTCATCGTTACTTTAAGTCATTTGATAAATTCAAAGTTTAGAAAGTTGTTACAAAGTAGTTTTTATGGTTTTAATGTTTGAACATTCTGAAAATAGCTAGGTGGCACAAAAGAATATTTTGAGGAGTGAAATGCTCAACTCTTAATTGTTTGTTAGTTGGTCATTTATTAAGAATGTAACAAATATATTTTCCATAAGCTTTTCTTGTAATAACTATAAAAAGGAGAGAAGACCTATGGGTCAAGGATCTAGAAATTTTGAGCAAGAAATTGTTATAAGCATGTAATCGGTTATTTTAGACTTTGTGTTGAAATAGCTGAAAACACTTGTTGTATGCAGTTAATATTTAAATAAGAAGGAAGGAAGACTTTGATTGAACTTTGTGTCTATTTTTTTCTTACTATGTAACTTGTGATTATTACGAAAAACTTTGTGTTATCATAATTTTCATAGATATATGCTTCTTTTTAAGTTACTTAAAAGTATCCGAAAAAGATAATATTTGTTTATTTTGGTGTGCGAGTAATTGGATTTGAGAACTACCAATTATGTAACACATTTATTATCGAGACAAAATTACTTCCTTTATTTCTGTTTTCATACATGTTACATTTCATTCACCAAGACAATTGCTTACTTGTTGCAAAACTACTTAGTTGTGGCTCACAAGCTTTGTAGTTAAAGTAATACCCCTAAGAAGTTAGATTAGTGCCAGAGTAAACAAATAAAGTATACAAGAGCTTCACCATTAAATGAAGGGGATTTATCCCATGATTGCCTAGGTTGCATGTTTTAGCCGAGCATAAAATCTAGCCAACAGTTTTTGGTGACTCCTTTGGGAAGAACTTAAATCGGAAGACTTGTGTTGAATCCCTAGGGTGTAGGAGAAGTTTTATGTGTTATATCACTTGTTAAATATATTGTTTTAAGATGTTTTCATACTAGCAAGACACCCATTTACACGTGCAAGTAGGGCACAAGGTAGGACTGATCATTTATTTCACCTTCAAGAGAAATTTAATTTCAATTACCCACCTCAAGTCCGAACCCAAGAGCTAGTTTGTCACCCTGTAAGAAGAGTTCATACTTGATTGATCATTTGCAACATAGTCCAACTCTGGTATTAATTAGTTAATCACTTTGCTCGGTTGTTAGTTCCTGCACATATGGCTCAATATCTTCCTATTCTGTAGGGGTGAGCTTTTGATCCTCTTGCATTAGCTCCTCCTCTGCGTGAATTACCAAAAGGCTCAAGAAAGAATTTCCTAAAATTCTATGGAGATGGAAAGTAGAATCTTGATGGCCACTTGGCAAATTTCTACATTTCTTGTGGAGTACTTGCTGTGGAGCACGAGGATGTTTCGATAAGATTATTTTTCGAGACTTTACAAGACTTGGTTGGAGAATGGTTCTATCGGTTAGCTCCTAGGACTTTAACAAACTGGAAAACTATGTGGGAGCAAAGTTCTGAAAAGATTCAAACCTGCGAGAAGATGCAAGTACACTTATTACTCAGCTGACACACTTGAAGAAGGAACCACACAAGAACATGAGGGAATTTATTGCTAAGTTCAGAGGATTTTATATAAGATTCCTACTTCTGCTGCACTCAGTGATGAAAACCGTAAGCTATTTTTCATAAACGCTTTACTACTGATTCAGTTCGAAGGGCACAACCGCTAGTTTGTTGTAATCGAAGTTGAAGATGACTTTATTATGGCTAAAAACAAATATTCAGCCCCTAAAGCTGACGGAACATATTCAAATAGTGTTGTTGATCCTCTGTTACATAAATTAGCAAATGATATGCTAAAAATTAAGAAGCAAATAGCTCAAGGAGAGAACACTACTCCTTCAAGCGTAGTTCTTGCTCGGAATTTTATCGAATAGAAATATAATTATTGTTGCACTCCGAGAAGTTGGAAATTGAAGCTACTCCAAGAAATAACTTGGAAACAAATGAGGAAGATCACATTGATACTAAAGGTGAGTTACTTGATGAAGAAGACTTTGTTGTTCCCACTGGTGACTCCAATATTGACTACATAGACTATGAATATGATGACGGCTATTACAAATCTTTAAAATATAGTGATGGCCACATATTTGTGATGTTCATAAGGTCTCAAACAAAACAAGGTGAAAAGCTTCTTCAAGTGGACCAAGGAAAGAAAGAGAAGATCTGGATCCGATGTTACTATCCGAAAAGAGGTAGCCCACTTCCTTCTTCTTTTGTTCCATGAGATAAACATGCAAGAACTTATTCTAATCAACAACGAGAGGATGTTTGGGACGAACAAATGAAGTAATTCAAAGTTAAGTTATTCCTTCTTTTGATATTATTGATCACATTAAGAAGACTAAGATACAAATGTTAGAAGTCGAGTACCCAGGGCTTTCCCACAGTAGTTGAACATGTTGGTGAAGTATGTACAAAGTAATGGTCCAAATAATTTACTTGAATAATGCTTCACAAGGCATCTTGTCTAATCCAAAAAATACTCCTCCATTGAATAATGCTACAAATTCCTCTCCTTCTTCCTTTGAAAGGATTAAACCATTTTATCTTTCATTGCTCGTTAATGATTATAAATTGAGTAACAACGTATTATATTCGGAACTTCTAATAATGTCATGCCAGCCAAAGTTGTTGATGCTTTAGGATTAACACTAATAAAAATGATTGGAAGATGTTATTCAATAGTGAGACAAGTACCTCTCATCAGGCAGATCAAAGATGCACAAGCAGTGTTTACTACTTTTCTAGATAAAAGAATGAAGATGACAATCTTTGGTAGTAGATATTCCAGTTTCCCATGGCATGTTATTAAGCAGGAACTTTTGTAAACAATTGGGAGGTAAAGTCAAGATGGATTGGTCTTGTTCTCATATTCCAATTAAAGGAGTTAATCAAAAGTTGGAACCTGAGAAGAAGTCCAAATACACAGTTTCAAAATTTGAAGATCCTAGATCTCATATTCTTTTCAAGAATCTGATCATGGATTTTACTACCTAGAGTTGGACAATGAGGAAGCTTAGTCTGTAGCTCATGAGTCACGTGTAGAAGACAATAAAGTTTGGACTTTAGAGTTTGATGGTAGTTGTTATTCACTCGGATCTAGCGTAGAGGTTGTTTGTATTTCTCCTAAAGGAAAGGTACATGCACATTCCTTTAAATTAATGTTTGAAAATACTAACAACACAACTAAATATGAAGCACTATTGTTGGGAATGGAACAAGCTAAAATAATGGGAGTTAAACTATTGCATGTAAGAGGAGATGTTGAGTTTATTGTTAAACAAATACATGATCTCTACCAGGTAAAGAAAGACAAGCTAAGGCATTATAGAGATCGGGTGTATTCTGCTACTATGGATTTTGAAGCTTTCTCAGTTTCTTATATTCAAGAGATTAGAATTTTAGGGGCAAATTCCTTAGCGATTATATAACTTTGCTCAATCCAGATCAGCCACCAACAATTTTTCACCAAGGTGACTATAAAGTGGAGGTGATGTTTGTCCAAAGGTTCTTGATAACGTCGAAGCAGTGGCAAGTCTTCACCGATGATAAACAAATTTTTATTTTTCTCCAAAGCGAGAATATTTTGAAGAAATGTATTATGAAGGAATTAATTCACTTCCAAGGTAGACTATAGTTGGTGAAGCTAACTAAGAGTTAGAAGGTAGCCAAGAGATTATTTAGCTTAAGGGTAATAAAATTCCTAAGGGCATAGTGTCTCTTTAGGAGATGTTTAATAAACATGATCAATTTCTCAAAAATAACAAGGAGTATGGAGAGAGTTCTTTGTCGATGTGAAGTCATTAAATTTGGGGGCAAAAGATGATTTCAAATTGGTGAATTTGGGAAAATTTGTTCAGCTGCGGAGTAAGAAGTTTTCAAAAGCTTTTAAGAAGTATATAGATGTATTTGCTTGGTCTTATCAAGACTTAAGATATATCAGCTTGCTGAAGTGCAACATTATATTCTCTGAAGCAAGAGAAAAATCCTTTCAAACAGAAGCTCTAGAGGCATAATCGACTATTTAGAACCATCTTTGTGGAAATTCAGAAAGCTGTTAGATGCAAAGATAATTTATCCCATTCATCATTTTGAATGGTTGTCCAATATAGTTCCCGTATGGAAAAGAATGGTGAGATCAAATTGTGTGTGGAATTTTAGACAATCTTAATCAAGCCTCATTGAAAGACAATTATCCCATTCCTATCATGGATCATACCTTGTAAGTAGTTATTGGTTCTAAAATGTTGTCTATGCTTGATGGTTTCTTAGGATATAATCAAGTTATGTGGCGGAAGAGGATCAGTATAAAACAACATTTATCACACCTTGGGGAACGTTCTCCTATCTAAAAAGATGCCTTTCAAATTAATTAATATTGGAGCTACATTCCAAAGAGATATGGATTTGGTATTTTCTCATCTTAAGGATAGGAGCATAGTGGTTTACCTAGATGATTTAACAATATTTTCTAAGGCAAGAGGTAATCACATTTCAGATCTAGAGGAAGTCTTCATCCAGTGTCACAAGCATGGGATATCTCGAATCCCAAGAAGTTTATCTTTGTTGTGATAGAAGGAAAGTTGCTCGGACATATTATTTCAAGAGAAGGAACCAAAATAGATCATGAATGGGTGAAAGATATTCAAATTTTTCCATTGCCAACTTCTAAGAAAGGATTTCATTCCTTCTTGGTAAGGTTAATTTTCTTAGAAGATTTATTCCTGATTTTGTTGAGTTAACACATCATATTTCAAACATGATGAAGAAAATGCAAGACTTCAAGTGGAATGAAGAAGGAAAGTGAGCATTCGAAAAGATTAAAGTAGCTTTTCTGAAGCACCGGTCTTAGTATATCTCAAATTTTTGTAAATAATTTATTCTTTATGTTATTCTTTGAACACACAATGTCAGCAATCTTGATGAAGAAGAATCAAGAAAACATAGAAGCACTAATTGTTTTCATGAGTATGCCTTTGAAAGATTATGAATTGAATTATATTCCTATGGAGAAACATGCATATGTAGATTGTGAAAGTGTGTAAAGAATTCAGGTATTACATTATTTCTTCACATACTGTAGTTTATGTTCCAGATACTGCAGTAAAGTCTATCCTAACACAACAAGAACTAGGGTTGTTGAGAGGTACGTGGGTAACAAAGGTACAAGAGTATGACTTGGATATCAAGCCTACAAAGTTGGTTGAGGGAGAGGTCTCTATGAATTGGTGAATGAGGTGAAGACAACCAAGTCGAAGGAGGATGAAAGTTTACCTATAGTTCTTTTTGTAAATCTAGTAGATGAATGGTATAGCAAATTTTTATTTTCTGACATATGGGGAATTTTTGGATGAACTTTCTCATAAAGAAAAATGGACTATCAAACTTAGGTCCAAGGATTTTTTTCTTTGGGACAATTCTTTGTAAAATTAGGGAATTAATGGTGTCTTTTTACATGTGTAGATCATTCCCAAAGTAAGAAAGGTTATTGGAATAGTTTCATGATAAAACATGTGGAGGACACTTCTCAACAAGGGTTATTGCACACAAGATACTTTGAGCAAGGTATTATTAGCCTACTTTGTTTCAGGATACTGATTGATTGGGTCTCAAAGTGTCAAACATGTTAGTTATTTTTGGGAGAGTCAAATTACCAACTTTTCCCTTAAAGATAGTAGTGATAGAAGAACCATTCCAACAATGGGGTATTGATTTCATTGGAACATTGAAGCCATCTAGTGTTGGACATCATTATATTCTCATTGCTACAATTATTTTAGTAAGTGGGTGGAAGCTATACCTATTAAAAATGCCACTTTTGAAGAGGTATGTAATTTCATTAAGGAAAATATTGTTATAAGGTTTGGTGTGCCTAGTAAAATAGTAGCAAACAATGCTCCTAACCTATCTTCTAAGGAGTTGATTGAATTTTTCTACACGCGTGGAATTCAGTTGGTTCATTCTTCCAATTACCACCCACAGAGGAATGACCAAGTTGAATAGAGTAACAAAAATTTGCTAACAATCATGTGAAAGTTGATAACAGAAAATCAAAAGATTTGGCAGAAGAAGTATTTGATGCATTGTGGTGCGAGATAGGATTACTCAAAGAAAGCTATATGCATGTATCCTTTCCATTTGTTGTATGGTAGGGATGTAGAGTTTCCTCTTACTCTAGAATTTCCTACCTTGCAGCTCACTAAGGCTTTGGAAGATACTACTTATACAAATGTTATTGATAAAAGGATAATGTATTTGACTGAGCTAAAAGAAGTGCAAGTTCAAGTGGTAGATAGGTTGGTTGAACATCATAAGAAAGTTGAGGTAGTATTTACAGAAGGCTAGAGAAAGGAAATTTGAAGTTGGAGATTGGGTACTCTTGTGGGATAAGAGAAATGAGCCTAAAGGAATGCATGAAAAGTTTGATTCATTATGGAAAGGGCCATTTACAATTGTAAGGGTTGTTGGATCTAATAGTTTCATCCTTGCTTATCAGGATGTAGTTGAATTGATGCTACAAAATGGAAACACACCTGAAGATGTACAAAAGTTGATGGTTTAGGGTAAAACTGTATGTATATAAATAAATTCTTAGATATATTTAATTTTGTGTTTTCTTTTTATGTGACTCGAACCAATGAACAAGACTTGAAACCAGAGATACTAGGATCTCATCTTTATTTCTTTCCTTTGGAATGAAATAAATATGTCCTCAAATGGAGCCAACTGGTGTCCCCAATATTTCTTACATAAATATTAATGTAACCCTTTTGAAAATTTTGGTTTTCTTGTTTTGTGATGAGTTGTGTTCATGTTTTTTTGTTATTTCATTTGTTTGTTTAGGTTGTTGCTTTGATTCATTTGGGTTGCAAAAGTGAATGATGATTCTTCAAAATGTTGCAAGAGGTTTCTTGGGGAAGCTCATTAATTAATTATGTGTTGGGTTCCTTATAAACTCTCAAAAGATCAAAAATTTGCTTCTGGTGCTATTTTGATATATTGTCGCTTTTAAGTCAAGTAGTACAAAAAGAACGCAGAATTTTCTATCTTCCTATTATTGCATCTATGCATTGCTTTATTGCTTCTCATTCATTGAATTTTTAACTTGTCTTATTTATAAAACAAGTTAAGTAATGTCTAAAACACGCTTAACTCCCTCCTAGTTCATTGTGTTGATCTTCACTCCTACTTGATTATTCTCAGTTCTTTGCGTCGAATCCCATCTACTTTATTTATTTTATCTCAAAAAAGTAAAGTAATCTCAAAAATCCACCTAACTAATGACTTAAGTTATCGTTGAATTAGGAATGTTTTTCTTCCTTCCTACACTTTAAAAGTATAGTATTCCTAAAAGACCACATTATGAAGGAGTGGAGCTAGCATTCGTACAAACACATTTAATGAGGTGGAAAATATAAAAGCAATAAGTTATTCCACCTAGGATCCACACATTTACATTTGTAGCAGAGATCAATTAGTGACCCCGAACCCCAAGCAACTCCAACGATCGATTGAAGAGGAATTGGCACAAATTGATCCAAACCCATTTGCGGTCAAGGTTAGTAGATTATTTTCTTTTTAGTTTTTCGGTTTCCTCCTTTGTTTTAATTTTTTTTTTTGTTTTGGCCCATGTTTCTCTTTCTCGAGTCTTGTTTTCTAGGGTTTGAAATATGAAATTCAAGTTTAAATCTTCATTGTGATTAGGGTTTCTCTCAATAATCAAATTTGTTTTAAGCTTTGAAGATAATCCTTTAAAATTTTAACCCTAGTTTTGTCATGGTTTTTGTTTATATCATTTTTTATTTCTTCTTTGTTGAAGTTTTTACTCGCTTTAAGCAATGCTTTACTTATATTTTAAATAGAAAGTGTTTTTAATGAAAGTTGAGTAATGTAAAATTAACATGGAATGTTTTTCGATTTTCTCATCTTCTCCTAGTTTTCATTTTCTTCTTGTTGAATTTCGCAGAGGTCGTGTTCGAGTTTTCCATCAATTAGATTAGTCGTTTCTCTCAATAATCAATTTGTTTCTACCTTTGAAGACAAGCTTTGTTGTAACCCTAGTTTTGCTGGTTTTGGTTTATATCATTTTCCTTGTTTCTTCTAGTTTTACATCAATTAAATGATGCTTTTTATATTTTATAATAGAAGTGGAGTAATGTAAATTAACATGAAACACCGATTTTATCTTTTCTCAGTTTTCATTGAAATTAACAGAGTTTTAATTTCTCGGAGGTCTTGTTTGATTTCCGTCATTTTCATGTGCTTCTCTGGTTTTGCATTGATTCAAGAATCCTTTACTTTTTATCATAATGATAGTAGAGTAACTCCAAATGACTTCCCATCCGTTCATCGTTTAGATTAATGCTTTACTTTATTTTGGAAAAATAGTTTTTAAAAGAAGTCAATCGTGATGCTTAAGTGTTCCAATTTAAACTTACTTTAATTATTTTAAGTTCTACGTCGATCTTGACTTGCATTTTCTTGTACATGACATTGATTTAGATGTGTGTTATTTGTTTGTGTTACGTATTTTGGATATTACTTATTTTATTTTAAAAAAGAAGTAAAGTAACAGTTCACCGCATCCTTTACCTCTTTAAAGACATTGTGTTGATTTGATTCTAATTTATTTATTTTATTTTAAAAGAAGTAAAATAGTAGTTGTTTAGCACACTCTTTCTTAGTTTTATGCGTTGTTTAACGTTATACTTTTCTTTCCTCCATTCATTGCATCGATTTAAGTTGCTTTACTTATTTTTTACATTAAGGAAGTAAAGCATTGTTTATTCACCACTTCTTAAGTTTGTGTCGATTTAGATTATTCCTTTGCTTTTTCTCATTACTTCTTCTTATGACAAGGGCCATTATTGGTATTATTCACATACAGTTTTGCATTGAAATGTGTTGTTGCTTTTGCATTAAAGATGAGTTAATTGCTAGTATTAAGTAGTTGTGCCTTGGAAGCTCATGTTGAAACTACAAATCTAATTGTTTTAATGAATTTCTTTGAACATAATTTCCATAATTATGTAACACGATTGCATGAGTAAATCGATTCTTCAATGTATGCATGTAGTTAAGTAATTGATGCATTAACTTGACTATTGTTATTTAAAGAAGCGTATGAGTTGTCATTTCACAGGTGGTGAAAACAAAGGAATAAACAGATGTATGAGACTAGGGAGGAGCCAATTGAATTAAGTGATCAATCAGAGGAAGAAGGAATTGCAACAGGGGAAGAGGAAATTATTGTAATAAGAGAAGATCCAAACTTGGATGTTGAGGAAGCATCAAGTTCTAGAAAAGGCAAAGGAAAGAGCAAAGGCAGGAAGAAGAGCAAGATGAAGTATGACTATAAAGGATATCATATGGAAACTTGCATCACATAAAAACTAGTTGGAATAGGAGACACTGATATGGGTCATGTATTAGTACTTGAGTTAGTAGAAAGATCCAAAGCTAAAAATAAGACACCTTTAATGGAAGCATTAACCAAGAGTGGACCGATTCAAGTAATTACTTTTCCAAGCACTGTCAGTTACATAATTTGTGTTGGAATGTGCTAAACATTATGATTCCCAGACTAGGACGATTAAGAATGATGATGGTGATCTAGTAGGGAGATTAGATGTTCATTTCTTTAATGTTTTCTTGAAGATCCCAACTGTACCAAGTCCATTAAGTATCACTATGGAGAAAGCTAATGAGTACTGGATAAAGAGGAAAAAGGATGCCATTAAAATCATGAATATGCATTACTTAAAGGTGTCAAAACAAGCCTCAAGGTTTCCTAAGTCAGTTATAAGATCTAATTTGATTCAAGAAGCAAATGATATCACTCAACTCCTTTGTAGGATCAATGGTGATAAGAATGCAAAGTTCTTTTATAGATGGATGTATTATTTTATGAGAGTAATAGAGAATGCTAAACCTAATGTTTTGATCAATTGGGCTGAGATCATCAATGATAATATTGATTTCAATTGAAAAATGTTATTCAAATTTGGATTTTAAGATGACTTCCTATCTTGTTTATGTTATAGTTGCACATGGAAACTTTCCTAGGTTAAGAATTGTTGGAACAAAAGATGATAAATCCATTTATGAACATTATCCATAGTTGGCTTTACCTAGGTATTTCAATGAGTACAAATAGGTTAATGAATTTTTCTTGTATGAATCCATTTACATGGAATGAATACAGGACTTAAAAAAAGAAGCTGATGAAGCATGGAATGCAGTTCAGCCTTATGGATGCATTTTCATTCAGTTTTCTCACTTTACGTATTTGAGAGTCTATGGTTTTTCAAATGTTGTGTTAAGGTTGCCTAGATACCCAAGTGATAGGTGGATTTTGTTAGAGCTATGTAGACAATTGGCAGTTTTACATGATTTGCAACAAGGTTTACATAGAACAATAGTGCATTTTCCTATTGTGATTGGACAATACCATTGTACGAATATTCATAAGGAAAGGGAAGTTTAGAAGGAAATATATCTTCATTATAATCAGATTTCCTTTAGTGAAAGGAGGAATTTTGACTATAGAGGTATAACAAGAAAGTTAGTTTCCTGAACTATGCACACTTACCAACATTAGAAGACTTTTGGGCTGATTGCAAAGATGAGTTTGAAGTTAGAAGAAGGGATTATAGTTGTTTGAATGTAAAACAAATTTTAGAGTTTGGTTTGGCTAAAATTCCAAAGGGAGTTGTTGATGACGGGCAAGTAATTTCTCATGTTTATTATGATCAAGGAGGTGATAATGCTTCTCTTCTCCGGTAACTCATACTTCAAAGTCAATCATGGAGAGAACATCAAAAGTGTTATTTTACATTGCTCAATGGTTGAATGTTTAGGGATGTTCTACTTGGAAGAGTTAGTAATAAAAGAAATTACTAAAATTAGTATTGGAAAGAAGAAGATGTCAGTGAAAGAGAAGAAAGGAAGGAAGGTCCAGGGGAAAGTAGTGGCTTGGCTGTAAAATTGAAGCCATTCAGGAGAGCTAGGACAAAGAATCCTCTAATTTTAGGAATTGTCCCTGAAAGGACTTCTAGTATGACAAATCACCAATTGTTTTCTTCTACCACCCAAGAATCCTTTCTTCGTGACGAAGATATTCTATTACCTACATTAAAACCAACTTCTTTCATATTTCTAACCATTGCCATGGAAAGTGTGTTGCCTACACCACCTCCTTATCCACCACCAGCTACTCCTCCTCCTCCCCCTCCTCCATGTCTTGAAGAATCATCAATTGTGTCACTAAAGGAGAATCTTAATGTTGCTTCTTCACAAGAAATAGCTCAAACATTAGAAAAGTGTAAGGAGCAGATGAAAGATGTAGAGATGGAGGAAGGAGAGATTATGATGGAAGTTGATCAAACAATGGAAATCTCTACAGTGCCAGATGATGTAATGGAAAGAAACATTGAGGGTATTATTCGAGAATGAAGAAGAGATAGAGGAGGAGGTGATGAGAAAGAAAGTGATTGAATTAGGACGAGTTTTACAACAAGAGACAATCACTTTGAAGGACGAAAAGACAATTTGAAAATTATGGCATTTTCTCCACCGGGAGGATTTAGCAAAAAAATAATTGTTCATCTGAATATCGGACTCTTTCGAGTTAGGAGTTAACTAATTGGTGACTAACCTCGGTCATATCCCTAACCATTTAAGGAGGTAAGAGAAATTTTATTGATTAAAAATGACAATATAATGCAAGCAAATGGAAAGTATACCTAACTCGATTGCATACAGTCATGGGTGTGATTCATTGAAAGTCACACGGAGATCACAAGCTTGGGTCGTAGTTATGGAATCGACACTTTGTGTTTCATTTTTTCTAAAACAACGATGCAGTAAGTTTTACCTATCCTTTATGACCTTCATTCACCTCTAGAAAACCTATAATACTGAAATATGTGATCAAAGAAGCAAATACTTGAGTATGGGCTCGATGCACAAAGAGGCAAGGTGTTGGAATGATGGGGTGATTGGTGTTTTATAGTTTTTGAGTACAAAGAATAATGTGACACGTATGGGTGCAATGTGCATAGGTGGGTGAAATGACAACGGTCCATAGTGCATTGGGCATGCAAATGGGTAGGTGGGATGGACATAATTAAATGTGAGTGGGTGAGGGTTAGTAAATGAGTGATGTGATGTCTTTTATCCCCATTTTGTGGGGTTTTATATTTTTAGTTACTTTTGTGGGATTATTTTATTTTTTTGATAGTATTATGTTTTATGATGATTTAGGTATTTTTTTAATAGGGGACCTTATGCACAAGGTGTGTTTTTCTGTTTCTACATTTTTCTCCTTTTTGGGTTGTGTGTTGTAGCGAGGAAGGATGTAACACAAAAATGAAGACGATACATGGGGAAATTTCTAACCTTATGATAATGGTTTCCACATTTAGAGGCTTAAATGGATGAATAAATAAACAAGAACCTAGAAATGTGATCGATGGGCCACTTCAAATTGATTATGTGGAGGGCTCGATGAGTCTATTTACAAGGTAGAGACTATTGAGTCAATTGAATAAAATGTTTTATGATTGGATGTCATAAGATTGATGAGAAGGGTTTTGTATGATATCCCCCTTAAGTGACACTTTTGGAGAAACTTTGTTGATTTTATATTATACCTATTTATGCCCCCATGATACCCAACCGGGATACTAGTGCCCACCATTCTTGTTTGTATTGGGTGCTTCTGTCTTTGTTGTAATTTTGGCCCAAGTTTGTTTTGAACCTATTTTTCAACTCTTATTTATTCTGATTTTGTTGTGTACACACTAATTTGTGTGCGGTCTTTGGATTGCTAAGAGGGTGAAATAATCACTCAATGATTGCCCCCACTGGTTTGGGGTGTGCGAGTTGAGCGCCAAGGAAAGCACGACCCAAACAAGGAAAGATGAAACTGATGTGCACATCTGAAATAGAACTCCTATAGGGGAAATATGAAATGTGCATGGTAACTACCATGACACATGCAAAATAATGGGAAAAACTAGTAAAAGTGTTAGTCACAAACAAACATGGCATGATGTAATAAAAATTAGTTGAAACACACATTAACATGGCAAAAGACACAATGTGTAGTTAGTTGAATACACGGGACACCACTCAGGATGTCACAATAAATTCAAAGCCTTGAAGGATATAGAAGTAAAACACACAATCAATCATAGGGCATTGGTTGAAAACAATGAAAATCAAGATACAAACATAAAAGATACAAGTAAATAAGATAACCATGGTTAGAAGTAATCTTGCGAGACAAATGCTACATATGAAGCACCCATTAACATGTTAGAAAAATGATAGTATGTCACAATGTATATAATTTAAAATAGGAATGAAAGTAGTAGAAATTGCAATGATAGAACTTGAATATAGAGAAATAGGAAAAATAGATTCCTCAAAGATTGTCAATGCGATTGGTAGAGAACAATGCCAAACATCATACATCATGTGATAACCTATAAGTATCCTACATTCACCTCAAGAGTACCGCATAAATGTGCATGTGTGTATGGAAAAAGGATAGAACATACTATGGATCAAAATAACATGGTAAGCAATGTGCAATACAAAATAATATAAACAAGCAAGAATACATCCAATCAAGATCTAAGCTAGTATTTTTAAATTTTGTAAATATTTGAATTTGTTTTTAAATTATTAGAATATGAAATATAATGACTAGGAGAGGGGAGCAAGGTTGCCCCCTAATGTATGTGTGTAAAGTGAGGTCCATGTAGGTAATTGTGCCCTCAACAATCATGTTTAAACCTAGAACAAGAGTTCATCATCCGAGTAGTGAGGGGGATAATATGCCCATGAGTATGAATGTCATAGTGACCTATCCAATGAGGATAGGGGCGAGGCCCCATTATCTGCTAGTGTGAGGGAGGTACGCATATGAACATGATCAAATAATTTATGGTCGTGGGGAAGTACATGTCGAGAAAGAGACAATAAAGTGGGCCTATATGTGCCATGGGTAGTGTGCGTCCAAAGTGGAAACTTGTGCCTATGAGGTGGGATATGAGACCTATGTATCCATCGTGAGCGAGAATTAGATGGCACATGTGGAGGAGATCTTTGTGTATTTTTAAAAGTAACACTAGGAATGGTAAGAGGTCTAGATTATGAAGGAGTGTATGTCAAATCTATGGGGACATCATGAGGAGGTACATAAGTAGGTTCACATATGCTAGAAGTAAATGTAGGTGTAGTAGTGATAGGATCCAATGATGAAGGATTTTTGGTGGGATGCCTCGAATAGTTATAACGTGATGCTGATGTAAAAAATTAATGCTCAAGTAAACTATGGAAGGAAAAATATAGCAGGCCTAAGCCAAAGGAGTCCTAAGACCATGTCATAATGCGTAATT
The DNA here is from genome assembly GCA_018340775.1 of Taxus wallichiana var. yunnanensis. Lineage (NCBI taxonomy): Eukaryota > Viridiplantae > Streptophyta > Pinopsida > Cupressales > Taxaceae > Taxus > Taxus wallichiana. The sequence goes on along the minus strand of CM031233.1, from coordinate 188,211,351 downwards.
GTAGATCCAACAGTGAAATACATAGAGATAGTGAGGGGCCCAACAGTGATAGGAAGAATGACATGCCCATGAGAAGTGGGTGATCTACGGGTCATCGAGATAATGGAAAATTGATAGCTTGCAAGAAATATATTGAACATGCATTGCACTTGTAAGTAGGATGCACCATAACATTATTAATAACATGAGGACCAATATAAACATCAATGTGTAATCTATGTGATGAAAAAGAGGCATGAAAATCAACATCAGTAAAATAAATGATAGGTGGAGGAAGATCAATAATACCAACAAGAAATCCAAGAGGATGATATGAAGATGGAGGAGGAAAACATGATAAACATGATTCAAAGAGGATTTAGGAGCTGATTTTTCGTGTTTAGGTAGTGGAACATTTACGATTTTAAGATTTTCATCATCATTAATATATTTAGAAATAGAAATATTAGATTCAACCAACTCAATGTCATGATTTCCAATCAAATATTGGATTAAATGTATACGTTTGAAACACTTGTTAATAGAATGGCCATTACATCTATGATAATCACAATGTGCATGTTCATCAAATTTCTTTCCATGAGGCCTATTAAGATCTAGCTCAAGAGGAGCCGGAAGAGAAATTAGATTTCTTTCTATGAGTTAAGGCAACAACATATGTGGTGGGTATGCCAATCTAGTAAAGAGTGCGGTGAGTAGGTTAGAATTGGAACTTTGTAGGTTGGGATATATCATTGTGATAGGCTTGGGCTCACTAGGCTTGCCCTTAAAGGTAGATTTTCTTGGGAACTTGTTAGTAGATTGATTAGAAATGTTAGCACCATATTTAAGTTTTTCAAAAGAAAGTAACTTGATTTCATGATTTTTGAGAGTATGACATCGATGGTCAAAATATTGAAAAGAGTCAAAAAGCAAACATTCATGCAAAAAGAGGTAATAGGATTTGGATAAAAATATCTTGTAATTGATTCAACCAAGACATTGTTCATTTTAGAAATATTAGTCTTATAACCAAAACATAGTCACTAACATGTTCAATAGTTCCTTGCCTCATTTTGAAAATTTTCGCATATGATATTTATATTCCAATTTTCATAGAAATTTGAGCTAGAAATCTATTTTCCAAATGAGTAAAAGATTGAATAGAATGCAAAGGAAAATCATAAAACCATTGTAAGGCATGGACCTATAAGGTCTCTGGAAATAAATTGGTCAATAATGTGTCATCACAAGCATAATCCAAACATGCAACATGAAATGATCGAAGGTTCTCTTGGGGATCTCCATGGCCATCAAAGAGAGGAAACTTAGGTGAGGCAAAATTAGAAGTAAGTTGATAAGAAGTAACCTTGGGTGCAAAATGACTATGAAGAAGAAGTGAAGAATCAAGAGTGGAGAATAAGAGGAAGAGGTGTGTCGTGATTGATGAATTTGAGCTTATAAATGACGATACTAAGACTCTAAGGCATGTGTGCTTGAAGAAGTTATAGGTTGGATATGGGAAGTGATGGGGGAAGAAAAGTGAGTAGTGGTTGCGGAAATAGTTATGCGAATGGTGGATATCTCGCAATGGTAGGAGAGGAATAAGGTGGAATAAAAGAGGTGGAAACAGTAGAGATATCTAAGGTACGAACCATAATAACATGAGTAGCATCGTCACAGGCACATTGGGTTACTAATAAAGCATTAATGACATATGGTACATGAGTATGGTTGTCACGTAATGTACAATGGAAAATGGTGAGAGCATCGAGTTGTGCGTGATCCATATTAGTGTCTTCATCATAAAGTTATTCACTATCAAAAGTTTCTATTTCATGGAAGGGGTTTTAATGGGAATTGAATAAAGGTTTATCATGTATGGTGTCAACCATACTATTGGAACTACTATGGGTCTTTGGGAGGAGCTTAGTATGTTGTGAGAAACCAAAGTGATCATTATATTTAATGAACATGTAAGGATCATGTTCACGAAATTATTTAATAGAAATTAAATATTAATTAGAGGACTACTCGATCAAATGAATATGACAAGAAACAAGTAATATTTATCCTGCAAGAGACAAACATGTGTAAGCAATAGTGAGATAAGAATGACTTAGCTTGTATTGCAAGATGTGGATTAATTTTGGGGTGGAAATTGTGTGGAACAGGTTGGATTTGGATTGAGTAAGCTTCATTTGAAAAAATAGGGATTTAAAACTCCTTGACAGACTGACCGCCTGGATAAGGATAGGAATTCACAGGTGTTGGTGTCTAAGTTAGGTGCTAGTGTCCCAGTAAATTCTCTCTGCTTCTAATCTTCTTATGGTTTGAAATTGGTTTCTTCCTTTTTCTCTTTGTCTCTCTAGATTCGTTGTAGGGTTTTACTATCTCACTTGAACCTACAAAACAAACACTAGCTACTTACAAGGCTCAAGCAAACATTAGATGAAATAAATAATGCATATACTTGATTTAGACCGACCTCGACGATCATCCTAATGTGATTATCACCAAGCACTACACTACATTTCAGACTCTATGTAGTTGTAATGTGTGTGATTGAATCGTGTCCCTTGAAGCTATGTTTCCCTTGTGCTAATCGCACCAAGATAGTGGGGTACAACGAATTTCCCAACAAGATGAATGCGTGAAATGTAATTCAGAAATAACCCCTCTTATGCAGTAAATAATGCAACCCAAATGTAGTCCTTGAATGTTTCTCTTTTCCCAAGTAGTGGATAGTAAGTAATAGCCTAAGTTGTCCAACCCTTAATAATACTGAGTAAGTCATGTGTGTGTGTATGATTCCCTTATTTGAATTTCATCATTAATAACCAAAAAGGATGACCCAAAGTGATGGATAGTAATTTAGAAAAAATAAAAATGATGTGGCAATTCAAATTTGAGAAAAGGAGGGAAAAGGACAGAAGCATCCAAAGGGGATAGTAGCATGTGGGGCTCCTATCCCTAATGAGCAGTGTTATCCAAGATGCATGGAGGATATAACGAAAAAATATAAAGTTGGGTCATATATTGTCCAATGTCCAAAAGTAAAGTATTCATTTGAGAAAGCAGATGATAAGAGTATCAAAAAGATAATGCAATGTAAAAGCAAAACAATTGTTGTTAATGTTTAGTTCTCTTACTTAGGAATCATGCATATAATAACATACTTAGATGTGTGATATAACCAATAAGTGTGTGATTTCATATCTATAAATATGTGGAACAATAGGATATATATATATATATATATATATATATATAATTTACTAAGATTAATAATGTGCCTAGTTAGTCTAAGAGATTCTAAAATAAAAAAGTTCACCAAGGCTACCATACATGCCCAAATGTTCTAAAATGAATTCCGTTATGCATAAAAAATAATACAAATGGGTTTTTTTTTCACAAAAATCAAGGTGAAATTAAATGAAATTATAACTATATTGTATTGGAAGGTAGGCATTTTAGGACCCACAAAGTGTTACGGTTAATATATTGTAAGTCCTAAAAATCAAACATAAATTATTTTAAAATTATAGCAAATTTTGGTTTTATAAAAATATATTATATGGTTTTCAATGCACATTTTGTAATTGAAAATTCAAATGTGAGTGATCCCCTTAGGCCTTTAACCAAATGCACTCAACAATGTAATAAATAATTTTTCTCTCTTTAAATATCTTTATTGAAAATGAAAGTAAAATTGTATACTCTAATCCAATAAATCATTTTTCATGCATCAAATTGAAATAACAATAAAACAATGTCCTTCCAATCTATTTCATTTTTTTAACTATTACGTAAAAGACAACTATTCTTAAAACCTTAAATTTTATCTTAACAATTAGTGCATTCCCACTTAATTATAAGTAGAATAGTTACACATTTTAAGATTATAAAATAGTGCATGGGATATTTCTATAGTTTGATAATATGTATGAAACCATTCCCTTGCTTTTAATTTTTAAAATTATTCCTTTGTGATCAAGGTAGGGAGAGGCTCGCATCCCATCTTACGCTATCAAATATATATTTTAAATGGGGTAAAATAACTTATTACTAAAATAAAAATGGAGAACACCGATACTTTAACACTAAAACTTCATTATTTACATGCAATCAATCATACACATAAAAGTAGTCACAAAGGATATCCAAAGATGATTTTCATGATTAAGTTAAAAGTGGATTTTTATGCCTAATTTGATTCTATTGTAGCAGTTTCATAAATATGCAATTAAGTATAGAAATTACACCCAAACAAGTAAATAATAAATTATGAAACCCTAATTACAAAGAGGAGAAAGAGGTACTTAGCTGATTCACAATAAAATTTGAAGTGTACTGAAGTGCTTGAATAGGTGAAAAGAACAACAAGAACATTACAGAGACCCAAAAAAATGTAGATCTGGAGAGATAGTCTAGACTAGGGTGTCTGGAGAGGAACAGGGGTGCCCATGGGTGCCCTAGGCATGTTCACAGGCGCCGGGTGCGTGGAAAAGCTAACGAAACCTCCTTGGATGGTAAGCAAGATGTTCAATGTTATTCACCTTTGGTCACTCCAAGGTCACACCAAGATCACCAAGGTCGTTGAAAACCTGCAATGAAATATGAACCTAAAAACCCTCAAATAGACATCAAATCCTAAAACATAAAAATGTAGAATGAGGGTTGAGACTATCTTCGATTGTCGCATGATGGTGAACTTACAACTAAATGTTACACTACATCTTAGACCCAATGTAGTTTTATGTGTGTGTGTGTGGAATCGTGCCCTAGGTGGCTCTTGTGTGAGTCACACTTGATAATGAGGGAATAAGTTAGATGTAAAGATATGTAATAGATATGTCCATGGAATAAAATGAGCTTCCCTGTTATGAAGTTTATGCATAATGACCAACCCTTGTGTCCCTTGTGATGGTGCTAGATGGATGTAATGAAGCTCTTAGATGCCTTGATGGATGCAACCTTAGGTGGTGATAGCTAATGCTTAGTGCTTGGTCCTTTATTATGATCACATAACTTTATATTTATATGATTCCTTTGCTTGAATTTCATAATTAACCTCGAAAAGACCGACTACAAAAATAAAATATGCTCAAATGGCTATAAGGGACCCAAAAAGTTTGAGCAAAGTACAAAGGGGTCGGGAGCGCCCAAAGGGGACGAGGTGCTTGGCGCTGGTGTCCAAGATGATGAAATCCAGTATAAAAAGGTAGACGAGAAAGTAAGGGCAAGACCGAAAGAAACAACAAAAATCAAATAAAGGTGGCCAAAGATATCGGTTAATTAGTACTTTTCTTACTTATGAATTATATGAATAGTAATATTTTAATAAGGACTAGATAATTACCCAAAGTGCATGATTTTGTGTCTACATTTTTCCCCACATTATATTGGTGAACAGAAATCTCGATAACATAAAGTAGATAGAGATGCGTACCTGATAACTATGTAGATCGATGATGAAAGTGTGTCGAGGGACTAAACAAAGCTTGGAGTGATAAAAATGTGAAGCCTGGATGCTAAGGAGCAAAAAGTATAAAAAGTGATGACGAAAATCAACCTAGGGTGGAAATGCATACGTAGATGTCACGATGTACCCATTGTTGATGTCAATGTTATTGTTGTTGTGATGATGTTGATTATCGCTTCCCATACGAGATGGTCCTATAAAGAGAAAAATGAACAAGTGGTCAAATATGTATATATATCTAAAAAGTATGTAAAAATGCCAAAAATGTGAAAAAGGAACATGTACACCTAATCCGTGACAAGAAAAGAGTGTAGAAAGGATCCTAAAGATGTCAATGAAGGGAAAGTTTTTTAGGCAATCTCATGCCACGACTAAAGAAGTGTAGGGAGGAAATCCTAGTGTCATCATCCAACCTTTAAGCTGCTTCCCAAAATTGTAAAGCACTATGAAATGTAGGTTTTTAGGCAATCATATGCCACGACAAAAAGTAGTGTAGAGAGGAAAGTCTAGTGTCATCCTCTAACCTTTAACTACTCCCAGAATGAAAACACCACTACAAATGGTGTGTGTTTACTCCCAATGTAAATTCCCCAATGTTAAAGGACTCTCTGCTCTATCAAAATACTTTATGACATGCCGAAAAATTGTCTTTGAATCGAAAATGTTGAAGATCTACCCCTTGGTTATAGGCATCTAGGAAGTACATCGTTGTGCTAAGGACCAAAGTTTGATTCTAAGCCTTGTGTGAAACTGAATTTTTTTATCTGGTACTATGTTGTGTTGTGTATAACGTTGTATGGGGTGAATGATTCACCCAAATGATTCCCTCCTCATTTAGGGTGCATGTGATGTTGTTGAAGGAGTATGTAGCCCAAAAGAGGACCGACTAATGTGCTAAATTTTTTTCCCTGCAGGGGAAGTGTATGCACTTAGTAGAAACCAAATCACATGCAAACAAAGTGGATAGGAGACAAATTTTAGTACAAATAAAGACAAACACGCATGTATACGACAAAATGTAAGCTAATCAGACGGTGTGAAAGTTAGGATGTAAGTAAACACACAAGAAGATAATGTAGACCACTAAAAGCATGTTGTGAACATGGGACATCACTCATTATGTTGTAAGATAATCAAGGTCATAGTGGCTACAATTAGACATGTTTGCACACAAGACAAAGGGAAAATCCTGCAAACAAGAGCATACAAAGAGCAAGCAATGACAAACAATGTAACAGACAACCATGGAAGTAAATAACCCTTCATAACAAGCTGCTACACATGAAACATACTGTTATCATGTTAGAAAGATAAAAAGTATGTCAAAACATGTATAACCCCATAAAGTAATGTGCTATGAAACAATAACACCTGTAATGTACAAAAGTGGATCCCCTAGGAGTTGTTTTGGAATTTGGTAATAGGTATTGTGCCAAACATTTTGTCTTTGCATGTAATAGATCGTAGAATTTGTGATCACTATTAGAAAGGAAAATGAACGTGCATGTGTGTATGATAAATATAATTACATACCAGATATTTATCTAGCATGTGTATTAAAGTGGACATGTAAGTACAAGTAAGCAAGAGTAAATGCAACCAAGATATGCAATATGTTGTAGATAAGGTAGAATGGAATGTAGTGTGAATGATAGGGGTAGAGTGCCCCCAATTGGATGTGTACGAAATGAAGTTCATTTATTTATGCCACATCGTGATCAAGAATGAACCGTAAATGAGAGTGCGTCTTTGGGAAATGGTTTGAATGTGTGTACTAAAAAGATGTGATCCTCGAAGCATAAAGTGTAGAGTGTAAGCGTGTGAGCGAATGAATGAGTTGATTAAATGTGTGAGTACAATGAGGTTCATTTGAGATGTATACCTTGATGTAGTTGAGTATGGACCGTAGAACTTGAGTGCATCATAGGGTAGTGTATTGTGCTAGTTTTGTAAATTACATGTTGTGTTGTTTGATTTTGGCGAAAGAGATTGATTGTAAACACGTTTAGTGTATGATGCTACATGTTGTGTTGCATGTGTGAGTGTCAAATAGGTAGTGTGTTGTGAATATGTAGATTGCAAAAGATGGTTGTGTTGATTATTCATAAGAGAGATTTGTCATGTGATGTAAAATAGGTATGTCGTATAAGTGTTGAGTGTATAGTATGTGGTGTTAAGTGCATGCAAAGAGACATGCCATGTGATGTAAGAAAGATATGTCATAAAAGTGTTGAGTGTGTAATATGTTGTAGATATATCAAGTGTGTGTAGTAGGTTATGTTGAACATGAACAAAGATTAAGTGTTGATATTTTGTTGAGGTTGTATTGATGAATAGGCATGAGAAGAATGTATTGCGAGTGTGTCGAGTATGTAGTATGTTATATTGAAAGTGCACAATAGGAAGAGTGTATCACCAATGTGTTGATTATAAAGTGATAAATATGAGGGTGAAATAGGATGATGTGTATTGTGTATTATGTGAGGTTCATGTGTGTGGGGTGCACTCAGCGGTCAAGTGTGAGCCAAAGCACAAGAGTGTGTAATTGGGAAATGACGATGTAATCATGTGTCAAGATGTATATGTTGTGTGTGAAAGTCTAGATGTGAAGTGATGAGAAGGTAAACCACTTATTAAATGTTTGGGGGAATAAGAAATAGGTGTAATGCCTTCCCAAGTATGTGGTGATGAGTGTGATCAAGTAATGTCATCTAAGAGGTCATCATTGTCATGATCAAAACCAAATGGTGAAGCATCTGAGACTTGATAAGCGATAGTGTCGGGTTGATCAAGCAAGGAGCCATTGAGCCGTAAATTATACATGCCCATAGTGTACTCCTCATCAGTAAAAGGAGGTAATGGACATCCATGTGCATACCAACAAGTTAGATTGGGTGAATAGCTGAGAAATGATTCATTGCAAATGAAAACGTGACTGAAAGGCATGGGAAATGAAATTTCAGTATGATCAAGATTTAAGTTAAGATTGACTAAGTGTAAGTAGAGAAATGTGAGGAAGCTGTCATCACCAATCCGGACTTGTGATAATTCTTCAGGAACTCCTCGTGCTATGATTATTTACCAATGCATAACCTTTAGTTTGGTGGATGTAATCTGGAAACACAACAACAAACATAACACAAGAATACCCTAGACTCGATAAGAAGGAATGATGATAAATCTGAAATATCAAAGTGTAAATTATAATATCAACATGAAATTCTTACAATCTCACCCATGAGGTACTTCAAGTGTTACCGACTTCACTTGCCTTCCAACAATAACTATGGGAGAAACTTCACAATTACACCTCTTAATGGCTTCTTTAACACACCTTCAAAATGATGGCTTCCTTTGCACACTTATTCATACAATATTTCTCACTACTTCCTTCTATGCTAAATGAGGGGGTGGCCTCTCTATTTATAGAACTTCCAGCTTATCCATCTTATCTCTAAGATAGGATAAGAAATCCACTCTAACGAATCATATTCCATACCTAACTCTTATCTGTACATGTCACTTATTTTTTAAGATAAGATAAACCTTATCATTTCACATGAGTTCCACATTTTTAGACTTTTTACAAATAAAATACACAAAATATTTATGACCTCACTCTTTGTCCTTATTACCAATATAATATTTCTAATTCCTAATCATGTAGACCCTACTTCTCTACTTATCCCAACTTTGACATTTTAACATTATCGGACCACTTACGACAAATATTTACTTTTTATAACATTCCTATTATACTTTGAATGTTACCGTACTCTACATTATTAGCAAAGACCTTGTCTTGTGGTGCCGTTATCTTCTATTAGACGCCACTACTAATTATACTTAACAACATCCTATTCCTAATACATACATTAATGAAATAGAAATTACGGAGGAAAAATTTAGTGTCGACATCTTCCCCCTTCCTAGCTTCTACTCCATCCTCAGAGTAGACTCTTATGGACATTTTGAAGCTGGTGCCTAGAAAATCTTTAACTTTTCATGGTTGACCCATTTCGTAATGGGAGTACCATCCAATTCCTCCAAATCGATATGCACCATTTTCATGCACATTTGCTATTTTGTAGGGCCCCATCCATTTTGGAAGAAAGTTTACATCTTCTTTTTTTGTATCTGGAATCATATACTAGAACCAAGTGATTCACATGAAATGGAGACCAACAGATCTTTTGATCGAAGTATTCCTTCTGCTTCATTTTCTTCGTATAGCTTGTATCCTTCGCTATTTCTCTCATTTCCTCTAGCAAATGAAGATGTACCAATGTTTCTTTTTCTTGAATCACTTTCATCCATCTTTTTATTTTTCATAACTCTCATAGTGGGAATATCAAACTCAATAGGAAGAAGCTGGATCAATGCCATAAGCCAATTGAAATGGGGAGTATGTTGTTGCTTTGACTTTGATGTTGCTCTATATGCCCACAATCTTTGCATGAATACTTTTATCCCACTTATGTACTGCAAGGTTTGCATCTTTTGCTAGAATTAGACACAACACAAAAAAAATTCATTCTACCTTTCCATTTGTGTTTGGCTTGTATGTTGTTGCCTTCCTGTGCTTAATAGAAAACTTATTGACTAGGGCTTCTACCACCTCATTAATGAAGTGGCTTCCTTGATCTATTACAATTTCTAATGGACAACCAAATCTGGTGACAATGCGTTGATATATGAACCTTGCCACTTCATCCATGGAAGTTGTTTTCAATGTCCTAGCTTCAACCCACTTGGTTAAATAATCTATGGCAACTACAATATACTTATTTTGGTGTGGGGTAGTTGGAAGTGGACCTCTACAATGTCTATTCCCCACTTTTCAAAGAGACCAAGCGAAAAGAATAGAGAATAATGGAGTGATGAAGTCTTACGGTTACCATGTGTTTGACAAATATCACATGTCTTACAATAATTATAACAATCTCTAAAAAGAGTGGGCCGGTGATAACCGCTCCAAGATCCTTCTTGCTTTGTAAGTTGTCCAAAGAAGTGCCCTCCATGTATACCATTGTGGAATTCCTCTATCAGCTCCTTCCCTTGATCAAATCCAACCGCCCTCAGATCGTCTACATCGTGTCCTATTCGAAATAATACTCCATGCGAGAATAGAATATGGATGATTGGCTTGAGTAATCTTCCTCTTAGTCTTTGCATTGACACCATCGGGAAACTTGAATTCATTCAAATAATTCCAAATATCTATGTATTCGCTAGGGATTGTGTCGAGGATAACAATGTTGTATCGAGAAATCATCATCATCACAAGATGAACCTAAACCATCATAGGCTCGAGAGAGTGCATCTGCATTGACATGCTTCTTTCTTGGCCTATCTATAATATCAAATTCAAATTCTTGTATCAAAATTATCCATCTTACTTTGTCCTCCCCGATGGGTTAGGCTTATTACAATATATTTTAGAGCCTGATGATCTGTTACAACTATAAATTTCTGCCCTAGCAAGTAATTTCTAAACTTCTTTACAACAAAAATGATAGCTAGAGCCTCTTTTTCAGTTACAGTATAATTTACCTCAGCACTACTCATTTGTCTACTCCCAAAGTAAACTGGATGTTCATTCCCATTTTCATCCTTTTGGCTTAGAGTACTTCCTAGTGTTGCATCTGAGGCATCAGTGTACACAATGAATGGCTTGCTCCAATTTGGATTCTTTAGAACAGGTGAAGACACCAGGGCTTCCTTCAGTTGTTCAAAAGCTTCATGTGCCTTATTTCCTGGTTCATAAGTAACATCCTTCTTCAAGAACTGGGTTAGTGGCTGTGCAATCTTTGAGAAATTCTTGATGAACCTTCTATAGTAACCCACATGGCCTAAAAATGATCTAAGCTTAAAAATGATTACAAATGTTTGATATAATAAATCTGGATGCATTTGGTCATCTCCGGAGGAGTCTAGGTGTCGTTATTTGGTCATGCCCCAGTCCTTATTTTAGGTTCCCTCCTAGTCCCGTAGCACTTTGTGTCTAATTTAGAGTTTTGAGGTCGGTCTTTGTTTAATTTTCCTCTCATTCCCTAGGTACTAGTTGCATGTCGGGTCATTAGTGTCAAAATTTGAGCAAGAGATCCCTATATAAACATAACATACTTACTATCTTATGGGCGGACTATCTACTATCAAGGGCTAGCTATCTACTAAGGCAAGGGACTACATTTGGGCATCATTACATCACACACACTACATAGGAAAGGGAATTCTATTCTATTCCATCCACCATTTTGCATTTTACATCTAGTTATTTCCCCTATCTCTATGTCATTGTGCTAGGGCACCCTAGGCACATAATTACACACACAAAAGCACACAAAACTACATTGGGTCTAGAATGTAGTGCAATGCTTAGTTGTAAGTCCACCATTATGGCCGCTAAGGTCAGTTCTAACCCCTTCATATGCATCTTTATTTTTAGGGGTTTGATGCTTTGTATGGGGTTTTGCAGGTGAATCTTCATTGTAGGTTTATGACATCATCAGTGAAGTTACTGTGATGTGAAATCACATGAAAAGATGAGATATTGTGAAGATCTAGTGACACTTCTAGATTCAGGTCTTGAGTTTTCTTCAGACTAGAGTGCCCATACTATAGACTAGGGCACCCACATGTGCCCTGATCCTCTCCAGTGCACCCAATTTGGGAAAATCTTCATCTATCTGTTACAATTTCTGGGTTGTACCATCATACTCTTCTTCATCCACACATCATCCTGTTTAGTCCAAATCACACAATGAGGTAAGTCATTTTTAGGTTAGTACCTTATCCCTCCTATTTCAATTATTTCATTTCATTTAAATATCAAATAAAATTACTTAGCATTCATATTTCAGTTCATATATCAGTTATTTATTTTTTACTTTTTTAGATTAACTTAAATATAAAAAAATTTCATATTTTAGTTAATCATTTTGGTGAACCCGTACTTTAGAATATTTTTCCCTAGGATCCATTTCAAACCCTAATGGCTAAGGATAGTTCATCTTCTTCACCCATCATGTCTCATTTTAGTGTTAACCCTATCTATGATGAGGTTCCATTGTTGAGCTCATGACTCTCTATGGTAATCCTACTCCTATGCCGATCATATCAAACAACAAACTTCTAGATGGTCAACAATATGTGCCTACTCATTTTGAAGATTCTCCCATTGGCATTAGTATTGTTGAGGATCCGATAGCCTTCACTCATTGTACACCATGTTATATGACTACTTGTGATCCTCCTTTGATCTTTCTAAGGAAATTTTAGATGATTCTCTTATTGATTACTTGTTTGGTATTGATCATCATTCACATGTGCATATTGATTCTTCTTCTACTCAAAACACCTCTATAGTTTCATCTCATGATTCTCCTACTTTTGATATTGCTTCTCATGATACATCTCATACTAGTTTGCATCCTCTTCATATTATGTTGATGATCCTATTGATAGTATCCTTAGTGACATTCTCATTTCTGAGTCTTTATCTCGATGATGAGGTGGTTGATAGCCATGGTTCTCCTTCTTTTCATACTGTTGAGTGTGAATCTCTATTCCATCATTACCTTCTCCGAGATTGCATCTAGCACTATGCATGAGTCACCTCCATCTATCACTTCTTCTTCTCCTACCATTTCATCTCCTCTTATTACATCATCTACACCCATTAGTTCATCTTCTCATATAGATGTATCTCCATCGGTCACCTCACCTATTAGGGATGTTTTTCGATGCTATTCCTACCATTACTATGGATATTCCATCTACATCATCTACTATAGCTTCTTTGACACCTACTAGTGTGTGCCTTTAGCATCGAAATCTCCTTTATCATCTCTAGATATTCCTATGATCACTCACAATGGAAAATTACAACCTCTTAATACATTATTTCCATCTTCCACTATTCCTTCACAGGATATCATCTCTCTCATGCATGTCATAGGTCAATTACAATCTCAAGTTCAGTCTCTTACTCTAGAAAGTAGGGCTTACTATGCTTCTATTGATAACAACTCATTACATGGTAACCCTATTCCTAAGAAGATTCATAATTTGCATTCCTAAGGACTTTATCATGCCTACATTCACTTGTTTTGATGGTATTGGTGACCCTCATGCTCATCTTCTACATTACCACATGGTTATGACCTCTTATTCTAATGATAGGATTATTACTTAAGGCTTTTGATATAGTCTTATTGATGAGGCATTACAATGGTACACTCATCTTCCTTTGGGTCCATTAGTACTTACTATGACATGGAGGACACTTTCCTCCATTGTTTCATCATCAACAATGGCCCTAAGGTTACTTATGACCACATACCTACTTTACATCAAGGCTCATCAAAATCTATAAGGATTATATCTTATGATTTAATGCTTGTATGCATCAATTAGTATTCCAACCTATAGACCTTGAGAAGCAATTCATTTTTTGTCATGGTTTGATTCCTACTGCTCAAAAAAAGATTACAATATGATACATGTGAGTCATTCATTCTTCTATGCTACAAAGTCCTAGATCTAGAGCAAGATCTTTTTCAAAAATGTCATTGACCCTCCACATACATCTACTTCTATTATATCATCTAGTCCTCCTCCATCAAAATTGGTTGAGCATCCTACATCTCCCTTTTCCTCACAAGCAAAGAAAACAAGCTCAACCTACTCCACCACCACAACATACTTCTTCTCCTCCTCTCATGATAGCCACTTCTCCTTCCACTCCATCTATGTCATGTGAGCCATTACATTTCTCCCATCATGCTAGACCTCATGATGTGTTGTTTACCTTACTTGAAAAGTGCCTAATTCACTTACCATCCAACCAAATCATCATCCACAACATAGGCTACAACATCAGTGTGACCAACCTTATTGTAATTATCATCACATAAATGGCCATAGGGACAATGATTGTCTTTCCCTTCATGATAGATTACAACAATTAGAGGAAAAGGGCATCATCTCCTTTGGCTCTCACTCACATGTGAGTGATCCATCTCTCCTCTACCTCGTCAGAGAGTTTCTACTACAGTTGAGTCATCTCCTCCATCTGGTGCTCAGGCCATGGTACATCCACCACCACATTTCATTACTCATGCACACTCTCCACCACATCCATACACATCACATGCATCATCACATCCATCATCATTCACTTCATCCATCTCATCCATCACATTCATTCATTATCCACCACATCATGTTGCTCCTTCACATTGGCTTCCACATGCCCACCACCTTCGCACATACCACCGCAGCTCCATATGACATTCAATTTGGCACATATTCACATGTTGCTTCCATCCCACATGCTTCCACCACTTCATGCCACCCTTGGTCTCTGGTAGGTGATTCTTATCACCTTACCCCCCGATGACACACTTGTGTTCTTATGGTTCTTACATGACTGTTGAGGGTTTTTTCTAAGAACCTTTCATCATGTGCTTTTTCATTTCATCTAGCACACTCAATCATTTCCCGATGATGCACTCTTCTCTTACTTTACGTGGCTCATTCTTGACTATTGAGGGGTCTTAACTAAATGACCTAATCATCATACATGCTGGGGGCATAATCATTAATCTTCCCCCCAGTTTATCACAACATATACACATACATACATTACATACATTACACATTATCATTCATCACAACACATTAGTTTTCACATTATTTTCATTTTTTACATTATCTTATTATACATTACATATTACATATATATATCATTTCATTCACATTCATTACATTATATATCATCATCACATTACATTACATTTCATCATTATCTATCATCATTCACATTACACATTTATTATCATATCACATTATATATAATATCAATAAACATATAAAATATATACAATATACATACATACACATACATACACATAATAACATCATCACATCACATCATCACATCATCATCAACACATACAAACATATATATACAAACTCAAAATAAATCATCATATATATATATATATATATATATATATATATCAAATACAATCATCATTAAAAAAATTTCATCGGGGGGAAACTCCCCTACATCATATATAATAATACAAATCAAATCTCATCATCATCACTATCACTCTTAGGTACTATGAGAGCCCTAGAACTAGATGCCTCTCACCACTAAACTCGTGTCATTTTTCACATGGCCTCGATACCTCTCCACTTACCTACGTAATAAGGTGTTCTCTCATAGACTGCTCTCAAAAAAAATGACATCTACAAATCACATGTATCATGAAAACACATCTTGTGCTAAGGGACCACCACCTACCACCTCTCGGGCTCATCGAGTCTCCTCATGCATGCCTCATCCCTCTCACCTAACAAACACATGCACATGTCATCACTACTATGGCCACTAGCTCAAATAAATGGGCATGCTCACCCACTATATCATCCACTCACTCAAGTATACCTCCACCAAGTACATCATCATGGGACACATTTCACATCAATGTGTGGATGGATGTGTCTACTATTAGGACCAATACACATCATCCTATAAAAAAAAATAAACAACAACATTAGATAACCATCATATAACATATAAAAAAAAAAATACACAACAACATACTATAAATACTTATACTCACACTACAACTATTCATACTACACATTGTTGGGGGCATGGGCTTCCCCCTCTCCTCCTCCTCCATGTGGTAACCCCACTGGACCTACAAATAATGGGAACAACAATACCCATCGATGTGCCACCCACCATGTGTGGTACTCCTCTGTGTAACCCATCATCATTTGAGTCTATCAACTCTATCACCATGTCTACCTCATCTTGGCCCAGGAGGTACTAGCTTGCTCTGTTGTGGGCCCTAGTCTAGCTCTAGACCCTCCTAGGTGCTCTGATAGCTCTCAACCATATATATGGCTCTGGGGGCACATCTCTGAGCCATGCCAAACTATCGTGATACTCTCTCTACCTGAAAAAATATCTTGGCCACACCTGGAAATCGATCCTCTAACCACATAGTCCTCCGAATACACCACAACTCTACAACATCCTCGGGCCATCCTCCATAGTCGCATGGTATGGCCTCCATGTAACTACCTTGGGCCCCATCTATCTATCAGTGCCCTGTAGGTATTTGTGTCCATCCTACACCCATGAATATTAATCCACCTCCTCATATATATCTTGGCCTAGCCCACTCTCCTCGTGGACCTCCAACTGGTCTCAACATGGCTATATGCTCATATGCCCCACATATAATAGTGTAGTGGCTCCTATCCCACCACCATGCTCATCATGTGAGTAAATTGGTATAGATCTCTATATAGGTGGGCCAACACACACCATGCCCATGCATATCTAGTACCCTCCTCCTCTATCCATGACATATATCATGCATCTTATACAAGATGCCTACACCTCCTCCTCCCTCCACTATAGATGAAGCAATCAAAAACTATGAACTTCCACAAGTGTGGAACCCCAGACCTATAAATAACATCCAGACTGATATGGGCCTTGGTAGGTACTCGAGTCCCCAAAAAATATCATCTAGCAACTAGCATCACATATTCCTCTCCATATCCTCCAATGGCATAACATGTACTCTCTCTCTCTCAAACAACAAAAATCACATATATGATACACATCCTCAAAGTAATAATCATCTCCCCTGTAGGAAACCAAAATGTACATGTATCACACACCACCTCTCACATAATGTAGTCAACATGGGCATATTATGGGGCACATCCCCCATCCCGTGTGTATGTGCCACAGCCGACATGGTCCATAACATCCCAATCATCATCTGACAGGCCCAATCCAAGAAAAGTACTCAATGACGACCACCATGGAACTCCCTCGAGTGAATATCCTCTCACACACACACAAAAAAAACAAAAACAAAGTTGTTAGAACACACCTTAAAGTATCCAAACACACTTCTTATCACATTCATTTACATTATAAATATGATTTTCATCATTATACACCAAATACACACATTTTGGACTAGGGCACCCTAGATGTAGGACTAGGGGCACCCAGGAGTAGGACACTAGCACCCTAGATCTGGGTGCTCTGTCCCAAGGGTCACTAGTGCCCTCACCACTCTTTTCCAAGGTCCAAAATGCCGAGAAAATTAAAATCTCAAATTTAAAAAAAATTCAATAAAAAATGACTACTACACCATACATTTTTCAAAAAAAACAATGCACTTACCAACTCCACAGTCGTGTGTGATGCTACATGATGGTCCGCCACCCTCTCAAACCAACTAGGATGCATTGCTCTCTCACTTTGGACATTTTCACTCACTTCATGCTCAATCTCACAATCACGTAAAAAAAAAATGAAGTGACTAAACACTTTTTCACTTCACTACTTATAGTTACTTTTCATCACCTACTTTACTATAGTCATTATTTCGTGCTTATTATTCTCACAACTAATACACACCACACCATTTTTGTCATATCTTGAGTGTTTCTACTCGATTTACACCCCATTTGTGGAATTATTTTTATTTTTAGAATTCTACCTACCACCATAACATACACATTACACATGCATTATCTCTCCTTAAATTTTTCTTCCATCAATTCATACACATTTTTGGTGATTTCTATCACTTTCTATCTATTTGTGCTTACTTTTGGCTTAGTGTTCATTCTTCTCATCACTTCCCCTTTCACCAAAAGGGGGCATATCATTGGGGTCATCCTATAATTCCCCTTACATTACCATGTGATTAATCAACACTACCAACTCATCATTTTCAAACATTTACTAATTCATCACGTGACATCTCACCATTAATTCCCCTAATGACCTAACTTGGGGGCAAAAAATATATAATTTTTCTATATGACATTTCATCACTTCCCCTAATGACCTAACTTGGGGGAAACAAGTGATTAAAATATTTCCATGTGATATTCACCAATTTCTATCGATTCCCCTAATGACCTAACATGGGGGAAACTAGCATAAAAATCTCTCTATGAGTAATAAATCAAAATCGAAATCAATCAAATCAAATTCAATTCAAATTTCTAACAATCAAAATCATATCAATCAATACAAATCAACACAAATGCCTAACTGGGATGTGGCCTCCCAATGACCTAACTTGGGAGTTACATGCATTGGCCTCCCTAGATGACCTAGATGACCTTGGGAGATTTACATCCATTTTTTCCCAGATGACCTAACTTGGGAAGTTATTCTACATTTTTGGCATTTTCTTCAGATGACCTAACTTGGAAGCCATCATACATTTTGTGTTTTGCTTCTAGATGACCTAACTTGGAAGCCATCACATTGTGGTGACACCCATGGAGTGGGGGCAAGAGTTCCTTTCCTATACCACTCCTATATGGGTCAACTGTTTGATCAAAATTATTTGGATCCAAAACCAAAAATTTGATTTGATCGAGTCCATCTGCAATGGCTAGATCTTGAGGATGTAGTTAGAGATTGGAGAATAACACACTTTTCTCCCTACACTCTTCCTCTGGTGGTAGGATGCCCAAATCCTCTAGTCGATTATTCATATACACACATGTTTGGGTGGGAACTGATCACTCCCTACCCCATCTCATCATCATCATACAACATTCAAAATCATCAATCATCTAACATTTCTATCATCACTCTCATTTAGTACACTTCATCATGACATTACACTTTTCACTACATTGCATGGATCAACATGTTGATCCATGGTTCGACATGCTATATGGTTCTTTCGGCACTTTTACTACCACATCTACATGCATTCTACTATAACATGGGCTTCTCTAGATTTCTCTCAGGTACGCATCTCTATCTACTTTATGTTACCGAGCTTTCACTCACCAACATAAAGTGGGGGAAAATGTAGTCACAAAATCACACACTTACTATTACATTTATACCACAAAGTATGTTGTTTTATATATGGATTGCATAAGAAAATTATTCACTAATGACCCATCCCCTAGTCTTGTTGTTAGTTATTTGGTCATCATCATCATCATCATTTTCTTACATATCATTAGTTGTTTTTACACACATATTTTGGTCATCTCAAGGAGTCTTAGGTGTCGTTATTTGGTCATTTGTCATCTCTAGTCTTTGACTAGGGCACCTAGGGTAGGTAGAATGGGGTGCCCATGGGTGCCCCGGTCCTTATTTTAGGTGCCCTGGTCCCGGCAACACTTGTGTCTAATTTAGATTTTTGAGGTTGGTCTTTGTAATTTTCCCTCTCATTCCCTAGGTACTAGTCGGCATGTGGGTCATTAGTGTCAAAATTTGAGCAAGAGATCCCTATATAAACATAACATACTTACTATCTTATGGGTGGACTATCTACTATCAAGGGATAGCTATCTACTAAGGCAAGGGACTGCATTTGGGCATCATTGCATCACACACACTGCATAGGAAAGGGAAGTCTATTCTATTCCATCCACCATTTTGCATTTTACATCTAGCTATTTCCCCTATCTTTGTGTCATTAGCGCTAGGGCACCCTAGGCACATCATTACACACACAAAGCACACATAAACTACATTGGGTCTAGAATGTAGTGCAACGCTTAGTTGTAAGTCCACCATTGTGGCACTAAGGATAGTCCGACCCCTTCATATGCATCTTTTTTTTTAGGGTTTGATGCTTTGTATGGGGTTTTATAGGTGAATCTTCATTGCAGGTTTATGACATCATCATAAGTGAAGTTACTATGACAATCACGCGACAAAGATCGAGACATTGCAAAGATCTAGTGACACTTCCAGATTCAAGGTCTGATTTTTCTACAGACCAGAGTGCCCATACTAGACTAGGGCACCCATAGGCACCCTGATCCTCTTCCAGCACCCCAGTCCGGTCAAATCTTCATCTCTACTGTAATTTCTTGGGTTGTACCATCATACTCTACTTCTCTCACATCGCACATCATCATGTTTAGTCCCGAATCATAATGAGGTAATTCATTTTTAGGTTAGTACCTTATCCTCCTATTTCAATTATTTCATTTCATTTAAATATGTATTACAGAGAAATCCACACATGAGAATACAACAAAGAAGTAAAGAAGGACATTTCCCCACACCCAAGGGAAAGAGAAGCACAAAGAGAGATCATTCTCACCCCGAGGATAGAAAGACAACAAATGAAGTTTAAGATTTCAAGCAGCCCACCAGAGTTGTCCATGCCAAGGAGATAGCCAAGAAAATTTTCCATGCACTTCACAACAACCCACCCAAAAGCAAAGATGCACAGCTGAAAAGGAGGAGTCCACACCTTGGGGGAGAGAGAAGGACAATAAGAAGACAAAAATTTCTTTCCACATTAACAGGAAAAATAATGATTCCAGAAATTGAAAGTCAAAAAGCCACACATTGGGCAAAGGGAAAGCTTTAAATTCATACATATACCCAAAAACATTCTCCACGCACTCTCTAGAAGCTTTCCACGCATTCTCCAGGCCAATCCACGCGTGAGGAGAGGGAGAGGATAGTCCTAGAACATAAAGATCGCAATAAAGAACAGTCTCAATAAAGAACAGTCTCCATGCATTCATCTAGACAGTTTCCAAGACCACATCGCTGTAGGAGAAAGTAGAAGGCCACGTGGAGGCAAAATGTGCAGGTTTTAAAAGAAACAATCCAAAAATTGAAAATAACAAAGGTTTCCACGTGCTAAAAGGTGAGTTGGGCACTGAAAATACAAGGGAGACACAAGAAAACAAGAACAGCTCCCCACGCATGGATTAAAGTTTATGCATTTTGCTCTATTTTTGTTTGTTTTTCCAAAGGAGACCACCACGCATACATAGCCATGCCTGCATTGATCTTTAGTTAGAATTCCAACACAGATGAAAGGACAATTTTCTACGTACAAAGGAGACCACCACGTAGCCAAGGAGGATAGTTTTTCCATGCGCCCAGCTAACTAAGGAGGACCGTTTTTCCACACGCCCAGTTGAAGGAGGAATCCACACATTGAAAGAAAAGGCAAAGAAATAAAAAATAATTTCACGCGGAGGGTAAGGAGGACAGTTTTCCACGCAAGGAGAAGAATTTCACGTTGGTGAAATGAAATAAGAACAGTCCAAAGGAACAGTCCAAAAAATCTGCAGGGAGAGGACAACAATTTCCACGCACCTGTCCACATTCTACGTAGGAATAGAAACCAGTGAAACAATAATTTTACCACGCACTTTCCAGAAGGAAAGCATAGAGAAAATCTCCACGCATGCAAGAGTGATATCCCGTTGTAGAAGCTAATACAAAGACAACGCATTGCATGAGAAATCTCAATGCATTGTCGGTGAAATAGTAAATTTAAAATATTAAAATCGGGAAATTTTAATTAAAAAAATATCATTGTTATTGCCTGATTTGGAACTCGAGCTTAGTCTCGATATTTTTGTATAGGCATTTTTAAAGAAAATTGTAATTCGGGGACAATTATTATTTTTTTTAAAAATAATAATAATAATAATAATATTAAAGCGAGTCATATTTTCTGCATCGACGGGGTTTTGGAGACTGAGACCCAGCCCCGTTTGCGTTGTTTTGCGTGCCTAAGTCATTCTTTTGTAAAATTCATAATGGCCGAAAAGTCTAACAAATTTGCAGGGAGATCAAGGAAGCCAGTGGAGAAATCAAACAAATCCGCCCTGAAATATGAATTTCAAGGAATTATCCCTCCCAGTTCCATTAAGTCAGCATATGACAACATCACTGATACAAATCTGGGTCACATCAATGTGCAATTAGTTTGCGAGAAAGGTGAAAATTGAAGGCAAAACCATTTTCTCAGATAGACTTTACCATAGTGGTCTACCCCAAGCAACAACATTTCTGTCTCGGTGCAGTGTCCGGAATTGGTTATTGCTTGCATGCAGAGCATTATGACCCTGAGAGACGAGGAATTTTTAAAGATAATCGCGAGCCTTTCCTCTTAATCACACCAGAGCACATTGAGGAATTGCTCGGCATACCCGAATTTCCGAGAATGCGGATATCACTCGCCAATCAACACAAGAATTCTAGGATGAAGAACCCCTGAGATGGAGCAAGATGGTTAACAACAACTGGTTAGTAACCAAGAGACCTCGAATTGACAAGCTTCCCAAAGAACTGTACTGCGTTGAGTTCGTGGAAGAAATCGGGGACATGATTACTCTCCTAAGTCGAGTTTTGGTCTACCTTCTGCTAGGATTTTCCACCCATGGATGTACCAGTTTATCTGTATCATCCTAGCCAAGAAAGAGTTTGTGGATTGGGCCACCATCATTAGTAACACCCTTCACAAACAATTGATAGAAGTTAAGATGATTGGATGCTTCTACATGACATCATATCTGACTTATGCTAGTAGCAAGAAGAAAGCTATTTTCGGGACTTGAAATGAGAGGAGTCATGGGGCCATCAAATAGTGTTTTTCATTATTACCCTCAACTCAATTTCAAAAATAGT
The DNA here is from genome assembly GCA_018340775.1 of Taxus wallichiana var. yunnanensis. NCBI lineage: Eukaryota > Viridiplantae > Streptophyta > Pinopsida > Cupressales > Taxaceae > Taxus > Taxus wallichiana. The sequence goes on along the minus strand of CM031233.1, from coordinate 188,188,405 downwards.
TCTCACCATTTTAGAAGAGTCAACGATGCATTCACCTTCCGCGTGATTCGGAACTTGAATCGGAATACTGAGGAAAGGTTTTCTAAAGAAGCCATGAGTGTCATTTCCCAATGGGGAACCTGGTTTATTCAATTTTCATCTTTTTCCTACATTCACGTGAGTGGCTTTGCTAGTACCCCGTGGAAACTTCCTAAGTACGTCAGTGATGATGGGCATTAATGGAGCTGGCGCGACAATTATTCCAAGTTCACTGCCTTCTTAGTGACAAGCACCATTCAGGAATTCATTTCCCAATTCAAATCGGGGAATACCAATGTCCAAATATTTTCAGTGCACAACTCATGGAAAAAGAGTTCGCTCTCATAACCATCCATCCATATGTGAAGAGAGCCCAGTTTGATATCAATGGATATATGCAAAAGATTATGGGAGCAAAGTACCAACATAATCCTACCATGGAAGATTTCTGGGCTGCTTGTTCGGATGAACATGAGGTAAGAAGACGAGAGTAATCTCACCTAACACTTGCTCAGATTAAGGCCTTCCGCATCAAGAGTCCTCCCGATTCATTCATAAATGATGATGAGGATGTCATTGATCCCTCATATGATGTAGTTGCTTTTACCCCATTGCCTCGAATCGACTGGACCAAAAGAGATGAATTTTCTCTTGATAGCAAGAACCAACCAATTATTGAAAGAAGCATATCTTGGTATGATCAGAGAACTTGCCAAATTGCAATCAATTCCAGATCATGTTTTGGGATCACAAAAATTGCCAATATGAGGGGGCCTCCATTTGACCAAAGTCTCTTCTCGATCAACCTCATTACCATCCAATCATACACAACAAGCAAGAAAGGAGTGGTTGCCAAAATCCACTTCGCCAAGTAACGTGTCACAAGGAGAAAGATCTAAAGATCCTAACCCGAAGAAGGAAGAGAGTGTGTGTCCGGATTTTCTACCTCGAGTAGAGATTCTTCTACCCACATCGTTAATAGTGCTCAGAAGCTAGTAGCAAATGATCCTCATCCATGCTTCGAACAAGCATCCACTCAGGTGCAGGTAATTCAAATATCAAACACTTCAGAGCATGTAGTTCATGAAGGGATTTCCCAAAATCTCCCGAATAATCAGGAAGTGGATATTGAGGTTGTTTCTCCTCAAATCAAGGTCGTAGGTAGGATTCAAGCAGGATCTCATGATGTCGAGAATAATGAGAATATTGATTCGAGCTCCAGGATTTTGTATGCTGAAATAGTGAATGATACTCCTTCCTGGGTTGATTCCGAAGTGAAGAAAAGGAAGAGAGTTGTCAAGCCAATTGACATTGATTTTGATGCCCTTTTCAAACTTTCGAATGATGCCATTCCTAAGAAGCCTAAGGTGCTTTCTCGAATAATGGTGGATAATGATGGAAACAAATTTGTAGACCTTGCCATTCCACAAGTTGATAAGGAGTGCGATGCTATGACACCTGCCGACTATGAAGTTTCCAGACTTGGACTTGGAAGATCTACATTAGAAAGTGACATGGCGATGGCTCGAGATTCAATTGATATCGTGCTAAAGAGACTTGAGAAATACAAGTCTCAAAACTCTCAGCTCAAGGCCAAAAAGAATCAATTGGTGGAATATGTTCAACATTTGATAAATCCCATATCATCCACCTTCCCAGTACCTGATGCAGTGGCTGCCCCAGATGAAGATACTCTCAATTTTCAAAGGAAATAAACACATTGGGCCATGTCACTAAAACTTGGCTTTCAAAGATTCTCGTTTTAGGCCAGGGGACGATCAAGACCGTGGTTAAGCTTCATGAAGATGTCAGTGCATATCTTGATCCAATTCTTTCTTTCAAAGAAACTTTTGTTTCTACTATATCAAATTTGGATGAGATATTGCCCAGTTTACAGGAGATGACAAGTATGGAATCTTCAGTTTTAGCTATTGAAGGAATTCTCAAATTTGAACATCGAGGGACACGTTTTCTTTGGTGTCTGCATCTCAAATCAAGAAAAATGCTTCTCGAGGATTCTATGATCCATTATGAAAGCATGTGCAATGAAGCCTTCACTTCACTCTCCTTGATTCAGGAATTCATGGCTGAGATTCCTTGTAACCTCGTAAATGAGCATAATCAAAGGTGTTCATCGGAGCAGGTGGAAGAGCAATTTTCACAATTGTTTAAGGACATGTACACTCCCGCCAACAATTTCTCGTCAGTTTCAATGGAGCGGTGCATCAAATTAAAGAACTTATTTGAGAACGCTCAATCCAAAATTGTTAATTTAAATGATATGCCAAGTAGAATTCTTGAATTGCAGGTATTTTGTGAGGCTATTCTTCGACCAAGTGAACCTCCAGAAGAAGAAAAGATGTTTGAAACTTTAGGAAGGTTTAGATCCTTTCAACTGGCAAAAGCGGTAGATCCTAATTTCACTAGCGGTTTAGGGAGTTGATTTTCTTGGTATCTAACGAAGTGGGAGAGTCCATTTCTCATACGCTTGAGATAGGCGGACCCCATTTCAATGGATAAGGCACTGGTTATTATTGTATATTTTAAAAGGTGTTGTTATTTGTTTTCGGGAAACTATGGATATTTTAAGTAATTTCTATTTTTGAGTTGTCTTTAATAAAGTTGTTGAAAAAGTCAAAGGTCACTTAAGTGCCTTATTTAATGATCATGTAAAACCCTAACTACTTTGTAACCAACTTTTGGGTTATAAAAGGAAGTGAGGGGCTCATTTGTAAAGGGTGACTTTGAGAGAGGAGAAGAAATACTTTTGTGTAAGCTTTGTTTCAGGAAGAAACTTTGTGTTCTTTTGTGAAAACATTTTGGAGTTAATGAAATACGAACTTTGTGTCTCATTCATTGTCTCTTGTAACATTTGATGTTCTTATGTTCATTAGATGTTAGGTGTTTGAATCTTGCATGCAAATATTATCTTTGATCTTATTGTCAACGTTATTAATCGGTTGTTCTAGTTCACAGTGATCAAGCTCTGATTATCTACTTGCTCATGTGTGTTCCCTTTTACACGTTCTTGTTTGGCTAACTCAAACTCCATTTTATTTGTGTTGGTTATTCATCTTTCCTCTTCATGCAATATTAGGCTCTGTTTTACCTAACTCTTGCATGTTCTTTCATTCATTCCATTTCACTCCTTTCCTTCATTCCATTTCATCTCCCTCATTCACTTTTCTTTCCATTGATGTTCCAAAACACCCCCCACATACAATTTTGAATGTATAGATGAGAATACAATTTTGGTTTTCAATAAAGGTAGCCTCACCTTCATTGAGGAGGGACTTCGTTTCCACCATGTTACATGTCATTTACATGCGTGCAAATCCATATGCTAACACATAGAATATACATATTTTAGTTAATTAGCAAGATGTTCGCTATTAGTCTCGTTTGGTCACTCCGAGGTCACACCAAGATCGTCGAGGTCGCTGGAAACCTGCAATGAAATATGAACATGCAAAACCCTTAAATAGACATCAAATCCTAAAAAAGAAAGATGCAGAATGAAGGGTTGGATTGTCCTTGACTATCACAATGGTGAACTTACGATTGAGCGTTACACTACATCTCATACCCAATTTTGTTATGTGTGTGTGTGTGGAATCATGCCTTTGGTGGCTCTTGTGCAAATCACACTTAATAATGAGAAAATAAACTAGATGTAAAGAAATGTAATAGATGTGTGCATGGAATAGAATGAACTTTGCTCCTATTAAGTATATACAAAATGGCCAACCCTTATGTCCCTTGTGATGGTGCTAGATGGATGCAATAGAGCTCTTAGAGGCCTTGATGGATGCAACCTTAGGTGGTGATAGCTAATACTTAGTGCTTGGTCATTTATTATAATCACATAACTTTATATTTATGTGATTCCTTTGCTTGAATTTTGTAATTAACCCCGAAAAGGTAGACCGCCAAAAATATAAGATGCTCAAATGACTAGAAAGGACCCAAAAAGTGTGAGCAAGGGTCAAAGGGGTCCAAAGGGGATGAGGGCACTTGGTGCGACGCCTGGCTAGCATTTGGAGTCCAAGATGATGAAAACCGAAGTATAAAAGGGCAGGCTAAGAAAGTAAGGGTGCAAGACTGAAAGCAACAACAAAAAGCAAAGAAAGGTGGCCAAAGACATGGGTTAATTAATACTTTTCTTACTTAGGAATCATATGAATAGTAGTATGCAATCAAGACTAGATAATTACCCAAAGTGCATGATTTTGTGTCTACATTACCACAATGAGTGAAGGAAAGGAGCCCCTAATAACATAATTAATTTTTTCAAAGCTATAAGGAGGATTCAAAATTCAATCCAAGGGTTGAGGAAGGAAAGCGAATAAACCATATAGAGGGACAAGGAAGAGCGGCCAAACTTTCCCCAACTGGAACGAACATAACATACCACATAAATTGATGATGAGAGAAAGTTTTGGCAAATAAGCAACAAACACCAACCCACCAATTATTTATTTTAAGCTAAAAGGAGATAAAATTATCCTACCTAAAATCTCCTTAATAGAAAACCCAAACTGATTTGGTCATTATAACCTTACTAGTCTTATTCAAAAAACATAATTTAAAATAAGGAAGGTACAATTATCATTATTCATATATACCCAATGTACAATTTTTTTAGAAAAATGAACTGATGATATTCATTGAGGGATTAACAACAAGTATATGGAGGAAATTAATCTCAATTATGACAATTAGTTATTTCAACACTAAATGATATAGGTAGCTTCACTTTGAGGGTTGGGAAGAAAGTTAATCACCCCGAAGTTAAAAATTTTACACAACCATATAGAGGCGAGGAAGGATGGAAAAAATCTCCCAAAAATAATGGTTTTAACACACCACATAAAGTATCAAGGAAAAAATGTTTTAGGAAGTAAGAAGAAAACAACAATGCAGCTTGTTTGCTTTTCGTAAGATAAGTTTAGACACCCACCTTTAATCTCCTTAATACAAAACATAGCCTATTAGGGAAACAAAACTATACTAATTTTATTTATAAAGATATTATAAAATAAACATTTAAAATGAGTTCAAATACCTCTAAAATACTCTTGAAATATTTAAATAGAACACAATATACAATGAGTTGACAAGATTCTAACACAAGGAAGCATATTCAAGTATAAGAACATGCAATACTTTAAATTTCATAAGATTTTCAAGAGGGGAAGAATATAAATAAAACACATTCACACAAAAAGGTAATGAAGTGATTTTTACCTCTAATTCTTCAATTTCTAAGTCCCTTAAAAATTTGAAAGTTGTATAGCTATTCAAAACCTTGTCTTAGCTCCTCTTTAACCGCTTTTCCTTAAGCTCCAAAATCCAATTTTCAAAAAAGAAAAAGTGTTTCCATAAAAATGGATTTCCTTATACTTACAAGAAAATTCCTTAATAATTTGGCCTATAATAGGGTGACACTTGCTCCTTCCAGTCCCTTTTGTTCTCTTCCTAAAGTCTTCACACTTATAACTCGAACCCATGTGCATTAACTCCAACTTATACATGCACATGAGAAAATAAGACATTATTATGCCTCTATTAACACCTTTCACTTATGTGTATTTAAAGAGACAATAGGTGTCTTAAACATCCTAAAATATCTCTAAAAATATTTTCAAGTCCATCCACGAGTCAAAGCCCTTAAATTTTACCATAAAAGAATTTTAAGAGGAAACTTCACCTCTTTTCAAGTGTAATTTTAAATCCAGGTCAAATGTTACATCTTGAGCCAATTTTGTTGAATTGGTCATGCATCTATTCGGTTATCCAGATGTTTTTATAAGTCCTATGTGTGATGTTGAATGGTATAGAATAAAGGTGAAATCCTAAAATTTTCATTCCTTTATAGTTTTACGCTTTAATCATACAAGGTAATCAACTTTTACGAGAAATCAAGATTAAGCTCTACACAACCGTGTTTGATAATTTCATGAACAAAGTAGTCTTGAATTTATGTTTGGAATACCTATCATGTTTAAACTTAAGCACACATTAAATATTTCCATCCATGATATAACCGAAGTAATACTACTTAAATATTCCAAGAAGTACATACACTCATACAAGGGATGTCGATACATATCCAATAGTGTATAATATAAGAGTGCAAAATACAATTATTATTTAGAAGTATTATGTGAATCATCTATAACCATAATCAAAATAATACAATACACTACCTCAACTAGTCGAGGTAACTATAATACTCTTGCTTGTTAAAGAGTGTATGTCAAGTAATAATGTGGTCACCACACAACACCTCTAAAATAACACATAGCCAAAGGGCATCTCATTCCTGAAAAAGTTCATACAAATTTGATATGCACAAATAAAAGTAGAATAGTAAAAATAGATTTATATGAACAATTGGGCCTCATAATAAACCCCAACATCCTAAATGAGTCAATGGAATCTCTTGTAAATTTGAGATAACAAAGATGACTATGTATATCAAAAAAATATTTGTAGTACTAGTTCAATTATTTTGGTCATTTGTTAACCAAATCATAACATGATAAAGTTCACTCATAAGTTTCATGTCACCTGTGCACCAAAATAAACTTGTGTATGTTTCAACTAGTCATGTACACACATATGTAAATCATCTACTCATGAACCAAAAAGAAAGTATATATAACATGTTCCTTTAAATCAAAGGAAAGAAAGTTTAGTATTCGTGAAGAATATTGCAAGAGGAAATAAATAGGTGAAGTAAAAAAATAGGGCCTTACAAATTTAAATAGTTTTGAATTTCTTCTCGACAACATTGACTACTTTGATAAATCCCTTATATGAATGTGCTACATATTTCATATGTAGATGATTTCATGTTAGCTTGTCTACCTATAGACACCTAATTTTGGTATTGGACTATATAATTGTTGCAGAACTAGTGTATTGTGTGTTTATTGATCATTGGTTATAGTTAGGATGTTATTAACGCAAGTCCCCTTGTTTCATTGCCCATCTTGTTATTTTTCTAGTGTTATTGATCCTTTCTCATCTATCCTTGACGTACTCACCATTTCCCTCCTTGTTGATCTTGTTTGTCCTTGTATGTGTCATTTATATCTATAGTGACCCTATTTTTCCATAATATCTTATTTTATCTCTCGTCATGTGTTTGTCTCTAGTTTGGGATTATGACTAGTTTCATAGGATTTGTGCCAAAACATACAAACTACATTTTTGGTAAGATCTTTATATGGTTGTGTTAATGTTCATGTGAATTACTTTGACATTTTTTCCCCAAATTTATCTTGGTTTTATGGGTTTTTTGTTGGAAATTCCACCCAATGATTGTTGGTTTGTGTGCCAATAAGGTCCTAATTTGAATTCAAGAAGTCTATAAATACAAACATTCATTAGTGCATTTAAGTGGAACGAAGAGGCAATAATATAATAAATTACTCTTTTTCATAGGAGATATATGGAAGTTATAATAGTACAATCTTCTAATTTCTAAAACGTCCCCATGTTAAAAGTCTGATTTAATCATTTTGAGTTTCATTTTAGCTCATACTAGTTATTTCATGTAATGAAAAAGATAAGGATTGGGAGACTTGCATACACCAAAATAATTGTTGGCTCACGTTGAGTGATGCTTTTTATTTTTAAAATTATGATTGGGCATAGTAATAATTGATGAATAAGGTGGTCCCCACTTCCATCCCTCATTTTTAGTGGTTTTTGCAAGGAGTTGAACACAAATTAGAGTTTTAAGTAAGGATATTAGATTTTGGTGATTCACAATAAAAACAAATAATTTGAGATGGGGTTTTGCGAGGTTAGGGTATGAAAAATGAAGCTGGTCAACATAGCTTTAAAGGTTTTGAATATCCATAATTTTTGTCAAATTTACACGAAGTGGTCAACATAGCTTTCTTGTCTTATTTCTTTGGGTGTTATTTATCTCACCTTTTGAACTTGTTTTCCATAGAATGTCAATAAAGTCTACCTTCAAATTCATAAATTTCAATGTATTTATCTCCCTAAACCTTAATACTTTATTCTTTCTAAGCACTTTCGTTATTTTATATTTTGTATTATCTAGATTAAACCCCTTATTTCTTGTAACTAGGTATGAATTTGTTGGTATAATAAAAATTAAACCTAATTACAATTAGGCGTGGTTTGTTAGTAATTTTTTTAAATACAACTAATTTGCGCAACTACACTACCATATAGATATTGTAAATATTTATTGATGAGTCTTTATCGATATATATTTTTATTATCACACTTGAACTAGAATGTGTACCATCCACTTGAATGTGACCACTATAAATTAAATCTTAAATCATATGCTTCAAAGCAATAAACCGATATTTAGAATTCATGTTGGGTATATGGAAAGTTTTTATGCATTGGAATTAAATTAATTGGTCAATAGTCTTGAGGTATACATTTCCCTTGTTGGTGGTGTAGTACTCATGTTACATGTCGGTAATTGCTTAGAGACATGTGGTTTTTCATCCAATCTTGTAAATTGCCTTCACTCCTTTTGAGGTAACAAAAACTTCTTAATTGGATGCTTTATAACATTGACCTTGTTTATGGCATCATTATTATGTTAAAACCTATGATCATTACTTTTTCCTTGAGACTTTGTTCATTTTGACATTCTATACTAGTCGGAGCATTAATTTAAACCAATATTTAATCATATTTACCTCTAAAAATGTAACTTCAATGGCCTTAAATGATAAATTCATGAAAGGATTGGTAAGTGTTGGAAACTACTTTGTCTTTGAGAATTAGTAGTAGGCTATTGAAAAAAACACTTATAAGCTCACTATCTCGGAGTTTTTACTTCATCTTACTGACCATAGTCATGAACCTAAGCATATACTTGTTAATATTCTCATTGCAAACTTTCCTAACTAAGAAAAATCGGTGAATATAAGTTTCCTAACAATACTAATTTTTAAATGAGCTAAGAAATCATCAACCAAAGATGCAAATGAAAGTATAGACCCCACACAACAAGGAATATAACTAATCAAGTACACAACATTGCAAGCTTCTTGGAGATATATCACTTAACAACTTTGTTAGAACACCGAAGTAAATTTTAGTAAAAATAATGATTGAACATATGATTACATAAGTTATATGTAGATATACTTGGTAGTATAACATATTAATTTTAGATAAAGTAAAATAAATTCACATTAGACATTGACCAGAGATTTAAACTCGGGCAAAAACCCGAAGGTAAAATACTCTATATCAAGTAAAGACACCTTTCCTATTATTTGAGGAATAATACAAATATACTCAAAGCACATGTAAATCTTCACTTCTCACATCAGGGCCCTACTAACCTTTAATTCACAAAGGATATAATCAATAATGAAATAATTCTCTCATATTATCTCAATATAAAATTGAGACCACCCTATTAACTAGGGTGGGTATATTGTTGCACCAAGATGGTTGCACCACTTCACTCATGAATTAATTCATAAATAATGTTGGAGGCGACTGCATTTAATGAAAATAAAATACGACTTTTAGGTACATTCGACCTCCCGAGTCCATACTAGGATAGCCGACATGGAATGAATAGATGGTTATGCGGAATCTATACAAGGTAAATAGGAAAAATGTGGATAAGGAAAGATCAAGGTAATCTAATGTCATGTACGAGCATTAATGGAATCTACTCATCTAAGGCAACAAAAGTTTGTCTTATCTACATGGTGAGATGGAATGATCTAAGATGATGGTAGTACGTAAGTGGCGGTCAATATCTAGTTCATAGAAAATACTCTCAATGGGTTACGGAAGGCATGGGAATTTTCCTGTGTTTACCTCGTAGAAGTTTCTAGATAAGGTCATTGAAGTTTGGGAGGAAACGTGTAAATAAGACAAGTGAGTGGATTACGAGAAATAGTTTCGTCCAGGCTGGTTTTTTCATAACTCGTAAACATTGTTGGCTTCGACGTTCAGGGATGTCAACTATGAGATGATGGTAGGTGGAAGTGGTGTGGATAAAAAAACCAAGATTCTAATTCCTATGTCAATGTTTGTGTGCAAGTAAGATGCATTTGGTTGTGGGACTCAGGATCATATACTTCATCTCTTGGTTGTTGAGGACCTTAAATGGTCATGTGGGATATGTGAACTAATAAATCAAAGAAACCAACAATCTCACAAAGAAACTGCAAGAAGGCAAGGTCAATCCTAAGCCAACTAGGGATACATGGGGAGATGTATTAATTCCCGCTAATTAAACTATGTTCCTAATTAACAAATAGAAACAAGAAGATTTAAACCAAAATAATTCAATTACTTTCCTCAAATTAATTAAACATACGTGTTGCTTTTATCTAATTAACAAAGGAAATAACTAATTTGATAAATAAAACAAATATATTCTAATGTTTTTGTTCTTTTCAATTGAATAATGGAAATACAACAAATAAAACAAACTAATTGAACTAATCTAATATTTTTGGATTTTTATGTTTCTAGAAACAAATAAAAGAAATCTACAGAAGAAATACGAAGAAGTTGAAATTACCTCTATAATACTATTAACATAACTAAACAAACAAATAACTTGATGTGGCTATTTTCCTGTGCAGAGTGAATCTTGCTTATTGTAATAAAATAGAAGCTTTTTTATTTTGTATTTTTGGATTTAAAACTTCCTTTATTCTACCTTAGAGACATGAGAAGAAGTAAAATCTTCTCATAAGCACTTCTTCCCCTAAAACTTCCCAGTAGAAATCAAGAATCTAATGAAAGCTTACAGATTGAAATGAAATTACAATTGATACTAAACTAATGCAGGAGCTTTCTTATGGAAAAAATTCCCTTGCAAATCCATAGGGATAGGTAGGGAAACAACTTTCACTAGAATCTTTATGCAAACAAATGGAAACTACAACAATGAATTTTATATAGACTTGAATACTCTAATCAAATCGTGAATAGAAATCTTTAAAAAGTAAATAAATCTTGAAGAAACTAAGTACATCCCCAACCTGGAAGTGTAGAACTATGAAAAATCCAGTGATGGTTTTGCTCTGTTGTCCCCTCAACTTCTTTTCCAATTTGGTGCTCAGATTACAATGCAAAAGAAGTGTTGGATCAAGAATGGCTTTGTAGACAATCTGGCAAAAGCAACGTAGCAAGAGAATAACAATGCAAGAGAAATAAGCTTGATTGTATATTTCTTGACAAGATTACAACAACATAACAATGCAATTCACAACAAAATTCTCCAACCAATGCTCCGGGTAGAAGCTTGGCTCTTATAGAAAAATGGTAGGGAAATGGTCTAAGCCATTTGGTAGCCAAGAAATGCCACCTCTCTCAAAGAAGGGGTAGTTAACTCCAATTAATCAAGTAGGGAAGGAAGGGGAAGTTGGTATGTATCAAATGAGCCTAAGAAAATCCAATTTGACCAAGAAACATGTGCTAAAAACGTGTTTGAAGAAGTTGACACGCATTCGAGAATACGTCGAGAAGGCTTGGGAATAATTACACACAATCATTCGCTAAGGGCGGACCGGTGGTTGCGAATCGCGCATGACGATTCCATGACTCAAAGTCAAAGGCTAAGGAAAAAACTTGTAGAACACTAAAGAAAAGTAGGGAAAGCATGGAAATGAAAAAGGAATGCATTCTAGGCTATAAATATATATGCAAAATGGGAAATTAGACTCGAACACCATTGGAAAAGATATTAATCATCATTGGGGATTTTGAACCGTTTCTAACAATGTAGCACATGTAAAATTGGGTGTGTACATATTACCCCCTCAGAGAAGTGTTTTAGCCATGAAGAGACGTAAAACGTAAAGTGCAGTATGGCGCTCCCAAATGGGAGAGTTAGAAATTATACCTAACACGTCCATGTGTTGAAGTGACACCAATCCAAGCTTCTTGCCACCTGTAAGAGAAAATGGGAATCAAGTGCAGATATAATGTAGAATTGACAAAAATATACTAAAATAAAATGACAAGAGGACTTACCATGTCCATGGGGATAGAAATATTCTTGCGTTGGCGCTCTAGCCCCTGCAAAACAGACACACTCAAAACAGAGTTAAAATATGTTATATATAACCAAAATCACTATTTCTAAAAATCATTTTCACTCACCCACTTAGATATTTTTGAGCTCTGGATCACCTGTGATGGTTTTGAGTGTGAGTACAACCAAATCAAAGAGTACAACGACGTGATGACAACCTCACCAACGAGAGAAGCAACGGTTCGAGACGGGTAAGTTATTTACATTTATTTATTTTAAACCTATAATGTGAAAAATATGAAAATCTAACCTAGGGGGTTATTTTTGCTAATTTTGTAGTCAAAATGTTCACAAGGGGGCACTAGGTGTATTTGGATTTTATTTTGTCAAAAATGGTCATTTTTTTGTCTTTTTGAACTTTTTAGGTCATAGGGTATGATGGGTTGTTTTCGACAGTAACTATTGCTCAAGCATAGGTGGCAGTTACACAACCACCCTTCTACGGAGAGTGGTTGTTACATATACAACCTGCAACTTTGCACAAAGCGACGGTTGCATAATTGTCAAAGAAGAGGCTAGAAATGAAAAAGTGTCAAGTTTTTTTGGTTTTGTGTTGTTTTATGATGTTTTTGATGAGCTTATTATGTATGAGATGTTTCTAACTTGCTCTTTTTGGTGTTTTGGTGAATATAAGGCCCATATATAAGATGGAATAGGGATAGAGAGTGTGATTAGCTCCTTCCCATCTTGGATTCACTCACTCAGGCTGAGAGAGATATTTTGCCTGAGCGGGATATGTAGGATATCTCAAACACTACCTGGTTTACCACCACCTAGTTACTTGTTAGCTGATCTATTGAGTCATTAGGATACGAGACCGAGAATACTTTCCGATTCTCTCGGAGTTAGAGGAGAGTGGACCATCACTCTTGAGGATGTCTATAGGTTTTGGGGGTTCCTGTCACAGGTAGGAAATTGACACTAGAGAGTGCTACATCAGTGGTGTAGTCTCACAGTTGGGATTCTTACATGGGAGATGCATTGACACGTGATACTGGGGCCAAACACGGCATGAGAATATTATTAGTTACCTCTTCCCCTATCCCTACCTTGCAAGGCCATTATTAGCATCTTGGCTTCGTGATTTGGTTGGGGACAAGGGCGGGGTAAAGTTACATTATTGTTAGGCCCCGATTATTTAGAGTATAAAGGAGCATGGCCGCATCTACGCATGGGGCATTGACATACTTGGTGCTACCTACCATGATCTTTACAGGGTTGTTTGACTAAAGGGAAATGCCCTTAGTCATCCTACATTAGTGACGAGCTAGGTTTATGAGCGCATCATCCCCTATCATAGCGGTGTTAGGATAGTAAACCCATGGCCTATTAGAGCAACGAGATGGACAGTCATGGCCCCACTAAAGGGGCACCATCATCCTATTACTACACTCATTATAGATGATATGATTGCACGACCATACCAGGACATGGCCAACCTATGGGGTGAGGATGTTGTTATTGTGGCAACATACAATACTATCACATAGTTAGTGGATAGGACTAATAGGAGAGGAGGTCCATCCAGTTCGAGGCTACCCAAGCAGTTCGAGTTACTTTATATTGATGCCCCCCCAACAGCCGATTGTATACATGGGGAGATCAAAGAGGCTTGATCATCTGTCTCGTAGGGTAAGCTCAAGTGAAATTTCGTTATACCCGGGGTCCCGATTGGTACACACATGATGATGCCCCAAATCTAGCTGTGCCAAGAGTGATTCTATATATAAAGGTTGTTCTCGTATAATGGGGAGGAGGAGGATGAGGTAGAGATGGAGACCGAGGAGGAGGTGCATGAGGAGGGGGATGAGGAGGAGACTAACACTAAGTGGACAACCACTTGAGAGGTTTCTGGGTGGGGAGGGTCAAAGCCGAGACCTTACATATACAGAGGTACCCTCCCTTATGTGGAAAGAGGGGACGATTAGTTAGTTTTCGATTAAAGGTGGCCTTAGAGGAGATTGCATCCAGGAAAGTGCTGCAAGCGGCTCCACCACCACCAACTGCACTAGTAGACCCATCCTCGAGGCTAGGAGATCCGAGTAAGTTAACACTCTTCTCTTGAATCTACTACTTATATTAGAAATGTTAGTGAATTACACACTCGTATACACACACACACATATCTATGGTTTCTAACTCACCATTGTTTTCTTTTGTTTTGCAGCTATGACAGTTGACTGGTGAGATCTTATTCGCAACATTCTTGTGGATACATTTGTGCATCACATGGGTATGACTAGAGACAAGTGCTTGTGGACTTAGGGTAACCGATCATGATAGGGTGACATACCGATGTGTTTTCTCTTGTGTGGATGCGGTGTGATTTATGACCAAGATGAGGACCGAGATTGTTGCATATCAGATAACCGAGAGGAGGCAACAACGAGAGCATTCCCACAGTGAGGCCACCACTGGAAGATCACTTGGTTCTTCATCTCATGGTCACTCTCATAGGTCTAGGCATGGAGGCTCTCACTCCCATCACGGGAGCCATAAAAGGAGCCCCAACCGCACACCTTTATTTGGATCTTGTAGAGAGGGATAAGCCATGGACCTTTATTGCTTTAGATTGTTATTATTGTATATATCAATTTTTTTAGATTTTGTGCTCATTATGAGCATTTTAACCACATTTAGAGTGTGATGGCATTGTATACAAACTTGACTATTACAAATATGTGTGTGTGTGTGTGTGTGTGTGTGTGTGTGTGTGTGTGTGTGTGTGTGTGTTTTTTTGGCTTGGATATCTTATTAGATGTTTAGTTGTTTATGATTGGTTTCATCCAGTGTACTCTTAGATGTGTAGAATCTCTAATATTTTTTATATGATTTTATGTATGTATGTATGGATGATGATGATGATGATGATATAAATGCTTAACATAATTATATTTTTGTTTTTTTCTTTTGATATATATATGTGATGCATATGAGGACAAATTGCAAACTTAAAACTTTGGTTTTCAAGCAATATTTAGTATTTCTGTTTTATTGAAAAATTTGATGAAAATGATATGATAATGAAATGAACCCACTCCATTCTTAACTCCACGCAACTAGTAAGATGTGAGGGCTCAACACTGAGAGTCAAGAAGGACGTGAGTTATATGAATTTTATGAATGAAAGTGATGATATGAAGATAAGGTTTTGACAAAGACCCAATTAGGACACTACAACTCAACTCTAGGCAAGGCTAACTATCCAATTTAGAATGTAGTTTGCTTGCAAGTTTAACTAGAATTAGACCGTAGATGGCCTCTGATTGACAAAATATGGTTTTATGGATTAACTCTCTTATAACTTATGCATCTAACTCATTTTTGATGATTTCAAAGGACTCAAAGCACTTTTTACTTGTTGACTTGTTTATAACTTATTGATTTATTTGAAAGGGGCCCCTTATGCCTTGCCCCATGCTACCAATAAGAAGCATGGGCTCATCACCAAGGATAAAGAAAAGGTGAGTAAGGGAACTTCCCTCATTTCCCAAAGCTTCATGCCACATGTAGGAAGCATTGGCTCATCACCAAAGACTGGTAGGGCAAATAAGTGTATTTTTATTTGCAAAATGAAATTGTTTTATATTTATTGTTTGTTTATCTTTTTTAAAATGATTTTTAAACTTTGAATTGTGCATTTGGAAGGAAAAAAATTCCCCTAGCCTCAACCCCACACAACTAGTAGGATGCGAGGGCTCACCACCGAAGGTTGAGTCAAGTGAACAAGTAATCCGGGTGAAATGCTTTAGATTGCTTTTGTTAAAAGAGAAATTTTTGAGGAGAGATGTGACACCAAGAAGCTTCTAGTACAAACTATGGGAAAAAACAACTAAGCTAGAAGCAACCATGAATAAAACTAATTGTGCAGGTCCCTGGTAGGATCAATTTTAAAATTCATGTAATAGGATGATAAAATATTGAATAATTTAGAGATGATATAATGAATGGTTGAAGAAGTATGATTAAATTCTTTGCCAATTCTTAGGAAATATTGAAAGCTCCTTGAAAAATAAGTTTCTTATTTCACAATGTTACAATATGATTATGCAAATGATATACAAAGTGTGAATGCAGTAATGTACATGTGGAAATGCAAATGAACTATGCGTAAAAGTGTTTAAGGTGAAGTGAATTGACTAATTCACCAAATTCTTCACCTTCTAAAGTACATAGATGATACGCACCATTCTTATAGTCCTCCATGAATTGATATGGACCTAACCAATTTGGCCTAAACTTTCATCCTTCACTAGTCTTCTTGTCGATCCAGCTATCCAGTCTCAAAACTAGGTCTCCTACCTGTATTTCTCATTCATAGACCTTTTTATTATACTAACGACACATTCTGTCAACATAAACACTATGGCATTGCTCAACTCTAAGTTGAGCTTCATCGAGGGTTTCTAATTGCACTAATCGCACTTTGCGGTACACGTCTTCATTCAAAATTCCTTGCAAAGATATGTGAAGGCTAGGTAACTCGATTTCTAGCGGTAGGACCACTTCACATCCAAAGACTAAAGAAAAGGGGGTTTCCCTTGTAGGCATCTGTACTAACATCCTATAGGCCCACAAGGCTAGAAATAGATTTAAATGCCAGTCACACTTATTCTCCTTGACTATTTTGAGGAGTATGGACTTCAATGTTTTATTTGTCACCTCAACCTATCCATTGGCCTGAGGGTAATATAAAGAGGTTGTGTGATGTGAGATTTTGAATTATGAACACAACTCACACACCTCTTTGTTTTTAAAGGATGTGCCATTATCCGAGATAATGACTGTGGGACTCCATACCTACAGATGATTTGATTCAAAATGAATTTGGCGATCACAGACCTAGGTACAATAGTGAGAGGCATGACCTCGACCCACTTTGTGAAATATTTCGTTCTTTGTAATGATAAATTTGTGGCCATCGGTTGATGAGGGAGAAAACTTCCCTATCAAATCCAAACCCCAAGTAGAAAAGGGCTAGGGTGTCATAATTGGTTGTAGAGCCTGAGCAAGAATGTGTATCTCATGTGTGAATTCTTGACATTTATGGCACCTACGTACATATTCTACAACATCATGCTCTAAGGTGGGCCAGAAATAACCCATCCAATGAATTTTTTGAGTGATAGTATGCCCTCCGAAGTGACCCCCACAGACTCCATTGTGGGCTTCAAAAATGATTTTTGACTCTTCTTTGTCTACACACCTCAAAATCATGTCTATTGAAGGCTCTACGATAGAGCACTTCTTTTATAATTACATACTTGGTAATTATGACGCGTAGCTATCACCTTTGTTGTGTGGTTACTCCCTTAGGATATACACGATCAAAAATGTGATTAATGATATCAGAATACCATGGACACGATGCAATGAGAGGCTTTGTTTCCACGTAAAATACACACTAATTAGGAAAATCTAAGTCTACTAGGTCTCCACAATCTATCGAGTTGTCCGCCAACCAATCAACAATAATTTTTCCTTTGATGGACTTGGTTGATGAAGGTGAGTTTAAATTCACCCATCAATGCGAGAAAACATCTAGCCTTTTTAGATAAGGCAGCCCAAGTCAAGAAAGTTCACGGTTTCTCGGACTTGATAATCACTTGCATTTCCTAGTTAAGCATATAATTCCTTAACCTTTTCGTTGTAAAGACAATTTCCAGGCATTCTTTCTCCACTTGCATATAGTGCATCTCGTATTCAAGAAGAGTGTGACTAATGAAATAAATGACACATTCATGGTTATCATCGTCTTATTGTGTCAACATGCAAGCTAGCGAGACTTCGGTGGTTCGAGATTATAATATAAGAGGACGATTAACTTTGGGTGGCATGAGTATAGGTAGTGACATGAGAAAATGTTTGACTGATTCAAATTCTTCATGACATTCAAAATTCCACTCTTTACTACACTCCTTTAGTAAGTTGTTGATGGCATGGACGACACAAGCCAAATCGGGAATAAACTTGTGGATTTCCCACATTTACCCACAAAATACCTAATGCCTGACTCATTTATAGGTGGAGTCATCTCAGAACCACTCAAATATTTGTTGGATCTACATCAACTCTTAAAGAAGAAATGATTCACCCTTGTAGTTGGCCTCCCATTACCCCGAATACACATTTTTCTAGATTCAATGTTACACCGTATTCGGTAAGATGAGAGAGGATAATACAAAGTACCTTAAGGTGATCTCAACACTTCTCGTCCCTAGGCAACAAAGGTCATCAACACGAGATTCCATAATATTATGGATAATATCATGGAAGATATATGGCATTGCTTGTTGGTAGGTTGCTCTAGTAATTTTCAATCCAAATGACATGTCTGCGTAACAAAAGGTCCCCTAAGGAGTAGTAAAGGTCGTCTTGGTTTGATCTTCCTCATAGATCCTTATCTGATTGTAGCCACATAATCCATCCATAAGTGACAATAACTCATAGCCAATCATTGCATCTACAATGACATCGATGGAAGGCAATGGAAAGTCATCCTTAGGATAGACTTTGTTGATCTCTCTAAAGTCGATAAAATGTGTAGCTTCCCATTCTTTTTAAGAATCGGGATGATGTTAGAAACCCGCATGGAATAGTCTATTGGTTTAATAAAACCCACCGAAAGAAGCTTCATTACTTCTTCCTTGACCATTAAATCCACCTTTGGCTTCATGGGTCATGACTTCGCTCACGCGGGATTGACATCGTGTTTCGTGATGAGGTTGTGAACCACCACGTCAGGAGTGATTCCGTCATTTCCTTGTAATTGAAGGTAAATGCTTTCAAATGTTCTTTGAGCACCTTCGTATGTGCTTCTATCTCATCTAGAGTAAGAGAAGAACCAAGTTTTAAGATCTTTGGTTCCTCCTCTCGTCCCTATATTAATATCTATGGTCCCTTCAATCAAAGAGGCGTTACCCTCTTTGAACTCAAGCGGGGTTGGAGGTAGTTCTAACTCTTCTTCCTCTACCTCATAGATCTCAAGACCTTCCGATGAGGAAGAACACAATGTGTGATCTCCAAAGTAGGAGGAAGGGTGAGGTATAAGAGAAAATCCTCTCTTATGGTGCGCGGGATGAAGATCAAGTATATGCATTGAGAAATCTTATGATTGCCTCATCATTATTTGAAAATTCCATAGTGGCAGTCTCATTCTCTGCCTCAACATATGCCAGAATCACATTGGTTGGCACTTTTTGAACTAGGGGTTCGGATTGAATTGAGACCATAAACTCAGTTTCATTCAAGCCCTTACTTGGACAAAATTGAGAGGAAGAAGTATCCATTAAATCGGCTAAGAGATTTTCTCTCCAGGTATGGCTTTGATAGAAATAAAGTCACAACCTTTACTAAGTTCAAGCACAATGGTTTTGTAGAGATATAGGTGCTCGGCTCTAGTCTCATAAACTTCGAGACTTGATTAGCGATAAATTAGGAGTCACCTAAAACTATAACGTTGTTTATGCCCATCCTCTTGACTATAATGAGACCAAGAAGAAGAGCCTCGTATTGTGTGGAATTATTTATACATTCAAAGTTTAACTTAAAGTGAAAAATCATGATCCTTCCCTCTGGAGAAGTAAGGATCACCCATGCCCCAACACCGAAGTGGCACTTTGTGCCATCATAGTTAAGGGTCCAAGAACTAGTGGGAAAGACAAAAGTTTGATAACTTGTAGAATCTTTCTCCTTGACCTCTTAAACCTCAACCATACAAATCTCATCGAAGACACTAGACGAGAGAGAACCAATCCCAAGAGCATGTCCTATGCCTAGGGAATCAAACAAGAGAATGATAGGAAAATCGTTCTCCAAAATATTAATGATCTCTGTTGTAGTTTTTGTCGAGATAGTTTCTATTACAACAACTTTAATTTCATTATAATCAACCCCTTTGATTGCCTTAGGGGTTTCAACTCAGTCATTGGAACAAGTTGGGACTCAGGCTTTGAGTCTTGAGGCTTGTTCAACTGATTGGCTGGGAGCTCAAACTCAGTATGAATCTTGGGTTTCTTCTTTAGGTTGGCCAAATGGATGTCAAATGGCTTTGGGTTTCCTTGAGCTACAAAAACCTTACCCAAGTGTAGGAATATGACCTCTTGGAACAACGTAGAAGGGATTTCCTTCATTTTATGTATCCAGGGTTGACCGAGAATCATATTATAGTTGGTTTCCTAATCTATAATGTAAAACTCAGTCAACACAGTCTTTGGTCCAAGGGTAACTGAGAAGCACTATAGTCCCAATGGACGTTTCCTTGAGGCTATTGTAGCCTCTTAGTGTGTTTCACGTTGAAGAACAATTGGTTTCTCCATAGCCAAGATTTTGAAGAAATGAAAAGGGGAATATGTTGATGGAAACCCCATTGTCTATCATTACACGCTTAACATAGTTGTTGTAGATCCAAACTTGGAGGTACAATGTAGGATCACCTCTTCATGCCAACTCAACATCGGTTGACATATTGCTAATGTTGAATACGAAACAAACATATATTTAGGCTGCCCTAGAGGATAGACATCAAAGTCTATGTGATTAACTTGGGTCTTTGGAGGAGGAGTGACATGAATTAAATGGCTAAGACCTAATGCCTCTAGTAAGTTACTCGATGTGCAGTGAATTCTTCAACAAATCCAAAAAGTAAATGTCGAGAAGGTCTTGGTAAAATCCATGATTAAATCATAGGCCCCCATTGGTTTAGGAGCCACCGGTGTATTGTCCGACATTGAGGGGTAGACTGGAAGAGGTTGTGAGGAATAATCTTGGTATGGGTTCCTACATTAACCTCGGGTTTGGTCTCTAACTCAACCAAGCCCATCATCTTGGTCTAATCTGGACTGTCTAAAAGAAGAACTACCAAAGGGTTTGATGAAGTAAATACTTCGTAATCCTTGTTTCCAGTGGGAGCCCCTTTGTTAGTTCCATGAGGATTGAGCTTTCCATTCTCGGGACATGTTGGAAGAGGGTCTCTATAAACCCCAAGGGTAGAATTATGAGGGGAAACATACCCCATGTGAGCATTTTGCGTTGGCGTTGTAGGATTAGCCAAAAACATCTCAATAAAGAGTTGTCACTTGGTCCTCGGGAAGCTGTTATATAAATTTGTTGCAATCATGACACATACGAGTGTCATGTCCTCTAACCCTATAGAAACTACAATATAAATCAGGATCATAATCACGAGATCTTTGATTCTAGTTACATTGCATGCCCATAGTTTCTATTGTTACTCTATTTTTTATTTTTAAAGTTAAAGTTCAGGGGCCTCTGGCCTTGGTTCTGATATTGGTTTGGATAACCACTTGGGTATTGAAGCTGGTACTTAGGCCTAGACACTGCTTTGAAGTGGGGGTGGAGGACAACTAAATTCCACCCCATTAATAGAAGGAGTAAATTTGTTTCTCCTTTGATTATTTGCATTCACATTGTTGTTACCATCAGTCACATTTTTAGTCTTAACTACATTTAACTTCTTGGATTGGTCGATTACGTCATCGTCGTAGCACCATGGTTCTTATTGAGGAGTTAGGTCCTTAATTATTGTTGCTTTGAACTGCTCATTCGGGTAGTTCAAATTACCCTGAGAGGGGTTGATTAGTATCCCATTTGAGTCGTACATTTTTTGATCACTATCAGTCACCGCTTGATCAATGTGGAGAGCACCCTCCAAGACCTCCTCATAGGTTCTAAGTGGAAACTTTTGGACCTCCTCCTTGGTCTCTCAGTTAAGAGAGTGAAGAAACTAGTCACAAATCTCCATTTGGTCCATGTTCAGGGTGTTAGCCGAATATTAGAGGACTTGTTGCCATCTTTAAATGAAATGGGAAATAAACTCATTGTGTTCTTGTTTGATGTGGAGGAATTCTTTGATTTGAGTTTGTTCATATCAATATCCTTTATAAACTCGGAAACGAGTTGTTTGAGCAAATGGATCGAGGCTTATAGTATCCTGTAGTACCATTTGAGAGTAATCCATTAAAGGGTCTTAGAGAAAATATTAGCTACAACCACATCCCATGGGAGTAGCTCTTTGACGGTAGTTGCGTATGCTTTAATATGCACATTTGGGTCCCCTTCCCCTTTAAACTTTGGCAAGTCGGGAAGTGGTCATGGAAGCATTACGCTTTGTATGGTAAAGTCAAGGGGCTCCTTAATATATTATGCATATGTTCCCAATACATAATACTCTACCATATACAACCCTTGATGGGGAGATAGGGGGAGAATAAGAGGTTGATATGACATGTCATCACCAATCCGGTACTATGATAATTCTTCACGGGAACTCCTCGTGCTATGATTATTTACTAATGCACAGCCTTTAGTTTGGTGGACGTAATCTGGAAACAAAACAACAACATAACACAAGAATACTATCGACTATGATAAGACAGAATGATGACAAATCTGAAATATCAAAGTAAATTATAATATTAACATGAAATTGTTACAATCTCACCCATGAGGTACTTCAAGTGTTATTTCCTTCACTTGCCTTTCACCAAGACTATGGGAGAAACTTTACAATTACACCTCTTAATGGCTTCTTCAACACACCTTTAAATTGATGCTTCCTTTACACACTTCATACAATATTTCTCACTACTTCTTTCTATGCTAAATGAGAGGGGTGGCCTCTCTATTTATAGAACTTCCAGGCTTATCCATCTTATCTCTAAGATAGGATAAGAAATCCACTCTGACGAATCATATTCCATACCTTAACTCTTATCTATACATGTAAGCTTATCTTTTAAGATAAGATAAACCTTATCATTTTACATGGGTTCCACATTTTTAGACTTTTTACAAATAAAATACACAAAATATTTATGACCTCACTCCTTGTCCTTATTGCAATATAATATTTCTAATTCCTAATCATGTAGACCCTACTTCTCTAATTACCCAAACTTTGACATTTTAACATTACCGGACCACTTACGACAAATATTTACTTTTTACAACATTCCTATTGTACTTTGACTCATTCTACCGTACTCCACATTATTAGCGGCACCCTACTAGCAACACCGTTATCTTCTATCAAACGCTACTACTAAGTATACTTAACAACATCCTATTTCTAATACATACATTAATGAAATAGAAATTATGGAGGAAAATTTTAGTGTCGACATCTTCCCCCTTCCTAACTTCTACTCCGTCCTTAGAGTAGACTATTCTAGTGCTTGGAAAATCTTCAACTTGTCGTGGTTGACCCATTTCGTAATGGGAGTGCCATCCAATTCTTCTCCGGTCAGTGCGTATCATTTTCATGCATTTCTTTATTTTGTAGGGCCCCATCCATTTTGGAAGAAATTTTCTGTCTTCTTTTTTTGTATCTGGAATCATATACTAGAACCAAGTCATTCACATGAAATGGAGACCAACGGATCTTTTGATCAAAGTATTCCTTCTGCTTCATTTTCTTCTTATGGCTTGTATCCTTTGCTATTTCCCTCATTTCCTCTAGCAAATGAAGATGTACCAACCTTTCTTTTACTAAATCACTTTCATCCATCCTTTCATTTTTCATAACTCTCACAGTGGGAATATCAAACTCAATAGGAAGAACTAGATCAATGCCATAAGCCAACTGAAATGGGGAGTATCTTGTTGCTGACTTTGATGTTGCCCTATATGCCCACAATGTTGCATGAATCCTTTTATCCCATTTATGTACCTGCAAGGCTGCATCTTTTGCTAGAATTTGACACAACACAAAATTTGTTCGTTCCACCTGTCCATTTGTGTTTGGCTTGTATGTTGTTGCCTTCATGTGCTTAATAGAAAACTTATTGACTAGGGCTTCTACCACCTCATTAATGAAGTGGCTTCCTTGATCTATTACAATTTCTAATGGACAACCAAATCACGGGTGACAATGCGTTCATATATGAACCTTGCCACCTCATCCATGGAAGTTGTTTTCAATGGCCTAGCTTCAACCCACTTGGTTAACTAATCTGGCAACTACAATATACTTATTTTGGCATGAGGTAGTTGGAAGTGGACCTACAATGTCTATTCCCCACTTTTCAAAGGGACCAAGTGGAAAAATAGGGCATAATGGAGTGATGAAGTCTTACGGTTACCATGTGTTTGACAAATATCACATGTCTTACAATAATTATAACAATCTTTAAAAAGAATGGGCCGGTGATAACTGCATCCAAGATCCTTCTTTGTAAGTTGTCCAGAGAAGTGCCCTCCACATGTACCATTGTGGAATTCTTCTAGCTTGATTCCTTCCCTTGATCACGTCCAATGCGCCTCTTGTCTTGTCCATCGAGTCCTATTCGAAATAATACTCCATGTAGAATAGAATATGGACGATGGCTTGACTAATCTTTCTCTTAGTCTTTGCATTGGCTTCATCGGAAACTTGAATTCATTCGGATAATTCCAAATATCTATGTATTCACTAGGGATTGTGTCAAGGGATAACAATGCTGCATCGGGGAAATCATCATCATCACAAGATGATCCTAAACCATCATAGGCTCGAGAGAGTGCATCTGCATTGACATGCTTCTTTCCTAGCCTATCTATAATATCAAATTCAAATTCTTGTAGCAAAATTATCCATCTTGCTATCCTCCCTGATGGGTTAGGCTTATTTACAATATATTTTAGAGCCTGATGATCTATTACAACTAGAAATTTTTTTGCCCTAGCAAGTAATTTCTAAACTTCTTTACAGAAAAAATGATAGCCAGAGCCTCTTTTTCAGTTACAGTATAATTTACCTCAGCACTGCTCATTTGTCTGCTCCCAAAGTAAATTGGATGTTCATTCCCATTTTCATCCTTTTGGCTCAAAGTACTTCCTAGTGCTGCATCTGAGGCATCAGTGTACACAATGAATGGCTTGCTCCAATCTGGATTCTTCAAAACAGGTGAAGACACCAGGGCTTCCTTGATTGTCAAAAGCTTCATGCGCCTTATTTCCTGGTTCATAAGTAACATCCTTCTTCAAGAACTGGGTTAGTGGCTGTGCAATCTTTGAGAAATTCTTAATGAACCTTCTATAGTAACCCACATGGCCTAAAAATATCTCAACTTACTTTTATTAATAGGAAATGGTAAATCTTTGATTTTGAAACTTTATCGGGATCAATACCAATACCATCTGTGGATACAACATGCCCTAACAAAACGCCTTTAGAACATCCAAAGACACACTTTGTAGGGTTTAGTGAGGCTTGTGTTTCATATAACCTTTGAAATGTTGTCTCCATCAGTGCGGGTGGTCCAACTTGCTCCCATAGATGTAAAAATCATCCGAGAAATACTCGATGAAGGTCCCGATGTAGGGTTCGAACACCCTATTCATCAAATGCTTTGGAATGTTCTTTGAGCATTACACAACCCAAAAGGCATAACTCTATAAGCAAATGTTCCCCAAGGAGTAGTGAACGTGGTCTTGGCTGATATTTCTGCTATACGAACTTGGTTGTAGCCTATATCCATCCAAGCAAAACTATAACACTCTCAGCCATTTACTTCGTCAAGATCGATCGAAAATGGAAGAGGGTAATGATCCTTCTTTGTTGCCTTGTTGAGCTTCCTGTAATCAACACAAATACGTAGTTTCCCATTCTTTTTTATTGAGATCACAATGGGAGAAACCCATTACTGAATTCTCCACAAGAAATATGAATCTGCATCAAGCAACTTATTTATTTCTTCTTTTACAGTCTTGGAAAAATTAGGATTCATTTTATATGGCATTTGCTTTATGGGCTTAACACCATCTACCAGCTCAATAGAATGTTCTACCCAACTTACTTGTGAGTTCCTTATAATCAAAAGTGAATATGTGTTTGTACCTTGAAAAGATTTGGAGGTAGGATTCCTTCTCACTCTCCATCACGGCATCACCAATCTTTATTTGTTGGAAATGATCATCAACTTCTTCTTGAGATAATTTTATGGGGTCATGAGTTGGTGTGATTGGAAGGATATCCATGAAACATCCACCTCGCTTTCTTCATCTTCGGTGTCCACTTCTTTGGTACTAGAGTAATCGGAGAGGATGTCCAATCATTAGTTTCATCACTTGAATCCATAGGTTACGCTTTATGATGTCGAGGATCACGTTTATCTTCACCCTCTCTCTACCATGTCCAAGTGTCATGAAACCTTCATTCCAGTAGTTTCTTGCATGAACTCTCCTTAGCCACGGTCTTCCCAGCAGCAAACATTGGAGTACGCAACAGTACCATTTTCATCACCCGAAAGTCTACCACACATACAACACCCATAACGAGATATTGCCACATTTGAAACTACAACTTACGGTTTAGTTTTTCCCTTATTTAATGACCTTAACATAAGTGTTGAAGGGTGATCAATTTTAAACCCAACATATTCATTACTGGACTCGGTCATTACATTAAGCTGCAGCACCTCCATTAACTAAGACATCATGAATTGAAATACCATTACATAATACCTCGGCTTGTGGAGCATAGGGATCGCCTCTGCCTCAAAACGGGGACCTCAACCTCCTTCCTTCTTCGAGCATTGAGTCCACCTCGTAACTCCCGCCTCTTCTCGAAGACATAGCCAAGAGTTGACCATATGTAATATTTGTAGGCCTTTTGGACATGAGATCTTCCAAGATGGAGTATGGTCCTTGCCCCTGTGAAATCAGAAAATCCCGCACACCCAACTTTCTTCTCCTATGTTTCTTACTAGTTTCTTCTTTCATCTTCTTAGGATCATTTCCATCTTGATTATCTCTTTCTTTCTTTCTTTTTGTTACAAACACATCTACTTTATTATTTCTACTCTTATCTACTACATCAAGAGAATTCTGGTGCTTTTCCTTTATTATTATCTCTTATACCGGATGTAGAAGCTCTATCTGGACAATTATACTTATAATGACCCTTTTTATAACAACCACAACAAACAACTTGAAATATTTCTTTTTGGACCTCTATCTCCTCCCGAGAACTAAATTCCTTTCCTTGAAGAAGATTAATAGTTAAGCGGCCCATCTTCCTAAGTAGATCTTCATACTCGGTAGATGTACTAGGAGAAATATTTATGCTCATAGGGAGTGGTTGTGGATTCTGGACCAAAGGTCTTTGGTGTAGGCTCTACTTTAGCAACAATTTCTTTGGGCTCCTCTTCCATGCTCTCTTCTTGCCTTCTTGTAATCTCCTTTGCTTGTTCAATGGTAGCTGGGCGGTCATACTTCACTCGTTGTCTGATCTCTGGCTTCATCCCAAGAATAAAGTGCTTACAGAGGAGATTATCCACGCCGTTCATCAACCCATCCGCTAATTCTTCCTTCCGGATCTGGGCATCGAGCTTCCTCCTTAGCTCTAGAACACGAGCATGATAATCCCTTATCTTCTCCTTCTCTCCTTGGGATAGCTTTGTGATCTCGATCATGAGATCTGCATAATTCTGTTGTTCACCAAATTCTTCAAGAAAACTTTCAGTTAATAAATCCCATGAATTTTTCACATTATCACCTAGTGTTTCAAACCATCTAAGGGTTGAAACATCCATAAAGGTAGGAAAAATCCAGTCCATTGTTCCTTCTTATAAGGCCATTACAAATACAAGATCGTTTAAACTCTTGAATGAAAGAAGAAGCATCTTCATTAGATTGAGCGGAAAAAACTGGAATCTTTCCCATTTTCAAAAGTAACCACCGTGAAATACCAACCCACAAGTACAAGACTTATGTGCACAAATAATTGAAATCACTATAATAGAAATGACCACGGTAAACTATGGTAAAACTTGACTTACTGCGGTAAAAATTGACTTTCTTGTGGTAAACACTATTCATGGTAAAAGTGAAGTTCTTTGCGGTAAATACTATTCATGGTAAAAAGTGACTTTCTTATGCGGTAAATACTATTCAACAATGACTTTACCATGGTAACTACTATGCATGTGTAAAAACAAGGTTACCCTCAATTGATTTTTGACTAAGTGGGAATATCTCTCCAGAAAATCCACCAACGAGGAATGGTCCCAGCAACGGAACCAAAATGTCATCACCAATCCGGCACTATGATAATTTTTCACCGGGAACTCCTCGTGCTATGATTATTTACTAATGCACAGCCTTTAGTTTGGTGGATGTAATCTGGAAACAAAACAACAACATAACACAAGAATACCATCAACTATGATAAGACGGAATGATGACAAATCTGAAATATCAAAGTAAATTATAATATTAACATGAAATTGTTACAATCTCACCCATGAGGTACTTCAAGTGTTATTGACTTCACTTGCCTTTCACCAAGACTATGGGAGAAACTTTACAATTACACCTCTTAATGGCTTCTTCAACACACCTTTAAACTGATGCTTCTTTTACACACTTCATACAATATTTCTCACTACTTCTTTCTATGCTAAATGAGAGGGGTGGCCTCTCTATTTATAGAACTTCCAAGCTTATCCATCTTATCTCTAAGATAGGATAAGAAATCCACTCTGACGAATCATATTCCATACCTTAACTCTTATCTATACATGTAAGCTTATCTTTTAAGATAAGATAAACCTTATCATTTTACATGGGTTCCACATTTTTAGACTTTTTACAAATAAAATACACAAAATATTTATGACCTCACTCCTTGTCCTTATTGCCAATATAATATTTCTAATTCCTAATCATGTAGACCCTACTTCTCTAATTACCCAAACTTTGACATTTTAACATTACCGGACCACTTACGACAAATATTTACTTTTTACAACATTCCTATTGTACTTTGTATGCTACAGTACTCCACATTATTAGCGGCACCTACTAGAACACCGTTATCTTCTATCAAACGCTACTACTAATTATACTTAACAACATCCTATTTCTAATACATACATTAATGAAATAGAAATTATGGAGGAAAATTTTAGTGTCATTGCAGACACAACATAAACATTTGTAGAGGTGTAAGGCATCCCCGAGGCTAAGCATACAAGTTGAGAAATGAAAACATCTCCCCCTATGGCAATTTAGAATACATGTGGAGGTACAGGGGAACATTATTTTGGTATGAGGTAGAAGGTGTGAAACTAGGGAACGTCACATTTTCAATTAGAACGACATTCAATAACACACTTTCGGTTGGTGCCTATGGAGGGTACCCGTACAAAGTGTGAGAGGGCCTGCCTAATGTACATGATCCGGTAAGAATAACTCCAAGGTTAGGAAAACCCATGTAAACCAAAGGAGGTGAAGGTGCCGAGGGCACATAACCAAAGTTCTACACATGGTGGGGAATCTTGTTTTCCCCGAAAGATGTGTAACATGAGAATGATGGGAAAACTCTTGATCCCTAACCCTATCCACCAATGTTTTAATTACATCACCTATAGACGGTGTTACATTTGGCTTATGTGTCTTCCTAGTATGGTGGGAAGCAAAGGCACATGATGTCCTGCTATGGTTTTATTCTTGGGAGGCCACCCCTCTTTAGATGTGTTTCCTATAGGAGGAGGGGTAGTAAAGTTATTTTGAAGAATAACATCAGTGTATTGTTGCATCTGGTCCAAGGACTGGTCTATTGCATTAAAGTTTTGTTCACTTCAGGAGTTCCTCATCGGCAATTGGTAGGGTGGAAACGAATTAGATTGCATGTTGATATGCGGTCTAAACAAGACACAAGGACTAGACCCTTTCTCTCCTGTGAATGTCTTTTTGTTTAAGCTAAATAGCTCAGGTTGTGGGCTATACATAGGTTGATCAATCTCCTCGATCCTTTGATGAGCCATTGTTGGCACTTTGAGGAGGAGGAGTGTGAGGAGAAGGTAAATTAGATGAGTAATTATTAGCCCACCCAGATAATGAGGGTGATTGCATACCCATGTGGTAATAATACGCCTCAAGACCCAAAATGGGTCGTCCAGTACTCCTTACCTGACATATTTAGGGGGTATATAAATACATACAAAATAATGGGAGAGGAGAAGGATGGGTAAAAGAAGGTAGAAATAATGAAAACAAAAAGGAACTAGCCCTTTATATTGGGTTCACCAATTTTATACAATTGAAAATCAACACGTGACTTTTAGGCGCACTCGACCTCTTGAGGTTGTGTCGGGACAATCGATGTGGAATGGATAGATGGTTATGTAGAATCTATATAAGGCAAATGGAAGAAATGTGGATAAGGAAACGTGAAGGTAATCTAATGTCTTATATAGGCACTAATGGAATTTGCTCGTCTAAGGTAATAAAAGCTTGTCTTACCTATGTGGGTGAGATGGAACAATCTAAGATGATGGTAGTGGGTAAGTGGCGAGTCAATATCTAGCTCACGTAAAATACTTTCACCGGGTTGTGGAAGGCATGGGAACTGTCCTATGTTTGGCTCATAAAATTTTTTCTGCATAAGGTCATGGAAGTGTGGGAGGAAACATGTGAATATGACAAGTGAGTGGATTACGGGAACTAGTTTCGTCCGTGCTAGTTCGCATCAAAACTCGTAAACACTATCGACTTTGATGTTCGGGGTTGTCAACTATGATATGATGACGGGTGGAAGTGGTGTGGATTGGAAAACCAAGATTTTAAGGCCCGTGTCAATGTCTATGTGCAAGTAAGATGTGTTTGGTTGTGAGAATCAAGGATCATATACTTCGTCTCTTGGTTGTTGAGGACCCTGAATGGTCATGTGGGATATGTGAACTATTAAATAAAAGAAACCAACAATCTCACAAAGAAACCGCAAGAAGGCAAGGTCAATCCTAAGCCAACTAGGGATATGTGGGGAGATGTATTAGTTCATGTAAATTAAACCATGTTCCTAATTAACAAATAGAAACAAACATATTTAAACCAAAATGATTCAATTACTTTCCTCGAATTAATTAAACCTACATGTTGCTTTTAGCTAATTAACAAAGGAAACAACTAATTTAATAAATAAAACAAATCTATTCTAATGTTTTTGTTCTTTTCAATTGAATAATGGAAATGCAACAAATAAAACAAACTAATTGAACTAATCTAATATTTTTTGATTTTTATGTTTCTGGAAACAAATAAAAGAAATCTACAGAAGAAATATGAAGAAGTTGAAATTTCCTCTACAATACTATTAACAGAACTAAACAAAAAAATAACCCGGTGTGGCTATTTTCCTATGCAGAGTGAATCTAGCCTATTCTAATAAAACAAAAGCTTTTCCAATTTGTATTTTTGGATCTAAAACTTCCTTTGTTCTACCTCAGAGACATGGGAAGAAGTAAAAGCTTCTTAGAAGCACTTCTTCCCCGAAACTTCCTTGGTAGAAATCAAGGATCTAATGAAAGCTTACATATTGAAATGAAATTACAATTGATTCTAAACTAATGCAAGAGCTTTCTTCTAGAAAAACTTCCCTTGCAAATCCACAGGGATAGGTAGGGAAGCAACTTTCACCAGAAGCTTTATGCAAACAAATGGAAACTACAACAATGAATTTTCTATTGACTTGAATACTCTAATCAAATTGTGAATAGAAATCTAAAGAAATTAAAGAAAGCTTCAAGAAACTAAGTACATCCCCAACTGAAAACGTAGAATCGTGATAAATCCGGTGATGGTTTTTCTCTATTGTCCCCTCAGCCTCTTTTCCAATTTGGTGCTCAGATGAATCCAGGGAAATATGCTAGGTAGTGCAAAAGAAGTTTTGGAGCAAGAAAGGCTTGTGGGTAATTTGGTAGAACACAATAAAGAGAATAACAATGGAAGAGAATTGGGCTTGATTGTGTATTTCTTGGCAAGATTACAACAACATAACAATGCAATTCATAACAAAAATCTCCAACCAATTCTTTGGGTAGAAGCTTGGCTCTTATAGTAAAATGGTATGGAAATGATCTAAGACATTTTGTAGCCAAGAAATGTCACCTCTCTCAAAGAAGGGGCAATTAACTCCAATTAATCAGCAAGGAAGGAAGGGGAAGTTAGTACATATCAAATGAGCCCAAGAACAACCAATTTGACTAAGAAATGTGTGCTAAAATCATGTTTGAAGAAGTTGACACGCGTTCAGAATATGCTAGAGAAGGCTCGAGAAAAACCACATGCAACCGTCGGTCTGCGTGTAGGGGTGGTTGCACAGACTACCATTGAGGCTCACGCCTTCAGTTTTTGCATTCTTTTTGCTTTTTTCCGTTCTCTCTCTTTCTTTTTCTGTTCTTTTTCTTGCTTAATTCTCTTCTTTATTATCCAATCCTTCTTTATTATCCAATCCTTCTTCATTATCCAATCCAAAATCCAATTGAAAATGAACTTCATCCCATCCCTTTTTGTCACCTTGTGCTTTTTTTTCAGCATCTAGTTTAAAAGTATTTTCTTTTTGTCGAAGATTGGTGGTTAAGTAACTATTGAAGCTATTTTGTGACTTAAAGTCAAAGGCTAAGGAAAAAGCTTGCAGAATGCTAAAGGAAAGCATTCTAGGCTACAAATAGGAAGTTGGACTCGAACACCATTGGAAAAGATATTAAACATCATTGGGGATTTTGAACCATTTCGACAATGTAGCACATGAAAAATTGGGTACGTACAGGCCCTGACATGTATAAGTTGTAAGAAAACTTAATACATATATTATGAAAGCAAATATGTGGTGACCAACCAAAGGTGACCTCACTTAATACTACATTCCAAAAAATCACACACTTTAGACATTATTTAGTCTCGGTCTCATACTACTATTGATATGGTTTTTAGTGAAGAAAGTGCTAATTAACCAATGTCCTTTGGCCATTTTACTTTGTTTGTTGTCATTTTGTCTCTAATTGGGGCACCCACCAAGATCTTAATTGGGGCACCCAGGTCACCCTGGTCCCATTTGGGGCACCCTGAGCCTTTTTACACTTTCTCGCCACTTTTTGGGCACTTTCTAGCCATTTGAGCTTCCCATCTTTTTAGTGGTCAAACTTTTTGGGGTTAATTACAAAATTAGATCAAGAGAACCATATAAATATAAAGTTATGAGACCATAATGAGGGACCAAACACTAAGCACTACTATCATCACCTAAGGTTGCATCCATTAAAGGCTCCATTTGCATCCATCTAGCTCCATCACAAGGCACAAGGCTAGTTCATTTGCATCACATTGCATAGGAGGGAAGTTTATTCTATTCCATCCACCATTTTATTACATTTCTACACATAGTTATTGCTCACTACTTTCACAAAGTGTGAATGGCACAAGAGCACCTAGGGCATGATTACACACACACAGAACTACATCAAGTCTGAGATGTAGTGCAACGCTCAGTTAGTAAGTCCACCATTATGCCGCCGAGGACAGCTTTTACCGCTTCATATGCATATTTCTTTTTTTAGAGGTTTAACCCTTGTCTTGGGGTTTTGTAGGTCTCATATTCATTTTTTATTTTACATCGACACCTAACACAATCAAGTGACACCAATGCGACAGAAGCGAAGGTAAAAATCATCCAATGACACCTTAGAGGAAGTTTACAAAGCTTTTTCACATACTAGGCGTGCCTAGATTTAAGACCAGAGAGTCCCAAGGTGACCCAGTCCTTCTCTAGTGCACCCTGATCAAATATACAAAGCACTAGAAATGTGTTTTTGGAGCTTCTGTGTGTGGTCGTTCTGCATTCTATTCATCTATTTTATGTGCAACGTAGTCCCAAACACTCATCAAATCAGCTAAGCTCTTTTTAACCCTTCTTTGTTCATTAGGGTTTCGCATTCCTATTTACTTAATTTCTTTGGGTCATTTTCTTTATGTATTTATCTGTTATTTATTGTTGTTCTTAATATTATATTAACTTAGAATAATTCCACATTTTAGTTAATCATTTTGGTGAACCCCACATTCGACACTACCTTCCACTTAGGGATCTCTTTCTCTTCTTTACTATGGCTCACTCTTTTGACGATTTTATTGAGGCTCATCTTAAAGCCATCAATGACCATATCATTGAGCATCCCCAAGATCTAGACTTACTTTTACATGTTGCTCATGAGGAAGCTACCAATTTGGTGGAACTTAATGCTTCTATGGCCATCTCTACTTCCATGGTTTCCCAACCGCTTGTTTCCACTCTTCCACCCATTTCTACCATTCTTGTTTCTATTACTACTCCTACAAATCATTTCACACCACCTCTTGTCTCTCATACATATCGAGTTTCCTCCATTGGCACTCAAGACTTAACCTCTCTCTATCAAGACCTTCAACTATAAATTTGTTAGTTACAACAGGCTACTTCTCGCGCATCTCCATCTTTAGATTCCACCTTATTATTGCATACGCCATTCGCACCTACCATCTCCACTTATCCACTTCCTCCTAGTTTTTCACCCCTAAGCTTCCCATTTTCAATGGGCATGGTGACCCACAAGAGCATCTTAGAGCATTCCATGTAGCTTTTCTTGACTTTTTACGGACGATCATATTCTTTTGGTAAAATATTTCCCCGTAGTCTCTATGATTATGCGATGCGTTGGTTTTACGACCTACTGTTCATTCGGTAAATTCATTTACACATTTGGTGATGCTTTTCTTACTCATTTTTCTATCAATATCAGCTCCAAGATCTCTTATACTTGATTAGCACGACTTAAACATGGCTCTAATGAACACCTCACCAATTATGTCAAATGTGCTAGAGGAATATGAGCTTTAGGACTTGTTCAGTTAAAGTCCTTTACCACTGCTTCAAGAGAGTTTTCTCTTTGAGACCTCTCCTTCATTCGACCAAATTTTTCATAATATTAAGCTCCGTGAAACAAAAATTCTATCAATAGGCAAGATTAAATATCAAGAACAAGCCTCGTCTTCTACTCTTTTTCAAACCATGACACCATTCAAGCCATCCGCAACTAAAACATCTGACACCAAAATTATGGTCAATGTAGTCACTACTCCTAAAGAGGTTTAGTCACCACCACCTAGGTGTGCATTTACTAACTTTCCTATGGCCCCACATCTCATATTGTACAACAACTTCTTGAGAGAGCGATCTTATCATGCTTCCTCCACCACTGAAGTTGACCCATTGCGACCAAAAGCTAGGAATTACAAAAAGAACTTCCGATGTGACTATCACATATGTGTGGGACACTCGACAAATAAATGTTTCAAGCTCCATATAATCATCCAAGATCTTATTGATAACAACAAGCTTGATTTTATTTTACGGAGCCTTCGAATCTCTACCTAGCATTGAAAAGGTTAAACTAAAACTCTTTAGTAATCAATATCAACAACGTGAAAAGAAAGCTTTTAAATCTTTAGCTAATGAACCACACCGTATCTCCTCCTGCTTTAAGGGCCCTTGAATTTTTAGTTGTGCATACTGACACTTCATCACACCAAGTCATCTTTTTTCTAACCACGACTATCATGTAACTTTTACATCTAATCACCTACATATCAAAGCATATATTGGCTTGATCCCCATCAATAATACTAAGGTTGAACCATCTTGGCCTATTAGTGCATGTTCTATTCCATTTCTTCATTCCATCGGTTACCCTCAATCACAAATTGAATACCCTCTAAACAAACCATTTGGTGTCGTCACATTACACATTATGGTTGGTCCTCAATTTACTCATCCCTTTCCTTGTTGGGAAAGTAGTTGATGGTTGTGACATGCTACTCGGGCTCAATTGGATTCGTAGGTCTCAATCCATTATCTCTATGAATCATTTGTGACTCAAATTCATTCATAACAATCAGGTTATCTCTATTGACGGCGTACCCCCATCTATTCCATGGTCGTCATCTTCTTGAGCATCAATTCACACATCTTCTACTTCATCTAGCACATCATAATCTACATTACTAAAAGTGCAATCTACTCCTAGTTCACCTACTCGTACACCTTCTGTGTGACCTCACCGCTTTGCTAGTCCTACACATTGGCATAGGCCCATTCCTAGGATAGTTACTTTGCATCTTAACGCAGGTCACAACCTTATTTCATTCCATGGGTGTCCATCAATTCCACATTATGCTTCACGTAGGTCACCATCACCTAAGAATTTTTTCACATCACAACATTCATCATATATTCATCCATCACATGCACATAGACTTCACTTACCCACATAACGTTTATCTTCTATACCATCCTTACTAGCACATGGTCATATGTTTTTCATCACACGTTTATTGGATGTAGGACCTTCCTCCTTCATCATTAGATTAGATAGTTCATTCACTCATGCACACTCGGGGGAATAACATCCAAAACACCCCCTCTCATTTAAGCATTAACACATCTCTCTTCTTTGCATTATCATCCATCAATATCCTTGCATAGGCATATTTATCTATGGTTTAGTGTCGTCATTACTCGATGAAACACTCGTGTTCTTCGGTTCGCTCTTTATTGTTGAGGGCTACATACTACACATGAACCCAACACATTCGCACAATAGATACTACACATTGCGTCTCCTCACACATCTTACAATACATGTCACATTTTGCATCTTACATCCTCAACGAAGCTTACATCATTAGTGTTTCAACATTTGTGCATCTATACATCATACATACTCTACACATTATATTACTATCTGCTCATCACATATGTGTCATACTCCTATTGTCTATGATTCTATCATTATCATCACTCCTACATGCTTGAGGCACCACCACACTATTATTAGGCTATCTACACATCTTTCATTTCGCAAACTATACATTACATTTTACACATCATATGGTCATCTCTTATCATCACACATACTACATATTATTCTACGTGTTGCACTCACTACCCTATGATGCACTCTAGTTCCTCGATCCATACTCGACTTCCGAGGGTTTACAAATCAAATGGACCTCATCATACTTACACATTCATCATTTGACCTTCTATCTTGCGACATTACTAGGTCAGTGACATACACTATAGGTTAAATGGTCACATATTCCTTCATCTTGTAGTGGTATATGTTTTAGGCTACATCACCTATTCCTTCATTCGTCTCATCATGATATATGCTTTAGGGTACATCATCACACGTTCATCTCTATGTTGTATATAATCAACACACATACACACTCATCACAACGTGTTATACACCACACATTATTTGACCATTTCCCAATGACGCACTCTCATTTTTGGTTCATTCTTGACTGCTGAGGGGGCATACTAAATGAACCTCATTGCATACACTTCCATTCACTTGGGGGCATGTGGCTCCTATCATCCATCTTGCATTTTATTCCATCCATCCAAAACATGTTGCATATCTTGGTTGTTTTTACTCTTGCTTACATTTGCTCGTATATGTTCACTTTATTACACATGCTAGCTAGATCTCTTGTATGTCATTATCTTTATCATACACACATGCACGTTCACATCCTTTTCTAGTTGTGATCGCATATACAAGTCTCTCACACGCAACATGGATGTTCGCCTCCTACCACTCCTACAACAGTTGTTGGGGGCATCCACATTCGTCTCTTATAGGTGTTATTGTTTCATTTTGAACTTAACACTTTACATTACTTGATTATACATGATTTTGACATATGGGTTATCATTCCAACGTGCTAACGGGTGCTTCATGTCTAACATTTGTTTGTAGAATTATTTGCTTCCATGGCTATCTATTTGTTTGTTTTTATTGTTTGTCTCTTATTTGTTATTGTATACGGGCCTTGCCCTTTGTTTAGTGTGCACACTTGTTTGTTTTAAGTGGCCATTGTGTCCTAGAGTGTCTTGCAACATCGCGAGTGATGTCCCATGTTTGTAACCCGCTTTTGCGGTCGATGGTTATCTTCTTTGCATGTTTACTTTCATTTTATCTCCTACATTGTTTGTATAGCTTACAATTGTTCTCTACATGCATGTTTGTTCCTACTAACACTTGTTTCTAGCCACTTATTTGCGTGCGCCTTGGTTTTTTCCAAACGTATTCCCTTCCCCATGTAGGGAAGATTTTATGCGGTCGGTCCTCTTTTGGGGCCACATCCTAATACTAATATGCGATGTCGAATACACCCCCAAAGAGGGGGGTCATCATTTGGGGTTTTATACACTACACAATGCTTTCTACCGATAAAGTTTAGTTAAGTTTCCATCCTTAATATTGTGGGTTATACAATGAGTGGGTTCAGACCAGTCTATGAACCCCATGCACAATGAATTTTACAAGAAATAGTTGTCCTTAACATTTTGGGATGTAATTACAGGTTGGAGGATATAACGCATTTCCTCCCTAAAATACTTTGGCCAATGGCATCGGATCACCCAAAAACTAGGAATTATAGAGATCTCTTCATACATCTTCACGGAAGCAGTTATAGGTTGGAGAATAATGCAACTTTCTCCCTACACTTATTTGGCCAGGGTGGCATGAGATCACCCAAACAACTCGCAGGATAGGATATCCTTTCTATACCCCTTCTCTCATCACAAATTAGGTGCACATATTCCTTTTGCTTTTTTTTTCATACTTCCATTTACAGGCTTCTTAATATATATACATTTGATTTTTACATATACATATGTATTTGACTAATTGATTGTCTTCTCCTTTGCAGGTCTGCATGTATGAGAAGAAATTAGTCAACAATAACAAACAACTATAACAAAGGTGTCAACAAACAACAACAACAACATTATGTGGCAGCACACACCTCATACTAACATACAGGTACATCACACACATTGTAACTACAAATGGATTTCCGCCCTAGGTTCACTCTCATCACTTTTTTCTCTTTTGCATCTTTAGTTTCCACGCTCCATATTTTTTTCACTCCACACTTTGTCCAGTCCTTTGACATGCTTTTTACATCACTCTACATGGACAACCGAAACGCATTTCTATCTACTTTATGTTCTTGAGTGTTCCGCTCACCAACATAAAGTTAGGGTAAATGTAGACACAAAATCATACACTTTGGGCATTATTTAGTCCTAGTCTCATACTACTATTCATATGGTTTTGAGTGAAGAAAGTACTAATTAACCCATGTCCTTTGACCATTTTACTTTGCTTATTATCATCACTGCCGACCTCTTGCATCTACTCGCCCAATCAGTTTTTGCCATTTGGCATCAATTTTATCTCTTAATGGGGTGCCACCTAAGATCTTTGGGGCACCCTAGACACCCGGTCCCATTTGGGGTGCCCTAATCCTTTTTACACTTTCCCACCCTTTTGAGCTTTCCATATTTTTAGTGGTCATCCTTTTAGGGGTTAATTACAAAATTAGATCAAGAGAACCATATAAATATAAAGTTATGAGACCATAATGAGGGATAAAGCACTAAGACCTACTATCTTCACCTAAGGTTGCATCCATCAAAGGCTCCATTTACATCCATTTAGCTCCATCACAAGGCATAAGGCTAGTTCATCTACATGACACTTCATCGAAGGTAAGTTTATTCTATTCCATTTACCATTTTATTACATTTCTATACATAGTTATTGTTCGCTACTTTCACAAAGTGTGACTAACACAAGAGCACCTAGGGCATGATTGCACACACACACACAAAACTACATTAGGTATGAGATGTAGTGCAGTGCTCAGTTAGTAAGTCCACCATTGTGGTCATTGAGGGCGATTTGACCCCTTCATATGCATACTTCCTTTTTAGGGGTATGATTCTTGTCTTTGGGTTTTACATGTCTCATCTTCATTTCTTATTTTACAATGACACCTAACACGGTCCAAAGAACACCAATGTGATTGGAAGTGAAGGAAGAAAATCATCAGTGACACCTCGGAGGAAGGTTGCAAAGCTTTTCTGACTAGGGCACCGGATCTTGGACCAAAGTGCCCCAAGCACCTTTGATCCTTCAAGGTGTCCCAATCCAGTCTAATACTCTAGATCTCGTATTTTTTGGAGCTTTTATGTGGTCATTCCTACATTTTGTTCATCCGGCTTTCTCCATGACATAGTCCTGAATAATCGTCAAATCAACTAAGCTCTTTCTAACCCTTCTTGTTCATTAGGATTTCACATTCCCGCTTACTTAGTTGCTTTGGGTCATTTACTTTATTTATTTAGTTGTTATTTATCTTGTTGTTTTTAATACTAGATTAACTTAGAATAATTCCACATTTTAGTTAATCAAACACTCCCCATTAATGTTAACTGGGGAAGCATGCCAAAGTTAACTTTTCATACAATAGGATTTATAATCCGTAAACCATTTATGATGATTCACGCTAGCATGTTTAACAAAGATAAAAACATATCCTAATGTGAAGATCGTGCATTCTAAACTACATGATAAACAACTTTTCATAATTTAGTTCCCAAAGTCATGAAGAACAATTGTATTACATGAAGTATTATATGAGTTCATGGATCATTTTATAAACAAGGATCTTCCATAACCAATGATTCATTGTATATTACAACTAAACTCACACAATGTGATCATTTATATAGGTATCACTTACCGTGAACATTTACAATGATTTTAAAACAGATAAATATATAATATTTACAATAAAACCAATAAAAGGTGGCATTATCATGCAAAATCCCCCTAAATGGAAGCTTTGAATGGTGAAGCATGACACGAAACTTGTAGAGTTTATGACACGCTGCGGCTTTGTAAAAATGTTCACAACTTGATCATCTATATGACATAATTGAAGATCTATATCATCATTGAGGACTTTCTCATAAATGAAATGCATATGAATCTCAATATACTTTGTCTTTTGATGTTAAAATGGATTTTTCACAAGAGTAATACAAATTTTGTTATCATATAGAAGCGATGCACTTCATTTGATGCTCAAATGAAGTTCTTCTAATAGTTTTTCGCCACATGGCTTCTTTAGTTGCTTCTATAACACTTCTATACTCATGTTCCATAGAAGAGGTAAATATTGTTAGTTGTTTTTTCTACTCCAAGTGATGACTACTGCACAAAAATTGAAAACATATCCAGGACTAGACTTCCTATCTCAAATATCATCACCATGATAAGAATCATAATAGTCATATAGTTTTGAATCATTAGAACAAACATAATAGAACCCATTATTTATCATACCTTTAATGTATTTTAAAATTATTTAAAATTATTCTAGCCATTTTCTAATGGCCCTCATATGGATCCCGCATGAATTGAGAAACAACACCTACCGAAAAAAAATATCAAGTCTAGTGATGGTTAAATATATCGGACTACCAACAAGTTGTCTCTATAGAGTAGGATTTCCTTTTACACATCCTAGTTTAGGATCTATTTTAATACCAACTTCTATAGGAGTTTGTCAATTTACAATTAATCATATTAAATATATTTAGTAAATTATTACCATATTGAGATTAATACATAAAAATAGAGAATTGATCCTTAAATATACTCATGCCAAAGAAATGATGCAAAATGCTTAGATCGACATTTCAAAAGACTCGCTTCAACTTAGCTTTAATTTAAAAGATAAACTAGTATCACTTTGTTAGTAATTAGAAGGTCACGCTATATAAAATAATTATTATAATATGATTCTTTTCAGTTTTAACAAACAAATCATTATTTGAAAAATAATTGTTAAATCCATTTTTTTAAATAATTAAATCTTAGCATACCAAGGTCTAGGGGCTTGTTTTAATCCATACAAGGATTTCTTTAGTTAACAAACATATAGTTCTTTGCCATGTTATTTAAAACCTTTGGGTTGAGACATATAAATTTATTATTTTAGATCATCACTTAGGAATGCATTTTTCACATCCATTTGATGAATCTGCTAACCATATTGAGTAATTATTATAAAGAGGATCTTGAATGTGCTCTTTTTTTTGCAGGAGAAAAGGTTTGAACATACTCAATCTAGTTTTTGAGTAAAACCACGAGCCACTAATCTTGCCTTAAACTTGTTAATTTCTCTTGTATATTTATTCTTGATTTTGTACAACCATTGGGAGCCTACAATGGTTATCTTAGAGGAGGAGGGACTGATTCCCATGTATTATTTTTAACAAGAGCATTATAATCAAATTTTATATCCTCTTTCCATCATTCATCTTTATCATCCTATTTGAATGATTATGGTTCACATTCATATATTGTCATTAAGGCATTATATGCATGTCGATTCTGAGTCATGTTTCTAAGGTTATCAAGTTGAGAGTCTTTTAATAGATTTTGAGCCCATTTAGGCTTTTTATATGGCAACACATTTTGTGAGAACTCCTCTTGTATCCTCTTTATCAATAGTGTTTGGAGAAGGAAGTTCATCCTCTAGGAATTATGTGCCTTCCTCAAGAGAAACATAATATGGTTTGGTTGAAATTTCAAAAAATGGGTTTTTAAGAACATGGTCATTTCTATTTTCTATGATCTCAAGTTTATCTCAATCCCTTTTTGACCTCCATAACCAACAA
Source organism: Taxus wallichiana var. yunnanensis (assembly GCA_018340775.1). Taxonomy (NCBI): domain Eukaryota; kingdom Viridiplantae; phylum Streptophyta; class Pinopsida; order Cupressales; family Taxaceae; genus Taxus; species Taxus wallichiana. Next base: position 188,145,941 of record CM031233.1, on the reverse strand, counting down.
ATATAAATGAGTATGAGGTAGGATCAAGTTTCTTTCATTTAAATTTTGGAATAAAAATGAAGCAAAACTCGCAAAAAATAAATAAATGAGAAATTTAGTTTCTTATTTGTCCATAATTATAGAGGTTTAGTTTCATGTAAAGTTTTATAGGAACCCTATTTAGAGTATGGACCACAATATTCATTACTTCTACCAATAAAAACTTAGGAACATTTGAAGCTTGAATCATTGTTCTAAGCATTTCCAAAGCTAGTCATGTATTTCCTTTATGTGATGCCATTTTGTTGTGGGGAATAAGAAGTTGTTAGTTCTCTTTGGATCCCACAAGACACACACAATTCATTAAACTTTTTACTAACATATTCACCTCCATTATTTGAGCTAGTTATTTTAATTTTTTGATTAGAAGTATTTTCAACCAAGGTTTTAAATTCTTAAAAGTTAAATAGGACTTAAGATTTCTTTGTAATGAAATATGACCAGGTCATTCTAGAGAAATAATCGATAAAACTAACTAAAAATAGAGCATCACTAAGAGATGGAACCTCTAATGGACCTCTAACATCACAATGAATGAATTCTAATAGTTGAGTGGAAATAGGATCGTGATGTTTGCGATATGGTTTGACATGTTTCTTACCACATAAACAACCTTCACAAGTTTCATGATCATATTTTAGTTTAGGAAGGCCTATCACAAGATTAAGATGAAACATATTTACCACACTTCTAAAATTAAAATATCATAATCTTTGATGTTGTAGTTGCAATTCATGTTTTAAGTGGGAAAAAAAAAAGAGACTTTTATTCAATTTTGGCATAAGCAAAACATTTTTAATCACACCTTTTGTAGACATCTAAAATGTCGACATGGTTAATTATGATTAACTTGTCCCGCAAATATCCCAACATCACCCATATAATAATTAATCGCAAGATTAATTATTATTATAATCCATTTTATCATATTTACCCTTTATCATTATTTATCATTTATCTTAACATTTCATAATTAATCCTTTTTATTCATCTAATATCCCATTTTCATCATTAATCTTTTTAATCCATTATTATATCATATTATCCCAATTAATATTTTATAGGAATTTGATATTCCTACATCTAACCTAGAACCGACTCTACACATCCCTACACCTAGCCTTTCCATGTAATCTCACCACTAAAAACATTTATTTAACCTAAACTAATTCTAACCCTAATCACATCCTAACACCTCTAAATCTAGAGGTTTCTATTTCTAGAAGCCTCTCTAAATTTCCCTCTTTCAAATTTAAAAATTTAAACATATCTCCCTCCATTGAATAATTAATTCAATGGAGACTCCTCTCAAATTCTAGAAATCTCCATTCTAGAATTCTCCTTTCTTCTTGTGCACTCTCTGCCATTGATCCAAATCCAACATGGCTTTGTCTTAGCCATTGAATCATCCACCCACAAACTATAAATTGAGCTCTCCTCCTCCATGAGAACTAGCTTGCACAAGCTTGGAAAATCTTGTGAATCCATAACACCGTCCATTTTATCTTCAATCATTCAATCAACCCATTCCTTCATCTTTAATCCATCAATCTATCTTCATCAATAAAGTAAAATCATCATTCATAAAAGGGGAGGTGTTTCCCAAATCATCCCACTAATCTAAAGCATAATCAATCAATCAAGAGCACATCTAAAGCAACAAGGGATGATTCTTGAAATATCATCGGTAACTTTAGGTATTATACTCTTCATCCTTTCTCATCTTGCTTAATCTAAGGTAGTCACAGAGAGTGTTAGATTAGGAATAGATCTAGTTTGATTTCTAGTTTACATTTTGCTCTAACATATCTTTTTCATATACATTTTGGCACCGTCAGTGGGGCTTACTTCCCCCAAATCTTAATTAATTTTAATAGCATTTTGTGTCGTAAACAAGTTGTTCAAATTTGGGAACTTTTCATTGGGATTTACACCTTGAAATTTTTAATTTTCGTAATATGATCATCTGTTTCAACGTATTTGACCCATCAACAACACTTATGCACATAAAGCAACAATTTTGTAACCTAAAACAATGGTTTTGGACGTATTCATGACTTTTTTGGGTGTAGGGATTTACTTGGTGCATTTGTCAAACCCATGACGTGTTTATTCATAAATCAACCCTTTTGTGTCTATATCGGCGCTTTTGTAACCCCAGCTTGATTTGTGCGGGATCAACACCTTTGTTAATATAATAGCATTTTTGTTCATACTTCAACACATTTGTGTCGTATAAGTGCTTCTATAACAACTTCGGTGCTGCTTTTGTGTCTCAGTTAATTTTTCACTATGCAAGTTTGGCACTTTTGTCCTGTAGTGGCACTTTTTTCATACTTCAACGTGTTTGTTACTATATTAATGTCTCTCGGGTCACTGTCTTTGCTCGTATAATTGTCTTTATTATAGCATTTTTGTTTCTTTTAGCACATTCGTTTTGTAACAACGTGTTTGTCAGATCAAACAACACGTTTGACTTGTAAGCAACACATTTGTTTCGATAATAGTTTTGCATCAATACTAACTAACTAATCACACTTTTTGGTTTTTAATGGTATTTTACTGGACTTCTTACATTTTGTTTTTTGCAGAATGTCGTAGGAATAAGGGGAAACTCTGTCAGTTTTAATATGTGATTAGTATTTTCCTCACACTTTTGGTTGCAGGATATTTATTAATTAAAACTACTAACGGTCTGCCTTGTAGTCCAAACAGTCCAAGAACATTAGGGTATAAAACAAATTACTTATCCTTTTTGTCTTATATGTCCCCTTGTTGAAGGCCCCCATCATAAAAAACTTTAGTATTAATTCTTATTATTTAGTGTGTATTATCCTTTTGTAATTTGCATTGTTGTTTTTTTAACCCCAAAACGACACCATGTATGCTCTCCTCTCACGTACTAGGACAATCCTGAGGATCAAAAGTGGTTATTATTATCTCCTTTTTCAATTTATACACGTAGACACACCCCGTGTTCGGGCGGGGTATATAAATTCAAGGACAACTATCGTTATTGGCTAAGCACTTGTTTGCTTTAAAAGCGACGTGAAGTGAGGGGATCCCACATCCCAATACCCAAACCCCAGAAAACATTCTTGCAACATGGAATTCAGCCCTACGTACCACAAGGTATATCGGGGATTCCCCTAGTAAGCTCGTGCATCCTAGACTAGGCAACCTCTTGGCTGCATATTGAGCTATAGTGCAAGGAGGCCGCACTCCCCAAGATTACTCGCTAGCTGACCCCACATTGAAACATAGGTGGAGAGCCAATTATGGCACCATCGTCGGTGTGTGGTATTGAAAGTGGGCTATAGCTTGATTGCAATCCCACTTGACTAGTTAGGGTGTGTGTTGTATGTTTGTTGCTTGTTTATGAACACCCTTAACCATCCCATTAATTTAACATTTTAATCAATATTATGATAATTAATCATCCTAAATCACATAATCCAAATCATAATCCCATCACCATCAATCCTAATCCAAATATAATCCCCCACACATCCTATCTAACCATGGCCTTTGATCCTCAATCCCCATCCTCTCCAAACCCCTACCTCTTTTCTAAATCCATCAACCAAGTTATCCCATCATCCCCCACCCATCAAAGTCAATCATATCACTTTGACCATGAAGTCCCACACACTATCCAACACCTTAATAAACAAATCTCAAACTTAACATCCTACCTCAACCAATCTCATCCTTGTCATCCAAATCAACCATCCCATATCGATCCTAACATCCTAAAAACCATTCAACAAATTAATCAACAAATATTTGATCTTCAATCTTCAATCAATCAATCACCCCCTAAACTATCATCTCTCAACCAACCCCATCCACAATCTTCCCTTCCTAATATCCCTACCCCTCACCCCATTGAATTCCTCTTTGAGGAACCCAAATCATCTCAATACAAACCTCTACCTAAACAACATAAACTCATATCCCCAAAATCCAACTACATTGACTTTGACCACCTCAATAACTTTGACCTAGACTAAGAGGACTGCATTTGTGTCCTTGTTAATCTCTCCACCAATCCTAAACCTACACAACAATCCCCAATTCTAACACCTAAATCCCCTATCAAACATCATAACCAATCCCTTCTTATCATCAAAACTTATGCAAATAATCCAGCTTCATCTAACACCTCAACTCGTAAATCTGATCATCGTTAAACCTACACTAAATTCCCATACACATATCCACAACAATCCTAACAACTTCATCCAAAATGATCATCCCCCACATCTCATCTTAGTCCTCCATCCTCATCATCTTCATCATTTGAATCCAATCCTACAGACTTTCTCTTAGATAGTCCAACATCCCCTAATCCATCATCAAATTCATCCTCTAAACCTATTGCATCCCTTCTATCACATACGCAAAATCCTATCAAAACTTTCTCATCCGATGTGACTCTAAGATACCCTCATCCTTTTCTACCCCCAATCCTAAAACATCTAATGTGGATCATACGCCAACCCCATCCTCTTCATCCGCACTGCCCCATCCTCTTCATCTACACCTAATCCTAGCTCACCCCCTTCATCGCCTAAACCTCACAAAGATCCTATCCACTAATCATATTTCATATCCCCCCATCTCCTAATCATAACACATCTAAAGTGACTCCTAAGTCATTAAATCCTAAACCTAACAAATATGATACCAATCCTCTCCCCACCCCATCTCCTACCGATTCCAATAAGGATCTTATGCCACCTTCATCCCCTAAATTAACCAAATCTACTATGGTTCCTACACCATACGCATCTCCCAAATTTCCTTCATCTCCAACATCACACAAATCTAATGTGACCCCCATATAACATCCATCCCCTTTATCTACACCTACTAATCCCAAACAGTATTTTCCTAATCCAAAACCATCTACCTCAAAATAACATACTCCAACCAATCAAAAATCAACTAAATCTACTTTGACCTCCAATCCCAAACCATTCACTTAAACCCCTAGGCACAATCCATCTCATTCATCTTCTAAACCACAACAAACTAACCCAAATCACAGATGCAAATAAAAAAACATCTCATTATCCACCCAATCACACACCTTTACTTTCTACCAACTCAAAACCATTTCACTCCTTTAGGAGAATCCTTGACCACCATCTTCCACCATTTAAAAACTTCAACATGATCATCCATCCCCCAATCAAATCACATGATCAAAACCTTCCCAAACCATCTTGGTATTAAGAACACTACTATTATGACTTCCATCGCACCCATGGACATTCGACCAATCGTTGCATGTAATTTAGGTCTTATGTCCAAAATCTCATTAACCAAGGAATTATTATCCTTGTACCTCTATATCCACAACCTTTCCATCCCAATCCCATCCCTAACCATATTATATCATCCAAATCCCACTCGACATCCAAACATCATCAGCCCTCCAAATCTCATCGTACATCCAAACATCCCTCACCAACTAAAACCAAAACAAATCTCACCTCCCATCCTTTGTTAAGTCTCGGCCTCTTAATGATGAAAAAACTACAGCCTCCCAGTCTTATGATGACCACATAATATCATTTTCCCCATTCCACTTCATATACTATATCCAAAAATATGTTCTCTAATATGAAACATCGAGGAAAAGGCTTAGGAATCTATGAACAAGGCATCCACGAACCCATCTCCCTTCATCAAAATCTAGGTCGTTTAGGCTTAGGGTATAAACCTAACACTAACAACGACCCTCCCACTACTCCATCACAAACCATTTCTACCACTCCTCTTGTTAATCCTACCATCCCAACCATTCAACCCAATCAAAACTCCGGTAACCCCCTATAACTACCAAACATCTAAAAATGGTCGAGCACATAATTTGTTGCCTGTGCATGGATGTTCTTTCCTTCCCACCCATCCTCCTTCCATCCAACATCCAAATCCATTCGCATATAATCCCTTCTTATCATCACATTCATTTATATCCTCTTCTATTAGATTCGATTGAACACTTGATCAACTTGCTCACACATGTTGTAACCAATATTACCTACTGAAATTATGTGACCTTTTTCTAACGTTACCTACAACATACAAACATCATTGTCCTCCTAGAGATCCATGCACTTTAACACACCTAATCAAATTACGATGAAGACCTTTGGGCATGTTTATTGACACTCTATCTAATGTCATCACTACACTCATTTCCATCCCCCTGTCCAAGCCACCTTTGGTGATTCTTAACCCTTGAGAGTTATTAAGAGAATGAAATCTCTTTATACAAAAAAAATCCAAAAATAACAAAGTAATAAAGCAAAAATCATATCAAAATTAAAAATATTAAATAAAATCAACCTCAAGACTCTCTCTAGGGGTGTTTCCAACAACTCTACCGAGGCTATGGACGCCTAGTTGGCAGTAGAGAAATGTTGTGACAAGAATTAGATGTATTTCCATCGGGCTATGGATGCTTGGTTGGCCACAGAGAGAAATACATAACTTAGCCTCCCATTCACCTTCCATTAACCTACTTGACTTAATCACTCCCTATACATTTGCTAGTTTGTCTCTACACACTACCCATTAAGTCTTCACTTCAAGCGGTAATTAACCATCACAATCACACACACTTTGATCTCGTAGAGACATAAGGCTCACATGTTTCCAAGTATTGTTTAGACCTTGGTCAAACTTTTGTTTTAGTCCAGTTTTGCCTTACAAAATGTGTCGTTACGCTCATATTTTTTAATCACTTATATTGCTCCATCCATCACATCCACATCCTTTTTCCCTTGGATCAAACATCCATGGGTAGATGATGACCCTTTCCTTTTCATCCAATCCTCCTCATGTCCTTTTGAATTGTCATCATCATGACTGGAGGAAACCTTTCTATCATTTATTAGGGTCATCCTCCATTTTAATATCCCCACTTCCCATCCTACCCTACACTTGGGACCAAATCAAACCCATCCATCCATCCACACCTGGCCACCCTACTTCACACTTGGGGAACACCAAATCTATCCCTCCCTCTCGCCCCCTTATACTTGGGGGTATGTATTATAATCTTCCATATCTCCCATCTTATCATATACCACATCCCTCATCCTATCTATCTATCTCCCATCCACCATCCCATCTAATCCTAGCCTATTGTAGACACCAAATTTTGGTATCACCCCATGTTTTCTCTCCTTCAAGTAGGCTTATCCATGTGAATCCAATTTCACACAAAACCTACATGTTTGACTAATCATTTAATATCATTTAAATCCTTCAACCTCATTATGTGCTAATAATACCAAAATATTCCAATTAAATCACATCACCCCACTCAATCAAATCATGTCCCCCACCATCCAAATCAGGAACCCCATTCAATCAAATCAAATCTATCATCTCACGTAATCAGTCAAATCATGTCCCCCCACTCACCTGAGCAAGGTTACTTTATCAAACCCCAGTTACTCGTTAACCCTTAAGCTACCCCATCTCCAAGCTATAAATGTAGGTCTTCCCCCCTCTTTCGAAAAAAGAAGAAAATTTTGAAATATTTTTTGTAAGTTTGAGGTCAAGGAAAACCTTTGCCATTGTTAGAAGTTAGAGGTGAGGAGTGTTGGAGAAATCTTTGACATTGTTCATCATCTTGCCATCTTGATGCCCATTTCATCTCCATATCAGAGCACTAGCTAAGTCCCCTCATCATTCCAGTTACTTGGCATTTTGTATTTCATTGTTTTTGCATGCTATCTACTATTCACCATTTATTGCCATCTTTCTAGACACAGGGGTTGACATCCTCCAAGGGAGTTCATAGCCTCTTGGAACCGGTATTGTCCGGGAAACCCCGCATATTGTTATCTAATCACATCTGTTTCAGTTTTGCAGATATTATCACAGATCCATCTTCTTTGTGCTGTAGATTCATATCCACATTTGAGGTCCTAAGCCCTCCATCATTTGAAGTTGTTGGTGGCTTCTAGTATCGACATTCACCCACATGAGAACGAGGTTTCTGTGACAACAATATGGCACGCACGGTGGGGATGGTCCCAAAATGTCAGGCTTCTATTACTTTACTTGTTTTTTGCAAGTATCGTAAGTATCACAATTGTCTGGATTCATAACTCTTGTCAATTTCGATATATTTTGAGAATATTTCATTTTTTTGACTTACTTGCATGTAAGGTTTTTAATATTGTCTTCATCTCTGTGAGTTTGTACATTTATTAAAAAAATTTGTCATTTTCGAGGTAAGTAGTTTTGTTGTTTTGAAAGGGTTTATAATTGGTATTAAATTTTCTTGTTATTGCTACTAAACAAAAAAATTAGAAAAAATAATTATTATTAAATAAACCTAAATGTAATATTTATATATATATATATATATATATATATATTTCACCATGACCCAACCCAACGATCCAACACTCAATCCATACCCCATACACAAATCGAGCTAGTTAGCTATACCCGACACTCAACTCGTTCAGTAAACTCCCTTCCGTTGACATCATCTCCCATTCGGCCAACTCGGGCACCCGAGCCAATCCCACTCCACCGCCAACCTCCCAACACTCCCTCATGTCCTCATATTGACCAACCCATCTCTCAACACATCACCCAACCATTCGAGCTACTCCACAACTCACATGGCTCGCTCTCCTATACGCTAACCAACTCGAACCTCCCTCCCTTCACTCCACAAGCTGCCCTACCCTTTCACCTCACATACTCCTCCCTTCCCTTATTAACCCATTCCATCCTCACCGGCTTCAAGATACACCCCACATCCAACACACACCACCCGGATTCCAACAACCCATCTTCCTTACCCACACCTTGACTCACCTTCCACACAAAAACTCAACTCTACTCCACACGACTCGACTCTACCCGCCGACACCGCTTCCCCACCGAGCTATATCATCACTCCTTTCCACTCTGCTCGACTCGACCACCTCATACACCGATCAACTCCCACTACCCACTCATCTCACAATCCCTTCCATCCCAAGCTTCTACCTCTCTATCTAACTCACCTTTACGAGCTACCCCTTGACTTGCTACACTACACCCTACACATTTCCATCCTTTCATCACAAAACCACAAACCTCAACTCTCATCTTAAACTTTATGTGACCCATCCCGATCTAAAATTTCCTTGCCATATAAGAGGATGAATACACAATGTTATGAATGAATCTCACACCATATCATTTGTAATCAATTCGACTGCCACATTCTATCCATGTATGTTATTTTTACGATCTACATCAAGTCCATCCAAATTCCTACTTGGATTTGGATTCATCCTTGTTCCTTTGAATTCATCCACTCGATTTATGCTAATTCAAATCCCATCCCAAATCTTGCATGTTATCCTAGCCAATAGTTTAATTATAAGAAGAACAATTTACATCTCTGTTCCCCATCGTAGTATTGGTTTGGCTAGAATTTTCATGTGCCTCCGAGGTTTGTTGTGACATTTTTGACTTCCCATCTCCACCGAGCTCCCTTCTCCCTCTCCTCAACCACTCGGCCGTTCAAAATGCTCCCACCTTGAACTCAACACTCCCACTGCACTCCACGCCTACAACACACCATCTCAACTCCCTTCCACATGACTCAACTTCCTCCCATAGTTCCCATGCCGATTCATCTACCTACTCTGCCCACATCCCCATAGCTCCCTCGAGCTCCTTTGAACTCACCCAAACCACTCAAATTTTCCATATGGAGAAAGTGTATATCCATGTAGACAAACAAGATTTCAATGCTTAATGCTTCTAGTTGTTTCCATCTCAGTTTCAAATTCACACAAGCTTTGTGGGTTGTGACTGTAAAGTCTCTTTATAACAATCAGATTACAATTATTTACAACAAATTTATAAACAATGCTCATAGCACCATAACCACCTATCCACCCATGCCAACCTTTCTTCTCTTCTTCCCGAATATCATCCTTTGTTGCAAGCATGGATTTTCAAATTATTTATGCTGTCACAATCAAAATTCGTTGATGGCTCAACTCTTTCTGGTGGCTTTAAATTCCAGTAGTTTTTAGAGATATCTATAATTTGTTCACATATAGATAAATAGGTATTATGTTCTTATATAAACCACTTAAAAACAACGAAAAAATAACATACGGTTTTCAATATTTGTGGCTTGTCATTGTCTGTGTTTTTGAGAAAATTTTCACCTGTAATATACGGTTAAAATCACAAAAGCAATGGCCTACACTGTCAATTTCAAGCTTTCTCCAATTTATCACATCAGCCAATTGCTCCACTTCCAATACACTTCGACCAATCAACCATTTTCCAATCCAAGTCAGCTAATCTACTCATTCACCAAATTATTTGACTTTCATCACCAGCTTCCAAGTACATTATTTCTAGTCTTCCCTTTCTACATCATGTATTTTGTCTTTTAGAAAATCTATAATGGTCTAAGTCATTTATTTTTTCCATAGTACTCTCTTATTTAGAAATTCTTTCATTTATCTTGTCCTTTGCTCCTTTTGGTCTAGCTTTTCTCATCAGTCTATAGTTTATATTATTCATATTGTTCTTATTTGCATCAAATTGTTTATATTGTGTTTATTAATCTTGCATTTATAGCTAGCTTTTGTAGCTCTTTTTTTACTCTAATTGAATAAGATGTTGAATACATTTAATCATTTCGAGTGCTAATAAAACATAGTTTATCATAAAGTATAGGAAGTCGCGCATTTACTCACTAAACCTGAATGATCAAGAGAGATGGTCGTAGGGTGCTATGATCGTAACAAAGGGCGCTATGATCGGAATGAAGGGCGCTTTGAAGGAAGTCATGGCAGAGGTCGAGGATACCTTGGTGGATTTGGGGCCGAGGCCATGGTGATGGACTAGGTGAGTTTCCTTGTGGAATGTGTTATACTTGCGGATCTCTCTCGACCACTACAGGCGTGAATGCCTTCGAATATTACTTGTTCTTTTTGTGGGAAGAATCATAACTATGAGGAATGCCTGACTTATATGAGCATCTTAACAAGCAACATAAATAGGAAAATAAGGGCACATGGTTGGTTATAATACAACACACCATAGAAAATTAGTGGATGTCAAAGTTGGCACCGGAACTTGAGGTAGTAATCGTGAAGAGTACTATATGTGCTAAAGTTGCACGCACCCGAAAGACATTACAATAAAAGCCTACCATTACTAAGGAGGAGGTTTTACATACAATATATCTAGGACCTACACATCAGAAGGAGGTTTATCAGGAAACCATAGAGGTACTCATAAAACTTTAGGGTGAAATACAATGTTTAAAGGAACAGTCATAGAAGTTGGAACAAAAGAAGGCAATAGAGATGGTCCAGTCAGATATTGATGATTTGAAAGAGGTATGCAAGATCCTCGTGCCAGGAGAATATTATTCCATTACTAGGGAATTGGTTAAAGGGGAACACTCTGCGCGCAAGTATTGAGACAAGGAAATCACTCAATGTTGTTTTGGATGGGCAGATTTTGAGCAATATATTGATTGACACAGGTGTGAAAGTGAATATGCTTACTTTGGGTTCATGGGTGCAAATGGGCAGACCCCATTACAACCATCCTCTAATGTACTTGTTAGTGTAGAATCACATCACCCTCGAATGGCCCGGGTGTGAAGTGGTGCATTCGGTGTGATTGCACAACATGAGACCATCTCTCAAGCTGTGGGATTTGCAAAACTTGAGATGGACCTCCGAAGAAAGCCGGTTCTTGCTTCCTAATCTACCTGCCACAAGCTACTCTAGTGCAGGAAGAACCTAACTATCCTAATCTAACCATTCCAAGGGGACAAAGAGAGAGAGAGAGGGTGAAAGAGCCTACACTAAGCGGTGATACACCAGAAAAGGAAGTGCGAGATACTCTATTGAGGGAGAATGAAATAGGGAAAAGGGGATTGAGGGAGGTCAGATAGAAGTGACACAGACCCATATCCAGATCTACCATAGAAACTCCACCGAGCATAACGTCCTTCACCTGCAAACGTGAAATACATACACAGGGAGCAAACACGAGATAGAGAGACACATAGAAACAATAGAACAATGGTGAAAGACGCCACTAAACAAGATTTTATTACTCGTAAGGTACAAGACAAGACATACGACTATTACATGTAAGTGTACATAGACATGTGGTGCTGATGTTGGGGTTAGACTATTACGGTTGTATGTATAATATATCGATCTAAACATACATGCAAATAAAAGCGGATATTCTACTAGAAAAATTATGAAAAATAAGAGAAGTAAATAAAACACTGGATTTAATGTGGTTCACCCAATGTGGGCTACGTCCACCAAGAAACAAGTCAATCTATTATCCAAAGCTTTGACAAGATATACAATGAAGATTTGTAATCTTCCACACCTCTCAGATGTTCAATACTTTCTTCCTTCAAGTTTTTCTTCTCTTTCACCAAGAAGTCTCTCTCACATAATTATCTTGTAATTATGATTCATCATCTACTTCTAAACCCTAATTTTAACTTCATATAGTTATTTTAAACTTAGGGCACTTAACCATGCAATTACAATTAATAAATCTATTTTAATGCTAAAAATAGATATAATTCCCAAGAGTTAATCAAAACTTTGTCGCATTGTAATCGACGTCGATTACGCCTAACCGTATTCTGGGGTTCCTACTTGCCTTGACTGTCGGTCTTCCTAACCGATGCTTTGGTGTGTCCCTAACCGATGTCGGCCATCGTGTTTTCAAAGCAAGTTCCAATTACATGCTAAAATGAAGTAATTGAGCTCCACAACTCAACAATCTCCCACTTGGGGTTTAATTACTACACCATACCTGTACAACGTCATTCTTAGATCCTTCCTTATCTTTGTTTCTTCCTCCTCGAGTCTCAAACTCGAAGACCAACAGAAGTGGAGTGTAGCTCCAACTTCTCCTTTACCAACGACTTTGTTAGCATATCCGTAGGGTTCTCACTTGTATGAATCTTTTCAGATTCAACTGTCCATCCTCCAATACTTGTCATATGAAGTGATACCTCAACTGAATGTGTTTTGTTCTCGAATGAAACATTGAGTTCTTTGCCAAATGAATTGCACTCTGACTATCACTCAACAACTTGCAATCATCTTGCTCCTTTCCCAATTCTTTCATGAACCTACTCATCTAGATAATCTCTCAAGCTAGCCTCTGTAGCTGCAACATACTCGCCTCTATAGTAGACAAAGCCACAACCTTTTACAATCTTGAAATCCAGCTAACTACCATTCCACCTATTGTGAAAATATATCCACTAGTGCTCCTCCTACTATCCAGATCTCCATCCATATCCGAATCAACATAGCCACATAATGAAATATCTGAACCTCCATAACATATCGCATGCTAGATGTCCCTTTCAAATACCTAAGTATCCATTGGACTGCTTTCCAATGCTCTTTACCTGGATTAGCCATATATCTACTCACAACTCCCACTACTTGTGCAATGTTTGGTCTTGTACAAACCATAACATACATGAGACTTCCAACTGCTGAAGCATATGGCACTCATGTCATGTATTTGACCTCCTCTTGTGATGAAGGACACTGATCTTTACTCAATTTGAAGTGTCCAGCCATAGGTGTGCTAATAGGTTTTGCATTTTGCATGTTGAACCTTTCTAACACCTTGTAGATATAATCCTCCTGAGACAAATACAATTTCTTTTTTTTCCTATCTCTATGTATTTACATGCCAAGGATTCTTTTTGCAGCTCCCAAATCCTTCATTGCAAATGTGTGAGCTAGCTTTCTCTTAAGCTCACCAATGTCCTGCATACTAGATCTTGCAATAAGCATATCATCCACATACAATAACAAAATAATATAGCTCCCATTTTCAAGCTTCTTGAAATAAACACAATGGTCAGATTCACATCTCAAGTAACCATGCTCATGCATAAAACTATCAAACCTCATGTACCATTGCCTTGGAGCTTGCTTGAGCCCATATAGGCTCTTTTTCAACCTGCACACTAATTTCTCCTTACCCTTGACTTCATACCCAAGTGGCTGCTACATATAAATCTCTTCATCCAAATCACCATGAAGGAAATCCATCTTCACATCTAGTTTCTCTAAATGTAAATATTCTACTGCAACTAAACTCAATACAATACAAATAGAAGTCATCTTAACAATAGGAGAAAATATTTCACTAAAGTCAATACATGCCTTTTGTGTAAATCCCTTTACTACAAGCCTTGCCTTGTACCTTTTCTATCCACCATCTTCTTCCTTAATTCTGTAAACCCACTTGTTCTGCAATGTTCTCTTTCCGCTGCCGGCAATTTAACCAAATCCCATGTCTGCAGTTCTGTTCCAAAGAATTCATCTCCTCATCCATGCCATGCTCCCACTGAACGTGAGTTTTATTCTGCATTACTTATTCAAAGCTTTCTGGTTCACCACTTTCAGTCAATAATAGATAAAATAGAGAAGGTGAAAATATTTTTGGAAGTTTACTTACCCTTTGTGACCTTCTCACAGGAGTTTGGGGTACTAGAGGCTCAATCTGGACCTCCTGGACATTAGTATCAACTTCTGACAATGACCGATGCTGGTCACCTCTAACCGACGTTAGTTCGGCTAACCGACACCGGTTCTCGCTCCTCGTAATAGCGGCATTCATCTGACCGATGCCGGTCAAGGCCTAACCGACCACGGTTATTGTGTATTTCTGAAGGTGTTTCTTTAAAACCCGAGAGTTCATTTTCATCAATAAACTTCTCAATTTTCTCATCCTTGGGTACCAAAATTTGATCCCTGTACATTCTCTTTTCATTCCATTCAACATCATGACTTCTAAAAATTTTAGAATTCTCTAAATCCCAAAAACGAAAACGAAAATCACCAAATCCATAACCAAGGAAAGTGCATCTCTTGGATTTTGCATCCAACTTTTTTCTATTTTCTCTATCAACATGAACAAAAGCTTTTGAACCAAAAATTTAAAGAAAAGAAAGATCCACCTCTTTTCAGTCCATGTTTCCTCTAGTATTCCTCCATCTAGTGAACTTGAAGGGCCATTGTTAATAAAATAACCACTGTATCAACTTCTTCTACCCAAAACTGCAAGGGCAATCCAGAATGTATCCTCAACTTCTAGCACGTTCCATGATTATCATGTTCATTCTCTCTGTAACACCATTATGTTGTGGTGTTCTTGGAACGTTATTTCTCTACGTATCCCATTCACTAAACAATAATCATTGAAAGACTTACTACAATATTCACCACCATTTTCAGATCTAAGGCACTTTAAATTAGAATTTGATTCATTCTCAACAATGGCTTTCCATCTTGTAAAAGTTTCAAAAACATTATATTTGTGTTTAATACAATAAACCCATACCTTTCTTGTAGCATCATCAATGAAAGTAACATAATACTGGGATCCACCATGAGAAGCTAACTGAGCCAGTCCCCACACATCTGAGTGTACAAGCTCCAAATTCTACTCCTTCTTAGTTGCCCCAACTTTGAGAAATCTCACTCTCTTTTGATTTCCAAAGATACAATGCTCACGTAAATCAAGATCTAAATCTTTCAAATTTGATAACTTACCCTTAGCCTTTAAGATCTACATTCCTTTTTGTCTCATATGACCCAACCGATTATTCCACATGCATGCATCTGAATCTGAAGTAGATAATACGGAAAAGGAATCAGTAATATAGGTAGATAAATATATTGTTCCTAACTTGTTACCTCTTGCCACAAAAAAAAACCCTTGGTGACTTTCCAAGAGTCTCCTATAAAAGTAACCATGCAACCAGATTCACCTAGTTACCATGCAGAAATAAGATTCCTCCTGAGTCTTGGCACATGCCTCACATCTTTCAATACCCATGTATTTCCATTCTGCAATTTTAGATGAACTTCCCCTTTACCAGTAATACTGCAAGGTTCATCATCACCCAAATAAACATGCCCAAAATTACCCTGGACATAATTTCTGAAATAAACCTTATTAAGGGTTACATGGAAAGAAGCTCCTGAATCTAAAACTCATGATTCAATTCTACTATCTAAAGAAAGAATAAGAGCATCTTGCATTACCTCTCGATGTAGAAAGATTCACCTCTTTACCTTTTCTCGGTTGTTGGTTCTCTTTATTCTTTGACCAACAATCTTTTTTTGCATGTCCTTTCTTTCCATATTTCCAACAAGTAATTCCCTTACTTCTGGATTTAGATCTGCTATCCCTTGAATTTGATTTCCCATTACTCTTACTCTTAGATCTCTCTCCTTCTTCCCCCCCGATTTCTACATTCAAAGCATTTCCGATGATGTTTCCTCTCGTACTTTTCTTGTGAATTTCTTCATTCAAGATTATACTAACCACATCATCAAACTTCAAAATATTATTAACAGATGTTGTATTACTAACAGCCATTACCAAGTTGTCCCAACTATCAAGCAAAGAACATAAGAATAAAAGTGCTTTTACTTCATCATCAAATGGTATTGAAACCGATTTTAACTGATTTACAATAGATCAGAAATCATTCAAATGACTAGAGGCAAATTCACCTTCATGCATCTTAGAACTAAAAGTTTCTTCATCAAATAAACTTTATTTGAAGCACTAGGTTTTTCATATAAATTAGCAAGAGATTTCATTAAGTCTACCGTAGAAGCCGCTTCTGTAATATTGGAAGCCACGGATGCTACTAGGCTCAATCTTATAGATCCCAAAGCCTTTCTATCAAGAATCTTCCATTCTTCATCAATCATCTTCGTAGGTCTAGACTTCTCATCCAACGGTAAGTACAAATCTCTTTGATACAGATAATCCTCAATCTGCATCTTCCATAATTGATAATTTCATCCGTCAAACTTCTCTACCTTGTATTTATTATCTTGTCATTGTTGTAGCTCCCACTCAATCAGAAAACCCTCTGTGAGTAAATTTGTCAACACACAAAACCCTCAAACAAGCTCGATATTAATTGTTGGGGTTAGCATACCTGTTGTACATATAATATATCAAATGTAAGTATACATGCAAATAAAAGCGGATATTCTACCAGAAGAATTATACAAAACAAGAGACATAAATCAACACTAGATTTAACGTGGTTCACCCAGTGTGGGCTACGTCCACCAAGAAACAAGCCAATATATTATCCAAAGCTTTGACAAGATATACAATGAAGATTTACAATCTTCTACACTTCTTAGATGTTTAGTACTTTCTTCCTTCAAGCTTTTTGATTCTTCACCAAGAATTCTCTCTCACATAATTATCTTGTAATTATGATCAATCCTCTCATTCTAAACCCTAGCTTTATGCTTTAAATAGTCATTTAAGACTTTAGGGCACTTAGCCATGCAATTACATTCATTAAATCTATTCCAATGCTAAAAATAGAAATAAATCCGAGAGTTAATTAAAAACTTGTCACACAGAAACCGATGCGATTAACCAACCGTCATCGGTTCCAACTTGCCCTGACCGATGCCGGTCACACTCTAACCAATGCCGGTTATTGTCAACTTCTAACAAGTTCTATTTACATGCTAAAACATGAGTAATTTAGCTCCATACTCAACAACACCGTTGCTCGGTGCTAGGCACTCTAGTCTCGGGGTCACTAGCGCCCTCACTGCTCTTGTCTACGTCCTAAATGCCGAGAAATTCAAAAACACTAAATTTTCAAAAATTCAACTAAAATTCCTAGTACACCCTACATTTTTGTAAAAATAATCCACTTACCAACTCTGCAGTAGTACGCAATGCCACAACAGTAGTACATGATGCCACAACAATCACCACTCACTTGAGGCATCTCTATTCACTTCGTATACACTCTCACACTCACATCAAAGAAAAATGAAGTGATAAGTTACCTTTTCACTTTACTATTTATAATCACATTACAAATGCCACCTTTACTATGGTCTATATTTAGCACTCCTAACCACGACTAATACATACTACGTTGTATCGCTCATATCTTGAGCGTTTCTACTCCAATTTACACCCCGTTTGATATTATTTTTAGAATTCTACCTTCCACCATATTGTACACACCTCAAATCCATTATATCCCTTTTACAATGCTTCTTATCCACTACACACACATTTTAACCTCTTGTTGTTACTTTTAGCTTAGAGTTTGTTCTTGTTCATCACTCCCTCTTTCACCGAAAGGGGGCATATTATTGGGGTCCCCTTATAATCCCCCCTTATGTCACCACGTGTTCCGATATCGTGAATTCAACACCTCACAATTTGTACTATGGCATTTCACCATCAATCTCCCCCTAATGACCTAATATGGGGAAACAACCGTTTAACATTTCCCAAACATGATCACATGCCACAATCTATCAATTCCCCTAATGACCTAACTTGGGGGAAAAAAATGACTAAAAATCCTTTTACATGATATCTCATTAATTTCCACCGACTTCCCCCTAATGTCCTAACTTGGGCACAATCAATGAAAAACCTCTCCATGAGTAATCAATCAAAAAAATCAATCAACCAATCAAAATCAACACGTTCAAATCAAATAATTCAAATCCACAAGTGGTCTCCCAGATGACCTAACTTGGGAGTTACATTCACCACTTCATTCCTAGATGACCTAACTTGGGATTTTATTCTATATTCTGTGTTTTCTTCCAGATGACCCAACTTAGAAGTTGTCTCATTCATTATGTATTTTCTTCCTAATGAACTAACTTGGAAGTTGTCTCATTTTCTATCGCGTTCGCTTCTAGATGACCTAACTTGGAATCCTTCACATTGCGGTGACACCCATGGAGTGGAGGAAAGAGTGCCTTTCCCCTTATTACTCCTATATGGGTCAATTATTTAATCAAAATTAATTGGATCTAAAAATCACAACATTTTGATCTGAGTCCATCCAGTGTAGCGGCTAGATCTTGAGGATGTAGTTAAATCTTGGAGAATAACACACTTTTCTCCCTACACTCTTCCTCTGGCGGTAGGATGCCCAAATCCTCCAATTATTCCATTCATATACAAGCGTTCGGGTTGGGAACTGATCACTCCCTACCCACTTATTCTTTATTAAACTACATTCGAAATCATCCTATATCCTAATCATCAATCTCATTTACCACACTTCATCATGAAACTTACAATTTTATTTACATTACATGGATCAACACACTTTTATAGTTATATCAACATGCTTCTACTACACATATGTGCATTCTTCTACAATATGGGGTTCTCCAAAGATTTTCTCGGTATGTATCTCTATCTACTTTATGTTACCGATATTTTCGCTTACCAACATAAAGTGGGGGAAAATGTAGTCACAAAATCAGACACTTACTATTACATTAGTATGACCAAGTATTCTATTTTATATATGGAGCTTGTGTAATAAAATTATTCACTAGTGACCCATTCTTTGGTCTTGTTGTCAGTTAGTTAGGTGTCATTGTTGTTTTTTTGGTTCAGTCGTCACTTTTCATTCTAGTTTTGGGTATCTTTTAGGGTTTCTCAAGTGTCATAAGTTTCTCAGTTTTCATCTTTAGGTCTATGTTAGGGTGCTTAGGGTTGTATTGAGGTTCCCCAAGGCACCCTAGTTTGTGATTTTAGGCACCCATGTCATCATAATTTACGGTCTTAATTTGTTTCGAGGTCAGTCTTAATGGTATCCCATGTATTCCTCTAGGTCGTAGTTGGAAGTTTCAGGTCACTAGTGTCGAAATTTGAACAAGAGATCCCTATATAAACATAACATACTCACTACATTATGGGCGGACATGTTACTATCAACGAGAGATATTTACTAAGGCAAGGGACTATATTTGGGCATATTTTACATCTATATCACACAATCACGGGGAAGGGTTGTATTCTTTCCATTCCATCCACTATTTACATTTTTACATCTATTTATTGCCCCATATTATTCTGCATCAATGGCACTAGTGCACCCTAGGCACAAAATTGCACACACACACACATAGAACTACATTGGTTCTGAAAATATAGGCAAAGGTCGTAGTAAGACAGTAGTTTGGAAATTGAGGTCATTTTGACCTATTCATATGCATTTTTATTTTTAAGGAATTGATGTTTTGGATAGGGTTTTACAGGTAGATCTTCATACAAAATTTACAACGACATAGAGAACATTATTTTGACACCTGTGTGATAGGAGAAAAGGTGTTACAGAGATATTGTGACACTTGTAAAAATAAAGACCAGGGTTCCCCGAGCCGCCCTAGTACCCTCCCAGGTGCCTCAGTATAGACAAACACTCGTAATTTTCCTTCCTTAGCCCATTCATTTTACAGCACCAGTCTCCTACGAGTCTAAGTACATGGCAAGGTAATTTATTTTACAGGTTAGTACCATATCCCTCTTAGAAAATCCTATTTTTAGTTAATCAAATGCACACAAAAGGGTTGAGGAACATCATTATCATGAACTTTATGAGACATTGTTGTGTTTTTTTCCAATAGAGTTGTATGTGGCTGTTAGTGTATGCATCAAAGAAGTGGTAGAGTTACAGAAAAAGGAATTGGAAACAGGAAGAGTATCAGGATTTGTTTGATGGAGATGAATCTTGGACGCATGTTGTAGATTATTAGTGGGCTAGTGTTGAGCACATTTATACGGAATATGTTTTTCTACATATTCTTGTCTTTAAGTTTTTGATTTTGAGTATTTGTGCAAGCACAGAGGATGTTATTTGCACGTTATTCCTTTAGCGATTAAAATATTGATGGCAAAGTGTTGATTTTAGAGAACCTACCTATGGATAAATAAACACATCACCGTGCATAGGGGTAGGAGTAGGTGTGGTGACAAATGGAGGACCTAGCAGAAAAAATGTAGAGATAAGAAAGGAGGCTTAAGTATAATGAAGAACGAGAGAGGTAATTATAGAAGTAGTGCAATGTTGAGGAGTCTATGGAGTTGTGGAGGAAGATGTCTCATGAGGGATTTAAAGCTCATGTGGATGATTTGGATCTAGGGCATCTCATTCTACCAACCTTAGGTAAGTGTGGTATAAGATCCCCTTTGACTTCGGATGATATCGTGTCCGAAGAAGAAATATTGAGAACCGCGGAGTGCATATGATCCCACCTAGCGACCTAGCCCTTGCACATGGTGTTTTAGTTCTAGAAATAATTAGTAATTAGCATGTAAGTGTAGGTGATTCAAAGAAAGCAATAAGTAGATATCACTTTCCATTGAATACAAAATTTCACAAGATTACTATGGCAAAGACAAACATTTTCTTTATTTGGGGGTCCAATTGGAGGACTATTCTCTAACGCATCATCAGGACAAAGTGTGGACATTCAAAACATTTGGAATACATATTAGAGTAGCGTAAATTCATAGACTATAAGATTTTGGTTTAGATCCCAAAGCCTTTCACGTCAAGAATCTTCCATTCTTCATCAGTCATCTTCGTGGGTCTAGAATTCTCATCAAACGGTAAATATAAATCTCTTTGATACAGATAATCCTCAATCTGCATCTTCCATAATTGATAATTTTGGCCGTCAAATTTCTCTACCTTGTATTTGTTTTCTTGTCATTTTTGTAGCTCCCACTCAATCAAAAAACCCTCTGTGAGTAAATCTATCAACACACAAAACCCTCAAAAAAATCTCTGATACTAGTTGTTGGGGTTAGTACAACGGTGTACGAGATAATATATCATATCTAAATATACATGAAAATAAAAGCTGATATTCTACCAAAAGAATTATGCAAAACAAAAGAAATAAATCAAGAATTATGTAAAAAAGAGAAGTAAATCAACACCGATTTAATGTGGTTCACCTAATGTGGGCTATGTCCACCAAGAAACAAGCCAATCTATTATCCAAAGCTTTGACAAGATATACAATGAAGATTTTCAATCTTCCACACCTCTCAGATGTTCAGTACTTTCTTCCTTCAAGCTTTTCTTCTCTTTCACCAAGAATTCTCTCTCACATAATTATCTTGTAATTATGATTCATCATCTACTTCTAAACCCTAATTATAACTTCATATAGTCATTTTTAGACTTAGGGCACTTAGCCATGCAATTACAATTAATAAATCTATTTTAATGCTAAAAATAGATATAATTCCCGAGAGTTAATTAAAAATTCATCGCATGTGTAATCGACGCTTGATTCTACCTAACCATCGCCAATTCCTACTTTCCTCGACCGATGTCGTTTCTTCCCGATTGATGCCGGTTTTTCCCTAACCGATGTCGACATCTTGTGTTTTCCAAAGAAGTTCCAATTACATGCTAAAATGAAGTAATTGAGCTCCACAACTCAACAACAGAGGCACAAACACGCTCTCCAAGTGTAGGATAAGGCCTACAACTCAAATGGAGTCGGGAAATGACTTTGACATAGTTTCCCTACACCCCGAATGTCTCCTCCTCTCAAAATGAGAGGTGTTACAATATATAGAAAGGATAAGAGAGAGAAGAGGGAAAAAATTGAATCCTATTCCAACCACCGGGATATGCATTGAATCTTTCCTTAAAAGCTTCAACCACCGTCAATCAATGCCCCCCGCAAATCTTCCTACAATCTATCGATTCTAGTTCTCTCTACCCGCTTGGTGTGTTGAAGAAGGAAGAAAGGTGGATCGAATCGAATCAGATCTCGGTAGTTAAAGAAATCGATTCTCAGATAATGTCTTGGAAGACGTTTTCCAATTTTTCACCTACCAGAGCCTACTAGAAATGATATTTTATGTTCCCATGGTGTAGAGGGTGTTGAGAGATTTCAATAAAGTCTTCTCCCATCCAAATCTGATTCTCCAGTCAAAAGATATGGCCATTTGAATATGGGGTCATGGGGACAATATTTAAAGAATCTAGCCTCAGAGGGTCCACGTGGCGATCTCGCGCACCTGGAGATTTGATCCATGCCCTCGCTCTTAAAAATGTACTTGGATTGACATGTGGCAGCCTCTGTGTGCTCTTTAGGGTCATTTATATTTTGTTTGAGTCTTTTTCTTGGCGGAGCCAAAAGTTTGACCCTGGACACATGGAGGCTTGGCGCTTGTTTGAGAACCTGCCCCAAATTTTACCTTTGAAATGGCGTCGTGCTGACACTTGGCACCTTCCGCTGACCTGCCTCTACTTTGAATATTCAAGCCCTGACTCTGTCCCCTTTTTTGGACATGGGACATGCGGTGGACCTACACTGTTTGGGGGAACCGCCCCAAACTTTCCTTTCGAAAACGTGCCAATGAGACACATGGAGGCTTCGTTGGTTCTCTATACTTAACCAATTTTGGGCCCACTCTCCTTTTGACATTTATTGACCATTAGCTATGTGGAGGGCTGGTACAAGTTTGAGTCTCTGCCTTGGCCTCCCATCTTGGAATTGCGTCGAGCCGACACTTGGAACCTTCTACCGATTCGAAGACTTCTCAATGCCCGATGCAACTTTGGAGCTCGGACACATGGAAGACTCGCGCATCTTTGGGGTCCGCTTTTGGATTTAGCCTTTGAAAACATGTCATGTAGACACTTGGCAAAAGCATCCACTAACTCTCTATACTTAGCCAATTTTTTTGGGGCTCGTTCTGAATCATTTCGGGGCCCGACAACTTGAACCTTCGCCATTTCTTTTCTTTTAAGCCTCTCGGCTTCTTTGCAATACCTTCTCTTTCCTTGACCCGTTTGCTAGATTTAAAGCACGGATCCGCTCGATAGAGCCATTTCTTCAATTTCTTCACTACACAGGGTCGTTTGATCTTTCATAGGCCCCGCCACTCCATTGTAGAGTCCCTCTACAACCTGTTTGTAGGATTTGAACATGATTTCTCTAGCTTCTACTGCAGGGGTCATCATCGATCCTATTTTACCGTGGGGTAAAATATGGATAACAAGATCTTGTTTATGGCTAATAAAACTAAGGCCAATCTAATTGGAGTTTTAAACGATGGATCCATTACTATACAAGGGGCCAATTCACTAGGGACTTTGAGGTCTTAGCACTTGCAGAAGGGACAACTTCCTAGCTCTAATTGGGTGCCCTTGGTGCTATGAAAATAATGCTAATCTACGGTTCAAAAAGGGGTATATAAGTTTTGAGAACAATGAAGAACGAGTTATTATCCCTTTAACATATGGAAAGTCTGTACCTTATGTTGAACCATTGAGTGTGAAATACCCGAACATAATTTATGTGTATGTCATTCAAGATCCCGAAGTACTTGAGCCATCTAAGGAAGGAATCCTCCAGTGGGAAGATACACAATCTATTAGTGATACTACAATTATTGCTTGTGATAATTGGGCACATGACACCTATGAGATGGTTGGGCGCAAAGTAAGAAGCACATTTGCATGGAGGAACAAACCTCGTTGTATTAGGAGGATAGGTAACAACTTTATACCCCAAGGTATACTAGAGAAGGAGATCCTACGGTATTCCTACGTGCCATGGAGGAGAAATGGATGGATCAAGTGGAGAGAATAAATATGTTAGTATATGCCCTATGCGGGATGACAACTCGGCATTTGGTGGATGGTTCACAAGGATAATCTCATAGAATGGAATGAAGTAAGAATTGCTCTGACAACTTGGTTTTTCAGGAGCAATGCACCTACTCAAATTTGTATATATCACGTTAATCAACATGTTTTGCACCACGTTCAACAATGTGAGAGACTCTAGACAATGGGGTAGGAAGATTTACCACCTTCACTTTGAGTACATAAACTTTATTCCACTTTGTAAAGTTGCACACGTGCTTGGTATGTTTATGCGGAATTGCATAGGGAGACTGGAAATTGGCAGGACTTGATTACAGGAATGACCCAAAATTTTGAGTACTTCTCTACTAAACCTCCAATAAGAGAGGCATTATGGGTTATGGAGTGTTTGACTATGGGAGATAGTGCAAAGGTTGAAGAACTCATTCAGGAGTTATTTGGTGAGAAGGAACAAGGAGTGCATTTTGATGAAGTAGATGATACAGATGCCAAACTATTTACACGCGTTTTCTTTAAGGAGAAAGGAAAGATGGTCTACATAGTGGATGATGAATAAGTAGAAGATTTGGACATAGATCATTTAGTAGGTACACATGAGGTCTTAGATAGTGCAGATAAAAACACATGCACCTATCATGAACCTATGAATACCAAGAAAGTGAACATTGGCATGGATGTTGAACCCAAGGAGGCCATAATTGGAGATTATTGGTTTGATTCTGAAGTAGCAAAGATAATTGAGTTACTATGTGATTTCTAGGACTTATTCCCTAGGGGATACCATGAGTTAAAGGGGGTGCATGAGTCATTAGGTGAGATGAAGATTAAGCTAAAGGAAGGAGTGCGCCGGTCAGGAAGAGACCTTATAGGATGAACCCTAACCTGCGCGTAAAAGTTAAAGAAGAAATTGACAAAATGTTGAAATCGACATCATTAAGCCCCTAGAAGAATCAGAGTGGGTTAGCCCCATGGTAATCAGTATAAAGAAAGATGGTCGATTAGGATTTGTGTGGATTACAGGGAGTTGAATGTTGCATGTGTGATTGATCCTTTTCCTATGCCTTTCATCGAGGAAATATTAGAAGGCGTTACAAGGCGTGAAGTTTACTCTTTCACAGATGGATTCTTGGGGTATCACCAAGTTAGAATTACATAGGAGGATCAAGAGAAAATGACTTTCACCACTAAATGGGGAAGCTTTGCATATACAGTGATGCCCTTTGGTTTGAAGAACGTGCCTATTGTATTTTCGCGCATAGTTGTTCAAGCATTCTAGGATTTTATTCACAAATTCTTGTAGGTTTACTTGGATGATTGGACAATGTATGGGCTTGTTAAGGATCATCGTGACAACTTATGCTTATTTTTGAAAGATGTAGATAGTTAAGAATCTCTTTAAACATCAAGAAGTGTGTGTTTGCTACACCTTTTGGAACTCTACTAGGGCATATCATCTACAAGGAAGGTTTGTTAGTAGATCTAGCTAAGGTTGTAGTTATTATAGGCTTGGAGGAACCTACCAGTCAAAGTGAGGTGCATGGATTCTTGGGCCACACAAGGTATTACAAAAATTCATCAAAGGATATGCGAAGATTACCGCACCCTTGGAAGAGTTACTCAAAGGAAAAGGGATGTTCTATTGGGGAGAACCACAACAATGCACATTTGAGGCATTAAAGGAGAGACTTACTACAACGTCTATTATGCATTTTCCCTTATGGGACCAACTGTTTTCATGTGCACGTGGATGCTTTCCTCGCACGACCATTAGTGCAATGTTAGCTTAGCTCCTGGAGAAGGTATTATAGATCATCCTATCTGTTTTGCTAGTAGAAAGTTGACTCATGTGGAATAGAATTATACAACTACAGAGCGCGAGGCCTTGTCAATGATCTATGTGCTGCATAAATTCAGACAATATTTGCTAACAACACCCTTTGTATTTTATACGGATCACATAGCATTAAAATAATTGGTAAATAAGCCCGTTTTACAGGGGCACATGTGTTGATGGGTGCTCTTATTCCAAGAATTTGACTTTACAGTCATGGTAAAACTTGGTAAAAGTAATTCTGGCCCGGACCACTTATCAAGGATTCAATTAGGGGAGGACGCATAGACAATTGAAGATACAATGTCAGATGCACAATTGTATAGGTTACATCGCATGCCTTCATAATTGGAGGATATTGTTGTCTTTTTACACATAGGTATGGCACCAGAAGGAATGAAATACTTAGAGAAGAAACAATTTGAAATTTGCGTCGCACCTTCCATGTTGATCAGTGGTGACTTATACAAACTAGGACAAGATGAAGTATTACGCTGGTGTGTATTGGAACATGAGCACACATATATCATGGAAGAGGCTCATGGTGGTATTGCAAGTGGGCACTATGTAGGTGACGCCAATGCGCACACAAAATTCTACTCACTGGATTATGGTGGGAGACCTTGTACAAGGATTGTAAAGAGTATTGTAAGGCATGTGATCACTGTCATCACCTTGGCAAACTTGGCAAAAGAGATGAAATGCCTTTGAGGCCCATTCCTAGTGCTGAGCCCTTTAAAAAATGGGAAATAGACTTTGTGGGTCCTATTTCCCTAGCCGTGCATAGAATCAGATTGTGCTACATCATCACTTATACAAATTATCTTACAAGGTGGGCAGAAGCAACACCTAAAAAATATTTTACAACAATTACAACAACAAGGTTCTTATGGGAAAATATTCTTACTAGGTATGGATGTCCATTGAGTTTGAGAAGTGATATGGGCACACAATTCTTGAATGAGATAATCAGGATATTATTCGATGAATTTATGGTCGAGAACCACAAGACTACACTTTATCACCCTCAAGAAAATGGGAAAGCTGAGGCCTTCAATAAGATATTGAGCCAGACCTTGACAAAAAATTGTGATGTTGGAAGGAAAGATTGGGATGATAAAGTTTATGTTGTACTTTGGGCATATAAAACAACCTACAAGAGGTTGAATAAGGCTACACCCTTTCAGTTGGTGTTTGGCATAGAAGTAGTTCTTCCCATGGAATTCGTGTAACCTTCTTTGCATATTACACGCGCGGGAGGTCTAGCCGATGAACAAACATAAAAGAAAGAATTGACAAGTTAATACAATTGGATGAGAGGCACACTATAACACGTTGCAGAGTCAAACGTAGGAAAATGCTACGCAAAAGGCATGACATGACAGGAGACACATCATGAACAAGAAGCTTGAGGTTAGACAGATGGTACTTCTTTATGATTCCAAGTTTTTGTGCCATCTAGGAAAACTTAAGGTGCATTGGTTGGGACCATATGTTATCACTCACATCCTTGAATCAGGCACTTGTCAGTTAGAGGCGCTTGATGGAACACGGTTACCCAGTTACTTTAATGGGAGTAGGCTAAAGCCCTACTATAAATAAGTCTTCTTGGTGTTTGTAATAAGGCAATATTTCCATTTAGTATAGATTTCTCTTTCTGTATTTATTTTAATGTATTTCCTTCTTCGCAATCGTTATGTTTTGCCAATTTAATTTGGTGTGTTGTGTAATAAGTGTGTTTGCGCACTAGAAGTTAATTACAATCTGAAGTATTTTTATGCGTTGAGGACTACACATACCAATGGTGTGGGGTGGTTGTTAATTGCTATTCAACAAAGGGAACACATGAGAACATATTGTTACAAGTGTTATTCAACAATGAAAAGGAGCTACTAGAAAGAAGATTAATCCTAGAGAAGACCATAGCTGAAAATAAATGAATGAACAATATAGCGCGACGTAAGTTGTGGCCTTGGAAACTACCAAGGGAAGACGAAGTGGCGAGGTTTGAAGCAAACTTCCACATGGTACACCTTCGTACCCCAGTTACAACATTTTAGCGTGCCTTCCTATCTTCCGCGCGTAGAAGGAGGTCTATAGCCAAAAGATAGGAAGGCGTGCTAGAAGGTTATAACTGGGGTACGAAGGTGTACCACGCAAAAGTTGGGAAAATGGTCAATTAATGAGAGGATTGGTGGTAGGTGAAGGAGCAATAAATGTAATAACTTTTCAAAAATGTATATAAAGATGTGATGTGGGTTCATTTTTACCTTTGCGATCATAAGTATTTGAGCGAGCTAGTTATGACCAAGCCAATCGAAACATATAGAGGTGCGGAGAGTTGTGAAACCAAATGTGGAGAGCGGATTTGTGCACAGAAGTGGCTTGTATCCCCATTGGAGAAGGGTTTGAGTGAAGCAAAAGCATTGAGAAGGAGTTAGGGATCGCATTTTCAAGCTAGGGCACATGGTTTTGAGCTAGGGCACATGTTTTTAAGCTAAGGCACGAGGAATTACTCGACATAAAAGAAAAGGTGATATTTTTACCATGGCATCAAGAAAGCACCTGTAGCAGGCATGAAGGGGAAGAAAAGGTGGAGGTCGAGGTCGAAGTTGCTCTCGAGAGTAATTTTTTAGAGATGCAATATCCGTAAAGAGTGATTGTTGGCGGGATTGGGATTCCCATATCCACATATGCAAAGTAAGTGATTACAACCACCGTACCACTAATAACAAGGGAGAGTTAGATTCTTTGTTGAATAAGAAAACCAACAAGTGCACGGTGCATGACATGCCAAGATATATGACGATGTAAAGGAGATGCTACTCAAGAAGGTAGGTGTGTATCAACTGTATGAACTCCCATATTTTGGAAAACTATAAATTTTATACCAATGAATTATGAGCAGAGTCCACGAGGACTTCTTCTATTTTATGGACGGAGGGTAAGAATCACAACGACCATATTTGTTACATTAGTCTGGATTGAAGGGCACATGGATAGATGTTATTAGTGATGTAATCAATAAGGCGGCTATTATAACCACAAGCAAGGAGTTAGGATACTCCAAGGGTCCACGTGGAATGGACATCTACAAATTAAGGAAGTACCCGGTGGTACATGCATACCACACATCTGCTCACTAAACTAAATGATCAAGAGAGATGGTCGTAGGTAAACACCATGTGGCTACATGTTGCCAAGAAGATGTCATAAGGAGAAGTCTACAATCTAGTAGGCTACATAGCAAAAACAATTATTGAGGAAGCGTGCACAGGTGAAAATATAAGTTTTGGCACTATCCTCTTATCTCTTGTGTTTGTAGAAATTGGAGTGCCCGATGGGCCAAAGAACAAAATTTGGGAATACCCCATGGAGAAGAAGTCCCTCACTAAGAGGTTTGAGAAGTACTTATGTGAAGGAACAATGAGTAACCCGTTCAAGTAAAGGGTAGAACTATGGTATGATTGACTGTGCGTGGCATTTGAGGAGGAATGGTGTATTCCTAAGGATTTACCTTCAGTAGTAGGTAAGGCAATACAATTTGCAGTGTACCGACATTTTTGCTTTGCACAATTTGCAATGAAGGATGAGACATGGAGTCCATGGTGCAAACTGCCATACACCTTCACAACGTGCTATTTTTAGGCCTTAGTACATAGGTTTACTGATGCGCGCTAGTTGAGATTTAATGCAAACAAGGTATATTGTGACTACCATACTCTCAGAAAAACTTATGTTTATCCAGTCGGTCTACCTACATTGAGAGGCTTATTTCAGATGTTATAAGTATGAATCCGGTGAGTTTGGCTATTGGGGACAATGGAGCCACACTTGTTTATCTCCACCTTAAGCCTAGGTTTGAAAATAACAAGTATGTGGAGAATGAGTTCATGCTCCCAAGGCCACCTAAGGGAAAACACACAGTTGAAAATGTGGCAACTCCAAATCCTTCCTCGACCATAGAGGTAGAGGAAGAAGAAGAACATGAGGATAGTGGAGGCTTGGGTCATAGAGGCCAGAGATATCCCACAAACAAAGTGGAGAGTGAGTGTGTAGATACTCCCCTACCGGAGCAAGGAGGAGAGGAATACTTGGATGTTGATGCAGTTCATGAGGAGCACCGGTTTAGGAAGGTGTTTAGAAGAACTAGGACTCAAGGTGCAGGAACATCACAACCTTTACGAAGGTCACCTCGAATCTCCCCTCAGAAAGAAGCACTGAGAAAAAGAGAAGAAGAAATATGCAACTTAACGAGGAGGCGGAGGAGTCGAAGAGAGCGCGCTTGGTACCCCAGTCCAACCTGAAGATGTGGAGGAACCCGGGATGAAGAAATGAGAGATGAAGAGGAAGGGGTGAAAGAGGCAAAAGAAATTGTGCAAGAGCAACCCAACGCACCCATTGTGACTCAAGTAGGAGAAGGGCCAACTTCAGACCTTGGTGCCCAGGTTCCTAAGGGGCCAAGAACAAAAAGAGAAAGAACAAGTGAAGATTATGTTGTCCCTAGTATGGGCTATGCTAAGGACACAAGAAAAATTATCCATTCCTGGTTTCAAAGTACTGTGGGCCTTAAGGAGTTATACATGTGAGAGTTGATGGATCCAGATATGGCCACTACATGCACAAGGAAGAAATTATCTTGGTCCATACAGACCCATATGGACGAACTAGACTTTGATGTATATGAGAAATATTGTGTCTCGCGACAAGTGAAGAAGGCACCCCAAAACAAGCACATGATGATAAATCCCACTCTAATGTCTGATGAGCAGGTCAACAATGCCTTGGTCGAGGTATCTACTAAGGTGAAGTGGAGAAATGTTGATAAGGTTGTCACCATTCAACCATTGATGGAAGATAACAAGGATAAAACTGTAGAGATAGTGTGCCTAAAGGAAGAGAAGGAACGAGAATGATAAAGAATGAGGATTTCATTAGCATTGTAGAAGAAATTGGTGATTATATTCTCAAATCAAGGCCTCATATAAAACCTAACGTACCTAAAAAATTTCCTTCGCTATACATTATGTGCGCACTTTGCTTGATTTGGTGTTAGAAAGAGACCAATTCGATGCCCGCACCAAAAGATGTTGAATAAGAAGAGAGAGATTAAAGGCCTCTATGCTTAGAAAAATTTCAACCTACGAGGCATTGCTCGAATTTGAAGGATGAGTGAAGAAAGGACCAATCTCTCAATTTGTGTATGGCACTAAAAGTGGTAATAAGTACTAGAACTCTTGTAGAAGATAACGAAGTTTCGACAAGAATGAAATATGAGACATTAGGGCACACATAAAGATTAGCGTTGGTAAAAAAATGCATGAATCCCTTCGAATAGCCTAGGATCCACATAAGGAGAGGATAGATGAGATTGGGAAGCTCATAACACAGAAGATGGATCTTCTGGAAGGAATGATGTTTGGTATGGCCAATTTTTTTCGAGTGCTACAAAATGAGATATAAAAGATCACTTAAGATGAACTAGATGCCATAGCCATAGACATTCCAGAGAAAACAAGGACCATGCGTTGAGTGATTGGCAGACATTGGAAGATGAAATCAAAACTGAGTATCCAGAGTTGATCCTCCTAGTTGAAGAAGAGGTTGTTGCAGAGTGAAGGTTCATTCTTTTGTGGTTCTTTCAATACTTATTCTTTATTATTTTGGAACATCAGAAAGAATTTCCATTGTTAGGACTACAATGTACTTTAGTGTGGGGTAATGTTGAACAATCGAATATTTTTCTAAGGAGAAGGCATACAAAATATACTCACGTGGGAACAAGGTGCATTTGAAGGCGCGGGAAGATAGGTGTTTAAACGTGCGCCAAAACAAGTTTGGCTTTGGACTTAGCCATTTTTAAGGATAAGGGTTATTTTTTGAAAATAGCGTGTGGAGCACACATAGAGATGAAGACTTCCACTACATGCAATGGTATTTTGGGAACGAGTGGCTGATAAGCGCTATGCATGGTTTAAGTTAATAATAGGATTTATTTTTGAGTTAAACTATAGGACATCTATTATTATAACACTTATATGTGTGCATGCTATTGTAAAGGTGCATGGCTATTATCAACATGTGACCTATTTTGAGAAGTGCATAGGCAGTGAAGGGCAAGTCCCCACCTCTATAAATATGTATTGAACTATGTAGTTTAGAGAGACCGAGTTGTTATAGAGTTATGCCGCCCGATCCGATGTGCACATGAATTATGGATATACTTTATAATGTAAGAAGCTTCGTGTTTTACAATGTTTAATGGAATGGATAATATTGGATGGACAATGACGTTAAACGAATCGAATCTGGTTTTTATATGGTTAATATTATTATAGTTATTGTTTAATTCATGATTCTCTAAGATCTAGATCTAGATTATGCATTGTGGAATGTTTATGTTTAATTATGGATCTGAATATGTATTATCATCGTCACACTAACATCCTACAAACAAATCTAAAGAGGGGCCTAGTATCTTTATGCGCTTCGGGTGAGCACTCGGCTCTTCTTGAGTGATGCACCAACGCGCCCTGGGTTATTCACAGCAGATTCGGGTTACATCAATAACAATGGGCACTTTATGGTATCACACCCCCTTTTATCATCATCTTTTAGCCTTATCATCATCCATACCTAATTCTCATCATCATCCAACTAAATATCTAACCCCTAATCATCCTATCTAATTACTCAATCAATGTCAACATCCAATTTGATCATCTTGTATCCAATGTCCAAAATCCTCACCCCCGGTTGGGGCATCTTCTAATATCCTCTCATCCGTTAAAACTTGATCATCACTCCAAATCCTTATGCTTTCATCCACACATCCTCAAATCCTCAAATCCTACCCCTTTGACTAGAGCATATCAACACCTAACATATTCAAACCCAACATCCTCAAATCTTTAAATCCTAACCCCTTGATTGGGAATCATCTAATCCAACAATCTTGAATATTCACCCTTGTTATACATCGTTGACTAGGGCATCCAAAAAAAATCCAATATCTCCTAATTATCTACTCCTTTCATCCTCTCATTCTCTCTCCTATATGTTAATCTAGTATCTTCTAATCTTCTAATCTCCTAATCTTCTAATCCTCTTATCCTAATCCTCCGAATCTTCAAATATTTTCATCCTCTAAATCCTCAAATCTTCTAATCCTCTAAATCCTCAAATCTTCTCATCCACTATATCCTTAACTCTTCTAATCCTCTAATCGAATCCTCGAATCCTCAAATATCCTACTCCTCTAATCCTCTCTCCAATATCTTCTAATCCTTGCAATCCTAATCCTTTGAATCCTCAATCTTCTCATCCTATATTCCTTTTTCATCTACTAGTTTGGGCCTCTCATCTTTTGAGTGGTTACCCGACTCGTTCCTCCCCACCTAATCCCTCGAGGGGGCATCATATCACCATCCCAACATCTTTTCTTCTTTTTCTTTGAACGGTCATTACTACACAATAATCATTTAAAGAGGGGCAAAATGTAGACATCTAAAATGTTGACATGGTTATTTACGATATATTTTCCCGCAAATATCCCAAAATTACCTATATATAATATTTAATCACAAGATTAATTATTATTATTTAATCAATTTTATCATATTTACCCTTTATCATTATTTATCATTTATCCTAACATTTCATCATTAATCCTTTTTATTCATCCAATATCCCATTTTCATCATTAATCTTTTTAATCCATTATTATATCATATTATCCTAATTAACATTTTATAGGAATTTAATATTCCTACATCTCACCTACCACCTACTCTACACATCCCTAAACCTAGCCATTCCATGTAATCTCACCGTTAATGATATTTATTTAACCTAACCTAATCTAATCCTAATCCTAATCACATCCTCACACCTCTAAATCTAGAGGCTTCTATTTCTAGAATCCTCTCTAAATTTCCCTCTTTCATATTTAAAAATTCAAATATATCTCCCTCCCTCCATTGAATTTTTAATTCAATGGAGGCTTCTCTCAAATTCTAGAAATCTCCATTCTATAATTCTCCATTATTCTCATGCACTCTCCATCATTGATCTAAATCCAACATGGCTTCATCTTAGCCATTGAATCATCCAACCACAAACTATAAATCAAGCTCTCCTCCTCCATGAGATCTAGCTTGCACAAGATTGGAAAATCTTGTAAATCCATAACATCATCCATTTTATCTTAAATCATTCAATCAATCCATTCCTTCATCTTTAATCCATCAATCTATCTTTATCAATCAAGTAAAATCATCATTCATCAAAGGGGAGGTGTTGCCCAAATAATCCCATTAATATGAAGCCTAATCAATCAATCAAGAGCACATTTAAAGCAACAAGGGAGGAGTATTGAAATATTGTAGGTAGGTACATGTGTTATACTCTTCATCCCTTCTCATCTTGCTCAATCTCGGGTAGTGATATAGAGTGTTGGATTAGGAATTGATCTAGTTTGATTTCTAGTGCGCATTTTACTCTAACAACACTTTTTCATATACACCTTTATTAAGTTTAAGATTACCATAGCTTGCAGATTGAATGATAGAGAGATCTCGTAAATAGATGTTTTCATGGCATTCTATGATACCTAAGAGAATATAATTCATATAGGTCATATGTCCGGACGCACCACTATCTATAATCTATTCATTATCATTTGATACATCAGTAAGCATGATATATAACACAATAGTTTTTGTTGTGTTATTCGCCTTGTTTTAGTTTTGATTCTAATTTTTCTTTTGATTATTAATTTTCGTTCTTTTAAAAAAATTGTTAAAATTTTTCTTGTTTCAATGACAATCTTCTTCGTTGTGACCAAATTTCCCACACTTGTAACAAGTTTATTCCTATTGCTATTAGGGTTTGTTTTGAATTTTGGTTTAAAATTAGGCCTCGAATTTGGGTTCCCATTATTTTTGAATGGATCTGATTTTTGATTCTAAGATAACAATGCCTAAGATGCATTTTATTTTGAATCAAAAGTTGTTATGATTTGTTCTTCCTAAATCAAGAGCAAATAGAGTATATAAATTAGGCAAGTCAAGGTCATATTGATATTTTTAATTCAAAATAGAAACCAAATTTCTATTTTTCATGTATATTCATCTAAATTATAAAATAAAGCAATTTATCTTGAAATAATTGACAACCACAACCATCTAGTTGAGCTTTAATATTTTAATTTTTGAAAGATAATTCACAATTTTTTCATCTTCTTTCATTAGAGTGGTGAAAAGTTCCATGATTAATTTAATGATTTTTGAGAGATGATTGCCCTCGTGTATTTATTGACTTGAATTGCTTTCAAACTTCACAAGGAGAGTCTTGATGTCCGATACGGTGTAAAAATTCATCTCTTATGCTTCTAAGTATGATAGACATTGCCTCGTGTGATTTTTATAGTAATGCACTTACTTTTTCGGGCAATTGATGTCTTCCAAGAGATTCTTTTTCATACCACTAACAATATCCTAATGTTTTCTAGACATAGTTAGACTTTTAATCCAATATAACAAATGCTAACATTTGTCCCATTTAATAACCGGGATTTTTCAGAGAAATTTGAAGAAGCCATAAATTTTCGTAAAGATAAAAATAATGACAATACTAGAATGTGTCCTATTTTATGAAAAGTTGGTTTTATGATAATACGAAAAATTCTCTTTTAAAATGTTATATACTATTGTTTTATTTTAATAAAAAATAAATAAAAAGTCTATTTAAAATAGAATTCAAGACAATTACAAAAACTTTCCCTTTGTTTTGTTTTGATTTCTTCACTTAACTAATTACAACTTATGTTTCTATATGTGTGTGTGTGTGTGTGTGTGTGTGTGTGTGTGTGTGTGTGTGTGTGTGTGTGTGTGTGTGTGTGTGTGTGTGTGTGTGTGTGTGTGTGTGGTGTGTGTGTGTGTGTTTACACAAAACTTTAATATTAAGACTTTAGAACTAGACCTAGAGGGAAAACTGGTTTTGGTGATAGTTGAACCTTTGACCTCGAAGACCATAACTTTGCACCCACTTCCTGGTTGGTTGACACCTAAAGACAAGTGGATTTTAAACCACTCTTGTTCTATTTGGAAAAAAATTGTGAAGAATTTTAGGTCTTTTAATTCTATTTTATATAGATTCAAATACATGTATATCTATTGCCTAATAGCTTAATCAAACCTTGTTTTATTTTTATTATTTTCGAGATAAATATGTTAGGGTTTACATTTATTGTTTATAAATTAATGTAACTCTTTTTGTATTATTTTCACTTTTGCAAGATTTTGCATTTTAGAGGGAATGGCACAAAAGGTGGGTAGAAGGAAACCAACCTTGAGGGTTGTCGGAGTGCACATACGTTGTAGGGAATGCACGTCACCACAAAGGTCGATTAGAATTCACGCATGCCTATTAAGGTTGTTTGAAGTTCACATAGAACCGTGAAAGTTGTTTGGAACATGCACAAGCCTATGAATATTGTTTGGAACATGAATCGCCATGAAGACATGCCGCAAGGTCGTAGGGTTGAGCCGACCATGAAGCCAAAAGGAAATTAATAGGTCGTAAGGCCAAGAAAATTTCAAGTCACAAGGCCGGGAGAAATAAGGAGTCATGTAGGTAAGGATAATTATGCAATTTGAGCAATAAAAGATTGTTGGGTCATGTATGTGTTATAATATTTTTTTGTTTAACTAGCAAAATTTTGAATATGAATATTAATACAATATTGTACACCGGACTTTTGTTTGAAGATATAGGTTTGTAAATTAGTTTTAGTTTTATAGAATTTTAATTTACTAAACGAATATGGATTTTGTATTATGTCCTAGGTAAGGAAACACCCTAGAAGCAAAGATTCCAAAACTACTTCCATGTAATTTGGGTGAATT
The DNA here is from genome assembly GCA_018340775.1 of Taxus wallichiana var. yunnanensis. Lineage (NCBI taxonomy): Eukaryota > Viridiplantae > Streptophyta > Pinopsida > Cupressales > Taxaceae > Taxus > Taxus wallichiana. The sequence goes on along the minus strand of CM031233.1, from coordinate 188,108,626 downwards.
AAATTTCTTTTTACTTGGAAAACTCTATACTGAGACCTAATTCCTCTTGAAACATTCCATTAGATCCAAGTTTCTATTTATAATGTGCACATGCTTTACACATGATTTGGTACTATTTTAGAACACGTGAAGTAAAATTCAATAAAAATATTGATTGAACATAAGATTATAATAAGTTATATGGAGATATGCTAAGTAGCATAAAATATTAATTTTACATAAAGTAAAATAAATTCACATAACACATTGACTAGAGATTTAACATGGGGAAAAATCAAGGTAAAAACACCACAAAAATAAAAACACATTTCTTATTATTTGATGAATATTAAAAATATACATAAGACATCTAAATCTTCACTTCTCGCATAGAGTCCCAATAACCTTTAATTTCACAAAAGGTGTAATCAATAATGAAATAATTATTTTGCATTATCTCAATCTAAAAATGAGATCACTCTATTAAATAGGATGGTTGATGTGGTTGCACCGGTTCACTCTTGAATTAATTCATAATATTTAATTTAAAGCTCCACACTAATATATATGTAATTTGCAGCACAAGTTATATATATATATATATATATATAATTTGATGAATGATAAAAATATACCTATCACATATAAATCTTCACTTCTCGCAATAGGTTCCCAATAACCTTTAATTTCACAAAAGCGCAATCAATAATGAAATAATTATCTTACATTATCTCAATCTAAGAATGGGACCACTATATTAAATAGGGTTGGTGATGTGGTTGCATTGGTTCACTCTTGAATAAATTCATAAGATATAATTTAAAGCTCCACACAAATATCTTTGTAAGTTGTAGACAAGTTATAGGTGGCCCACTAAAGTTCACCCCACTGAATATTACATTCTATCATTCTTTTTATCATGAACAACATCTAAACAAGAAGCATGGAATGAGCTAACATGTTGATCGATGTCTCATTTTCTACTATATACAATGACACATTCAAGCAATAAAACCAGTGGAAATGAATGGACAAGTATATAATGAGCCAAAGGGTATATGAGTATGATGTGATAAATGACCGTATTAGTTGGATTTTGAGACCTTTGATAGAGAATTTGAACTTGACTTTGTAAATCATATAGTGCATTCATTGGAATAGTCGTTTTAAATTTTTGATTAGGTATAGTGAAGAAGTAGTAGATGCAATAAAAGGAACAAAAGGAGGTTAAAAACCTTAAGAGGTACTAAAAAAATTAGATGGTTAGGATGAAGGAGATTATGAATATTGTTGATAACATAACACTTGAGAACCTACATAATTATTCTAAACATTTGAAGGAATCACATTACGATAATGAAGGCAAGGAGTAGAAGCATTGATCTTATTTGACAACATGACATTTTTAGACGAATAAAGGGTAATGAGATCTTCACAAACAATTTCTTTTAAGACATTCATAATTATAAAGAGAGTGGCATGATTTCACATATCATATTTCTCAATAGTATTAATTGAAACATATCCATTGTTTTCTTCTAATTTGGTCTTTCAATCAAAATATGTATCATTTGCGTTCGAATATAATTTTGAAGGGCTATATCATTCATAGAACAAGCATGCTAATGAACAACTAACTCCATATTATTCCTTCGTGGTATGCTATTTTCAAATTTTACCAAGGGAGAAATATGATATGCACATCTAGGATGAAATCCATATTGTTGTAACTTACTTTATATAGTACTAACATATTTTTCCTTGTTAATTAACCCTCCCATGTTGAAATTTTCCATTCCATAAACATTAGCTTGAAAAATGCATATAAGGGAAGAGCCATGACAAATAAACTAGCGTTTGGAATGTAACATATGAGAGCCTAGGATAATAAATTGGAATAAATGAATAACAAGCCCCGAGACAATTAAATATATCATGAAAAATGAGATCTTAACTCGAAAGGAAATAAAGCTTGCAAGAAAATATAGGTTCACAAAAATATAGCTATAGAGAGTGGTTACGAGTCACACACACACAAAAATCTAGCTATAACACATTATAATTTAGATCTAAATAGATATAAACTAGTCAATCAAATCTAATTGCATGAATAGAATTTATTTATATTATAAGATAAAAATAACAATTATTTTCTCGGGTAAATTAGGTTTGCAATACAATGCATTGGTTTGTGTGAAACTAAGGAAACAAATTCCTAACACGTGGAAAATAACAAGTTTGATTAACAAGACATATCCAACCCCAAGATCGAGCAATATAAAACACACTAACCATTTCTAAAATGAATATAAAAATGGGTGCATACATGTTTTGCCTATAAATTTTGAAACTAATTTTATAATTTTAAACACCTAGATTTGATATATAAATATCACTCACATTTCTTGATTATGTTTTGAATCATAGGGAAATTGCTCCTCATTTATCAAAAACCTAATCTAGCCTAAAAATGGAAAGATCCATTAAATTTGGGGATGTTAATAGGGAATATGTCATCCCTCCATTATTCGTATCCCCTCATGTCTTGAACAAAATCACATTCAACATTTGACATAAAGTCAACAAACAATCCAATGAATGTAAGTGTCTGACCCTTATCTTTCAATGCATATAACACAACTAGTATATGCTACAACGCTCCCTAAATGCTTGAATACTCCTTTTGGCACAAGGACATGTCAAAAATAGAATAAAAACATTCTTTGTTGTTACAAATTAAAGGTTGTTTTCTTGTGATCCTCCGTGTCCTCAATGCACTAGTGTACCTTTGTATTTATAAACTTCTTGAGTTCAAAATAAGATTCTTTTGACATGCAAAATGATATAAACTAAGATAAAAAGCATTAAAACATGGGTCGTAGCCTTGAGGAACCTATACCTTGTGTAAAAATGGCCCATAGGATAAATGATTATTTCACGTGTAAAGTACATAAATTTTAGGACTAGAACGTTCTCCACGTAAATGAAAATACATAAAATAACAAAAAATAGGGGTAGAGCTAAAGAAATCTAGGAAAAATAAAAATAGAAGGGGATGATCCAAACAGAGCCCACGCGGAAAAGAACAAAAAATCAATAAGAGGAAGACAAGGTTGAAAGTGTTGAAAACAAAAAAAAAAAAAAATGAAAAGTCGATCAATACAATGAAAATTTTCTAACGAGAGCCTAACTTGGACCATTAATCAATAAAAACGTAAACACTCTAAGACCAATTTACCTAGTGGCACATAAAAATTTAATGTCTACATCTAAATATAAGTTAAAGAGAAGATCCATATCACTATATTTGAACTAAATTACCTATACATAAATACAATAATAAAATAATAACATTAAATAATACCATAAAACCATTTTTACATATCTAACTAAATCCTTTTAGATGTTTACACAAACCTAACATTACAACCAATTAAAGGTTTATCATCAAATTTGAGACAATGAAAATAATTAAATTGCATTGTCGCTTTAAATAAAAAATTCACACCATTTGGTGTTAACTAATGGTTACTAGAATCAACATAAAATAAAATTAAGAATTAATGATTTGTTGATGCAGAGCATCATCAAACATAACTAACCCATTGTGTTAGAATCAAGCAAATATCATACAACTTGTCGAAACATACAATTTAGTTCACTTTCTCAAGTCAAGAAACCTTGCTTCAACATACAATTTTTTGATTAAAAGCTCAATTTGGAAAATGCAATCACTTCACCATGTTTCTTAGACACAAACCACACTATTTAAACTATCACAATCAACCAAAATCTTCAATTACACTTCTTTCTCACAAAATTTTCATTTTTGGCTTCTTAAGGATAAAAACTAGTGAAAACTCACCGAGAGAAATCTATAGATCCCCAAAAGAATCTGAAATTACTTTTGACTACCCTTTATTCCCCTTGAGGCTTGTGTCAAATATTTTGTCTCAATTCTTAATACAACTCACTCAATCATCACCACTTAGTCTTAGCTTGTCACACTCTCTACTAGCCCTTCCTCTAAGGTTTTTCTTGTACAACTTTTAATATGATGACTATTTAAGCAAACCAATCACCTTATGAGATACCCATTTCCCTGTTTCAACTCCTTACAACTTTTCAAGATACCTTCCTTTGTTAATATTCTTTCAAATCTTCTCTTGTCAGTTATCAACTAGGTCTCAAGATTGTATCCTTGCATTTGAGAGAAAAATGTTAATCCTATCAAGCTTGTGGGGACTCCTTTAGCCTCAAAACTTGAATATTCCTTGATTACAAACTTCTAAGATAATTTCTTAACAAGTTTAGCTTCTAATTCTTTGAGAGAATCCATCAACCATCTCTATTTATTCAAACCCTATTTAGGGCATCTTAGATTGTTCGGTAAACTTCCATCTTTCATAAAATGCTTGATTATTTCTTCAAGACCAAAATATTCTACAGAGATCTATACCCACCTGGAAAAGCTTATTATCTTACCAATAAAAGCATATCCCTTCTTGCATTTGAGAAATGACCTTTTTCTTCACTATTTTAAGCTGTCGAGTATGTTCATATTAATGTTTACAAGATACAAGCTTGTCTAACACTTATCTTCATGTCTAACTAGATACAAATATGGCCCTCTTCTGTCTCTTAAGGAAATATTTAAGGTTTAATTATGATCACAATTTTGTTTAGGATGGAAAGAAAGTTCATGCTTCTAAATTGCTCCTCTCACAACCTTTTAATCACCACCTACAGGCTTATCATGAGACTGTCATGAAATGAGACAACATATTGACTCTCCACCTTATAATTCTTCTTCATAGATCTCTAATAATCTCCTAGATGTATTCTTGAAAGTTTGAATCTATACCTTTCTCTTAAGACCTTCAATAGTTGACATTTCTTGTAATTAACCTTTCAAAATCATCATCTACATGTAGGGCACAAGACTATCATAAGTATATATTCACCGAAACCTCATCTTACAAATATTCTCTTTGGATGATAATGGTGGCTCCATGAGGATGATTTATACAAGTTTTAGTTCCGAATTTATATTCGAGTCTCCAAACTATCTTGCCTCTAAAAACCGTAAGAGGGTTTCACAATCATGCGAGATACTTCAATCCTTAGCCAAATTAATGAAACTTGCCTTCATGGTCTAGAAATTTATCATTAAATCTGTATTCATCCTTGAATAAGTCTAGTTTAATAGGAAGACCAATAATCATCCATTCATATAAGAAAATGAGACTTTTCCTTATTGTGCTAATTGAGAGAGACAAGGATATACCGTCAACAACCATTTATTATCAACCATAGTGAAATATTTCTTATCCAAAGCTTTTGAGGAACTATTGGGACTCGTGCATCGACTAATCACCCTTTTTATTCACATTTATTAACTACAAGATCATGTTCCTATTTGAGTATTAAGTTCCAAGTTGACTATGTAAGAAACTTAGCTCCAACTTTAATCTCCTTGAAAACATTTTATTAAATTGCCTATGTCACCTTGGGTAGTGTTCGCAATAATCGCTAAAAATAAACCCGATCTTTCTTCCTCCCCTACTCGAGTTGGAATCTAATCGCCCTCAAGGCAAGAACTTTGATGAAAAATCATATTGTGACTATCACCGATGTAATGGGCACTCTACCAATTGATGTTTCAAGCTTAAACATGTAATTCAAGACTTAATCGTTTATGAAGAAATTTAATGGGATGATCTTACTATGTCTAAACCTACAAAAGATAATGATAAGTTTGATATATTCAATGAATCACTTCCCAAACATGAATCGGTTACTTCTGAGGCAACTACTAATCCCACTTATCAAGTGGTTCCACCTCCATAATGTAATGATGTTCCTCTAGACTTTCTTTTTGGTGGTATAATTATTTTACCACCAGTCATTACCTTTACTTGATGCAAACTTCCATGCTTCTTTCACATTTTCAAGGCTTCACATTGATATATCTATTGACAATCAAACTCTCAATACTATAATGATCAATCCTAATTTCAATCATAATGCATGTTTTCTTGCACTCTTGTGTTCCATTGCCTTTTTATTATCTCAAATAAGGCATAGTTCACCTACTTCCTACGAGCATATAAATATTATCATCACAGTTGAGGCTCTCGTTATCTACATGTCATTTGTTATAGCATCAAAAATCAAGCATTGTCGGATGATCTTGGTTATTCGTTGACTAAAGGCTATTAGGGTTATTCCATCCACCGTGCATTAATGTGTCAAATCCATACATGAGCATTAGGTTATCACTATTTAACTTATTCCACCTCGGACCCCTTTACATATTTTTCCTTAAGCCTCACATGTCCCTATAAGTAGTGCATACCCCATTCCGGTTAGGATTATGCCTAGTCCACTTATCAAAATTCCTCCCATATTTAGTGATGACAGCCTTATGGTTTTTCACACACTCCAAGTTCTAGTCTCATTCTTTTACCACTCGACTATTAGACCAAATAGGTTTCCTTAAATTTTAATGTGCATCACTCACCCTCGACGTATCCCTAGGTCTCATAGTCCACCACATAAGACTGTGCCATCAAATAGGGTTCATGGTACATTAAACATCTAGGTCTCCTCATAGGTCCATTTCACCTTCTACATGACATGAATCCTTAAGACACAACTTTCCTACCCACGAGTCACACACATGGTCTCATATGACACTAGTCTCTTGATTCACTATCATATGTTTCCTTCGCTCACCGTGGTAGATATTGGGCATTTACTCAACGTGCTAATTGGATAGACTATTTTGTAGAAAAATGAAATGATTTCATTGAAGTGCTAGAAAATAACTATTATCTAATGAGGAATTGTGATGACTAACACATCAAGTTTTCACAATTGCATCGAGGCCATTATTAAATTGTTCATGAATATGTGGACACCTTTCACTCACTTGTTAAAAACTGAATAATTAAGAAATCTAAGCAAAATATTATGTTGAAATATAAATCAAACGTAAGACCTTATATTAAATCCAAAGATGGAATTCCTACTTATTTCTTATTTAGGGGAAGTTTACAAATTTTCTTGTAAATTTGAAGCAAAAGACACGCTAAAGTATAAGCTAGTGGAATCTAAATCTCAAGACGAGTTGTAGTAAAATAATTTCAAGTTTGGAATGAAAATAATCCTAAGCAAGGAAATTACCCTTCACACTCTATTCAAAATAAGGAATAATGTTCAAGTGATAAAAAAATCTAAGAATAGATAGTTTTGTATAACTATTCATGTTTATAACATACACTCAATAGATGAATGTTGTGTTATGGAAAATCTACTTACATAAATCAAAGTATCTAGTACTACCATAAAGTGACACTTGATAAAGGAAATCAACTCATTAATTATGATCCCAATGCCATGGTATATATGGAAAACATTTCCACTTCATCTAATTCAAATTCGGAGGAAGAAGAACATTTGTTCCATTCTCAAATGTGGGTCAATACATAAGCCATACATTTCATACTTGGCAAAATAAATAAGAAGAAATTGATTATCTTGAAGATGTTAAAAGATTTAACTTACCACTAACTCCTCACCCACAACAATATTAAATTAGATGGATTGAATTGATAATCGAGAAACACATTACTAAATAATATTGAATCTAATGTAGAAATAAAGTCCTTCTAAGATGTAGTTCTCTGCGATGTCACATACCTATATGTATATAATGTTTTACTTGGTCAACCATAATTTAAATTTAACATAATTTTTTTGAGGTAAATCGTGATCGAATGTTTTCATATATGTTGGTGATATGATACCACACATCATAAGTAGTCCCTAAGCTCCTACTCATTAGTATCAAGCAAAGCTGCAAGAAACTAGTCAACTCTAAAGCAATAAGTTTCTACTCCCAATTATCAAATATAAACATAAACACGTCCTTAAAACTTTTATTCATATCATGGTTCCTTCAAGAGATGTGCATATAATACACACCATATTAAAAGAATAAGTGGATACTTTTTAGTCATGAAGGAAGTGCCTACACATTGTGTAGTAAAATGTACTATTGATTTGATCCCAATACCACATCTCCCTAATGTATTTATATACTACATATCAATTTTGGAGAATGAAGAGATTAAATTTTTGATCAATTAATTCATTGATAAGGGTAACATTAGGCCCAATTCGTTTCCTTATAGAAACCCAATTACACTTGTATTAGAGAACGACAACACATGAAGGATTTCCATTTATTGTCAAGATCTCAATAAGATCAAAGTGAAGAAGCATATCCTCTTCCAAAAAGAAAAGTTATATTGGACCATATTTTGGTGTTAATTTATTTTCCAAAACTGATCTTTGGTGTTATCAAATCCCTAATAAACCTATAAACATATGGAAGACAAAATTTAAAGCTAAGGAAGAATTATTTTGAGTGGTTGATTATTCCCTTTGGTTTTATTAACATGAAAGTGGCATTCACGTGGATGATGAATGAAAATTTATGGCCTTTATAGATTCATTTGTTGTAGTCTACCTTAGTGACATCCTAATCATTGACAAAAATGGGATGAACACTTGTTTCATATTCAACAAGTGCTCACACTCGATAATAACAAAATCTATTTGTTACCGTGGATAAAATTATTTTCCATGTGGTAGATCCAATATATGGGATACATAGTAGATGTATAAGGAATTCACGTGGACCTAATAAAGATCCTTATCATCTAAGAATGACCCAAAGTGAAGAATCTCAAAAATTTCCACAACTTCTTCACGTCATAAATTTTCCACTCAAGGATTTTACTTTATTTTCTTACATAGTTGGCCATCAATTAGGTTACTAAAGGTGATATCAACACAACCTTTGTATTATCAACTATACAACATAAAGTATTTAAATAATTTAAATGAAGAATATGTTCCACACTATTTCATGTGTTACTTTATCTTCTACAACCATTCAAGACAAATATTGATGCATCTAATCAAGGGTTTGAGGTTGTCTTAACTCAACACGGTCACTCAATTGCTTGCCATAGTAAAAATATTATTGCAATGGCAAGAGACTATCTAATATATGATTGTGATATTTATGTTATTATTCAAGCATGTAAGAATTAGAATCTTTATATCTTGGTAAAATTTACTATGATCCACATTGATCACAATCATGTTAAGTTCTTGACACTCAAAATAATTTAGAGAAAGAGAAACATCATAAATGATCTTCTTATCTTCAGTAGTTTCATCTCAACATCAACTATAAAAAGGGAAGTGTCAATCCAATACCTAATTATTTATGTTGACCTCTTGTTTAAGCTCTCCTCATAATGCTTGATGGTCGTAAACATAAAGTAAACACTTTGGTTTAAATTTTATCACTTGGATCTCGAACGTCATATACATCTATCATAAATTTCTTATTAGTAAGTTAGTTATGAAATTATACATGTAAGATGGACTCCTATATCTCTTTAGTCAATTGTGTGTACCATTTAAGGGAGAGAGAAAAAAACTAACATGGGAAGCTCAATTTAGTAAGGTCGTAGAAACTTTGGAGTTGCAAAGATCCCTAAGGTTCTTCAAAAATACTTCTTTTAGCCACATCTCAGGTCATATGTCATTATATACATTAGGTATTGTCCCGCATGCACAATTACCAAATTTATCAACAAGAAACAAGGTATGTATATAACTTGGTTAGTTCTAATGAGAGTGGGAATCCATTTCCATGTATTACCTCTCGAGCTATTTTATGCTACATGTGGTGACGATTATGTTTATGTAGTGGTCAACAAATTATCGGAGATGGTAATTCTTATATCTTATAAAAAATCTATTTCTGATATGGAATCTACTAAGTTGTACTTATGAATTTGTTTGGGTCAATATTGGATATCCATAAACTATCGTATTTGATAAGGACACGAGATTTTTGGGAAATTTCATAAAATCACTATAGTTTATTATGGACACAACATCGAATAAGTATACCCATTCCTTCCCACACTAACATAATGAAAAAAGTGGTTATTAAGATTATTGCAGATCTTCTTTGAATGTGTAATTCGAAGAAACAACACACATGCGAAGAAGGATTTTCTTTTCATTCAAGACATATACAAAAAGTTATCGGCTTCTTTACAAGACACAAAAGTTTTTGGCTTTGGTTAAGTTTACAACCACTTGTGCCCATTGATGTAGCTCATCCTATATTTCCAATAATTGTACCAATTCCCTAAACTTAAAAATAAAGTTGATAAAGTTGTTAAGTTCATTGAGAATATGAACACATTCAAAAACAAATACGAACCATTACACAATATAAAAATGATAAATAAAAACAACGCCATGACAAACAAATGATGTCACAAACTTTTCAAGTTAGTGATTGGATATGGATTTACTTATAGAAGAAAAGACTTACATTACCTTTGTGTAAGCTTCATTCACTTCGATATAAACCATATACCATCACCAAGAAATTAGGAAATAACCCTATCTCGATTAGTCTTCCCATCTACCTTGGGCTGAATCTAGTTTTGAGTGATGACTCTTGTCCCACCAATTTATACCTTTGTTGGAGACGTTAGACGTTGTAAAAACTCTTTAATAACTAAAAATCAATCATGAATGCAACATGCCAATAAAAATGTATTAATACACTAGTTACACTTGGTCAAAGAGGAAAGATAACAAAAGATACATATCTTATAGATCATAAAATTATGTCAAACACCTTCCTGTGGGAAGATGGTTCTTAAAATATCAATTTGTTAGTAAGTTTCCACACCTTCTTCCAACTATACATAACAAGGACCATTGCTCTTTAGGAGGGGTGACAAATTTAGGATGATGTGAGACCTCAAATATCTTTTGATTCATGATGGTGCTCTATATTGTGATTTAATTTCACTAGTGATTTCAATAACATACCTCACACCTGTGCAAATCATGAGGTGTAAACTCCTTGGCAATACTACACACTTCTACATATGTTTGTAGTGTCAACAATGCATCAGGCATCTTTGTAGTACAACCAAATGAAGATGATGGATTAATGGTTGGTTATGGAGTGGTTGTAATGGTTTAGTGAAAAATCCATATCATTCCTTGTATATTAATGCATATTTCTATTCTTGTTAGGCATAAAGTTAGAGTTTTTGGCATAAGGAATACATAGGGTAAGTGCATGGAAATGGGGGCCAAAAGGGGGTCAAAAAGGGACACATTTTTCCTAAAATCAGTGAAACTTGAACTTCATCGAATAATTCGCATGCATATGCTCAAAATTGACGAAGTGATAAAAAAGGTATCGTAGAGCTTGGAATCTAGTTTCTAAACTATTATTTTTTTTAAATGGTGGAGATTAAGAAGGTCAAATGTGGTGCGCACACAAAGTATGTTTATTTTTGTGTCAAAAAGATAAGAACCTATTATGTGTGCACCCCCATTTTTTGAGTTTTATAAATTATTTTTCAAATCCCTTCAATAGAAAGTTAGGTAATTCCATGTACAAGGTCCCACTAATTTTTCATAATTTTTGGATGAATATATAATTTTTTAATTAATTTTCAAAGTGCACACATCTCGAAAAATGAAATATTGGTGTGTACACCCCCATAACTTTGAGAAAAAAGTCATTTTTTCCTTTCTTTTAATGTGTGTAGAATGGAGTTTTGAAAAGGAGTTTTTTTTTGAAATTTAGATGAAAAAATCATAAATTGTGCACCAAAACATATGCATAGGTTTTCGCAAGAAAAGAAGGCACTAGTAAAAGAAATTATGGATGAAAGCCTTAAACTAATCAAATTTTAGAAAGAAGCATATCGTCACCAAGGTAAAACCGAGCTTGATGTTATAGTATAATTTTTTTGGAATATTATGTTATAACGCATTTTTATCGGGGTGTACACATGATATTTTGTTATTTTTGTAAATCATGATTTATTCATGGATTACACAATCCAAGCCATAGGGTAGGATATCCAAGGCAAATCCAAGCCTATGGATTGGGATTCCCAAACCCATAGAAGGAGAAACACGCTCATGTTCTTGTGTGTTATGTGACTTATATGTGTATGTGACGTGATTCTATTTGCAAAAATAAATGTTTATGTATAAGAAATAATAAAATAGAAATAACAAAATATAAATAATAATAAAAGAAAAACTTATACTTTTCAATTTATTTTAGTAAATATTAGATGTTAGGGTCACTCTGCACCTTATGGAACTAGTCTCACAACTCCATCTGTCATGGTTTAGAAGATAGTTTTTCCTATTTAATCTAGTAAGACATAAGTATTTTTCAGATTTGAGCATTCAACCTTTTCAAGCTTTTAGGGTTTAAATGATACAATTGATATTTGGTTTTTGAAAGAATATTTGCATTTTTAGGTTTTGGGGCCTTTTGGATTGGTTATTAACATTTGTAGGAGTGTTTAGGAATATTTAGGAAAGGTTTACTCATTTAAGGACAATCTTCTCAACAATGGGTTTTCTAGGTGCAGGGAACAAACACTCTAATGGTGAAATTTGACTTCTTCAGATGATTTTGGGAGCTCCGTAAGGAGTTAGGAGGAAAAAAATAGGCATTGGAAAGATATGTGAATCCTATACATGTTGGTAACATCATTTTTCTCTAAGACTTGAAGGTTTCATGAAGAATTTCAAGATAGTGTAGCTACCCCTTTCGGTTCCAGACAAAAATGGCCCTAAATTTGTAAGCACTAGAGAGATGGTCACCACATGGTGATAGGTTAATATTTGTAAACATTGATAAGTACCTCATGGGAATGGGTACTATCATAAATAGACTATTATTTACCATGGGTAAGGATCTCATGAGGATGGGGCCAAATTTTGTGAGTTGAAAACACCTTCCTAACACCTCGGGTTGTGTTTTTGAGTGACAAAACTTCTAACATGAACTTTAAACCCTAAACCATAAATCATAAACCATAAAATCAAACCGTAAACCCTAAACCGTGAACCATGAGGCCTAAACCCCAAACCCTAAACCATCAAACCTTAACCCCGAGCTGAACCCTTAACCCTAATCCATGAACCCTAAACCCCGAGCCCTAAACCCTAAACCATAAACCCTCAACCCTAAGCCCTAAATCCTAAACCTTAAACCCTAAAACCTAAGCCTTAAACTCTAAACACTAAACCTTGAGGTGTTAACCCTAAATCCTAAACCTTAAACATTCAACCCACAACCCTACACCCTAAACCCTTAACAAAGAAGCCCTAAATCAGTAAACCCTAAACCCTAAACCCTCGACATTGAATCATAAACCCTAAACCATAAATCCTGAATAATAAACCCTAAACACTAAACCCTAATCCTTAAACCATGAGCCCTAAAACCTAAACCCTAAATCTTAAGGCCTAAACCCTAAACCCTAAACACTAACTAATAAACCCTAATCCTGAACCCTAAGCGATAAACCTTAAATCCCAAACCATGAACCTTGAGGCCTAATCCCTAAACCCTAAACCTTGAACCTTAAACTCTGAACTCTAAACCCTAAACAAATTTATGGGTATTTCTAGGTCTAGTGGATTAGGATACCGAACAAATTTGGGTAAGTGCACTAAGTGGGTGGCCCCAGAAAAATGGATCAAAACCCGAAAAATAAATGAAACATTTGTGTTTTTGTAATAACGTGATTGCATTATGGTTTCCTAGGTGCGACAATTCATGAACCTAAAATACGTACACATTATAACGTGATCGTGTTATAACGCGTACACGCGTTTCTATGATCACAAAGTGCCTACACGTTTTTCTCTATATGAAGTTTGTAAGGGCTAGAAGGAGTAATATTATTTCTTTATACTTTTATTAGTTCTTATTATTTAAATTTATTTTATTAAATATAAGATGTTAGGGTCGCTCTAAATCGATGGAAGTGGTCTTGTAGCTGGCGCTTATAATCTAGAAGCTAGTTTTTCAAAATCTAATCTGGGTAATACTTATTCATTTTCAAGATTTCAACAATGACCTAAAACTTTCAGGCCATATATATTATAGTCGGTCTTTGTTTTGGGAAAACATATAGTTAATTTGTAGGTTTTTTGACCTTCCGGATTGGATTTTGGCACTACCATTGCTTGAATTTGTACCAATTTTAAAATTTGGTCCATAATTCACTTTAGTGACCATGAATCAACTCTATGATGCTTGTCTACTTCTTGCTAAAATAAGATCATCACTTTCTAGAAAGAGGATTACTCCCTGAATGAGATTCTTGTCCTATGGAAAAAATGAGGTGATTGTAATGTGCCTCCTCTTTAAGGTGTGATCACACTACTAGGTGTTGAATGAGTTTTTACGAATAATACCAAGTGAATTACATCAAGTGAACTCAGATGATTTCTCATTCTTATAAACATGATGCTCCATATAAAGATCATGCCTTCACCTTTCCTGGCTCTAAAAGCATCCTTTCATGGAATCAAATTCAAGATTATCATACATGTTTTTGCTCATATGTATCTCATGGAAATAAACAATGTATTAATACTATACACATGACATAGAAGATGAGGGTTTAGGGTTTAGGGTTTAGGATTTAGTGTTTAGGGTTTAGGGTTTTTGGGCTCAAGGTTCAAGGTTCAAGGTTTAGGGCTCACGTTTTAGGGTTTAACATTTATGGTTTAGGGTTCAAGGTTCATGTTTAATGGTTTAGGACTTAGGGTTTACGTTTCGTATTTTGGGTTTAGGGTTTAAGGCTAAGGGTTAAGGGTTTAGGGTTTATGGTTAGAGTTTTGGGCTCAAGGTTTAGGTTTAGTGTTTAGGGTTTAGGGTTTAAGGGCTTAGGGTACATGGTTTAGGGTTTAAGGCTTAGGAATCAAGGTGCGGGGTTCAAGGCTTATGGTTTAGGGTTTAGGGTTTAAGGTTTAATGCTTAGGGTTTAGGGTTTAATGTTTAATGCTTAGGGTTTAGGGTTCAAGGTTCAATGTTTATGGCTCATGGTTTGGGGTTCAAAGTTACGGGTTTAGGGTTTAGGGTTTAGAGCTTGAGTCTTTGGATTTAGGGTTTATGGTCAAGGGCTAAAGGCTCAAGGTTAAAGGTTTGGGGTTTAAGGTTTAGGGTTTAGGGTTTAGCATATATAGTTAAGGGTTATGGATTAAGGATTTAGTGTTCAGGGTTTAGGGTTTATTATTTTGGTATCAAACTTTAAGGTTTATAGTTTAGGGTTTAGGGCTCAAGGTTAAGGGTTGAGGGTTTAAGGTTTAGGTCATAGAGTTCAGGGTTTAGGATGTAGTGTTTAGGGCTCAAGGTTAAGGTTTTAAGGTTTAGGGTTTAGGACTTACAACATACGGCTTAGGGTTAATGGTTTAGGATTCAAAATTAAGGGTTTATGGTTTAGGTGGTGTAGGGGTTCTACAAAATTTGTTCTCCTTACTAATATTAATGGTGGATACTTCAAGAATACAAACCCTTTTATGAACACTTAGAATTTTGGTGGTTATCATCCCAATCCCCTGCAAATGAGGACCTTATCTCCAACTTCAACTCTTATACACTTCAATAATAATGTTAGCTCTATACCACTATCATAATGCTTGCTCTCATCTATCCACTATAGGCATGAAACATGAGATTACCTTGTCTTACTTGGTATCTTCATTGTTCTTGCATGCTCATCTCCTTGTTACCATTATCTCTATAATATTATTACTACCCTACATATCCTGATTCATCAAAACAGTCACAAAACATACCTTATTCCTATCACTCAAGCCTAGGTCTAGATATGCCTCTTAGGTCTAGATGCTCAAAACCATAATATAGGATTCTCACCACCCTCAACACTCCTAAGACATTTTGTCTAGCCTATTACAAGGTGTTTAGACCCAATTCACAGTCATATTCTTCTCTCTCACCTACAATCTCTCCTTGAGGCCTTATTAGCTTGTAGCCTTCTCAACACCTAAATGCCCTTTTATCTCACTTTCTCATGAACCAACCCCACAGGCTAATTGATGATTATATGACCCTTTACCAAGCTCTCACTCATACCTAAAATTCACCTCATGTTACTTTGTACAAAATTGCACTTCCTTTGTAAAGTGGGGTGCCAATTAGGTCTATTTTGACCCCTAAACATAACAATACACACTTATGGCCATAATCTCACCTGAGTATTAATGGATCCACTTCAAGAATGCTATGGAGAGGGTGTCTATAAATTTTGGTGGCTTGGCTCCATCATTTGACCTTCCATGCACCTTAATTCCTCTTTTCCACTATACCTATACAACATGACCTGCAAAACCTGAACGAACTTGCTCACACGTGCAAGTTGGATCCTGAAACTCCACAAATATTTATTCTTCCCCAAGATAGAAATGATCCTAAAATATCATTGATTTTTGATGGATAGAATTATAGTTAGGTGATGCCCTAGTTAGGGTCCAAGAGCAAGAAACTTAGGCTACATGTCATTGTATGATGTTTCAAGAGCTACAAAAAATTGGAGGCACTCCATTTATCCTCCCTCAAATTTCTATGCCTTCACAGAGATCAACAAGCTCTCCCATGGTGACTGTCCTACTCTCATCTCTCGGCTTGGGATATGGGTTTTAATTGAATTCATGTAAAACAACAATAAACACACAAAATAATAGCTCGTTTTTAACTTTATCCACTCATGACAACTTATTACATATCTTTATAGGCTTAATTAGGCCCAAAACACCAATTCATACACCTAAACTACATGTTTACGAGCTTATTCATCTTTCACATTCACCTACCAAGTAAAACACTCATATACACCTAGTCAATCATGTTGAAATGTTCTCCTATGACCTTATAGCATTTTTTCCTTGATGCTCCTGCATCATTAGGGTTTAGGGTTTAACGGTCAGGGTTTAGGGTTTATGTTTTAGTTTTTTGGGTTTAGGGTTTAGGGTTTGGGGTCAGGGTTTAGGGTTTATGATTTAGTTGCTAGGGTTAAGGGTTTAGCATTTAGGGTTCATGGTTCATGGTTCATGGTTTAGGGTTTAGGGTTTTAGGGTTTCTTGTTTAGGACTCGGGGTTTAGGGTTTAGGGTTTAGGGCTTAGGGTTTAGGGTTTATGATTCAATCTTTAGGGTTTAGGGGTTAATGTTTAGGTTTTAGGGTTTAGGGTTTGGGGTTTGGGGTTTGCATGGTCGGGGTTTATGATTTAGGATTTAGTTAATAGGGTTTAGGGTTTAACATTTATGGATCATGGTTTGTGGTTTAAGGTTTAGGGTTTAGGGCTTATGGTTTAGGGTTTAGGGTTTAGGGATCATGGTTCAGGGTTTGGGGTCTAGGGTTAAGGGCTCAAGGTTTAGGGTTTAGGGTTAAGGTTTAGGGCCTAGGGTTTAGGGTTTAGGGTTTTGATTGTAGAATTTAAACGCTAAAAGATTTAGGTTGAATGCTGAAATCCTGAAAATTACCTATGTATTGACCAAATTATACTATAAAAACTATCTTCTAAACCGTGATGATGGAGCTATGAGACTAGTTCCATAAGGTGCAGAGTGACCCTAACATCTTATATTTACTAAAATAAATTTAAAGTATAAACTTTTCATTTATTATTATTTGAATAATAAAATTTAAATAATAATAAATGAAAATCTTATACTTTAACATTTATTTTTGTAAATAGAAGCATGCCAAAACCACATATCATGCTTAACGGTCGGGTAGGCATACGCGTTATAAAGACATACACATTATGTTTTTTTACTTTTCCAAGCCATGCCTCAAGGCTTGGGGATCTGGTTTGGATCCCCAAACCCGAGGCATGGACTGCAAAAACACAGCAAACAACGTGTTTTTGCAAGAAAATGTAAAATTCTCTCTTCCTCCATCATAAATCAATATAAAATGATCGATTCGTTTAAAAAAAATTATACCATGATGTAGAGTAGAGTTTCTACTTTCCAAAAATATAATTTTTCAATTTTTTTGACTAATTTAAGGTGTCCATATTATTTATTTTCTAACAATGCATTTTTATAGCTATTTTTTAAAGTTTAAACATGTCTATCTTTTATTGTATATATATTTTTTGGCTCGTAAAAATTGAATTTTTAATTCTAGCCCAAACTAGGCCTAATTCTATACACATAAAAAAAACAATGTAATTTTTGATATTTTTTGAGGTAGTTGGGGTGGGGGCACGGTCAGAGCTTTGTTATGTTTTAAAATTTAAAAATTTTGTACTAGAAAAATCATTAAAAAAATTACTCTCTAAAAAATCTAAAAAGAATGTAGCCCAAACTAGATGCTAATAGTTATCTTTCTACCAAATGGTCTTCAAAAATATTAAATGGTGCTCAAAAATGGTGGGCTTACATGAAAGTCACTATGTTTATGTTTTTTTATAAAAACATGAGAACTTGTTGGCATTTTAGTTATATGACCCACTTAAACTTATCCTTTTTCAACTAAATTTAATAGCTTAGAAACTAGACTCAAAATGCTACGATTCATGTTTATACAACATCTTCCAATTTTGAGTGTAACTATTTTAAAAACTCATACAAGTTGAAGTTTTTTTCCTTCGTAAATATCGTCCACTTAAGACCCCCTTTTGGCCCCCTAACTTAATGCACTTACCCATTTGATCACTTTTTACGATCTTTTGAATAATTCTTTTAGTTGCAAGTTGTCGGGAACAAAGATTTCATTCGAAGAACAAAGCTTGATATGTCCAGTGCTTGTGTACGTTGACAATTTGTGAAGATTTTTTAGGTTCAATTTTATTTTCCAAGATGCATTACTCCCATGGTTGAAAACATTTCTCCAGATATAGCAACATTTTGATTCAAACACTCGATGATTCCTAAATGTCCAATCCTGCCATAGACCCCAGTAGTCCTCTATCCTTGGATATAGGGAGACACCATTACTAAGATAAACTAGACACTTTCAAGGAAGAAGAGGTTCTTGTGAATATGAACATGTATCAAAGTGAATCATGAATGTGAATATGAGCATGTGGTTATTTTTTCCATCTTCCAATGGGTCATCCTGGCTTGCATAATACCATACATGGAAATATGAGAAATGTGAAATTTGTTTCAGAGTGTGAAGAAATTGACATTCAATAGCACAAGTATATGTGGGGAGAAACATGTTTGGTAGAGATGTGTAATATATGAGGTTTTTTGATCCTTGTAGTGCAGAAGATCAAGAGTAGTTTTCACTTTGTAATCACTACACTGTAGACTAGAGGGATTTTAAACAATCTCTAGGTTTCCTTGTGGTTGTCATGCCCTCCTAGTCGAGTCATCAATAAAACTAAAGTATAAGATTCACATATCTTTCCATTGCCTATTTTTTTCCTCCTAACTCCTTACAAAGCTCCCAAAATCATCCAGAGAAATTAGATTTCACAATTAGAGTGTTTGTTCCTTAAACATTGAACCATAAACCCTAACCCCGAGCCCTAAACCCTAACCCTTGAACCCTTAAACCTAAACCTTAAACCCTAGGCTCTAAACCTTGAACCCTAAAACCTAAACCTTAAACCCTAGGCTCTAAACCCTAAACCCTAAACCCTAAACCATGAACATTTTTCATATCGGTTATTGAGTATTGTCATTGAAGAGGGCAACTCCCCTGTCAAATCGGTTATTTAGTATGACATGGAAGATGAGAAAAGAAAATGAAAGTTGGAGAATTAGATTTCATGGGTAATTAGTACTAAGTATCAACAAGACTAATATGGCTTCGACTACTTGACTAGGAGGGCATGACAATATTAGGACCATATTTCCTAGTCTCGTGCCTAAAACCATCATTGAGTCTGCTTGTACAAAATAAGCATAACAACATGGGAATGACTAAGAACACACATGGGTTATCAATCGCCTAGTAAATCTTTCTTGTTTAGTTTTGAATGGGAGTTAGTTGGCCTACGGCTTAGTGACCTTCCATTCATTGATAATTCCTTTTATGATAAACCCATGGATGCTTTCAAAAGCACCTTATAAAAGACAGGGTAGTCATCAATCCTAGTGAAGGGTGTGATGTGATTTCCAAACAACTTGAAATGCATATAGATTTAGAGGTCATAACACAAATTTACAAATATCTCTATCATTATAAATGGAAGCCAAGTAACGATGTCTCCATGTATCCAAGGATCAAGGACTACTAGGGTCTGTGGTAGGATTGGACATTCAGGCATCATTAAATGATGAATCAGAATGTCGTTGCATCTGGAGAAATATTCTCAAACATTGGAGTGATGCATCTTGGAAAATAAAATTGAACCTCAGAAATCCTCTCAAATTACAAGTCTAGGTCGTGTTCTTGGTCCTATTTCTGTTTCTTATTTTAGTTCCAGTCATGGTCATTGAATATGGAAGTTTTAGGAAAGGAATCCACACTTGAAAAATTATTCCCATTTAGATTGTTAGCAATGCCAATGGCAAAGTGGTAGTGGCTCGTGGAATTCAAATCGGTGGAAGGTGGGGTTGTGCCCTTGTTGGTTTTTTTTCATGGGGTCATAAGTAGCCTTTCTGGTGTTATTAGAGAGAACTCCCCATGCTTGTGTGATAATTTTAAAATCTCCCTCGGCTCCTGGGAACTTGTTTTTATCAGGGTGCAATAACAAGGCTAGTCAGAAGCGGGTATTAAGAATAAAAAAAAAACAAATTTGTTTGAAATTACTTACGAAATGCATTCCTTCAATTTGAGCTTATCTTTATAAATGCAATTCATCTTTCCAAGTTCTCCATATTTGCCAAATTTGGGGTGAACTGACATTCCAGACCTCTGAAAGTGTGAAGGAAATGGTGAGTTCATTTCCCCCAACCTTTCTTGAAGTGAATTTAAACAAAATGAAATTTGGAATTTGGAGGTGGCACATGGTAGACATTGATTGTCCCGCCGCCAATTTTGTTGATGATTAATTGTTATTAATTGGATTTGTTTGCCATTATTATGATAAGTACATTTTTGAGATTGCCAATTCATTGTTAGGTTTATTCATGAGATAACAATTATTATTGTGGCACGGTGGAGGCAACTCCTTAAAGCCTCCCATAATTACAAATACCTCTCCTACGGAACCTCATACAAGTGGATATATGTTAACCAAACTTTTCATACCTCCTTGAGATTGAGAAGGGTGTTTAGGGATGCTTTTAGCTTGCATGAAGAGTTTGCAGAGTAGACAAACCAAGAAGTGACCAGTGAACCTTGCTCTTATGCAATGTAAGGGAAATTTTGGTAAAGGCAAGTGAGAGGAGTCTTTGGATGAATGTTGAGCAACTAGATGAGTGAAATAGGTGGTTTAGTTTTCTAAGAACATGATGGAATGATAAGAATATCTCAAAAGAGAGGAATAGATTCAAAGGTGCCTAGATTTGAAGCTTCTTAGTTGAGGAAACAAACCCAATTGAACTAGTTAGGGTAGAGTTGGACCAAAACATAACACTAGAGGAAATTCTTGGGATAGGGATAACACTGAGAGAATGAAGGAAGCCTTGAGGAAGACCTCATGATTTTTCTAATTGCACCCATTTTCCTCATGATGTTTCAGATCCTTCACATACCTCATGATGACCATTCCCTTGATTATTTGAATCAAGAAAAACTTACATATGTGTTTTTATTTATTATGTGTTATAAGGAATTGCATGAGTCCATATATTCGAGCAATTGTTGCTACCTTTGGGAGTTGTGAGCTTTATAAAATATAGTTTTGACACATCTAAAACTCCTACAAATGTTAATAACCAATCAAGAATACCCCAAAACCTAAACAATGACTATATTATTTCACAAAATAGATATCGATTGTATAATTTAAACCCTAAAAGCTTTAGGTTGAATGTTGAATCCTGAAAAATACCTATGTCTTGACAGATTAGAATCTGAAAAACTATCTTCTAAACCGTGACAGATGGAGTTGTGAGACTAGTTCCATAAGGTGCAGAGTGATCCTAACTTCTTATATTTACTAAAATAAATTTAAAGTATAAGTTTTTCTTTTATTAATCTTTAATAAAGTATAAAGATTAATAAAAGAGAAACTTATAATTAAACCTTTTATTTTAGTAAATATATCCCTTCCACAACCACATCTACCACATAGCAAACATGAACTCGAGCACGTTATAACACACTCGCGTTTTAGACTTGGTGATTACCAAACTTGATAATTCATAACGTGCTTGCGCTTTCCCAAAACACACTCGTGTTTTCCTTAAAATTGAAAATGTGTCCGATTTTTGGGCCCCCATTTCCGTGCTCTTGCCCCATAAACATCCTACACGTAACTCTCTCGATCTTATACATGACTCTACATAGTATAATGTTGCATTATAGTTATAAATCTAGAATATTTTATTTCTTTGTTTTCTTCTTTGTTGTATTAGCGCTCTTACATATTCTTTGGCATCCATCATTCATAATACGTTTCCACACAACACATTTAGATTCACATTTAGAGTGTTGTCCATCAAAGTTACCTCCTAGGCCCCATATTAGATGAAGTGAATTAAAAGATCATTGAATCGGCGCCAATAATCAAATATAGTAAAGAACTTAATTTTATTTGGCATAGTAATAAAAATACCCCAACCGCACGAGTCTTCTCCCACAAAATGGTCACCAATGTTGCATCAAGAATCTGAAAGAAGTAGAATTTGTTGTAAGAAAAAATAATCTCATTAATTCCTTAAAATATTTTACTTGAAGAAAGAAACCCCTAAAGATTTAGCTACAACAATATGACCAGAATTTGCAAAATATTAAATGAAAATAAAAAGAACTAGAATCCTCAATGAACTCAAAATATAGCATCAAAATCACTTATATTCATACATAATAGTTCTCTTTGAGGATGAAATTCGTTTTGAGCATAACTCGTTTACAAAAATAATCTCCCTCTCTTCTTTACAATATCATTATATATGGAAAATTACAATCGTAGCCCTAATGTTAAAGGGACGACCTTAGTAATGTAGACAGTAAGATCTATACAAAATCATCATTACATCATGTTTTTGGAAAGCTTCATATATGCAAGTCTTGAGCGGTGAAACCGAGTCTTCGTGGCACATATCCTTGTTTCTTACTTTTCATTGATTAATTTATTCTTTGATTTATGACTTACTTGATAATTGTTAACATGTTTATGCTTTTCATTAATATATCTAGTCTTTTCCATTGTTTATTTGACTTTTGATGATGTTGGTTCAAGTCTATATAGATTGGTTAGGATCATAGTATGATCTTTATCAAGATATATGTTCTTGACCGTTTTTAAGTTTTGGTTCCTTTGTGCCCATCGGGTCTATTCGTTGGTATTTTCTTTTACACATCTTATTTTTTTGGTCAACTTTGCGCTCCACTAAGATTCAAATTTCAAAGTATAGACTCCAATAAATACAAGTTCATGTTAAGCATTTTTATGTAGCAAACACCTATCTATGTACCAAATAATGAGCTAAGAAAGAAAGAGTACAATCTTCATACTGCATATTACAACTTAGGAGGGCATAACTTTATTTTATATATCTCGCACCAAGGGTGTCATGTGAGAAAAGTAACATAAGTCGCTATATCAGTGTAGAAACACGGGGGCAAAGCTAGGTTAAGAGTTCTATATTGCATACACATTGGCAAAACACATTAGGATAAGTACATTGAGTCTTAAATGTAGTGCAACACTCAATGATTCACAAATGGGGTGAATGCCAAGGTTAGATCATCTCAAGCATTTACATCTTTTATTTTTAGATCTAATAAGTGCTTGAGGTTCTTCAAGGAAGCTATGTCTTGTTTTGTAGGTACAAAGTGTGAAAACTAGGGTTACAAGTGAATTTGAATATACAAAAGTATGATACATGCGAGAATGAAGAAACCCCCAAAAATCAAAACTCCACAATCTATTGGTACCAAATAGTAGAATAGGGTCATGTTGAACTCATTCCCGACCATTTGTACAATCTCGACCTTACATGAATTTGGTGAGAAATAAGAGATCTGGGTTTGTTCAAAATTATTCATACATCCTAGATCTAGTAACGAAAAAGTTTGAAAGTGTTTTGAATCAACTAAGTCATCCTTCTAGCCCTAGTTGCATTTTCAATTGTTTTACCGGTTTGACATGCTTACAAATATTAGTTTCCATTGTCAAAGTCAAATAATTAAATTATTCTATGCCATGTAACACATAATATTCAATCCTAATAAAATCCATTCAATTCATCTAGTGTAGGCGTATGAGCTTTATTACAATTCCTAACCTTATTGTTTAAGGGTCGGTCCACACACATAATAAATGCCCAAAGCAAAAAGTCAAGTTGGCTATTACAATGCAAAAATAATAGATGGTTAGGACATCATGGTCTTAACATATAATGACAACAATACATGACACTCGAGGGAAAATAACCGAATTAAATGAAGTTTAGAGTTTAATTTATATGATTCCACAAAGAAAAATGATTTTACCTTTGAATTTTCATTATGCAAGCAACAAGTGATATGCAGAAGGCTTTGTAGAGAGAACTTAAATTAGACGTGACTTGTGAAATCTTTATGGATTTAAAGCCGAATGCAATTTGTTAATAATTCAAGAGACTTGCGACACCCTCACGATTAAATGATTAAAAATAAAACTCTAGCAAAAATATAATGCTCATATCTCTTCCCCATACCTATTGTTTACAATCCATTTTAAAGGCAATCAATGATATGTATACATCCGTAGATATCCTTCAATGTTATTCTTGATAATAATATAAAATCAATCACTACTCCAATAAACTAATCAATAAAACTAATAAAATTAGAAAATTTATTAAACGACTCGCATATGATGCTATTCCCCATACCTATTGTTTACAATCCATTTTAAGGGCAATCAATGATATGTATGCATCCGTAGATATCCTTCAATGTTATTCTTGATAATAATATAAAAACAATCACTTCTCTAATAAACTAATCAATAAAATTAATAAAATTATATATTTTTTTGAACGACTTTGCATATGATGCTATAAAAGGTTTTGCGTAGCCATCCACCAAGATTCCACTCCCGATACCAATAAATAAGTGATGAGGCCAAGATCTTGCCCCCAACAAATTTGATGAAAACCCATTAGTCCTTGGCAGCTAAGCCCAAAACTTACCTATAACTAATCCCTGCAATTTCAATTCAATAAATATAAGTGAAAAAAACATTGTAAAAACCTTAAACCGAGTGATGAAATTCCTTCAAACGGTTGCGCAGATTGAAAACGTTGAAATAAAATCAAATAAATTTGTCGTTACTTGGGCTTGTCTCCTAAGCCTAAAAACACCTCGCCCATTAAAGCAGATCTAATCTATTTTTTTATTTGTCCGTTGAAACACACAACTGATTATATCAGTGTCACAGTACAAAGCGCG
Source organism: Taxus wallichiana var. yunnanensis (assembly GCA_018340775.1). NCBI lineage: Eukaryota > Viridiplantae > Streptophyta > Pinopsida > Cupressales > Taxaceae > Taxus > Taxus wallichiana. The sequence goes on along the minus strand of CM031233.1, from coordinate 188,083,231 downwards.
GCCACTATAAAAGTGTGGTTAGCATGTCTTCAGACAGAATTATCCCGCCGATCGAGTGGCGTTTTCTTAGCATTTTCTTTCTTTTCGCATGCGTTATTTTGCAGCGTGGCCACGTTGAATTTTTGTTTGATTGCTATGCATTTTGTTTTGTGAATTTGATATTCGCAGGTTTTTGAGGGTTTTTTTTAACAGAGTTTGTAGGTTTTTTTCACAGCTCAGGTTTTGAATGTATTTTTTTATTTATATTTAGTTTTGTTGTTGACAGTGTGTATATTTAGGTCTTTTTCTCCTTTTTTTTTGGTTATCGTGTTCTGCAGATGCAAATGCTATGTTGAGAGGTTTCTTCGAAGGTATGGAATGTTAAAGCATTTATTCTGTCATGTTATTTGTTTTTTATTTATAAATTTAGACAAATAAAAATTTAGTTAAGTATATCAGTTAAAACATTTTCTTATATTAGATATTTTAGCAGAGTTTGGACGGGTTTGATCACAGTAGTAATTGGGCATAGGGTCTGAGACATTTTGGAGAAAGCAGGATTTTCTCCAGATTTGAGGATGGAAGACAATAGAGGTGGGTTTTATACTTACTCTGCCATTTTCTATTGTATCTGTTTTTCGTTTTTTGTTTAATTTTGTTAATGGAATGTATGAAGGATGATTTTAGCATGTTAGGTTTATTTCGAATTTTGTTCTCTTTTGAATTTTAAGGGTTCTGAGGGTAGTAGTCTTACCATTTATTAGGGGTATCATATCACAGGTTTTTGGAATGATCATGGCGGTCTTCTCTCTGCCATTTTGTATTAGGTTGGCATTTATTCACAATTATTTACAAAAATAGTAAATGACGAGTTTAATATTTTAGATTCATTCAGCAGATTATTTAGAATTTTTAAGGCTCTATAGAATGTTTATCATGATTTTACTTTTAACTTTTTAACTATTCCATTTCTGTCAGGAAAAAGGTTTTTAGGGATTCTTTGTTTCATCACCACATTCATTAGAAATTTAGAACTATGGGTTCAGTTATTTTCAATTTTTGCAACAAAATTCTGTTCTACATATCAAGATCTATTCAGGATTGTACTATTTTAGTGCTCCAGAAAAATGTTCAGAGCTTCGACATGTTTCAAAACCCTCATAGATCATACTAGGGGTTTGGGGTTTAGTCTCAACCTGCTGTATTGAAAATCTTCTGAAGTTTAATTAATGTCCTTTGAAGATATATATGGGATTTTGGTTTTCTAGCAGGATTGCAGAGCTTTGACCTGTTTCATAACCCTCATAGGCCTTAATAGAATGTTTAGAGGCAAAGCTTCAAAGTTTAAATCATGCACTTGAACATCGAGACCCACCTTTTATCTCTATTCCGCTAGGTCCTTCCTCCAATTGCATTTTTGAAATCTAACTTTACTCTTGATCTATCTGAAACAGTCTCCAGTGTTTTTGAACTCAAAACCTGTACAAATCCCTCTTGGGCTACACGAGGGAATTGGTTTCATCAATCTTGGCCCAGACATGTGCTTTTGCTTTTGAGGACTTGTTCTCTGTTAGATGGATTCCATTAGATGAAGATGTGATGCCTCAAAAGCTATGACCATCTTCATTTTTGAGCATTCTTAGGCTCTAGAATGGGGTTTTAAGCAACAATATTTCCATGCAGAATAGACCCTTGGGGGAAGGCCACCGTATAATTGTTTGTCGGGTTAACAAATGCAAAATATTCACTAACACATATAACAAATATTCTTGACTCAATGCTCTTAGATACATCTGGCACCTCACAATAAATAGCCAAGTTCTCCAAATTCATTTGGGCATAAGGAGAAATTGGATTTAAAGTTCTTGAAATGCATGATAGGATTTGTATATTTCCTCTTTAAAATCGAAATGCCTGCTGAAGAAGGCAAAACAACCCTAGCTCACAACCCGAATAATATTCCCCACTTTAAATGCTGATTGTACCTGAAAAATTCAATCACTCTGAAATCTATACTACACTAGAGGCTGAAAATGATCCCGGGAAAAAATATTTCCCATTATTCTTGTTTATCTCGAAACACCTTAAAGTGTGATGGAAATGGCACATGCTGCACTTACTTCACTGCATTACACATACCACCATCCCTCCTACGAGCAAGAATCAGATTTCTCTCCAATCTTGCCCCCACCCCTTTCCCGCCGATTGAATTTTTAACAAAATTCCCTCTTATCTCTAGCAAAATCCTCCATTAAAAGCAATCCAATTGCTTTGGCTTACATTTGAACAAATGTCCTATATTTCCACAAATGCCCCCAAAATTGACGCCCCGTAACACCACTATTTGGAAACACCCAAAACCAGGAAAGTTCATCAATTTTTATATCATCAACATCAACATCAACATCAATGTTGACGTCAACATCTTGATCTTACCTTACCACCGCTGCGACCTTCAAATTAGGCCTCCAATAAAGTCACCATCATCTCCACACCATTAGCCACCCCTAAGCGATCCCTTCCAAACAAAAAAGTAAGAATGATTGGACAATAGTAAAAAGAAACTAACACACACATGGTGCCCTTATTAGATATTCTATAGTAGTTCAACATTTTTTTGGTTGTTAATGGTGGGAAGTTGTAATGGCTGATAAATATTTGTTCCAAAATTGCAAGGACTTGATGAAATTTCCTTTGGCTACCATCATCATTGTCTTTCAATTGACATTGTAAACCTCTTGAACAAAATTGGGTTAACTCCTATATGGAAATTGTTGGAGCTCAAAATTGTACCCCTCTCTGAAACATGAAAAATCTAAAATTTTGAGGCAACATGGGACTGTCTCCAAGTGTGGGACTTACGGCTTGAGACAGACCTCCGAGAGAAGGTTGACTTCCTCGCTATGTGGATTTGGAGAACCCGCACAACACAACCTATTTCTAATGCTAAAACTACTACAAATAATCTAACTCTAACAGTTCCAAGGGACTAGGAGAGAGAGATGCAAGAAAGGAAAATCCTAAGCTAAGGGGGTGATGATAGCACCAGAAAAAAGGTGGAACTTTCCCAAATCCAAATGACATAGATGTAAAGCCGTGAGGCTGGGATTGTGAGAATGCACACATTTCAGATGCAAACAAATGAAAGAACATGAAAATGCAAGAGGGTGAAATATTCACATCAAACATAATGTATTCGAAGGAAAGAGCTAAACCACACTTGCATTGATCAATCTTCAATAGCTTACATATAGAGCCAAGGCAAGGAAATCACCATTCGCGAGTTTCAAAGGTTGGCAACATAGGGTTTCGAGTTTCACAGAGAAGAGCTCGAAATATGCTAAGGAAAAGGAGAAGAATCCCTACAAAGTGCACAAACACTTGTATTTATACAATTCATGCCAAGGAGAAAGAGAAAGAGGAGAGAGTAGAAAGGACCGTTGAGCCGGAACTGACCCCTCTAAAAATGTTTTGAATAAGTGTGCCCGCCTTGAATTATTGTTGAGCTTGCTTGTAGTATAGGCATGAACACCCCCAAATGCAACAACCACAACACGACCTCTTGTGTCTATCGCACTCCATCAGTTGCATAGTGCGACGCCATACTACTTCATTAAATTTTGGTGGTTGGGGTGGCTGGTTTTCTGGTTCGGAGCCCGACGTGGCTTTGAAATCTTCCGTGGCTTTGCTTTGCCCCGCGGCTTTCACCACGGTGTTTCAAATTTTCTCATTTCGCGGCTGCTTGCAACTCTCTCCCTTGTCTGCCTTGATGAGTCGAAATACTTCGCACCACCTACGAGGGTCAAACTCTTGCGATCCGCAGATTTTGTCCCTACGGCTATCTTCAATTTCCCGCGGATATGCAACTCCACGGTGTTTTGTCTGACTTCAACTCACAAGGGACTTAATTTTCCTAGTGACACGAATGTTGAAAAGATGCCGCGCAACACTAATTTTACCAAATCTTGCTTAAGCCCTGGCTGCTCATTCTTTTGTTCCGCGGGTTAGAAGAACCCACGAAACACTAAGTTCCTGCACTCCACGATAAACTAAAATTGTCTCCCAACGCTTTTTCCCGAGCACAAAAAATGGTTAAGTTCTTTTGATGAGTTCAAAATTACATGGGGTGTAATTTTGGATAATAGGAACACTACCTTACTTTCTTATACTTAATGTTTGACAACTTTCTATTTTAGGTCATACAACTAATATTCTTGTAGATATGTTCCCAAAGCTACAACTTCTTTAAACTATGATTTAATGGTGGGAAGTAGCAATGGCTGATAAATATTTGTTCCAAAATTGCAAGGACTTGATGAAATTCCCCTTTGGCTACCATCATCATTGTCTTTCAATTGATAGTGTAAACGCCTTGAACAAAATTGGATTAACTCCTATATGGGAACACAACCTTACTCTCTTATACTTAATGTTTGACAGCTTTCTATTTTAGGTCTAACAACTAATATTCTTGTAGATATGTTCCCAAAGCTACAACTTCTGGAAACTATGATTCTTTGTGACAATAATGAATAGAAATAAGCCATTTCCCTCATTTTCAAGAAACATATCTAAGCTGCATATCATCCTGGAACAACTTCGTTTTTATGCGACCTGTTTTAGGAAACAAGCAACCACATTTATGAACCAGATATTCAGCAATATAAACATGCTCCATTACAAGATCCAAAACAAGACTGCTTACTAGTTTACTATAAATAACATTTATATTTTTAAATTTACACTATGCTAAAAATATAAGCTGAAAAACTTACTGAAATTGAATTTAAATCTGAACATGAGAGGAAAATACTCATATGCTGGCTGAATGGCAGTCATTTTTGCTTTCTCCTCTATTTGTTATCTCATTCAAGTAAATCTTTGCCAAAGAAAACTATCCAACTTATATCAACCATCTTTAGGAAAGGGAATGCTTCTCTCTAAAATAATAAATATCACACCACATAGTTTCTTAATACGATCAGATCTCACCAGTTTTGATGCTTCTGAATCTTGCAAACAATATCCAAATCAGCTGATTTACTCCATCCTCATGGGCTTTAAAAAAATCTACCTAAAATGGACGTGAACTTATTAGGACCCAAATATACATATTATGATCACTACGAAGTTAGGTTATTGGTAGATATTCCAGTGTAGGTTATGCTAATTGTAGACAAACATTCAAACAATTGATATCCAATCTCAAAGCAATATTTGTCCTAGGTATTCATGTATAGATTGCTTATGTTACTCTCTTCTTTCGGCATAGTCATACGAGAAGCCACTAGGTAATGCTAACATGTGGATGCAAGGAGAGCAATATACAACAGGTTAACTAGTTTAACTGTAACCTAGGTTACTGGTACATGTTTGGATACTGGGGTTTGCTGTTTTTAAGACCCCAGGTACCGTATGGCTTTGGTATGTCCGTATAAAACAGATTTAAAAAAATAAAAAGTACTAATAATTTATAATAGTAAGTGAGTCATGACATGTGATAGACCACATATTATCTGTTCAAATTAGGAAAATAGTCAATGGTCATAGACAATCTCAAGAAGTACATAGGCAAATTGTCATATTGCTCTTAATTGAGAGTATCCAAGATTCCAAATCAGCTATTGGTTTATTAGAAAATGTAATAGGACTATTGAAAGTTTAGCTAGTTGTGTTTTTTTAGATGTATTAATGTTTTTTAATCTTTATTTTCTTTTTTGTGTTTATTATGACTGTCATACCCATGCCAACATTGTTTAATACTATGTTTGAACTATGACAGCAAGGTACCCAAGATAAGAGAAGAACTTGATAGGTAACCATATCATACTTTTACTGCTATGGGTATGGAGAGCCCTAGTGCAATGCCTGGTAAAGTAGATGTTAACTTATACTAATATTACTAATTTTACTACTCATATACTCATCTTGTTGTACTCAAAATATAAATATTCCTAAGAGGGATCTAAATATGAAGATGAGAAGATATATTCACATGACACTTGAAAGACTAACACTAGTAAACATGTATTTTTATCCACTTTAAGCAATGTCTTGCCAATGTAAACTTTCCTACTTGTAGCAAGCAACCCTCTTTACAATTCCAGAAATATATATTCTAGTGTCTTGGAAATGGAATGATTTTTCATTATGACAATGGATAACACCCCACATGCCCACATGTTTTCCCAATTGCTATCTAATTTCAATGGTTGATGCCTCTTGACTTGGAAAGTATAGATCAGTTAGTTGTTTACTCCTTTGTCATGGCAGTTCGGAAAATCTCAATTCGATTTTGCAACTAACATAAAATAGACATGAAAATTGTAGGACCTTAGTTTGTATTTTTTTGATAGATTAAACGATGGATTCTATTGGTGGCCTCATTCATAGAATTGTTGAGGTTGTAGGCTGAAGTACTACTCTGGTTTTAACGCCTAGACTTACAATTAAGTTCACACAAGACGGGATGATGCAGGGTCATTGAGAACCCTAACAGCAAGCCTTCCTACTAATTTCCACAAAACACCATCCTAAGCAAGTGTCGACTCTTGTCAGCAGTTACACCTATTGTGATCGCTGAATGTCCTTGCTGAGACTTGAACCTCAGTGGATGTTATAACAAGTGCACACCTGAACCAGCAAACTATGCCCTAAACGATACCTAAGTTTGTGTATTATGGCTACAATATAGTTCAATTATTTTATCGGTAGTTAGGTGCATACGTGGGAAACTCCATGCCAAATATAGAAAAGGATTTGAAGTCTTTCCAATGGAAATCCCCACTTCATTTCTAGCCAAAACAAGTTCCCGCTTTAGGCATTCGCAGGACCTAAAATGGTCTAGATCTCTTTCAGATAAGCTAATGGAAGGAGATTTTCTTCCCACTTTGAATGTTATTCAATTTATATGGAAGTCTTCATTTGGAGGAGCACATTGAGTCAAAGATTTTTCCACAAACGTGCCATCTCCCATAGATTAGTTTCTATTTTTGTTCCAAACTGAAACCATTGTTTTTCTAAACTTGCAACATCGTTTTGTATATGTCATGAGCTTAAAGAGGACAAATCGCTAAACATTAGAAAATAACCTATAATTTTTTTGATTTTAAATTTTTTTTTTTTCAATACATTGGCCAATGTTTATGGAATTTTTTTCTAATTGACAAAGTCAAATATGGAAAACAATGCTAAATAGTCAAATAGATCACACTCGTTAATCTATGGATAACAAGTTTCCTTTAGGCAATCTATGACCTAAGTTCACGCATTCGCTTAACTTGAAGGAAAAAATTCAAATTCGCCGAATTTTAATAGTGGGTTGAAAATCGTGATTTAATTCGCGTTTTTTTCCCTTTTGGCAATTTTTTCCGTTTTTGATTTTTGGTGAAAAAATCGCAAGAATAGAATTTTTTTGCCATTTTTGGAAAGGGTCCGAGAAGATGTAGCAAAGAAAAACTTGCATGTGCCATAACTTTCATTCTCAGAGTCCGTTTCAGTGTCGTTTTCTCTAAAAGTGCATATTTTCTCGAGTTCTACACATCGATGGCAATATTTTTCTTATTTTCATAAAATCCATTTTTGCATCTTTTTGGACCAAGCAACTTCGCAATCTTTTCAAAGAATCATGAGCTTTGATTGTCAGAGACGATTAGTAATTAAAAAATCTTTGGATAGCTTTCCAAAACTCGAGTATTCTCCCGTGCTCGGACTAATCGTCCCACCTGCCAGCTTGGTCGCAACCTGCAAGCACATGTTTTTTGAAGTTTTTGCTTTCAATCACATTATTGTAATAGCTACTTATGAAATCAATGAAATGTGATATTATCTCTCTTTTGAAATGTGAATTTATCTTTTGTTTTTATATATTTAATAAAAATGTATATTTCTCATAGTCGAATTTAATCGCTGATTTTTTTACCAGCGAATTTTTCACGAATTTAATCATCGGCGAATTCGAACACGAATTCGAATGCGGCAACTTAGTCTATGACCGTGACATTCCATGTTTACTTGTGTTTGTTTAAACATCAACATCTTTTTAGGTGGTTATTAGCCTTCCTTCTATTTTTATTTGATTATGTTTGCATACATGTCTTTTGTGGTGGGGGTTGAGGAGGATATAGGAGGATAATCTAGTTGACATACTTAGTAATATATGTTGATGTGGGTCAATCAAGAACATATTAACACTTGAGTCATTTTGCAACGGGTCCAAGAAATGTTGTGTATGCTTCAGAAATAAGTGTCTTCCAGCCAAAATGTTTGCATGTGTAACAAGCTTTGAGAGTATGGAAATGCCTCCTTATTTTTAAAACTTTAGAAGGTGTAGATGGGGATTATCTATTCCATAAATTTTGCAAAGGGATTCACTCCAATGTTTACAAGTACCTTATCTATTATCCCATGGTCATTTTTCAAGGTTGTCTTTGTATGTAGGTTTGGGGGTATGCAAGGTGTGATTATGCAATACTTGATGTGTATCAAATTAAGGGAAACACGCTTGGTGTGTTAGTTTTCGTTGGGTGTGGGTGCATCTTTGCTACGACTTAAATATGGTCAAGTGCATGCACCAAAACAACCTTGTCAATTTTATAGAAAAATCCTTTTCATGACATGTCTCCCAACAAATTTGAAGGTGTTCTTGTATCAAGGTGAGGGAATGTCCAAATAGGTTATGGAGCTAGTCCCAAGCATCAATTGGCCCTTGAAATTCCCAAGGTAGCAGGTTCAAAACAAGTTGTGTTTGTTAGATTCTTCAAAAATACTTAAGCCATCATAAAGGCTAATGGGGTCTTTATTCCCAAGCTTGGTCATGAGGTTGAAACTTAGGAGTAAGCAACAATATATAAGACAAATGGAAAAATAATTGCCTTTGTTAGTTTTCATTGGGGTTGGGGTAAGTCCTCATAAACATAATTGGTATTTGGCTTGGTTGTGACCAATTTTTTTGCTGTACACGGGATCACCATTTCGCAACGGCCATGGAACCATACAAGGATGGGAAGTCAAGCATTTAGACCACATTATCACAGCGTGCTCATGGATGGAAACCGCTTTAGCGCGGTGCCCATGAATGGGGAATCCATCATGTTGTGGGCTGCCTTAACACGGAGTGAGATTTGAGGCTTGGCCCTCCCATTAACAAGAGACACCACTTTGTATTACACCACTACTTGATGGATCCCGTGACCTAAAATATTAACTTTACCTTTTTCATACTTGTTGTATGTGAGGCTGTAAGGATCCCTTGCTTGACTAGAGTTTGCCATTGGGGAGTGTTTGTCTGTAGCATGCATCATCAATTTCTTTTGTAATACTGCCCCGTGTGCTAGTAATTTACATGGCTTCCTTTGATTTTGGGTAAGGTGCATGCAAATACTACAAGTATTCCGTTTGTGCAACCTCAAGACCCCACAGGAAATGTTCTGCTCTCTAATATATTGAAATGAAATAGGAACAGGTTGCCGTTTGGTATTTTATTGCTACAAAGTTAATAGAAAAGAAATGTGAGCCATCTATTGCTAAATATTTGAATGAACGAGAATGTAGTTGCTTGTATCATGTTTGCTAGTTAGGGTTCAATAGGCCAATTTGCCATGATAGTAAATATTCCTTTATACTTCTGTTATATCAGTGCTTGGATTTTTAGTCTATGCAATCAGAATACCTGAGTAGCTCCCAATAAACGAACCTAATTTTTCCATGTTTATTCATGACTGGGATTTCCTACCAGTTCTTGCTATTGTTGTTGTTACATTTAGGATACAATTTCCGAGTGAGCTCATCTGTTTCATGCCCCGGGTGTAGGTGAATTTAAAGTTCAAGTTGACTGTTAAGAATACAAAAATTGAGTTCAAAATGTGAGTACAAAATTTGAGATCAAAACACAAGTACACAATTTGAGCTCAAAACAAGAGTACAAAATTTGAGGTCAAAACTCTACAATACCAGATTTGAACAATATATAAAGTAAATGTAAAACAATCCAATTGTGGGCTTCCACAAGAGGGGTCTCATACACTAAACTGGTGTCTCACTTGGTCCTTAAAAACACCTTTACCTTAACTGTTTTATTCAAGAAATGTGTAAGATCTTTTGAAAGCAAATTTATTAAATATCTAAATTTTTCGTAATGCTTATATTTAAATTGTACATATGTAGTGGATCTTCTTTATGTCTGCTGTTTGATAGAAGAGTTCTTTTCATTTTTCTTGATTAAAACAATTCTCTAGGTTTATGTATAAGCTGCCATGCAAATATGTACTTTCTCTGTAATCCTTTAACTTAGGATGAGTTTTGTGAATGGAATTAAATTATGTTAAGTTGGCATCATGAATATATGATAGAGATCACATTGGATGTGCTATCTTATATTTTCATGGCTTTCCTAGCTAGTGAAAGTGCCAAGCAAATATTCAACTTCATGAAATGTGTTTGGATATGTTCCAGAGGTGAAATTCTTTACAGTTATCATAGCTTTGGGAACTGCACAGCAGTGCCTTGGATAAGTTTAGATTACAAGTCATGGCCAGAAAATCCCTGTGAAAACTGGTTAAATTTCCGACCTTGCCTCGGAGATATTGCTTCTGCGCTCCAAAGAACTTTGTGCCTTGGATAAGTGTATCTAACATGTCATAACCAGTGAATCCTTGTGAATACCGGTCATATTAGGGGCTTTTCCTGGGAGCTGCTGCTTCTAGGCTTCCTCAAACTTTCTGCCTTGGATATGCTTAGTTGACATGTCATAACCAGAATATCAGTATGAATATCCGTCATATCTGGGGCTTTGCCTGGCAGCTGCTGCTTTTAGGTTCCCACAAACTTCGTTTCTTGGATAAGTTTAGGTGACATGTCATAGCCAGAATATCTCTATCATATTTCGGACTTTGCCTGCAACCTGATTCTTTTAGGCTCCCAAGACTTTTGTGGGTCATACAGTGTATTAGAATGTTGTTCTTGAATACTTTTCAACTTATATTTTACTTAACAAAGCTGTTTGGCAGATATTGGTAGATTTGGTGGGTTGCCATGGGTATAAGGAGAGCAATGAGGTTGCTAACTTTTTGATCAATTATGAATTGCAAAGTGAGTACTAGTTATTTTCCTCTGCTTTACTTGTGCTCAATAAATATGAATTTTAAGTAGTACCATCGCACACCAAAATCCTGTCGAATTTTCTGGCAATGTCCTGAAATCTTTAGTGTGATAATGACCATTAACTTTGAACACAGATCACTAAATTTTGGCAAATCTTGTGAATGTGGATAACCTAGTAATAATTGTATAATAAATAAATAGAGGCCAATGGAAGTAAGTTGTTTGTGACTAACATTGCCCAAAATCCTATGAGAAGTTTCTCATAACCTAAAGCTTGCACAATGTAATAGATGATAACAGACTGCAATCACCTCTTGTATGTTATACATCTAAACACGTATTCATTTTAATAATCCAGTTTAGAGGTTGAGTTTTTTCCAATTATAAAACCCAGGACATGGAATAACCATCCACTTTAGGTGAGGGAATACCCTTTGGCTTATGTACTTGAATGTAAATCAAATTCTGGACAAATGCATTTTCAAGTCGAATCAAATTGCCTCCTTTGCCCCACTGTCTTCGCAAATGCTAGTACTCTTTGTACAAGTAGATTAGAGTTGTTAAATTACATCTTCGAGTCAACATACACACTCCATTATACTTGATGATAAAATGGAAATCTCTAATTCATAACAAAGTTTTAATCTTAAGCAACTCATTCCTAAAGAGCTCATGAATGTAATATCTTGGAAAATAATTTTATAACAGATCTGGATATTTTGTTAAACCCTAGGGCAGCAGTATTATAAATCTAACTTTTATAACAGCAGTGATAATCTGATTTTTATATAAAAACAATGAACCATAATGCGTAAAAATCAATCTTTTATTTATTGAATATGAACCAACTACAATAAAAATATCAGTGTCTTAATACAATTGTTTGAGGTTGAATTGGGGGAACACTTGCACCTTGAATTGTCATTCGCAACCCCCGAACTGAATTGCCATGCTCGGGACGTGAGGGTTTTCGCTGCCGACTTGTATGCAAATGAGGGATTTCGTCCTCTATTGCTATTGTAGAAGCTGAAGCTACTTGCAGACAAAGAAAATAATTGATGAATTCCCAAGATGTCTTAATAATAAATGATCCGTAAACTGCCTCTTTTAAACAATAAATAGATCCTATGTTGTGATAATGAATGAACAATTTGAATAAGCTCTTAATATCCAATTTATTATGCAAGAATCATTCACACAATATTGAAAATGAAAGATGTAAGACAAGGAGACAACAATTTTATCCTAGAGAAACCCAATGTGGGAAAAACTTCAGTTGGGTAAGCAATTGCTTCCCTTCACTATGTAAATCTCCAATACAATACAAGTTTACTGTAAAACTATGACCTTCAAGAAGGATTCAAGCTCCTACTTGCATTAATTGCTTACAACTCTCAACAAGAAAGAACTCAACTCTTTATGAACAAAACAAAAACAATTCCACCTTCCTCCTTTGTTCGCACTTGAATTCACTCAAATCACTTACTTAGAATGAGTAAATACACTTATATTTATAGTTGCTCTGCCCAAGGATGGAAGGAAGGTGAAATGAACCGTTTTGAGAAGCCCAAACATTTGCATTTGTTCGGATTCCTCCAAAACTGCGAGGTAGTTATGTAATCTTTACTCAACGAAGTCGCGACAGCTTCTTCAACAAATACACAGCTTAATACATAAAACATAATAAGAAAAGATCTTTTTGTCATTTCAAGGTGTCCGGATCATCTGTCACCGACTTAACCATTTTCCTAGAACAATGAACATGTTGAGGGTATGTTTTACAAGTATCAATAAGGAGAATTCATAGAAGTGGGTATTTCTAGATCCATTTTTGGATCAATAAACCCCAAATCTGCCTTTATAAGCTTCAATCCTTCTCCAAAGTGGGCACCCCCTTTTGGGAATACATGCATGCTCCATAAACAATTAAAAATAATATAATTCCTCCTCCATGTTGGCGCCCCATCCCAAAAATAGGATTAAACAAATTTAAAAATACTTTATCCACCTCCCATCCTAAAATTAGGATTTTAGCACTCATGCAGCCTTCTCTAACTTTCAATTTCCCCTTTATTTAATTTTTATTAATTCTAACTCGCATCCAATAATAGAAGTCACCTTCTATTATTATTTTATTCGAATTATGCTTTTTTGGATTAAAATATAATTTAAGTGTTCTTCCTCAAATTAAAATATAAAAATATCTTTGGACCACTCTTTTTAATTTATTTTCCTCTTTTAATTTCCCCTTATCCTAGGAAAACAATAAAAATAGGCTTTAGGTATTCAAAATTAATTAATTCTAAAGAGGGGACATTACAATGAACCTAGTACCAATTATATCCAAGAAACAACTTTTTAACATATCTAGTAGGATTCATAATTCATCATATAGCTACTTTAAGTAGTCAGCGGTGATAATTTGTGTGATAGGAGTTAGAGAAATTCATCGGAGGTGGAAATGAGGCATTTTTAATGGGCATGGAAAACGTGAATGGAATTGTGAATCTAATAAACACCCTTACAAGTTTGCTTTGCTTTTCGATTTCATTTTGGCCAAATAAAATTTGAAAATTTTGGCAACTTTGACACATCAAATTCAATATCATTATTGGTGCTATTAAGTGTCTAAAAATGAGGGTTCCTTCATGGCCATTTTAGGATAATGATGCACCCTCAATACCTTAAGCATTGTGATTACAATAAGCTGACTTAATGAGACTTTGAAACCAAACATGATAAACTACTTTATTGTGTACATTGTTATTCTTGAAATAAATTTATCTTGTTGCTCAAGGTGGTACTTGGGATTTTCTTAATGTGTTATTTTTGCTGTTTTTGAATTATGGGTATTTTTGCAAAGTTGGAAGTCGAAGAGAATTTTGTGCCATGCCATGTGAGTGCTTGGATGCAAAACTCCCAATCAGTCCTTGCGTATCTCTTCTTTTTTCGGAGAAAAGCATCTCATATTACTTAATGGAACAAGAATAATTACATCAATCTAACGAAGGGATTATGAGGAAAGTGTCCCCAAGTAAGCCAAAAAGATTATATATTAGCTTGGTTTTAAGAGGAAAAGATCCAACATCTTTGTGAAAATATTTGAATTTCATTTTAATGAGCAAAATCAAGACTAGGTAAAAAATTTAGTTTCTCTACAGTGAGAAGTGAGAAGAAAGAAATAAATTATATTAATGTCTACGAATGAGCAAAAGAGGTCAATGGGACTCGAGAATGCAACCACATACAATAGAAAGTGCTAGAGTAAAAGGACCCTATGAAAAGCCCACAAACTAAACAAAAGAATAAGAGCACAAGCATAGAAATTAGACCGTGGGTAATTCCAACACTGCAAAGCCGCCAACCTTTGTGGTTAGGGTACAAAAATGAATAGCTGTGTGGGGGTCCTCAAGAAATGTTTCTTTGCACCTTGATTTCCACAAAATTTTAATTGCTGTCATCCAAACTGTATGCCATAAAATTTTGGAGCTTTCCCTACGCATATACATGTCCCCAAGAAGAAGAAGCCCTTTCCAAATAAGAGCATCACTAAATAAATAACTATATTCAGTTTGAAATTAAGTCTAAAAAGTAATAGAAGGATTTCCAAAAAAATGTGAACAAAATTTCCTCTCTACCACAAAATCTACATAAGGAATCTGTAGTACTAGCTTTGTGAAGCCTTGCCTTAACCACCAAATCTTGGTGGGCCATTAATCATCCCACAAGCTTGTGCTTAAAAGGATCTTGAGACTTCCAATTAGATTGACATTGTATTTTCTATCAGATCTCATGGTCTGTCACCCTTGATATCTTATCTATCACGAAGCAAGTTCATTTTGTGTTTCACATCATCATGGAGATCCCGTGGAACATAATTGTGGAAGGCCTTCCTAGTGCTCGATCTCCATCTCTCGGACAAGGACCTAATCTGGTGAAGCTACATTTTAAAAGATGGTTTTCAAGGATCAAACTATAAAGTTCTTGATACACAACCTTGTTTGCTCTATTTAATTTCGAGCTTTGTTCAAATCATAGGAGGTGTGCCATTGATGAAACTCACGATCCGAAAAGTATTTATAACAAAATAATCCCTTTTCTAGCTAGTCTTCGCCACAAACAATAGACAAGAGACCAACCTTCCCTCTCGGGAATGGAATGTCCAAGATGGCCTCGAAGCTATAACCTAAGCATCGCTAGGCCCCATAAATTGCTAGTCGAGATAAACAAACACTACTTGCCAAGCTGTCCACAATCTTTTAGTGGGTCTGAACTGTCAATGGTCAAAAGCTTTAGTGTTGCAAATTATGTCATTCATCTTGAGGGGTCCTCCTCGACTCCCAAAGGTGTTGAGCAGCTTGAATTTTGGGACGGAAAAAAATTATCTATGGTATACCACTTTCCATTGCACCGACAAACCATTTTCTTACATGAACAATTCATTGAGCCCTTATGGCAGGGATACTCGATCCCTTTGATCTGTTGGCATTGTGTACATTGCCCGAGCCACCATATGAATACCTTTCCCACCTTTATTCCCCAAAGAAAGATTTTGAGCACTGCCTCAAACATTTTATAGCCAATTATGACTAGCAAAGGGAAGAGGAATAGAAGGTATACCGTGCTGCTATGATTTTGTCCACAATTGTAACCTTCTTGGAAAGAGGGAGAACAAGTCTACTCCAAAGTTGAATCTTTGTCTGAAATCTAGCCAATATCAACTTATGTTGATTACTAATAGACAATTAAGTACCGAAGGGGATACTCAAATAGTGGATGATTTCCCTAAGATTTGGAGGCTCATCTTGACAAATCTATAATACCCTAAATTTGGTTTGGGGTACTTAACAATATCAATCATTACATCTTTTTAGACATTTGGACCAGTAGCACATATTTGACTCATTTTCTATACATGTCCAACATTTTAGCAGTCTCATGTTTTCTGGTCAACCCTATTTTGCCCAATGTCCACATTCAAGGTCACTTACAATTATATAGAACCCTAAATCATTTACATAGGCAACTTCAGCGGGTGATTGATGGATGTTCAACCCTTATAGATATACGGGTGCTATCTATCCATCTATCTATCCATCCATCTATCTATCTATCTATTTGTCCTGTCTCTGTCCGTCCGTCCGTTTGTCTATCCATCGATCTATCCATCCATCTATCTATCCATCTATCTATCCATGTATCTATCCAAATGAATGAATTTGGGTGATCCAGGCTTAAGTAGAAACTACTGCCCTCCTGCCCCCTAGACAGATATATGGACTATATAGGGGAACTTGATATAGCCGCACTCGCAGCTTGGGCTATATCTAGTCTAGTTGGGCAACACTCCATTCTCTGTTCTTGAGTATTTGACCTCTATTTCATATTTATAGCCACACAAAGAGTTTTGTTTCTGAAGTTGTTCCTTGGTTGGTTTCATTTACGAAATATACCACCTTATACGAACCTAACCCCTATTGTTTGGTCTTCACGGGTTGGCTTATGAGTGACTTTTGTGTTGGCTTTGGGCAAGAAATTGAGAGAAGGACCCGTATGTATACAAATGACCTAGACACTCTACACAACCTAATTAGGAAATAACCTGGAGATCATTATTTAAAGTCTTCACATTATCCGAAATCTTCTGAGAGCAGCCTGAGAGTAGTCCATGAGCCAAATATGAAGTACAAATGTCAAAGTTGCATGTTGCTAAATCTCGTGCCAAGTGAAGAGTATTTTAAATCGAATTATCAATTTCATGGTGGAGTATCATATAGGATTGTGGGAGAACTATGTGTGGCTTGATTCCTCTTTGGAGTATTGATATGTTGTACTCCGCTCACATCCATTGGGGCTTGCCGAGGTCAGTCCAACGCAATAGTTTATAGGGGCATTTTACTGTCCTTTTTTTTTCAAAGTCTCGTTAGATTTTGGATAAACAAGAGCTTAATGTTGTATCATTATACATTAGTGCACAAGCACACGCTAGAATCTAGAAGCCAAGATGGAAGCCAACCTGCACCAAAAATCACAGGTTGATTAGAGCAATGGAGGATGGGTTTGTAGCCCTCAAACAGTTTCGTTTAGGCAACTGACCCGGCATGATTGAAAGCAACCAGCAAACCCTTTTGGCCACAAAAGCAACCAGGCATCCGCCAACCCAACCTAGGCAAAGTTCTAGAGAGCCAAATTTATAGTGCCTATTGGCAATTGTCTTCTAAGCCCATTTCCAGCTTCTCTGATCAGTGTGCACTCATCCAAATTACTGAAACAGGTCAGATTGTTTCATTACACATCACTTTATACCTTCCATTATTTTTAGACTCTATTTATCTATATAGCGCGTTTTAGATCACAGTAGGAATGCTTATTTCTATATTTTGAAATATACTCGGTGTTAATTAATTTATGTCCTTGGGTGTAAAATAATTGAAACATAATCAAAATTCCTCGCCAGCCCTACCCACCTCACACTAACTACCACACTAACTAACATATTGCCTCATAGTAACAAAACAACAAGATTAAACCATAACAGGCACTCATTAAACTTTTCAAGGGTCCACCAAAAATAAAATCATGTCTGTGCACACAAAAACATTATATGGAGCATTAGCACTTCCACAAAAGTGTCCAAAAAAAAATGTCTTCTACATATTGCCTCATAGCAACAAAACAACAAGATGGACACATATTAGGCGACGCTAAAACTTTTAAAGGGTCCACCAAAAATAAAATCAAGCTTCTGCCCACAAGAATGTTATATGGAGCATTAAGATTATTCATCTGTAAAAGTATTCAGTCCATAGCTGTAGAAAATTTTCCACTGGGGGCTCTCTTATTTTCTACATATATTCTCCCAACACTTATAGTAAATACCCAGGGCTAAACAAACATTCTAGTGACACATTTATCTATGCTGCCTCTTATCCTCTTCACAATGCCAAACATCAAATGATTTGCAGTCCATTCTACTTCCATTTAAAACGCCTGACAAAATGCCCCACACGAAGTTTTCGAGTAGCTACTCTCAACACGCATTTAAAATGGATGCAGAAAATATAAATAATCTCATGCAGCGAATTGACAGTCCGCTTCGCAGAAAAATATATGCAAATATTCAAATTTTCCTCGAGCCCAAACTACCCAAAAATCAAATTCCAGCCACCAAAAACTTATACAAGCTCACCCACTATGCTAAAAACATGCTACAAAAATGCTACAACCCAGGGAAAATTCCAGCAAACGCCTGTAAAGATTTGCACATGAAAAAGACATTGGCACGACAAAATGGAGGTTTATTTTCCACCTCTCTATGTGCTCCAAACCAAATAGCCCAAACATTAGATAGTGTACTCCAATGTGCCGACACACTCCTAAAAAGGATGTTATCATAGTAAGGATGTCTCATACAGATTGTGAGGGAGCCTAGCGACAGTCGTATTGATTGTATAAAGCATTAGGAGGGTAAAAACTCGTTTAACCACGTACGCCTATGTGCATCAATGCCATTAATGGGGACGTGAACACAAAAATACAACAACCTACA
Source organism: Taxus wallichiana var. yunnanensis (assembly GCA_018340775.1). Classification (NCBI taxonomy): domain Eukaryota; kingdom Viridiplantae; phylum Streptophyta; class Pinopsida; order Cupressales; family Taxaceae; genus Taxus; species Taxus wallichiana. The sequence goes on along the minus strand of CM031233.1, from coordinate 188,064,603 downwards.
TCTAAATAAATAATTACCCATAACCAAGCACAGCTGCAAAGACATAAATTATGTTATCTACTTATCCCCAAAAATACTAATGAAAAGCTAATGCAAACTATTAGTCCTTCCCTCTTCTTATAGTGTTTCTTGTCCCATAGCATGCTTCCTACAAGTGGCACATAACACATGCACTTCATTTGTCATTTCATGATAGTCACGTGCAACCCAAATGCTAAGTAAATACGCAAAGTGCACTAAGTATAATACATAAAGTGCACCACTTAAATCCACCTACCACCGTATCTACGCCATAGCCCCTTGATAGTGTATAAATAGTAAATACACTTTCATATATTTTCGCCAACAATGTCTTCGAATTGGGGAACAATGCTAAGCTTTAGGGAGACATGGGGAAGCATCAACTCTATGTTAGGTTTGAGGGGGCGTTCAATGGCTCTCATCCAAAGTTCACCTTTGAGCTTTGTGATTCCTCGCAGCTTGTTTCCACCAATTGTATTTTCAGTACTTGTGAGATTTTCTCCTCCCTCACATTATCGAGTTGATGGTTTCAACTCGGTTTGTGGTTGCAACTCATGCTTGTGCTTTAGGGTGCACTTCTTCTTGACTTGGGTAGTCAGAGATTTGACTTCCTCCCGAACTCTTTTATCTCATGAAGGGTGTGACAAGTCTTCATTAGGGGTTGCGCAACATTGTGCAACCCCTAATAAATTAAATAGGCTTGTGCTCTACAGATGTCTTTATGCTTAATGCCTATAAAAAGGCATCTTCTATCTACTCTTTGTTGGACCGCCTCCTTTGATCTTGTGCCCCTAAAATCTCTTGTGAGAATTTTGCCTCAACACTCATCCCAATGGCCTCCCTTCCTTGTTTCCTTTAATTTTCTCTTCCTTCTTTACATGCTTCCTTTATCTGGTTCGCAACATTGCCTCGTGGTTTGAATTAGCTCTCCACCCACTTCGCTCTCGGTAGAACTATATAGGGAGAACTTGAAAACTTCATAGTATGGTGCTTGTGCACCTTAAAGTTTTGGAACTTGGCCCTTGTGCCGTAAGTTAAAATAGAGGAGCTATGCTAAAACTTTAATCAAACCAATGCATAAGAAAAATACACACAATATAGACACAAAATTTTACCCGGGAAAACATTATTGGGATAAAAACCTAATACGATAACCTAGTTTTATTGTATTAACTTAAATCAGCTTACAAATACAAGAAATACTTCAAGGCCATGTAATTATCATACAATAATCCATGCAATGCATTGTACAACAACCTTCGCTCTCTATAGAGAACAAACTATGTTCAGACTTCAGCATTTAACCATACCGATCAATCTCTTAGATTTTTGCAACCGTTTCTAGTTCTCATGATATTCAGTCTTGACCAAGTCATCGCTCACCTTTAACAAACACATGACTTTATAACCTCCATGTACTAGGGAATCCGCAAATTCTCATTGAACGATGAACAAAGTCATCATTCCATAATGCTCTTTCACCAACTATGTTAGAATATTTTCAACACATTGCTTACATATCGGGTCGACACGTGTTTGAAAACACACCACAAACTTGTTTGATTTGCACTCCAATGTTGCACAACTTCATTGTGCACTATATCGCAACAATCCTATGCACCGTCTTGCCAATAGTTGAGGCTATGCATATTTGTTAACATTGGAATGCACAATCTCTTTGCAATGCCCATGTGCCCATACTCACCAATTGTGGTAGAACGTTTTCAACACATTGCTTACACATAGCGCCGTCGACACGTGTTTTAAAACAGATCACAAACTTCTTGCATTGCACTCTAATGTTGCACAACTGCACTGTGCACTATAATGCAACAATCCTATGCAAAAATCTCCTACGCATTGTCCCGCTAATAGTCGAGGCTTTGCATATTTGTAACACTTGGAATGCACAATCTCTTTCGCAATGCCCATGTGCCCAAATTCTTGCACACATAACCTTGTGCAAACTTCTTTCTTGCGCGCAATGTTCCTCAAACTTACCTAACAAAAGCATCTACTCATAGTATGATGTGCATACCTATGCCAAGTTGAGACATTCCCAACATTTTTCCACTTGTTGAACACTTTGCATAACGGGATCATGAACTCGTATTTCACCAAGGGAACTTCTCATCGCTCACCGCCTTTGGTAATGATTGCTCAACGTTTTCATCAATGTCCACCACCTCCATTTTTATCTACTTCTCCACCATTTACCTTACAAAATGATATTGCACATCAATGTGCTTCAGTGCAAGAATGATACTTAGGGTTCTTAGCTAGGCAAATTGCACTTTGATTGTCACAATCTATCCTTACAACCGTTTAAACGAGTAACACAACCTTTCAAGCCTTCGCATGAGTAGCTGCCATGTACTTTGCATCAATGGTGGATATCACAACTTGCTTGAGGTTGTCTCATCAACTTACAACTCCAATGAACAAGTTGAATACACATGCATTAGTAGACCTTTTGTAGTAAAGGTCTCAAACCCAATAAGAGTCCACAAAACCATAGACTTAATTTTTTGCTTACAACATGATTACCTTGGTAGCAAATTACATAGTTAGATGTTCTATGCAGATACCCGAAGATTCTCTTCACCATAGTCCAATGCTTCTTACCCAAGTTTGACATATATTTGCTCGCTAATCCCATTGCCAGTGCAATGTCATTGCATACATCAAACTTCCCATTGCACTTAGATTTGAAACCTGAGCCATGCCCTTCAACTTCTCTTGTGTCTTTGGACCATGTGTTTTTATAAAACAAATAGTTTTTGACCAATGGAAAGGGTGCACACACAAGTTTGCTGTCATGCATTTTTAACCTTTCCAACACCCTCTCAACATATTTTCTTTGTTTTGACCAATGTTTCTTGTTTGCACGATCTCACTAGATTTTTAATGTCAGACCATGTAGACTGTCATGTCCCCTTTTGAAATAAAATCATGGAGAAGACCTCTAGCCTATCCCCATTTCCCGTAGGCTAAAGGGAGAATCAAGGGAAATGAATTATAATGTTATTTTAAGTTGGCCTGTAATTTTCCACTTTTGGGGCAACTTAATATAAGATTATAATTTTAAAGTGTTTCTAAACACTAGTATTAAATAAAAAGTATTTTTAAATACTAAAAATAAAATAATAATAAAAAAGTATTTTTAAATACTTTAAGGACCCAAAAAGGAAAGGTTTATAAGGGGGGCGCTTGGCTCATTTGTGCATCATGATTTCATATGACATTTCTTCATTGTGAGAGCTTTGGCTTGATTTGGCACCCAAGGATGAAAACCCTTGGCTATTTGGAGATCTTGGAGGATGAAAACCCTCTTGGTTTCCAAGGTTGGATTTGAGGACAAAAACCCTCTTGTCCATAAGAGTGATTCCACCCAAGGATCACATTTGTGCTCAAAGAATTGAAGTCATTTTTAGCTTACTACAATGTTACTACAGTAAATTATGGAAGATTTTAGCTTGTAGAGGATTGGATCAAATTTTACTTGCAAGCAAATCATTGTTATTGCTGATTTTTAGAATTTATCATCATAGGTTGCTGCTGTTCATATTCTATATTCATTGTTTGAAGCGCCAAATTGAGGGTAACATTATTTGTTGCCGTTCATTATGAAAATCAAACTTTATTTAGGGTTTGCTACTGTCATACATCGTCACCATACACCACCACCATTCCTCTAGTACCGCCATCACCGTACATTATTGCTACTGCCCATATTTGTTGTCATATCATCTTTGTTGGACGGTTTTGTGAATTTTCAAATCTAATATGAGTTTGATATTGTTGTTCTCATTTAAATCAATAAGTACATCCATGTTCTATTGTTATAAGGTTTGCATTGTTGTATATTCATTAATCAACAAGTTCATTTGAGATCTATTATTGTTATGAGGTTTACTACTATTCATTCACAAATCAGCAAACATACTTGAGATCTATTGTTGCTCTAGGGTTTGATACTGCTGTTCATGCACAAATCAGCAAGCACATTGGTTGGAATTGATCATCTACATGCTAGATCTACTGTTTGATGCATTTGAGGGTTTATATTAGTATATGAGGGTTTGATTCAACTACTTGAGATTGTGATCAACATTTGGTTTCATGTTTGTAATCATTGATGTTATCAATTTGCATTGATATTCTGTGATGCTTGTAACTTTCCGTGTGGTTCACCGCCAAAAAGATATTTATTTTCTTGCACTTACATTGTAATAATGATTGGATGGCAAAGCTGCCAAGAGTTGCATTCCATTACCCACCATTTTGGCATTGATTGTAAACTGTGCGGCTTGCTGCCAGTAAGTTGCACTAATTTGCTTTCACATCTTGGTTTTGTATGCTCTCACCTTGCCCACATTGGGATCTTGGTGATCAGAAAGAGCTTGGGTTTGTGTTGATTGTTAAAATTTGGTGAATTTGAGCTAACCGACCAGTTAGGGACATTACACGAGATCACTAAGATTTTATGTGCTTGATCATTGCTTTACAATTTCCAATCAACAATATTTCATCAAAAGAGAACTATGATAGCTAAGTTTTCCCTTTGTTGAAATACACATAAGGATCAAATTTTCTATGCACAAGCCCAAATTTCAGCATACAAATGTCAAAATTATTGCTACACATCCTGGACGATTGTTTCCGCCCATACAAGGATTTATTCAGGTGTTAGAGCAAGTCCTCTTTCAGTTTTTCCGCCCATACTTTTCGACTATGTCATGTAGAGTTCTTCTTCAAGATCTCCATGCAAGAACATTGTTTTAACATTTATTTAATTTGTCTCTAGATCAAACACAACATAAATAGCTAAAAGAAACTATTTGAAATCAATTTTGCGATAGGAGAAAATGCCTCACCAAATCCAATTCCCTCAACCTTAGAGAATCATTTCTCAACTAGGCGAGACTTGTACTTTGTAGGTTTCATTGCGCATTGCATTTCTTCTTGAAAACCCATTTGCAACCCACAAAGTTCCTTCCAAGAGGTTGCTCTACTAGATCCCAAGTCTCATTGTTTTCTAGAGTCACAATCTCCTCTTTTATGGCTTTCTTTAAAGACTTTTCATCATTTGAACTAAGACCTTCCCTTAATGTGTTGGGGTCATCTCCATAATTTACGAAAGTAAGAGAAAATGAGAATATGGTGGGCTATACTTTTAGGCATTCTACCCACCTGATTTTTTTCTACTCTTGGTAGGGGTTTCGGTGGTCTTCTAACTCTTGGCGTCTTCATTAACAATCTCATACTTAGGTATACGCTCTATAGACGTTAAGTCAACTCGCACCATTTTTAATTCTTCTTTTGGCTGCTCCTTCGAATGTTGTTCGTGTACAACGTCTCCATTGTGGACAACTTTTACGTGTAAGAATCGTTTTAATCTCTCTCCAAGACCACATTATGGTTATACACCACATTCTTGAGTCTAGGATTCCACAACTTATGACGTCTTGACTCCATTCCAATATCCAATAAAGATAGAATTTTTAGACATATAGTCAAGCTTTGTTCTTGTTTTCTTTGGACTATGGACATTTGTCATGTGGCCAAATTTTTGAATTGTTTAAGAGAGTTTTTATTTGTCCAAGATTCCCGAAGAGTCTTATCAATTAATGCTGATTATGATGAGTGATTCTTCAAGTAAGAAGCTGTAATCATTGCTTCCATCCAAAACCTTTACTCCAAGTGGACGCCGCTCAACATACTTAGGGCTTTATCGATCAACGTCCTATTCATCCACTTTGCAACTCCATTTTTGCGGTTTGTATGGAGTTGAATTTTGCCTTTCAATTCTGCATTACTTGTAGAATATATATATATTTTGAACTTGTAGAATATTTCAAATTCCTTTGAGCAAAGTATTCTTTCCCATTCTTCGTGCATAGGGCCATTAACTTCTCTCTCAATTCTTCATGAGGGTTTTGAACTCCTTGAATTTCTTGAGTATGTCGACTTCTTTTGGAAAAAGTATATCCATATTTTTCTAGAAAGGTCATCTATGAAAGACACACATTTCACAATTTTTTCTAGTTATGAAACCTTGGCCATTCAAAATACATCACTTTGTGTATTATTTCGAGGACCCACTGCATGCACAACATTTGTGGGGAGTTTGATCGACTCTACTTTCCATATACACAATGCTCATAAAATTTGAAGTCCGAAGGACCATTAGTGATCCCTTTGGCCATTCCTTTGGAGCACGGTGATCTCACACCTTTCTCACTAATATGACCCAACCTTTCATGTCAAAGCATTGTCTTCTCTACTTAAAGCATGTTGGTTTTCTCATGTTTTTCATTGGCCTTAGGAACAACAATGTTGTTGCAAGCACCAACCTTATTCGCATCCAATCTAAAGAAGGTTTTAGTGTGCATGCCGCTCGCTAAAACCATGGTTTTGCTCACCATTTTACATCCATCCTTATTGAATGACACCTATGCACCCACACATCTTGCTAACTAAAACCAAGTTTCTCGTAAGACTTGGAATGTGCAAAACACTAGGGAGAGTCTTGACTCTTGATCCTCCCTTATGGAGCCTTAATGTCTCGTTGTTTCCCACTCTCCGGTGAGTAGAGTTGTCCCTTAGAAAAAAATCACCACCAAATTGTTCATATTCACTAAACCACTCCGTGAGGAGCCATATGAAATGATGCTCTGAATCAATCACCTATGCATCAATTTATGCACGTACATAACAAAACTAAGAACGCATCTTCATTTATATGAACGAACTCTTTTCTTCTTGAGGGTGAAGTATCCAGGTGGTTTGCTCTGGAATCCCTTTTAAAACTCCTAGTTTTGCCATAGTTCCAGCGTTTCTTCAAAGAGGTTTTCTTTGGAGTCTTAGATTCAACTCTAGACTTTGAATGCTTATCCTCGATCTCCACTTGCTTTTCTCCCGTGATTTAACTCTGCACAACCAATGCACCATTGATTTGATGATCTTTAACCGACTCTGTGCCTCATTTCTTCTGACAATAAGGCAACGACAATCTCATACATTTTTAACTTAGATGAGGTACTAGTAATTGCCATTACTAGATTATCCCAAGAGTCTACCAAAGAAAAATGAAGCGTAATGCACCTCTCTTCATCATCCATCTTTATGTTCACAGGAATAACCGGCTAATAATAGTATTGAAGGCATCCATGTGCTCTGTAATCAAGTCACCATTATTCATCCATAGCGAAAAAAATTTCTAGTGGAGGAAAAGTTTGTTGACCGAGATTTAGCCTTTTCCAACTTTCACTATTATCTCGATAGTTTCTTTTCCACGTTATCATCAAAACGAATATGATAGAGACAAATTCTAATAGAGCTTTTAGCTTTACTATTAATCTTGTCCCACTCTATTTGTTTCATTCTTGTAGGTGCTGCTAGTGACAAAACCATCCATCTTTATGTTCACAAAGAATAATTGACTAATCATAGTACCGAAGGTTTCCATGTGCTCAGTAATGAAGTCACCATCATTCATTCATAATGAAAAAAATCTAGTGGAGGAAAAGTTTATTCGGAGATTTAGCCTTTTCAACTTTCACTCCCTATCCCATAGTTTCTTTTCCGATTTTTCATCAAACTGAATCTGATAGAGACAAATCACGATAGAGCTTTTAGCTTTCCTATTAATCTTGTCCACGGTCTTCTTGTTTCATGCTTGCAGTGGTGTTAGTGATACAAAGATCTACTAATCTCTATTTGTCAAAAGATACTCTATTTTTAGCTTCCATAACTCAAAATGTTGTCCATTGAACTTGTTAATCTCTATTATTGTGTTTCTTGACATTTTCTAAACACACAAGATCCTCACCGAGTGCAGAGCTTCCACCCAAAACAACTTCTTATTGAGACATAACAAACACTCACCAAGCAACATCCGGGCTTTAATACTAGATGTTGGGATTTGGACCTTGTGCAATAACCTAAAATAGATGAGTAATGCTGAAACTATAATCTAATCATTGCATAAGAAAATGACACACACTATAGACACATGAACTCTTTTGGGAAAGCCCTTTTGGGTAAAAAAACCTAACATCAGAACCTTTATTATTGTATTAACTTAAACCGGCTTACAAATGCAATTAGCATTGCTGAAGAAATTATAATTATCATACAATAATCCATTCACTACATTGTGCAACCACAATACAACTTTCATTCTTTGCAAATAACAAACCATGCTTAGATTTGGGCGTATATTTAGACCCAAAATCTCTCGATTTTTGCAACCATTTCTGTTGTCTCGAATTTGTTGAATTACGCTTTAAGTTATAAGTTTTACTTTTAGTTTTTAACTTTGTTTCTTATCGTCATTGTTTAATAATTGAACATTTTCATTTTTTAGTGCAGTCCATTGGTGGGATTCATTTGGTAATCAGTTTCCTCAATTGCAAAAGTTTGCAATTCGGATCCTGAGCCAAACTTGTAGTGCTTTTGGGTGCAAGCGCAACTTGTCTGTATTTGAGCGGATTCACATGAATAAAAACCTTTTGGAAAACGGTTAAATGATCTTGTCTTTGTGCAAGACTAACCTTCGCTAAGGTGCGCAACCGATTCATCGAACCAAAGACATGATACAGATCCCATTGTCTTGAATAATATAGATCCAAACTCAGATTGGGTAGAGGAGACCCAACCAACGAGTTTGATCCCGATGATTTGCGGTAGATGGCTTTGGATCAGGATGATGAGCCACTAGTAGCACCATCATGAGACATGACACGCACTAGTCGCACTCGTTCTACTGCCAATACAATTGTTGCAGATGTCCCTGAGGATTTGGATGGGTCTCGAGTCAGAGGAACGTGATGATATTGATGAGGATGAGCCTGAGGATCCCATTCTCAGCAATGGTGCAGAGTTTGATGATTGATCATTGATGTCATCTAGTATCTTCTAGAGTTTTGTAACTTGTAGTATCAATGATCATAGCATGTTGTTTTTTTGGAGTCTTGGACTATAGAGGCCATTTAGAGCCTCATTATTTATGTATTTTGTTTCGGAATCTCATATATGATATATGTATTGTGTATTGGACTTGGAGTTCGTGCCATTTTTCTATAAACACCTTTCTTACATGTTATATAGTATATACATGAGCAAACTTTGCATATTTTGTGTGTAATTGTTGGAATCATGGTTTCTAATCTTTCAAATATCGTATTTTCATTAAAAATGTAATTTTTGTGGTTTTTAGTAAACCGGTTCATAAAGTTTGAACCGGTCCGGTCCAACCCTCAACCGGTTCTGAGTCCAGTTTTGATTTTTGAAACACTGGTTTACACTCTCTCTCAACTGAGCTTCAAAACAGATCTGAATTTGTGAGTTTGGGAGGTTTGGATCAGCCAAACTTTGATTATTTTGAAGTCATTTTGTAGCTGGAACAGATCTGGGCACTTTTAGGCCAAAAGCGACCCCCAGGAGACTGGTGCGACCCCTTTTGGAAGGGTTTTTCATTGTTGTTTGGTCTACGGGTGGTTGGAGACTCTTTGGCATCAATAAAGGCAATTTTAACATCATTTTCCAGCCCTCTATTGGTACAATTTTGATGATAATCATTGTTAATTTCTACACTATTTCAGCCCTTGATCTATTTTTGTAAATTCATACAAGTGTAGAAAATTCAGAATTCACTTCTAAGTTGTTCCTAGACCCCAAACTGCCATTTTTAGCCTTCTCGGATATCTTGGAAAGTGATTATTTGCGTCAATAAAGTTATTATCAATCCGTTCATTATTGTGTGTATCGCAGTTTGACATCAATTTTATAATTCAATTTTCAAGGAGTTTCTAGTTTTATTTAATTCAGATTTAAAAGGGGATATTACAAAGTGGTATTAGAGTTGTGATTCTCCCATCCTGTGAGGAGAAAATCAGTTTTGCATGAATGTAGGTGAAGAGGGTTTTAAATATAACTTCTCAAGAAGAACTCCGGGAAAGTATGGGTGATAGAGAGAGACTTCCACCAACATATGAGATGAACTATTTGAATGAAATGTTCACTAGAGGTAACATAATTACAAAACTGTTTGTTAGAAACTCGGAGGGTCAAGAGACTCCTTGCAGGAGTTATTGTTGATTTGAGTCGATCTATACATGGGCTAATCACCCTCAAGGAAATCAAGGTATTTATGGTGAAGGAAGCTCTTCTACCAATCATGGAGAAAGGGTCTCAAGCAAGACCCCCTCTAAATTCTTCCGTGCCAATTTCCTACAAAGAGAAGAGCCACAAGTGGAGTTAGAACAGCCACAAGCACTTGGAGTTGCTGAAGAATGGGATTTTTATGGGGAAGAATATGCATCTTTGAGCAACAACATAAGAGATTTTCTTTCTTTCAGAGATTTTTGCCAACTAAGGAGAAGTGAAGGACCAAAGAAAAATAAGGTGAGTCATCAAGAGCCAAGAAGAGATATCCAACATAGATTGGGTAAGATTACTCTTCCTACATATGATAGTACTGATAAATGTTTAACTAGATCGTGGTTACAAAAATTGGACACTTATTTATCACTAAACCCCATGTATGAGGAAGAGGCCCTCAAAGTCATTACTTTGCATTTAGAAGGTGTGGCTTACGAATGGTGGTATCATGGCATAATTACACAAGGACCTAGTTTTATTACCACTCTTAATGAATTCAGTCAAAGGTTAATAGAAAGGTTCGATAGAAAGGATCCGGAAATGCACTTTAGAGAGTTAGCACAACTCAAACAAGAATCTTCCATAGATAAGTATGTTGTTGATTTTCATAAACTTGCAGTCATGGTTCCGGATGTTAGTGAAAGAAGGTTGGTTGTTTTGTTCATAGAAGGCTTGACTGAACCTCTTAGGGGCTTGGTGAAGGCTTTTGAGCCTCCTTTTCAAGAGGCCATCAAGAGATCGCTAAATTTGGAATCTACAATTGTTAAGAGTAAAAATCTTTCCTTTGGACAGCCTAGAGGGACTTCAAGGGCAGTCAAGAACAGCCCCTATTAGCCAAGCAAGGAAGCCATTTCACCAAGGTATGACACCACAAAGAGAGCCTCCAAGGAACAACAAATAAGCTGATACAAGGAATGAATTAAGGAGAAAAAATATTTGTTTTATATGCAAAGATCCATGGACTCCCGGCCATTGTTGCTTAGGCAAGGATCAAGTGCACTACATAGAGATAATTTCAGATGGGGAGGAAGAAGTAGAAGAAACCTTTTTCAAGTTGTCAAATGTAGCAACATAAATGCATATAATGGGAATAAAAGAAAGGGGAAATGACAGATGTAGGTCACCTCAGCCCGTGCAATTATAGATAATATGTTTTCCTCAAATATACGAGTAAACTATTTGATAAAATGCCTCAAACAAAATCACAAGAAACATGCCCTAAGTAGGATGTTTAAATACAACCAATGTGAGTGGGTTTACATACAAAATAGCAAGCAAATGCACTTAGCTTTAAAATGTACTTGGGTTGCTGTTGAAAAACACATTGTATTTTTCAACAATATGTTAATAACATAAGCATATTCATCTTTTATGTATACAACGGGAATAAAAGAAAGGGGAAATGACAGATGTAGGTCACCTCAGCCCGTGCAAGTATACGGAATATGTTTTCCTCAAATATATGGAATATGTTTTCCTCAAATATACGGGTAAACTATTTTACAAAATGCCTCAAACAAAATCACAAGAAACATGCCCTAAGTAGGATGTTTAAATACAACCAATGTGAGTGGATTTACATACAGAATATCAAGCAAATGCACTCAGCTTTAAAAAGTACTTGGGTAACTGTTGAAAAACACGTGTTTTTCAACAATATGTCAATAACCTAAGCGTATTCATCTTTTATGTATTCAAATCCACTCACTATTCCATGTGGAGAATCAGCAATTGCACATAGGAATGTCATTACAACTAAACTATCTGATGAAATGCCATTGTGTTCCCAATGCATTTAGTCTTCTTTTCTGACCAGCAGGAGTTCAATGGGTTTGGGATGGGCTTTGGATGGACATCGGTACATTAGGTATAGAGAATATCCGTCTCCCACTCTTTGGTATTTAAACATCTTACCTAACGCATGTTTCTTGTGATTTTGTTCAAGGCATTTTGTCAAACTGTTTACTTGTAAGATCTTTATTTGCCCATATATTCGAGGAAAACGTATTCCCTATATTTGCACGAAATGAGATGAACTACATTTGTCATTTCCCATTTCTTTTATTCCTGTTTTAAGAGAAAGAAAAGTAACTATTTAATGGAATGTCTTGAACAAAATCACAAGAAATATATACCCTAAGCAGGATGGTTAAATACAGAAGAGTGAATGGATTTGAATAGAGGATAACAAGCAAATGCAGAAATGCGCTTAGCTTTAAAAGGGACGTAGGTTAATGTTGGAAAACAGGCTGTGTTTTTCAACAATAACATAAGCACGTTTATATTTATTGTATTCAAAGCCATGTATTCAATGGATTTGGGTGTGGCTAAAACAAGGTTCAAAAAATTATTAAACAATGTGCCAGCGCCGAATGACATGTGCGTTTGGGGAAGTGGTAAGAGATGTGGCTCTCCTGGTGTCGTGTCATCTATGGAACTTGCTCCATGTTCCAAAATGAAAGACATGTTAGACCTCTATGTGGGTTTATCATCATCTTGAGATAAACAACAAAATACTTATTTTATAGGTCATCTTCCTTCTCTGTTTACATTGAGCATAAGGATTTCATCCTGGATAATATTTTCATCAAAAATGATCAAGGTTGGGCCTAGGTCTTTGACTCGTACAGAGGGACTAAGATCTAATGTCTTTATAACTAAAATGGATACAGAGTTAGTAATGTAGTTTTAAGGCCATCTCTATGATGGGAGGACTGACCACTACCATCTGATGGATATTGTAAAACTGGGATACTAGAAGGCAGACTTCTTGACGTCCTGGTGGAATTTGGTACAGTTTTCATGTTGACCATGGCCAACCTTTTAGCAGTACGATGTCGTTTAGAAGACCATTTTCTAGGATTTCGTGTATCATAAGATATCAAATTGTGAAGTATTTATATCTTGACCACAAGCTGTTATATGCCTAGAACCTTAAGGATAAGACACCTCCTGGGGTAGATTTGATAGGGCACAAATAGTATTTATTAACCTGAACACTGATCGACCACCTCTAGTGCAGTAAACAGACCCTTCTATAAGATCGAATCTTTAATTTCAATGCATAACATTAATGCCTTACACAAATTCCTATCAGACAGAGACAACATAAAATTTGGAATCATAATAATTAAGATCTCCACTGAATTGAGTTATTTTTGCTTCCTCGCAAGTGGTAGCATGCACATCAAACAAGGTTGCACAGAATTTTGCTCCCATGGTGTACTTAAAATGTGGATGCACTATTATATCTATTTCTGAGATATGCATATGAAAATAGCCCTACGACGTCCAATTTTCAACTTTTCAAGTTTAACAAAAGAAAGAAAGACAAGACAAATTTCATTACCAGTGACAATAATATTTACTTCAGACTATTTCACACAATTTAACATCTTTGTAGAGAAACCAGACTATAGAAATATTGAGTCGACAATTCAGGATACTGAAATTCGTCTTTATCACTTACTAATGATGATTTCTCAAGTAACAGATCATGAAGAGACAGGCCATTACCCGACATAGATGAACCCATTGAGCCGGATCTTGGAGTTGGAATGATTTGATGATGCCCCATTGTGGTCTCGTACAGGTCTAAGCATAGCTCAAATGCCTAAAGACAACTAGGCAATGACAAACTGTCTTAACTTTTTACACCTTGTGCCATGCCTTTGCACAACGAGATATTATAAATTCAATGCTCTGAAACCAATAGCTTTTTAATCTTAAGCAAAACAATGTCTGCGAACAACTTCGTCAGCCAGCTTGATCTAAAAAAGACCGATAGTATAAAATAACCAATTAAACTTGTTTTCGAACCAATGCTCTTGATGCTCAAGTCGCTAATGTTTCGTATATTCATTCAAAAACTACACGTAGTGGAAAAAGGTATGTTGATCTTGAAATCTAAGTGGCTCTTTACCTACATTTGACAAAAATGAAGCCATTCTCTAGCTCCATGCACAAGAAGATCATCTACCCGACAACATCATAAGCTTGGTAACTTCACCACAAAACCACCACGATTTGACAACTTTCTCGCCAATGTCAAACCAATAAGCAATGAAATTGCTTAAGTTCCTTGCACTGCTTATCACTTCTAAGATGGAAACTCCATGCCTATTGTGGACACCATTAATGTCAATCTTGACAGGGATGACGACTCACATAGTTATGACTAGGCATTCGCAAACCAAGTCACAACAAGACAAACTTTGTGAAATCCTATTATAAGAACAAGGAAATCTTTGCTTGGAATTATACCAACATGCCTGGCCATCACTTTTGCCAAAAGTGCAATCCTTACCAACTGTAAGACAATCTTGGTCACTCTCCATCGTCCAAGCTCCAAGCACTTGAAGCGACTTGACCCTTCACCATGTGGGAATTAGATCTCATCGACAAGTTGCCTTGTTCACAAGATGGACATACCTTTATTCTTGCAGCTATAAAGTATTTACAAAGTGCATTGTGGCTATTCCGTCACTGACATTACTGAAGCCATAACTGCGAAATTCATCCTTATTTAATCATTTGTTGATTTGGAATTCCTCAAACAATCATATCTGCCAATGGTGGGAATTTAAAATACAAAGAAATGAAGCAATTATGCACTAAATTCAAAATCATGCACAAATTTTCAATGCTTTATCATCCTTATGTAACGACCAAGTAGAATTTACCAAGTAATCCTATAAAAGATCATTTAGGACTCCCCTACCAATTGGTACTATAAGTTATACCACGCTTTGTGGGCGTATTGCACCAACATTCGTACAACCACCGAGGCAACTCCCTTCTCTCTAGTATATTGGTCCAAAGTTGTCCTAACATTAGAGGTAGAATAGACATCTTTTCCTATCTCTCTTCATGGGATTGTCCTTGATGAGTAGCTCCATGAAGCCCACCTTCGCGCTCTTGATTTGTTGGATGAAAAAAGCTTAACCGCTCTCTAACATAATCATCAATAAGAAATCTGCATTGCAAACCAACATAACAACTGCATTGAAGTCGGGAAATTCGATATAGGAGTTGTTCTCAAATTGAGCTAAGGGTCTTCGACCGAGAAGGGGATATTACACTTTCATCTTTGATTTCTCTAGGACAGCACTAGCAAACTGATATTTTGCATATTCAGTTGTTATGACATCCCTCCAATCTGTCATAATCTATGTCATAGAACAACAATATGGTTTCCTTGACAATACATCAGCTACTATGTTATTTTTTCCTTTAACAAACTCAATGTCACAATCAAAAGATTGAATTTTGCTTACCCACTTCCATTGCCTCTCATTCAAATCAGTTTGGTTGAGAAAATACCTCAAACTATTGTGATTCGTCTACAACACAAATCTTCTAGAATTTAAGTATTTCCGAAACTTCACCAAGGCATGCATGATTGCCAACATTTCCTTGTCATAAATGGTGTACGTCCATTCAACATCTTTGAGTTTTCTACTCCAAAATGCAATTGGATGCTTATTTTGCATCAAAACAGCCCCAATACCATCTCCGGATGCAACACATTCAACAAATAAGGGAATTGAAAAATTTGGAACAGCAAGTACCGGGCATGAACTCGTTACCTTTTTGAGCTTTTCAAATGCTAGTCGGGCTGAAAGTGACCAGCTGATCCGTAAACTTCTACTTTGGACTTTTACGAATCACACAACTATGCTATTCTACTTTCATCTTTGGAAAATGACATATTTGTTTGAAAAATTTGAGCTTCGTGACTGATTATCTAGTGCTATAGAAAGGAAATTTCAGAGAAGGAAAGAATTCAAAACTTCAACACCAACAATTTTATCCTGGAAACCTCCAATGGAGGAAAATCAGTCGGGAAGGGCAATTGCTCTTTCTTCCCACTTTTATCGGTCTAATATAGACAATTACAGATTACAATAAGTATGAAAAGAAGCAACAATGTAAATCTTCTCTCCAATTACTTGCTTGCTCTGTTTCTACACCTTGCTCCTACAATTCCACTCCAACACTGAAGATCTTGCTCACTGCTCTCATTAAACTCTGCTTCTCGATCTCTCTGGATCTTCGAGTCCCATTCTCTTTCTCCTTTCATGCATTTCTAGGCCTTCACATGTCCACTCGTGCACTGGAGGATGTGAAAGGGCATTCAAGGGGAAGAGACACACATTAGGCGCTTCAAATCCGCGTCCATTCACATTCCATTTTTCTTTTCTGCTCGAAAGTGACAGGACCGCTGCCCCTGGCCGGGCGGCGGTTCCTTCTTAACCTCTCGTTTACCTCATTTTATTCATTTTTTTCTTTTTCTCCTTCGATGCTGATGGAACTGATGAAGTGGTGTGTTTTTTCGGATCCCTATGGATCATACCTCCCCTACTTAGGAGGCTTTTGGTCCCCACAAAGTTTAGTGGGGAGTGGTAGAGGAATCAACTCCTGTTGTGCTCATTCGAGTACCATTGGGTCTGCCTTGGTGTCTTCTCTCGTCCAACCTGCCAAGACTCCTGTGGATCTCTTGTTTGTTGCTCCAGTGCTACACCCTCCTCCGAGTTGCCTCGAGTACAATCCTCTTTGGAAGGTAACTTTTGTATCTTTCCTTCTTTGTCATGCATAGATGGCGTTAGTGGATGCGAGCTCTTGCAACTTGCTATCGCGTGCAATTGCATGAAGTATGGCGTGAAGGTTTCTTCTCCAACCTGTTCAAGTATGGTGAAGGTCCCATAGTGTAGTGGTTTAGTCCTTTCCTGTCTATGTCTCTTGGGATGGATTGGCCGAATCCTCTCCAAGTACTTTGCTGTTATAGTCACCACCGTTCCTTGTATCTTCTCTTCTTCTTGCTGCCCCACGGTCAGGTCTAGTGAATTCGTAGGTAGATACGGTGATTGCATAGCGGAAGTTTGTTTTGCTCCTTGAATGAGCAATTCCTGTGGTGGCTTCTTCGCAAAAATTGACAAGTGCTATCCAAATTCTCCATCCTTTGGTTATAAATATATGTGCTCTCACGTCTATTTTGCTTTTCTTCCAATGAAAGCAAACAAAATTGATGATTTGCCTGAATAAGTCTTGGTGCTTGGTTGACACTTACCATAGCCTATTTTGATTTGCTCTGGTGTGCCTGGATGTTAAAACTGACTCCATCCTTGACCCATCTCAGATCGGTTCTCCGTCCTCGTGACCACAACATCCTTGGCATACAAGTAAGGACTTCCAAAGACAACGTCAAATGCATCAAGTGGAATAATATCAGCCTGTAATACATCTATGTATTGGGTATTTATCCCAAACCGAAACTTACACTTCATTGGAACTTTTATTTCTACACCCTTCTTCACCCATCCTAGTGGGTATGGATGTGGATGCGTGTAAGTCTCTAGACCAAGTTGCTTTACAACCGCATTAGAAATCAAATTTGACTGAGAACCATAATCTACTAAAGCGTTTACCTTAGTCTTCTTGATTTGGATTCCGATTCGAAAGGGCTTACTCATATCTTCTTCTTCTGCTGCCCCGTACATGTTAGTGGCCATGCATCCCAACGTTTCGTCTAGATCCGAATCATCCTCAATCTCCACCTCTCCTTCTATCTTCACAATGGCCATGAATTTCTTGGAATCCTTGGTTCGGTGCTTTGGGTGCAATTCCGGATGCAACTTCCAACATGTGGCATTAGCATGTCCATTTACATCACAATTCTTACAGAAATTCTTAGGATCTTTACAAGTATGCAAAGTAGTAGCGGCATGTTTACCTTTCCATTTACCTCGCTACTTGTATTCCCTATTCTTTGTCTGTTGTTGTTTCGTTGACTGGTCTCCCTTTGGCTGTATTTTCCTTGCTTCTTCTCGTCATCAGTGTAGTATGCTTGTATACAAGCTTCATTGAGATCTTGGGCTTTCAGGAGATTACCTTCCTTCGAAGGTGAGTGTGAAGTCCTCCCAAATACTTGGTCAGAATGTACTCATCCTCCAAGTCCATATTAAGCAACATGGCTTGTCTCCAAAATTCCGTAGTGTAGTCTTGCACGCTTTGACCGCTGCCCTGCTCTAAAGTATCGCCACTTAATCATCATATCAGTCCCTATGGCCAATAGGATAGAAGTTAGCTCTAATCAATTCTTTAAAAGCTTTCCAATCACCGATAATAGGACGTTTCTTCTTCTCACAAGTGGCTAGATGGGTTTCCCACCAAACCAGAGCATGACCTTCCATTTTGAGACGTGCAAAGGTGACCCTTTGTGCCTCAGTGACATCATGCACACTAAAGTAGACTTCCAATTGTTTTGGCCATCGATCCAGTAATTCGCATCTATTTGTCCTTCAAAATTCTTTATTTCCACTTTTGTTTCAACTTTAAAAGGTGTATGTGCAGATTTTACCTTCTCGCTTAAAATTGGCATCTCTTCACGCTCTTCCCATTCTTCCTCTTCGTGGCTCTTTCCGATACCGATTTTTGGCTAGGGTGGAACCACTAAGTGCATGGAATCGTGCTTAATCAAGCCGTCTTTTGCAGATCTGAAAAGCTCTTCTTGTTTTCTATACAATCTATCCATCGAGGTCTCTAACATCTCGACCCTACGGACCAAGTTCTCTTCCTCCATTTGAGCTCGAATTCTCTATTTCCACTTCTTCGTAGAAATATCTGGCCCGTAAGGTAAAACTTCTTCACCTTCGGACCTTGTCACTTTGCATCATACAAAATCATAAGAAAGATTCGAATACCACAGTCATGGATATATAATCAACTCGAGACCAAAATGATCCGTAAACTTCTACTTTGGAACTCTACGAATCACACAACTATGTTGTTCTACTTTCAACTTTGGAAAATGACATATTTGCTTGAAAAATTAGAGCTTTGTGACTGATTATCTAGTGCTATAGAAAGGAAATTGCAGAGAAGGAAAGAATTCAAAAACTTCAACACCAAAAATTTTATCCTAGAAACCTCCAATGGAGGAAAACCAGTTGGGAAGGGCAACTGCTCTTTCTTCCCACTTTTATTGGTCTAATATAGACAATTACAGATTACAATAAGTATGAAAAGAAGCAACAATGTAAACCTTCTCTCCAATTACTTGCTTGCTCTGTTTCTACACCTTGCTCCTACAATTCCACTCCACATTGAAGATCTTGCTCACTGCTTTCATTAAACTCTGCTTCTCGATCTCTCTGGATCTTCGAGTCCCATTCTCTTTCTCCTTTCATGCATTTATAGGCCTTCACATGCCCTCTCGTGCATTGGAGGATGTGAAAGGGCATGGAAGGGGAAGAGACACGGTTGGGCGCTTCAAATTCGGGTCCATTCGCATTCCATTCTTCTTCTCTGTTCGAAAGTGACAGGACCGCCACCCTGAGTAGACCGTCAGTCCGAACCTCCGTTTACCACATTTTATTCATTTTTTTTCTCTTCTCCTTCTTGGTGTTGATGGAACTAATGAAGTGGTGTGTTTTTCTGAATCCCTTTGCATCACTAGCAAAAAGCTCCATGCTTTGTTAAATTTGTCAAGGAAGTGCGAAAGTTGGGAAAGTCCTTTCCCAAACCTCCGATAAGTAGCTACAAAGACCCAAGAATCCCCTTAGTTGAGTCAATGGGCCGGGAGGAGGCCAATCCAAGATGGGTTGGATCTTTTGTTGATCCACTTGTACTCTTTGAGCATTGGTGATATGTCCAAGTACAATATTTCCTCCATTTCGAACTCACATTTTGATAATCGGCAAAGAGAGATTGATCCGAATTATTTTTGGAATTTGGTGGACAACACATTAATGGTGGCATTTAATGTGTTATGGCAATACATTCATAATAAAATAGCTGAAATTGTAAAAGTAATGAACAATATTGTAAAAATAAAACTATAAATCGTAAAAGTAAAATAACTTTATTAAATGTGTACAGAGTAGGCAAACTCTATACGAGAGATGTATGCCGAATCTCTTTAAAACGAAATATGGATGCGTAATTGGTAAACTTTGTAGGAGAGATGTATGCCTTGCAATTCTCTGCAAATGAAGATGTATACAAATGGGAAAACTCTATACTTGGTACGCGGGTGCATTATCGGTGGGATAGCTATTTTCTCAGTCAACTCTTCATTTCATCTTGTCATGTCTATGCATAATCCCCTCGTTTCTTCTCTCGTTAGTGTTCTCACACATTGTTGGTGCTCTCATGATTGTTGGCACTCTCGCGATTGATGAGGCTCTCACGACTCCCGTTGAGGTTGAGACCGTATCTTTCGTCATCTCATTCGTAGCCTCTTTGGGTTCAGTAAAGTATCTTAGCGACCAATAAGATGGAAACTACGACTACCATGAGTATGAAATGAGGTGTGAGCAACGACCTTTGTGCCCCCGCCTTTGCCCTCATAATTATTCACATTGTTGCCCTTGGGTCGCGACTATATTTTCCTTCACCCGTGAATGCCCTTTCAATTGCGAGCTTGTGGTCATGGAATTTCGTGTTTCCTTATGGTTCGTTGCATAGACCTCCTTGACGTGTTTCCCTTCCGATTCGTGCATCCCTCTTATTTGGAAAGGCTTTGCGACTTTGTGGCTCTACTTTGTTCAATTCTCACGATTTCGCACGATTCACGTTGCGCATTCATTGTGGTTCGTGAATCCTTACGGTTAGTGCATCCTTCTGGAGTCATGAATGTTTTTTCCCATTATTGTCGAGCTCCATCACGAATTCCTTTCCACCTTAAGCGGCACTCAACGAGTGTCTATGCAGTGGTCCGTGTTTTGTCGCAAATTTGTTATTTCAAGAGCACCTAGCCTTCACACCCTCGATCGACATGGTTTAAGGATCTGCAATTTGTGACTACCAACAAGGTTCCCATCTCTCGAAGTCCTTATGTTCATGGTTGTGCTCTAATGCCATCTAACAATTCATCTTCTAGTCCTCTTGCTATCTCACCTCTGCAAACTATCTTCCCAATATGCCTGCTATACCAGGATGAGATGGAGCTCTGACAGAGTGCCACGGACAAAATGGTTACCAGAATCTAGAGGCCGGATCAAATGAACCCTATGGATAGTGCTGAAATTCTTCAAGAGTTGCTTGACAGAGTGCAGCGAATGGAAATTGTAAAGCATACACATGGAAGTGTGCAATCTCACCGATCGGGTCGCAATAGTGGAATCAGAGAACACTATTTTAAAAGAACAGGTTTAAAGAGTGAGACAAACCCAATCTTCACAGTGACACCATCCATGCTGAGATTCTCGACCTCAAGAATAAGCATGAGGAAATCTAGAATCCAGCAAGCTTCCATCCAACAGGAAACAAAAACAAAATTCAAATCTTGGGCGCAGGTGGCTAGTGTTAAGGATACCCTCTCCCCGCCTATGGCTGTGGTGGAGGAGGTTGTCCATGCTAAATTTGTGGAGGAACACAAGAGAAGGGAACAAGAATTGAATCTTAAAGTAAGAGGGCTCCCCTCTAGTCAGCAGGACCCCCTAACGATCGGGAATTCCTTCCTCAGAGATACTCTAGGCATACATGATATTACTCTGGATAGAGCTTGGTTGGGTTACGAGTCTACCCTTTTTCTTCGGTTCAGGTCAGCAGCAGATAGACTCAAGGCTCTTAGGGCAAGAGGAGGTTATTTTCCCTCCCTAATAAGATCTTCCTTGATGAGGATCTTACCAGGTCACAAGTAGCCGAACTCAAACACTCTAGGGATCTAGTTATGGCAGCTAGAAAAGGTGGAAGTAGGCGGTTATCGAAACCTTCGTGTGATAATCAAAGCCACTTTTCCTCCTGGATGGGAGTCTCATCCTGGGTCTAAAGAATGACGGGCCATGAAAAAGTGCGGTTGGGCAGGGGCATGACTACTAGATGTTGGAATGTTAATGGCTCCTTTTGGTCCTCACTTGGTCTTATTCTTGATGCTCTTAGTTCCATGAGACATCCTCTTTATCACAGAGACTCACGAGAGTCGGTGAGGCCTCTTCCTGATATCACGAGTTGTCATTGGTACTCTGCACACAGGCAGGAGACTAGGAACTTGGGTGGTGTCAGAGGTTTTGGAGGGTTGGCCTACATGTATAGAGATTTGCTCTAGAGTAGGATCTCATTGGTTGCGCAGAGAGGCAGTATGTCAAGTTCTATGAGTTCGGATTCGGGATGTTGGTCCCCACTGTAGGGATATTTACATAGTAGTGTGTTATTTCCCTTCGGCATCCTCCCCTTATGCCATTCATAATGGTTCGATGGTGATCCCTTCATGAATTATATGACAAAGATTGCCCGAGTACTCGGTGGTCGGAGAAGTCATCCCTTTGGGTGATTTCAATGCGCGTAGGAGCACTCCAACTTCCTATTCATGACCGCGCAGAGAGGATTTGTTCTGCACTTGGACAGTTCATCCAAAGACGGTGGGCTGCGCACAGACTTCGAGAGGATGACTCAGGGCCTCTCAATGCTTATGGTCGGCACCTCCTGCAGCTTGGAGAATCAAATGAGCTAATTATCCTCAATGGGATTAGTTGTTTTCTGATTCACATCTCTTCACATGTCGACTGCATGGTGGTGGTGCGAGTGTTGTGGATTATGTCCTTTCTAGCCAGAGCTCCTTGTCACTGATCAACCACTTCTCCATTTCTTCCATTCCCCTTGCCAATCATGCCCTTCTCTCTATGTCCCTCCGTGTCGACATTCCCCCATTTTGCCTTTGCTCCCCCTCCATGGCCTCCCTCTTACCACCTTGGTTCACCGATGGGGATCCTAATACCTTTTGCTCCTATCTTCGGCAACTTATTCCCGTAAGTCCCAATTCTTTTATATGGTAAATGTTGTTGCCAAATGCATGTAATGTCCCCATTTTGAAGATCCTTAACCTATCTTGCAAGGGAAAATTATGCTAAGTAATTGAATGATATTGCACGGAGAGTGATTATAAAGCAATATTCATTTAATTATGGATGCTAAGTGGTTTTTCCACCACCTTGTAGTATTGCTCACAAAAGAATATTTATTGAGCAATTAATGTAATTTATTATTTAATTTAATTCCCAAAAATACAAAATAAAAAGGGAATTAATTAAATAATAATAGAGTGGCTTTTAATGTCAAAAATACCCTTAGAAAGGGGACGCCACACATAGGGAAAATAAAATATTTTTAAATTGTGTTTTCCCTCCAAAAGGGAATTCAAATTTTGTACTCCTTGTCTATAAAAGGAGGTCATGGGATCATTGTAAAAACTATGCTATGCTATGATAAATTCGATTTGACTCCATGCTTGGAGTAGGGATGTATGCCCACCATTGATGTTCTTGCTCTCATGTATTGAAGATCTATTTGCAATCCATTTGTAACTGGTTTTTGATATCAATTTGAGGGATTTATTGATGCTATTGCAAGTCGACTTGTGGTGTGTGATTTCTTCTTGCCCTAGCGAATTCTTATGATGCTTTTGTGACTGTTTTGAAGAGTCTTTGGTGTTCTATGATCATTCTGCCCCAGCTGAAGCAAATCGATTTGATATTCAAATTATTTGTCTAGAGTATTGTTGCTTTGAAAGGTCTAGGGTTAGCGAATTCACTTTGGCATTAATGAAGGCTGTAGCTACTTGTTTTGATGCAATATTTTATTGAATATCCCACTCTAAACCTCAGCAAGGGTATGCTGATTTTAGCGACTGGTTTTGGGACTGATCTTCATGCAAAAATAAATACATTGGCCACGATTTTTCCTCACCTCTGTTGGCTGTTATCTTCTAGTGTTGGCGACTCCATTTAATGCTCATATTTGTGTGGTAATATTCATCTATTTGGCGGCAACTTCCATATATTTAATACTCAGCTTAATGACTGTTGGTTCCTGAGTAAAGCGACTTGGATAAATGCTTGATTCAGTAGTGATTCAACCCTCTTTGGCAGCGATTTACATGACTGTTTATTTCTGATCTATGGCGACTTGATTGAGACTCATATTTGTATAAAAGTATATACTGATGGCAGCGATTTCTACTTGTCTTGATGGTTGATATATTCCAGTCTTGATAACCTATATTTTACATGCTCTTAAGGTGTTTTGGGAGTCTCTTGTTGCAGCTATAAAGGTGATACACTTCTGAGGATTTGGAAAAGAATCGATTGGGTTTTGATGCTCTTTATAGCAGCGATCTAGGCCAAGGAAGTCTGCTGTGATTCCCATGATTATTTGATTGACTCATAGTGATCTATATATGAAATATTAGATCAGATCATATATATGTTTCAACGACTTGTATTAGAGGATTAAATTTGGGTTTGTATGCTCTAAATGATCATGTCTGGCTGAGATTTGTATGAAGGTATTTGAGAGTGATTTCAAGTGTTCATTGCAGCTGAGTCATGCTTGTTTGATGCTCATTAGTTTCATCGAGAGTTAATTACTTGAGCTATTTGATAGAGGCCATTAAATCCCTCTTCTTCGGTTTATTGAGCCATCTAATTGAATGCACAAGTATGATTGGCTGAGTTTAATCATTGCAGTGGTGTTCTAATCAGTTTTGAGTGATAAAACTATTTGTTGGTTGCCATTTCCCATATATTTAGATTCAGCTGAGAGTTAATTACTCGAGCTATTTGATAGAGGCCATTAAACCCCTCTTCTTGGGTTTATTGAGCCATCTAATTGAATGCACAAGTATGATTGGCTGAGTTTAATCATTGCAGTGGTGTTCTAATCAGTTTTGAGTGATAAAACTATTTGTTGGTTGCCATTTCCCATATATTCTCAGTAAGGGAATATTACAATGCACCCTCCTTTCCTCCATCATCTGGGAGGCCTCCCTCATGTCCTTCCCTAGTTCAACTCGGCCTTCATTTGTCTCCCATTGACGGAATACTTGCCCCATGAACAAATGGTATGATGACGAGTGCAAAATCTTCCACAGACAGTTACTGACATGCCTTTAACCAAGCCCTTCCCTCCTATCATACCTTGAAAGCCTCTTATCGTTGTCTCCTTCGCCATAAAAACACCTCTTCATTTCCCAGCGTAGACAATCTTTATGTGAGTCTCTTCGACACTATCCCAAGCATTTCTGGCGCACCATTTTCCCCCGCCACTCATCTCTTCCCCTCGAGCTTAACCCCAATTCCATATTCTCTCACACCTCCAACCTTTATGATATTCCTGGACAGCCACTTATCCAAGTTGACAACCCACCTTCCCTGTGCCACCTTTTCACCTACACTAAAATCAAAGAGGCAATCAGGATGATGAATTGTAGCAGGGCAGCGGATGAGGAGGGGTTCCAAGCAGAATTCTTCAAACTTGGTCAAGAGGTTCTTTGTAGTTATTTGACTAATCTCTTCAATCACATGGTTTGTTCTACGCCATCTTGGGCATCTTTGCGTCATTCACCCGATTCACAAATCGGGTCCCAGCTCTAACCCCAATAACTACAAGACCATTATGGTGGGTCATACATTCTCCAAGCTTTATGCTACAATGTTACACATGTAGTTATCCGAGGAGCTAGAGTGGAGAAACATTAGAGCCAGGGGGCAAGTTGGCTTTTGGCCTGATCACCAAACTACTGATCATATCTTCACTCTTCGGGCCATCATTGAGGAGGCACGTCATCACTCGTCGAAGGTCTATTGTTGGTTTGTGAATTTTTGGAAAGCCTTTGACTCGATGTCATGTGTGGCACTTTTTCAGCGGCTCCGTGACATTGGCATTTCCAAGACCCTTCTCATGGCCATCATGCGTCTGTACGAGAATGTTTTGGGCCGCCTTCACACCTCCCAAGATGGCCTTTTAAGCTAAGCATTTTTTAGAGTTGAGGGACGATCTCATTATCCGCCCTCAGTACACTCATCGGCATTGGATGCATGCCCTTCGCATCCCCTTTGGTCGGTTCAGGATTGTTTCTCATAGGCTTTGTTGTGAGACGGATCACCACCTTGATCGTTTAGACAGGATCTGCCAGTTGTGTAGCCTCCAGGAGACCAAGACGGAAACACACTTTATCTTTCGGTGCCCCATTTACTATGAGATCAGAGGGAGGTTTCACTGTTTGTTTAGGAGGACGTAGGATCTTTCTGACTTCTTCAGGTTTGAGGATCAAAGGTGTCTGGCTTTATATTTACAGGAGGCTTTGAAGCTCCGTGAGCACACTCTTCAACCGCATCCTAGATCGGACTCTACCCAACAGATCACTTCCTTCTTCATAGTGTTACCGGCAGAGAGAGACACTAAGTGCCTTGGTGAGACTGGCCCCGCTTCTTCCTCTAGATTGGTTCGGCTCACGGAAACCTAATGCAGGAGCATCATGGGCTAAGTGTAATAAGGTCATATGAGACCATTAGAGCATGATTATTCTAGGTGTGTTAGATTCAAATATGTTGTAAAAGTGCATATGTGCTTGTAAAAGATCAATAAGTGCTTGTAAGAGTGTTCTAAGAGTAAATAAGTTGTAAAAGGTGAGTTTGACTTGGCAAAAGGGGAAATATAGGCTAAATAAGGTCTTTTTAATGCCATGTCAACATGTGGAGAAGTCTATGCACGAGTTGTTGGGTTGTATTAAGGTGATATACACCTGATTTCTATGTTGAGAAGGTTGTTGAGTCTTCTTAGGGATGTTGAGTTAGCTTAGGAGTTTGTTTAGGAAGTCTTTACTTAGCAAATGAACACCTATTCATAGGTGATTCAAGAAATTGAATGTAGGCAGATGTTCTTGAGGTGAAATATTGATGAATAAAGCATAAAAGATGATTTGGAGTGGTAGCAGACCTCTGTTTTGAAGAAAGTGGCATGTTTCTTATGGACTGTGATGGAGATTGTAACTGGACAGTGAGGTACAAACCCTCAGTCCTTTTAAAATGATTAATTGATCTGGACTGTCAAGCTTAAAAACTTCTACAGACATCAAGGAATGTATGGATAATTTTTATGTGTTCTGAAAGTGCATAATTTGGTTGTTATTGCAATTTGAAGGCTCTCGGGCCTGAAGTAGGGCTGAGTGGATCTCTCGACTGTACGGATGAAATTGGTTGAAAATTTCAAATCATTTTTGTCTTGATATGGTCTAGCCAATCCCCAAATTTTGTGGAATGATCGAGCACAGTGGGAGTTATTGATAACAGTCCTCTCGAGCTATAAAGAAGGAAACACAGAGCACAGTCAGTTAACTAAGAGACTGAGTTTGTCATTCATGGTTGAATGTTATGACTCTAGCTTATTGTGGGAGGTGGAAATAGGTGTATTTGACATGTTTGAATGATCACAGGGGTGAATCAAGAAAGCAATTACCATTATTGCATATGAAGGTTGACTGTACAGGCTTAGGACAGTCCTAGATCACTGTGAAAGACTAAAGAGAATGTTAAGCTAGACATACCAGGGAAAGAACTAATCCATGCAAGCTGGAAGCCACCTATTCAGGTATAATAGATATGTTTGATTGATTCTAGGAGGATTCTATATGCATTTTCCTTCATTATTTGGGTATAGAATGATAGGGTGAATCAAGAAAGCAAACTAGTAAGACTGTACTTAGGTCATTAGTGGAAAGCTAAAGAGTTAAAGAAAAGTGAATTGGCCAAACTAGCCAGGGCAGGTATATAGATGTTTGTCATGGACACCATAAACATGGTGAGAAAGGTCTCATTTGGACAGTTAAGCATGTCATGCCAAAGAGCCATCTACCATACATATATAGTCTTGAATTGAGTATGCATGAGCCAAGAAAGGCTACAAAGAGCTTGAGGTCAGAATATAGGACAATTGAAGGAAACCAATGCAAGATCCATGCCTAGAGAAGCCTAATCCCTGGTTTGATGTCTTCAACATTGGTCAACCAAGTATGAATGGCCTTGTGATTGCACTTGAAGAAGGATTGCATTGTAATTTAAGGAATAGCTTAGGGAGAATTCAAGAGGTATGTAGAGCTCATGAATGGATCTTGTAGGATGAACCTGTCTTGCAGATCAATATAGGAGTCTTGCACTTTATAAACCATTGGGTTGGTGATCACAAGGTGATCACATCAGTTATCAAGTAAGCCTCTAACTATTGGTCTTTTATGAGTATGCATGGTGTCTCAATTAGACCTAAAGTGTTAAAAGCATACACAAGGTGCATGGACCTCAGTTAGTAATCTTCAAGCAGGGGTTGGTGTCAGTTTGAGTAAGTTGGAGCTCTTGAAAACCTTAGAACCAACTTGGTGAATGTCCAAATAGAAATAAATTAAGTAAGAACCCCTGCACCAAAACCATCCATGGTTCGTCGAGTCATCACAAGCATACCCATACTAGGCATGGCCTCAAGAGACAAACGAGACCCACCAGGCATCAGAGAGATAATATTGTATCTAGACATTGGCATAATAGACAAACTCTTTCTTCGTCTGGTCAGCATTCTATTCTTAGCTTTTTCCAGTCGGCCTCGGATGTTAGGAGAGCGGATCTTCCATCCCTTGATGGCTTTCCTCTTTTTGTCCTTAGTCGTCTTTCCCCATTTTCCTCTCGCTTGTTTCTCCCACCTCGATTTTTGGGCGCGTGTGATTTCTTCTTCTTGTTGGCCACCTCTTTTCGCTTTTGTATTTCATCTTTCTCGTGAACTCTTTGGTTTTCCCGCCATATATCGGTGCTCAGTATTTTCTACAATCCTTGCACCAAAACCATCCATGGTTCGTCGAGTCATCACGAGGCATACCCATACTAGGCATGGCCTCGAGAGCAGACGAGACCCACTAGGCATCGGAGAGATAATATTGTATCCAGAAAGTGGCATAATAGATAGACTCTTTCTTTGGCTGGTCAACATTCTATTCTCAACTTTTTTCAGTCGGCCTCGGATGTTAGGAGAGTTGAGATCTTCCATCCCTTGATGGGCTTTCCTCTTTTCTTCTCCTTAGTTTTCCCCCTTTTTCCTCTCGCTTGTTTCACCCACCCCCATTTTTGGGTGCGTGTGATTTCTTCTGTTGGCCACCTCTTTTGGCTTTTGTATTTCATCTTTCTCGGGAACTCTTTGGTTTTCCCGCCATATATTGGCGCTCGGTGTTTTCTACAGTCCCTTTGACCTACCTTTGTGGTCAGTTGTTGGACATTAATATATTTATCTTATCTTATCTTATATATGAGAGATGTATGCCTCCAAACTTGAAAACCGTAACCTACAACTTTTGTATATAAAATCTTTCCACTTTCAAACTTGTGTCTTCATTTGAAACCATCTTATTTATAGTGAAACAATGTCAAAGATGAAGGGTTCCAAATGGAAGTCGAAAGGTCATCAAATGAAGGGTTTGAAATAGAAGCCAAAAGGTCATCAAATGAAGGGTTCCAAATGGAATACGAAAGGTCATCCTTCATGGAGATGTCATCCATCCATGTTTGGAGTGAATTTGAATGGGCAAAAGATGACAAAATCCGAATATCATATTATTATTTTTAAGTGCTCCTTGTTGGGGTCATATCTTCTAGCCCGTTGACCCAATTGGTGAACCGTTTGATCCGTTGGAAAGATAAGAGAGTGAACTTGAAAATATAATCTATGAAAATAGACTATGGTATCATCATACAATCTGAATCCCATGAATTCTTTGAAGACCTTTAAAAATGCCAAATACCAAATCTGTCAAAACCTACTAAAAATAGATTTCAAGACTTTCTAAAAATAGACTTTTTATAAACCCTTCTCTAACTGTTGACATGGATCAATATTTCTCTAAGAGCTCATCTATATCGAGATTTGAAATATCGCTTTTGGATATCTCTTTAAAACTCAGAAATTTATCAAAACTTACAAACTGAAATTCTTTTTTCCGGGACAACAATGTACAAAAATCTAAAAAAATTACATCTTCCAAAATAACCACTTCCAAGAATACCGAGAAGCTTCAAAAGATGTAGAAAAATATGAAGAACAATAAACAACTAAGAAATAAGTTTTAATGGCCAACGCTGAATTTATTTTATAAATTTTATGACAGAAAAATGAGGAAAAAGTACATGTTGACCATAAACTCCAAAATATCAATAGAAAATGACGGAAGAATTTTCTATGGCATCATTGTGATAATAACAAGCTCTAGATCTGAAATCCCGAAAGCGGGCCATGGAAACCCATTCAAAATGTTGTCCGAATTTACGGGTAGGTCGGTCCACTTGTAGAAATCATTAGTAATTGTATAGTTACCCATAGTGATGCACAACCGTAAGATCCTCCATGTACATCTCATGGACTCTCCATAACAAGCTCCAGATCTGAAATCTCTGAAAGCGGGCCATGGAAACCCCTTCAAAATGCTGCCTGAATTTCCCATGTAGGTCGATCCACTTGTAGAAGTCATTGGTAATTATATAGTTACCCACAGTGATGCTCAACTGTGGGATCCTCCATGTACATCTCAAGGACTCTCCATTGGAGACAACAATGTTGAAGCCCTCAAAGTCTTTTTCCTCTAGACCTCATCTCTCTACCATAGTGGCATCAATAAAATTGTGGGTGGCCCCACTATCAATAAGAACTACTACATGTTGTCCCTAGATGAATCCTCGAACCTAATGCCTTGTGCACTGGGGTACTAGACAATATAGTTATGGTCTCAGTGGGAAAAGTCTCCTGTGCAGTCTCAACACCCACACTATCCAAAGCATCCCTGTCATCAAGCTCATGATGTTCTACTACCTTCTCTCCCTCTTCATCATTGTCCTTGTCCCAGAGCAATTATGTCCACGTGTCAATGGTTGATGGCACTCAAAGCATAGCTTCTTCCGCCTCAATTCCTCCTAAGCATCTATCAACCCCGCTATGAATAATGAAATCAACCTCATCTCAGAAATATCAGGAACCATCACTGAGAGTCTCTGAAAATCTGCAATGTGCACATCGAGGAGCCTATTTGTCTCAAGTGAGTCAACTCCGAAAATCAATCAAGATCTCTCCTATCAAATTTTTCCTCCAACCTCCGTGTGAACTCAACATATGTAGCAATGTACACGTGACGTTGTGTCACTAGCCCATGATGCCGATCATGTGCATCTCCCTCAAAATGCAGGATTTCAAACTTAATTGCATCCTCACACATGGGATTCAAATCAAAATAGGTCTTCAACTTTTGTACCCATGACCATGCGGTACACTTCTTAGAGCCATCAAAGTGTGGAATAGAAATCTGCCCCAAACGCCTTTGTAATTCAGGTACCGGCATATGATGATCTCTCTTGGGCTTGCTACCAATCTTCATCCTGCAATAATCTAGAAATGGCATATTATCTCTGAAACCCTCGCTCAAAGATTGGTATTTTTCCCAACAAGACTCCTCATCAATCACCTCTGTTGGCTGCCCTACATGTGACGCTTCAGAATCTTTCAAGAAAGAGGGCTCATGAAGACTCAAAGGCTTGTTAGAAGAATGGGGAATGTTGCCCCAAATTACTTTATTCTCGCCTTTTTCCCTATTATTCCTAGATTTGATCTTATTCATGTTCTGTGTGAGCTGGCTCAAGTAGAGGTTGGTTGTCTCTTGTTGTTTCACCATGTTGATGAACATTTTCTTCATAAAATCTTCATTGAGCTCTTCCACATTCTCTTCCTGATCTGCCATATTCTGACCTTTTCAAGGTGTATTCCTCCTGGAATATACCTTCATTCACTACCCAACAGGCTGGAAGAAAGGTGGCTCTAATACCACTAAAACATCTCTTTTAGGACATCACTTTAAAACTCAAAAATTTATCAAAACCTGCTAATTGAAAATTTGATTTTTCCAAGACAACAACGTACAAAAATCTAAAAAAATTATATCCTCCAAAATAGCCACTTCAACAATACCTATAAGCTTTGAAAGATGTAGAAAACTATAGAGAACAATAAACAAGCTGGGAAATAATTTTTAATGGCCAACGTTGTATTTATTTATTAATTTTATGACAGAAAATGAGGAAAAAGTACAGCTGATCGTAAACTCCATAATATCAATAGAAAATGACAGAATAATTTTCTATGGCGTCATTATGACAATAATAAGCTCCAGATCTGAAATCTCCAGAAAACGGGCCATGGAAACCCCTTCAAAATGCTGCCCGAATTTTGTAGGTAGGTGTTCTACTTGTGGGAGACACCCATCAACCCCAAATTTAGAAATAAATGAAACCCTTTTTGAAGAATGTTTGTCCTCCTCTCAATCTGAATCGAATCTCGAGTAGCTCCCTAAATTTGATCCAAAAATCTGAACTGTCAAAAAAAACAAACTAGGGATATGGATTGGAAACCCTCATCGAAGAATGCTCTACCAGCTAGGGATGGATCTCTCACCACCGAAGTTAGGGATCCTACAGAATCTGACCTCTACAAGCAAAAAGGTTGAAAATTGATGAATGTGTGTATGATCTCTAAAAGACCTCAAAGGGATATTTATAACCATTTTCCTCCAATAAACCCTATTATTTTAGGAGAGTTCCATATGCATAAAAAATAACTTAAGTGACTTTATTGTGCACATGCTAAAAAATACACTTAAGTTGCCTCAATGAAGAAATAGAACATAAAGTACCACCTAGTCGCCCATCACTTAATTCAATGACGAAATATAACAAAAAGTGAAGGTGGTAACAAAATAAACCCATACCCAATAGCCTCCAACATCTCTAGCCTCTTGGGTATGACCAAAGCTAAGACAGAAATAAGCCTCTAGGCCTCTGGCGTAGGAATGGGGACATTACAAGATTGTTCCAAAATGTCTAGCACCATATCTAAATGCTTTCAAGTGCTCTTCCCATGGCTTACTATAAATCATAATGTCATCAACGAATACAAACATAAACTTCCTCAATGCTCCAGGAAATATTATTCATACATGACTGAAATGTAACAGGAATTGGTTAACCAAAAGGCATTACAAGGAATTCAAAGTGACCAACATAACACCTAAAGGTAGTCTTGTGGACATCCTCTTCTCTTACCTTGATTTGATGATACCCAAACCTTAGATCAATCTTTGAAAAGAACACTACTCCATGCAACTCATCAAGTAACTCATCAAACCTTGGTATGGGGTAGCTATTTTTATTGTCTTCTTGTTCAACAACCTGTAATCAACTCCGCTTGCTCGAAGAAGCACATCTTCTACTTTTTCAGTCGACAAGGCATCAATTTTGAAGATCCTGACCATTTAAGGGAGCAGATCGTACCCTTTTTGCACAATAGAGTTGATCCATGAATTCGTCATCTTACCCATTTTACCCATTCTCTTGAATTCTTGTATGGCATGAGAGTCAACTTTGTTCAAGGGAACAATAGACTCGGAAGGAGTGAGCGGAGGCGCATCTAGATCCAGGAAGGTTTGAACATATGAGGTCAAAGTATGGATTTGGCTATCTGTTGCTCTTGGTTGCCTCACTTCCTTTGATTTGAACAAGAAGTCTTGTGGCGGTCTGCTCAAAATTGTGAATGTGTCCCTCTGGCCCAAGCTCACCAAGGGAATATCGTGTCATCTCATAATATGTTGTCCTCATCTCTGTTTCATCTTTTTCAACTCTAGGTCGTGCAAACTCAATGAAGCTGTCATCCTGAAGGCGTCAATCATGATCCTAGAGGTCATCTTACCTTTCTTGAATTGAGAGCGGGGTTACCAAAGCTCGAAGAGAATTCAATTTCTGGTGTTTTGGCTTGGCCACAATCCGACGGTTGTTGATGGGCTCCTATACCCATGCGAAGACCGTATCGGCAGAGATGATGAAGCATGAGCCACGGGGCTGCAAACGGGGTACTAGCACTGTGACAACAGTTGGCTACGATAGAAGAAGACCCGTGGACACTTTCTTGATGAGGCTGAATAGGCGGTGTGACACTCCGTGGAAAGAATGTGCCGACAACTCGGAGACTTGTGCTTGCTTTTTGCGAGAAAGACAACAAATTCACTAGGGCAATGATAGTTGTGTTAGGTCTTTTCAAAGTGACGGCTTTCTTCTTGCGGCTGATGTGGACACTGGGATGACTCGCTTGTCTTGAGGATGCTCTTCTTGTCTCAGGATTTGTGTTTCTCTTACGTACACCTTGTTTGTTATCTCTTTACGAGCCTTGAGATGAAGATGGAAGATGATCAAATCTTATCTCATAAACCTTTTGAAGAACCATTGACTTGACCTTTGCTGCAACACTTGTTCGCGTGGGTCCATATATTTGCGAGTTCGGTCTCGAACCAATCAACAGGGAATTGGTTCAACAATATCTTCCAAGAACTCCGCTTAAAAACATTGCTTCCATCATCATTGATATTTGTTATCACCCAATCAATTTGAAAGTCTTTCATCTCTTGCATAGTCAACCTTGAAAATTTGTCTTACTTCGATTTCGTCGTATGATCTTCCCAATAATACTCCAATGCTAGTTGACGGCTTTCTTCTTGCGGCTGATGTGGACACTCTAGGATGACCTGCTTGTCTTGAGGATGCTCTTCTTGTCTCAGGATTTGTGTTTCTCTTACGTACACCTTGTTTGTTATCTCTTTACGAGCCTTCGAGATGAAGATGGAAGATGATCAAATCTTATCTCATAAACCTTTTTGAAGAACCATTGACTTGACCTTTCGCAACACTTTGTCGCGTGGGTCCATATATTTGCGGAGTTCGGTCTCGAACCAATCAACAGGGGAATTGGTTGAACAATATCTTCTCCAAGAACTCCGCTTAAAAACATTGCTTCCATCATCATTGATATTTGTTATCGCTTTAATCAATTTGAAAGTCTTTCATCTTTTGCATAAGCAACCTTGAAAAATTTGTCTTCGATTTCATCAGCATGATCTTCCCAATAATACTCCAATGCTAGTTGATGGCACATGTTGAGAGTTTTGTATTCTCCTTCATATATAGCTTGCGTTTAAAATATTTTAGGGGAATAGGACAAAGTGAAGGATCCAAAGGAGGACTTGATGCTACGCGTGTCGATTGAATTCTGCAGAAGTATAGATTCCCAGAGAAATTGGGAATGTCACTCCTTTTCTCTTTCTTTCTCATCACCGAACGTGTACACGTGATAAATGTTTGCGAGTTCAATGAACACCAACTTATTACTAGGATACGCAGAAGCTTCAATGGCACATCTTCAAATCCTCGACAAGGAGTATGAGAAACTTCGAATTGGTTAAAGTAGCCCCGCACTTACCTAATAGTGCAAGCCTCGGTGAGAATCTTTGATTGATGACTCCCTCCATTTTTATGACCAGATACGTGACAAAAACATCGTTTACCCTTGAAAAATATCTTTTATATTCCTTCCATGTGAGTTGTGGGTAAGTTTGGTACACACGTGCATTCTTCGGAAGATTCCTCTCGAGTAGTGAGTTCGGGCCACTTCGCAATGCCACAATTGAGTAGACAAGTACGAGGTCATCATGAACTTCCTCGTACCTTACAACTTGATGAGTGGGAGTGCAAATTATCGATGATGATCTGACTCCAACCAACTATTTGACAAGCTTCTGTGGCTATCACAATAAACTGAGACATTCAAGGTTGAAAGTCCCTCGTCAACGGTTCCCCCATAAGTCTATTGAGGAGCATGATACAATCAGTAATAGGAATGACTCGGTGTGAAGGAAAGTGGATTCCGCAACTATTTCAGTAAAACCGGTAAATTTGTATTTATTTTGGCACTACGGGATGATGATTTCGTAATTTGGGCAAAATTTGAGCAAAAATCAAACCCAATTGAGCGACTTCATTCGTTGGAAAGATAATCACAAAACGAACAAGTGCTCAATTTGGTTATTATCTTGTCGGAATCAGCGGGAAAACGGAAAACGGAAAACGGGTTTTGTTTATGGAAAGGGCTTCAAAATGGCAGAAGTGAAGGAAAGCCAAAATTTCACTCGGTCATTTTGTGAGCAATTTTCATTTGTTTGATCTCTTCTTGGGCTCGGTTCGAAGCTCTTGAGGAGAGGAACAAGTGATCGGAGTTTCAACGGATCCTCTCGCGGGGTTTGAGAGAAATGCCAAGATCAAATTTGCAAGAGCTGTAGGATTTTTTTGCATGTATCTATGGATTCATCGAGTTTTAGATCATGTGTATAGGCTCAAAACAACACATTTGGTCATAAGAAAGATCCCTCAAAGTTTCAAGTTGATCCCTTCTGTAGTTTAGGAGAAAAAGGTCTTGCAAATTTGAGTTTTTCAAGTTCCATAGCGAAGCTTAATAAAAAAACACATTCCTTGATATCTTTTTCATGGATTTTTGTATGATATGAGTAATGGTTGTTCTTAAATTTTAGGGGAACAGCAGAGCAAATAACAAAGGGTTATGGGTAAAACATGATCTTGGGAGCTAGGGCATCAAGGGGATATTTTGGGATGTTTGAAAGCTCATACCAGCTTGGAGAAGAGTTTTAATGGCTGCCAATGCACTTTTTAACCTCATTCATCTTAGACGCTCTTTTTGGGTGCATGAGGACTCCAAAAGTGCGCGCCAAGGGACATGAGGGTGCAAAATGTGCGTCATAGCCTTTGGACGGGTGCAAGAAACACCGTGTCATGACACCCACTAACACATTTTCCTTTGTTTTTCTCTAGATGGGCGTGTATGTATATAGGGGAAATGGACCAATGGAAATTTGACGCACTTTTTGGGTGCATGACCACTCCTAAAGTGCCCTAAGGTGCTTGAGGGGTCAAAAAGTGTGCCTAAGGGAGGGGTCAAAAAGTGTGCCATAACCCTATTGGTACATTTGCCCCCATATGCATACATTCCCATCAAGAGAAAAACAAAGGAAAATGTGTTAGTGGGTTTCATGACATGGTGTGGCTTTGACACACTTTTTGAACCCTCATGTCCCTTATGCGCACTTTTGGAGTGCTCATGCACCCAAAAAGTGCGCCTAGGGTGCATGAGACATTCAAATCTCCACCTCCTTCATTTTCCCTCCTTCACTCCCCTCCATGTGCTCCATCTCTTCACCTTCCACCTTATAACTCCTCCATTCTTGCCCATATTGCACCCAAACTCAAAACATAACCTAAAAAGTTCATTGGCAGCCATTAAAATTCATACATGCTGGTGTGAACCTTCAAACAGCCCAAAAGCACCCCCTTGATGCCCTAGCTTGGGCAGAGGGACACATTCACAATTTTGAACAACCGCCGCAAGACTTGTGGCTCAAACTAGAGGGAGCGAGACAACCAAGCAGCAGCTTGCAGATAAGATAAATATATTAATGTCAATGGCACTTTGCAGCCCAAACAATATACAAAGTGCTAGCGGGGAAAACTCAAAACAAGTTCCCTAAAACAAAAGAAAGGAAAAGAACCAAAACAAACAAAAACCCAAAGCCAAACCCCCACCGGTGGGGGCAATGAAACAAACGGGGAGAAAGAAGTTAGAAGCGAGAGCCAAGTCCATACTTTGACCTCATATGTTCAAACCTTCGGATCCAGATGCCCTTTGCTCACTCCTTCGAGTATATTGTTCCTTGAACATGCCATACAAGAATTCAAGAGAATGGGTAAAATGGGAAAGATGACAAATTCATGGATCGACTCTATTATGCAGTAAAGGGTGTGATTTTTGCTACTGAAATGGTAAGGATCTTAAAAATTGCTGCCTTGTCGACGGACAAAGTAGAAAATGTGCTTCTACTGAGCAAGGCGGAAGCCGATAATGGAACAAGTTGTTCCCAACAATACACAAAATGAGTGCAGTCAACTTCGAAACACTTTGTGAAA
Source organism: Taxus wallichiana var. yunnanensis (assembly GCA_018340775.1). Taxonomy (NCBI): domain Eukaryota; kingdom Viridiplantae; phylum Streptophyta; class Pinopsida; order Cupressales; family Taxaceae; genus Taxus; species Taxus wallichiana. The sequence continues at coordinate 188,026,768 of CM031233.1, read as the reverse complement.
AGCAAGTTTTCCGACTCAAGAAGACAACTAATCGCTCTCGCACTGGGTAAGGACCATCGAGTGGAAGATGAGAGCCTTTGGTGTCCCTGCATTTCATCCTGAAATCTGCGACTACCCTATCCAATTTTTTTCGTAATTTTAAAATAATGGGTCGTTTTGTGTTTTTATTGCCTGAAAGTTCTTGTATTACGTCAAGATATTCCCAAAGAGCCATATTAGCCTTTTTTGCCAAATACCCAGATGCCCAAAATTGTTATATTCTGTCGTCGAGATTTGTCTGCGGGAAATTTGTATTTAATTATTTTGAGCCCCGTATGAGGCTATTTGCACTCCGTTTTAACTCTGTTATGATCGAACATGCCATTCTTCCTATGTACCAGAAGGGTTTTAACTTGGAATAAGTTTTGGGCTTTATTTGTGCCTTCTGGCATTTTTCGTGTTTTTGTGTTGTCTGCGTTTGCGTTTTTGTGAAATTTCTCTAGAACAATTCCTTTGCCGGGTAAGCCCTATTTTTGGCCTGGAGCAGCTGGAAAACTTATACGCACGTTATGCCCGGAGGAAGTCACCATCGGAGGTTTGGTTCACTAGGAAAAGGCGAAGTTGTGCACAGAAAAGTCCCTGTGGGGTTGGGCGCATTTTTGAAAAACAAAGGATTTAAGCTGCAATGGGAAAAATAGAAGCAGCGAGGCAAGGTGGGAATTTTGTATCCGCCTTGCAGCCTTGCAGTAGTACTTTTCCCTGTGGTAGAAAATTCACTTAAGCTGCAGTGGGAAAATTAGAGGCAGCAGGCAGGCGGGAATTTATTGCCTGCCTTGCAGGGTAAAAATTCCCATGGTGAAATAAAATAAAAGTGACTTAAGTGAAATCATGGGATTTTATTGCCTGCCTTGCAGGTAAATAATCCCATTGTCAAAGTCAAATCACTTAAGTGGATCATGGGATTTCCGGGGCTGCCTTGTAGGGTAAAAATTCCCATTGCCATGTGTTTTTAAAAATAGAATTCTATTATTCCAAAAAGTGTGACCCACCTTGGGTGAATAATAATGCATTAAATAAATATTTGTTAATATTTATTCACCCAATTTTGGCACCCAGGCTTGTGGAAAAGTCAACAAAGGGAAGTGGACAAAAGGAATTTAAAAATAGAATTCCAAAATTAAATAAATTTAATTTATTTAATGCAGCCCCTTTTGAGAAGGAAATAATACTTTTAAAGTATTAATTGATTAAATTAAATTCTATTTTCAGTGGCTATGGTCAAGGCACACTGTGAAGCTTAAGTGAAGTGAAGTGTGAAGGATTAAATTGGATTAATTTAATTTATTGGATGGCTGTCCTTAAACATGCTATTTTTAAAGAGAGAAGCATGATTTTTAATTAATTAATTGTCAGGAATAGGAAGGGCAATTATTAATTATAGAATTGTGAGGGTTATATAAGTGGGGTTGCCATATGGGTGAATTATTTAATTCACGGGTAAAAATTGCAGCCAAGAGGAAAAGCGCCCCATTTGAAGAAGGATTTTGCTCAGGCAATGTGGAAACAAGGCTAAAAGCTTCCAAATTTGGCGCATGCTTTGAAGGAGGTTGATATTTGTCTGCATAATTGTTTGCATAAGTGTTACAGGTGCTAAGGTGAAGTTGGAAAAGTTCATGCTCTCTTTATGTGCAAATTAAACATCAATTTTTGGGGCAGCAGGCTTGAATTATGCATATTTTCGTGATTTAAATTCACTGTGCATGCTCCAGTTGCCATCTTTGTCTGAATTAATTGCAGGAGTTAGATACAGGTGCTTTTATAAAGAAAATGAGCTTTAATCAATGTCCAATACATTGCATATATCCTCCGAATCTGAAGAAATATCCAGATCTACACCAGTTTTGAAGAAATCCGGCCAAATAAGAAGAAAAAGAATTATTCAGACAAAGATAGACAAAGCCATGGCAAAGAGAGATGAAAAAGAAAGTACAACGGAGTCATGCATCACTTCTAAATTTGCAGATATTGGAGACACGGATCTAGGCTCGAAACCTCTTGCTGAATTGATAGACAGATCCAGAGCAGGAAAGAATTCACTCATGCGTGCAGGAAAAACTTCACTCATGCGTGCAGATTAAAAGCAGTGTAATTATTTGAGCTGCAACTTTTCCATCCACAGCCCAGTTGCCAGAATTTGTTATGCAGGTGCAGATCCATATCCAGATGCAGATGTAGATGCAGATGCAAATCCATATGCAAATCCAGATCCAGATCTCATAGTTGCAAAAGCTTTCGGCACAAAGGCTTCATCCTCTTGTTTCGAATGCAGCCCGTGAAGAAGTCAGTGTGTGGAAAATTCCTTCCAAGATCTTGTGTAAATGCTCCCATCTTCCAGTTGAAGCCTTCATTGAATTTTCATTCATCCAGAGTGCTTTCAAAAATTTTTAATTGCTCATATGCAATTAAAAATAAGGATGATGAGTTATCTACGGCAAACATTGCATTGATGCATGTACAGGAGAAGAACTGCAAAAGCTTCAAGGATAAAAGAGAAGACAAGGCGAAGGCAAAATTCCATCCGCTTCCAGATCTAGCTTGTTTCCAATTCCAGGTTTGCTTCCAGATTCGGCCTACTCCTAGATCCAGTTTGGTGAGAATCAAAGACAAAAGAATCAAGCTGCATGTAGACATGAAAAGGACAAGACTGCAGCTTTCCTCTTCCTACTCCTTTCCTCCGACAAAGTAATTGAGCGATCAATTAAATTATACAACTTAAGTGATTGGTTTAAAAGCCATTACTTGAAGAAGTCAACTACTTGAAAATAGGCAGCGGACGTGCAAAATAGAACGTTCTATTTTCAGTTGCAAATCATACATGTCATGCTAAGAGGAATTCTAGGATGGAGATTTCCAGTTGTTTCTTTTCGACTTCCACATGTGCTAGTTCAACTAAAATCTTCCGACTTGTAATTGCCCCTCTACATTCTATAAGTAGAGGAAGAACCTTCGGGTTAATGATCAGAATTTGTAAGCAGCAATCTTGTGTTCTAGACTTTGTGCTAAACCCTTGAAAGCCACTTGGAGCAAGTTTCCTAGGAGAACTTTGTGTCACGGTGTATTGTGTTTCTTGCTTTTAATCTTAGATCTCTTAATAAACTTTGTGTTATTTTAGATCTGGATCTAGAGCTGCCTTTGTTTTAGAATTCTGTGTTTATATCTATTGGATTCTTCTATGTGCATACAATTTAGCTCTGCCATCTACTGATTGGGATGCACATCTTCCCCATTTCTTCTATGTGTTTATGTAATTACCTTCTTCTATAACTTTTCCTTTCTTTAAATTTGTTTACTTGCTGCAGAATTATTCAGTTATGGTTCATGAACTGAGTAATTCAAGTAAAACCCCATTTAGATATTAGCATACTTAAATTGGCAAATTTGACACGAGGGCCTCACTTGTTAAATGAGGGAGATTTATCAAATGATTGCCTAGGTTTGATCCTATGCGAGAAAATCTAGCCAAAAACCTTGTATGAAGCCATCAAGGATTGCCCATATCATCAAGACCCGGGCTGTGAAATCAAAGAAGAGGTCAACAAGTTCTTGAGCAAGATGAGGTGTCATGAATTGCAATCAGGGTCAATATCATCCAATCAGCTTTGCAAGCATTTCAAAGATATTGTAAGAACCGAATTGTTCGACTAGCGTTTTTATGGCGATGGGCTCATGGACATCCTCGCTCGTATCGGATCAGCTATCTCCGATGTTGCGGGAAGATTCCCAAATGGCTTAAGCATTGTAAGACCATTCGAGTCCGGTGGATCTTTGGTTATATATCATCCAATACCTCCATTCCCCATGAAGGAGAAGTTTCGAGGCAAAGTGCACAAGTTAAACTCAGTCATGGGAAGTCTTGAAAATTCTCCAATCCGCCGCATCAAAGGATCTTCATGAGCTTCATTGTTTGATTGAAGTTCTTCTTCCACTCTTTCTGTTCCTACATGTTGTAGGTTGTTTTTCTCAAAGGAAGTCCAAAGGTTTTCTAATTCTTCGTTGAAAAATACACTTTTTCAAAACCAACTTAAGTTGCCTCTTTTCCACTTTTGTAAAAGTACTTTTCTTAAAATAAGGAAGAGTTTCTTATTCTGGAAAAGAAGGTGAATAGTCATGTAGGAAGGTGAATAGTCACGCATAAATGTGAATGGTCACAATCTAAACTATTTAAGGAATCTCTCTTGCCATATTAAAGGATCAGTATTTGCTCTTCTCTTGCAAACTGTATTTCCTCTATTCTCTAGTCTATTGTCCTATCTCCATCTCAACTTTCGCTCCATGAAACATTGTAAATTGTGCAACATGATGCAATAAAACTGTGTTTCTTGTTGATTGTTCCTCTTTCTTTGTGACTGGTTTCTTCCCATTAATGCAATGAACTCAACTATGCTATTTGTTGATTAAAATCCCCTTCCTATTTCTCTCTCCCTCCTACTCACTAAGCAATTTTCCACCCTTGTATTCTATAAAAGCAATTGGCACAAGTTTAGGGAAGTATTCCTGTGCGATCCCCGGTATTCAGGCCATCCCTTGGTTTTAGTTTAGTTTATAACTCATTTTCTTGCTTTCAATAAATGGAGCTGCCTCGTTCAAGTAGAGGGACCTAGTCCCAGAGCGTTGGTGAAATTCCACAATTTGTCCTCACGAAAAATTATTTCACCAACAACTTTCGGCGCCCACCATGGGGCAGATTTTGCTATTCTCACCTGCATATATTCCCACAAAATACAAATAAATCAAATATCTAAAAATCCAAAAAAATTATACCGTTGAAAAAAACATGTCTATTTCCTGGTAACCTCCGGTCTTAGAACTGAACTTCTTTTCCATATCCAAGAAGACATTGCATCAGACTTGAAGGAAACTATTTGGCATAACAAAGTGAACTTTTTCCACTACCAAATTGCTACAAGAGTTCTAGATTACGAGATAACATGTGTAGAAGCTTTGGAAAGAGCAAGACAAGCTCAAATCCAACAAAGGAGAGCTTAAGTTGATTCAAAGTTTGTAAACTGGTTGATCGTAGATACACCAGGTCTGAGATGCAAAGAGGAAACCTTGACCTGTCTTTGAAGAACTCCAAAGACGGAGCAAATCAGAAATTCTCGCTATTATCTCCCTCGCGTGAATTCTCGCATAGACAGCTCAAGTGGTGTCAAAGATCCTAATCACACCCCTCTTGCCTCGTCTCAAGTTTCTCCAATTTCTCTAAATCCATTGGATATAGAGTTCTCAGATCTTAGAGAAGACTTTGAAGACTTTGCATAAGTACAAGAAGAAGAAGAAGAAGAAGCAGCAATGAAGAAGAAGAAGCAGCAGCAAGAGAGAAGAAGAAGAAGAAGAAGTAAGAATGGTAGATGAAAGCGAGAGAACTCAAATTGTGCCATGGGGATGAAACACAGTGCTCACCCTCGCTGCACCTATTCATGAATTGCCAAAGGGATCTCGCAAGAGTTTTCCCAAATTCAGAGGAGATGACACACAACTCCTTGAAGAGCATGTGGCAGCATTCATCACGACATGTGGTGTATTAGGAGTGGAGCAAAAAGATATATCGGTGAGATTATTCATAGAATCTTTGCAAGATAAAGCGGCAGAGTGGTTCTATCTCATACTAGCTAGATCAATCACTAGTTGGGAAGACATCAAAACCAGTTTTGAAGAAAGGTTCAAATCCGCTGAAGACTGCCAAGACCTCCTAGTGCAGCTGGTGCAAATGAAAAAGGAGTCTAACGAGACTATGAGGTACTTAGTAGCTCCTTATAATAAGCTACTCAAGAGGATATCCTTTAAAGTTATGCCCCTTGATGACAACGTGAAGATATTTTGCGTCAATGCCCAATTGCACGAGGTAGGTTTCATTCTCAAAATGTCTTTACCTAGAAATCTCATAGAAGCTCAAGATTATGCTATTGAGGTAGAAGATGATTTGATTATGTCCGGAAAAGTAAAAAATCCAAGTGGCGAACAAAAAGGTCAATGTTCCAATGCTTCTTCTATGGATCCTCCGATTCAAAAATTAGCAAATGATGTGATTGCACTCAAGAAACAACTTACAGAAAGCACTTTGAGGGATCCTTCAAGGAAGATTAATTTTCCGAACAAGAGAAGGATCACAGCACCTCCACAAAGACTTGTTACAGAGGCTCCACCTCATCAATAAGATGATGAAGAAGAGATTGTTGAACAAGATGATGAAGAAGAGATTGTTGAACAAGATGATGAAGAAGAAGAGAATGGGCTCGAAATTGAAGAAGTTGATGATGCTAAAATCAGGTACTTCGAGTACTCATCTAGGGATGAAATTGATGAGGATGTGAAACCAAGCTTCTCTTGTGCTGATGTTCTCCGCTCTCAATCCAAAAGCCAAAAAGCAAAGTTCTCCCTTTGATGTTCCCAAGAAGAAAGATGCAGATCCTCCCACGACGACTCTACCCAACAAAAATAATCAATAGAAGGACTGCAATTTCGCCTTCTATGGAATCTGCCAAAGAAAACCCAAATCTTGTGATAGCTAAGAAGACCTCGGTTGAAACAATGAGTCTCCTAAGCCTACTTGATGTTCAAGCTTCTTCTTCTAAGCCTCCTAATGCTACTTCTAAGACAGTGAATGTTCCTAATAAAACCCTTGAGGTGCCTAATAAGCCCGTTGTAGCTTCCAAATCCACCCCTACTTCCAAACCTACTCTCGTTGCCAAAGCAACCCTTGCTCCCCCAAGTAGTGTCTCCTCCGCCTCCCAAAGCTTCCACCACCTCGAGACATCTACTTCCTCCTCTTTTGATATCATAGACCATGTCAAAAAGTCTAAGGTCCAAATTTCTAAGTCTGAATATTTGCAAACCCATCCAAAACAATTTGATAAACTAGTTTGGTTTATCAAAGGTAGTAACCCAAAGCCCAATGCTATCACACCCTCTTCCAAAGGGTTACTACCAACTCCTCCTTCCCCGTCATCTCAAAACATGCTAGCATTAAGCGCATCCAAGACCGACAAGATTGAACCATTCTACCTTTCTCTTCTCGTTGGAGGCTACTAATTGAACTATATCATAGACTCGGGTGGTTACGACAATGTGATGCTGATCAAAGTAGTTAATGCTCTTGGTCTCACCCTAACACGGGCTAAAGGCCGTGTTATTCTATGGAGACTAAAAAAGTTCCACTTGTGGGAAGAATAAAAGATGTCCAAGTTGCTCTAGCTGATTTTCCTGAAAATAAAATCTTGTTGACTATCTTGGTAGCAGGCATTCCAACCTCATTGGAAAGTTGTTGAGTACAAGCTTCTGTAGAGATCTAGGAGGGGAAATCCAGTTGGACTAGTCTTCAGCAAATATTCCGGTCAAAGGCCAAAAGAAAAAAATGTTGCCAATGAGAAAAATGAAGTACACACTGCAAAAATCAGAAGATCCTAGAGCCGATATCCTTTACCAAGACAATGGACAAGGGAATTACTTCGTGACTTCCAGTGGGGATGATGATGTGCCTCTTATCTCTGAAGAAGATGAAGACAAGTTATGGACTATGGAGTTCAAGCGAAAGCCATCACGAGTATAGGCTTCGGAGTTGGTGTGGTTCTTAATTCGCCATCGACGGGTTGTTTCCTTATGCTTTTAAGCTCCAATTTGAAAATACCAAAAATACTGCAGAATATGAAGCTCTTTTCTTACGCATGGATACAACTAAGTCCATGGGCATTGAGCAATTGTAATGCCTTGGAGATGCAGAGGTAATTGTGAAACAAGTCTAGAATCAATATCCATGGCTCAAGAATTATAGGAACAGAGTGTGGGATTGCATTGAATATTTTGATGCTTTCTCTATACAAGTTGTTCCCCGTGAACAACATGAAAAATCTTATTCTCTCGTTGTGTCGGCTTCCCTAATAATACCACACCCTTTGAAAAGAGAAATATTCTATTGAGATGATTTGCTAGGCCAAGTGTGCCTAATAATGCCAACCATTGACAAGTATTCAATGATGATAAACATATCCTCTCTTTCCTTGAGCAGCAAGATAATTTTAACAACCTTTTCTTTGAAGGAAGTGCTTCACCACACGAGTCACCTTGACAAAGACAAAGGTGAAACCGAAGAGGTTGATTCCAACAAAGTGCTCGTCTTTAAAAGGTAATAATATTCCTAAGGGCCTAGTCTCACTTGAAGAATTATTTGATAGGCATGATAGATATGTGAAAGATAAAGCTAAGGAGTCTCCTAAGAGCACTGCTGATTTTGAGAAAGTAAACATTGGAACAGAGAAACAACCTCGGTTTGTGAATATAGGAAAATGTTGCTCACCAGAGGAAAAGAGGAACTTTGTTTCGTTCTTGAAAAAGTATTCAGATGTGTTGGCATATTCTTATGATGAGATGAAATCTTTTAGACAAAATAGATGCCACACTCAATACCTCTCAACCACGAAGCAAAGCGATCCGGCAAAAGCAAAGGCAATATAATCCCAAGGCTATCGAAACAATTTGAGAGGGCGTTTTGAAAATGCTAAATGCAAGGATTATTTTTCCAATCCATCACTCCACACGGGTGGCAAATATTGTTCATGTCCGGTAAAAATTGGAGAAATAAGGATTTGCGTAGACTTCCGAAATTTGACCAAAGCTTACAGAAAGGAAAATTATCCACTCTCAATCATGGATCAGATTTTACAAGCAGTCACAAGTTCGGAAATACTTTCTATGCTGGATGGATTCTTTGGTTACAATCAAATTGAGGTTTCCTAGGAAGAGCAATATAAGACTGCTTTTACAACTCCGTGGGGAACCTTCGCCTATAGTCGGATGCTATTTGGTCTCATCAATGTTGAGGCCATGTTTTAAAGAGCAATGGACTTGGCTTTTAAAGATTTCAAGAACAAGTGTATTGTCATTTATTTTAATGATCTCACAGTCTTCTCTAAGAAGAGGAAAGAACATTTGATACACCTTGAACAAGTCTTGTTAAGGTGTTGAGAACATGGCATATCATTGAATCCGAAGAAGTCAATCTTTGGGGTGATGAAGGAAGCTCCTCGGACACTTGTCAACAAAGAAGGGACAAAGATTGATCCGGAAAGAGTGCAAGCCATTCAAAAACTCTCCTTACCCACAAGCAAGAAGGAGTTCATTCCTTCTTTGGTAAAATCAACTTCCTCCACCGCTTCATTCCAAATTTTGTTGACTTGCCCAAGCATATTCCAAAAATGATGAAGCCCCAAGAGAGCTTCAAGTAGGGTAAGGAGGGAAAACAAGCTTTCAAGAACATCAAGAAGGCCATAGCCAAAGCTTCGACCCTGGTATGTCCTGATTTCAATAAAGATTTCATTGTGTATTGATATGCATCTGAGCGCACCATTTCAGTTATTTTGGTTCGGAAGAACGAAGAAGGGATTGAGTCTCCTATTGCCTTCATGAGCTGCCCGTTGAAGAATCATGAGCTCAAATACTCTACCATGGAAAATCATGCTTATGTTGTGGTTAAGGCGGTCAAGAATTTCATATTCTACATCCTAAATTCTCACACCATTGTGATGGTTCCGGGATCATCTATAAAGTCTATCCCTGACGCAAAAGACCTCGGAGCAAAAAGAGGTAATTGTGTATCAAAAATTAAAGAGTATGATCTTGAGATGAGGCCATCTAATTTGGTTAGGGGCAATGGATTATACAAGTTAATAGCGGAAGATGAATCTGTTTTGAGCCAAAAATATAAAGATGAATTCCTATGCTTTGAGTGTTGAAGTAAAGAAGTGCCCCAAGTACTCTTTGTGAATACAACCAATGAGTGGTACAGTGATATTGCTTATCTCCTCACTTATGGTGAGAGTCCGAAATACATGAACTACAAGCAAAGAAGAACTCTCAAGCTCAAAGTTGCGAGGTATGCGATCTGGAACCATGTATATTATAAGAGAGCCCTTGATGGATGTTTCATGAGGTGTGTTGACAAAAACCAACAAGAGCGAGTTGGTAAAAGGCTATCATGATCAAGCCTGTGGCAGACATTTCTCCGCCATGGTCACTTTGCACACAAAATGTTTCGATGGAGGTACTACTAGCCTACTCTCTTTCAAGATGCTCAACAATGGGAGTCCAAATGTGAGCCTTGTCAACAGTTTGTGGGAAGACCACAACTCGATGCACTCGCTGAAACCGGTGGTGATTGAAGAACCTTTCCAACAATGGGGTCTAGACTTCATCAATGCTCTTAATCCTCATTCTAGTGCAGGTCATACCTTCGTGCTCACAACAACGGATTACTTCACTAAGTGGGTGGAGGCCATACTGGTCAAGCAAGCCAATTCGAGAGCGGTATGTAACTTCATCAAAGAAAATATTATTATCCGTTTTGGCATTCCACAGAAGATAGTTGTTGATAATGCCACATATTTCTCTTCTATGGAATTAATCGAGTTTTGTTATGGATACAGAATATCCTTAGCACATGCATCTGACTATTACCCTCGGGGAATGGTCAAGTTGAGTCTAGTAACAAGAATCTCGTGACAATTGTGAGAAAGCTTATAGATCGGAATCGGAGGAATTGGCACAAGAAGTTATATGATACCTTTGTGGGCTGATCGGATGACTGCCAAGAAGGCTATCGGTATGTCCCGTTCCAGCTCATGTAGAGTTATCAGCACCGCAACTGATCAAAGCACTTTGGAAGATGGTGAGTATAAAGACTCGCTTGATAAAAGGATTTTTCCTTGGAAAAGCTATGTGAAGATAGGTTGTTGGTGGTTGATTGATTAAGAGACCACCAATTGAAAGTAAAGAAATATTTTTATAAAAAGGCAAAGAAGAGAGATTTTCAGATTGGTGATCTTGTCCTATTATGGGATAAGAGAAGAGAACCAAAAGGAAGCCATGGGAAGTTTGATTCATTATGGCTTGGCCTATTTCATATACGGAACACATGTGGAGAGAATACTATCCAACTATCTTACCGGATGCCACTCACTTTTTAGGAATTAGTGCTCACATTATATTTGTTAGTAAGGTTGTTAATATTAACAACCACGTATTTATATGGGTTAATATGTTACGAATTGTTTTAATAACTCATCAATATGTGTGAGTGGTTTCCTATTTTATAGGATATGTATTTCTTATATATATGTAATGGTGTTCGAAGGAGAAATGTAATATAGAAATCAAGTTTTCTTTGTCAATCTGTTGCTGCTCCAAGATTTGGTATCAGAGCATAATTGATTCTCTACCTATAATGGAGTTTTGAAGCGCAGGTTTGATTTAGTGTGTAGAAGCCATGAGATCCATGTGAGAGTATATGAGGGGCTTTGTTCATGCTTTGCATTTGCCCCGGCTGATGAGAAGATTATTGTTTTGGTTTTAGAATAATTGCAAAACTGTTTTTTCTATGTTTTTTTAACCATTCTGGCTGGTCTTCTCTGATCGATCCATGGAAACAATGGGCAATCCATTCTTTTGTTGTATTTCCTAGTTGTTGGCTTCCATGCTAAGAGGAAAGGAGTGCTAATACCTGGGTTGGTGTCTCCATCTCTGTCAGGCCAAGCACCACACAACGGCCCTGCAACACAAAAGAGAGAGATCTATCTACAGATCTCAAACAGCAACCACAAGCATTGATACTGGCAGATAGAAGATCGTGGTCTAGATGCATGCATCCAAGTTTGCAGATTTGTACATAGTGAATTGCATTACAATAACAGTTTTCTTGACACTTGGCATTCGGCGAAGCTATTAACATCGAACGTTGCCTTCGGGAAACATCTTCATTTGCCTCTGAAAATATCAGTGAAAAACGCCTATACTTGGCTCCACATGTTCCACCTTTGCATGAGGCTCATCTCCAGCTCAACATGGTTTATCTGAATGCATGGTCGGTTTGCATGAAAGATGCTTCTGCAGTCAAATTCACCTGTGTAGCAGTTATCAAGTGCTAGACGCCTCTATAATAGTTTCCAATGTGTAGTTTCATTGCTCTATGATCTCAGTTTTTATTTGTATTTTCTATGTCTGAAGTTTTTGGTTTATTATTGATCAATTTTACATTTAGACCTTCGATCTAGCTTGGATCAGCGCTCTGCTCATTGGTGGTGGACACCGTGTTGAGAGATATCCCAACAAATAGGTAAAGTTAAATTTAGTTTGTTAGTATGTCATATTAGGAGTTAATTGTTAGTCTTTCTAGAGTCACGATAATTTACAATTTTGTTTAGAGGCATTGTGAACGTGTTTACACTCGTGTGAATGTCATTCATTAATATAGTCGATTCAAGAGGATAATTCCTCATTTCTAGTTGTTTTAAAAGCCTAATGTCATTTAGTATTGTCTAGGTGTCAACAAGTTAAAATTGAGAGTTATTATTTTTTGTCTCGTCGATTATTTAAAGTTGTATTTTTTGATGTCATTATTTAGTGGAGTTACATTGTCAAATGATAGTTAAATGTATTGCATGTTAAGTCATTTTTCAAGTGTCAAAGTCGTTATATTGTCAATCTTTGTCCGTGATCTTTGTCATTGTGATTAATCAATAAGTCGATAGTTACTAGTTTTGGTCAAAGTGGCTATATTATTTTTGTTGTCCATGTCCATATAGTACAAAGTCATTTTAATGTAAAATACACTAAAAATAGTCTGTTGTCTTAGAGTCAAAAATATGAGTTGTCATTTTGCGTAAAAGTGTCATTGTAAAGTTTATTTTCGTTATTGTCAAGGTGTCTTGCTCATTTTGTAGTAGTCAAAAATTGTAAAAATAAAAAAAAACTGCCTCACGGACTCATTTTCGAGTGTTACCCGGATGTCAGGAAAATAATGTGTTTCACATTGTGGGGTGGAAGTCATACAAATAACCCCAATGTGCAAAATATTGAGCTTCAACGTCCAATTTGTTGAGTGAGCAGAGTGATATTGGAGGATGGAGAGCGATCGGCGCCTCAATCGATCACCAACGATAGGGCCGCATTTGGTATGGTGGCATCTCTTTTTAGTTTGATTTGATTTGATTTTTAGTGTTCTAGTTGTGTGAATAAATGGAAATTTCACATTGTGGGGGAACATAACACCAATGTTCCATTTCCATTCTGCGCCTAAAATGACTAAAGTCAAGGGCAGCTTCTAGTGGCAGTGGCAAGTTTCTATGTTGTTTGAGATCGAGTGGCAGCGATCGACAACAATGGCTACAATTAAGAACATTGTGATTCTTATAGAATGTGATGTGAATTTTTTCTAGATTTTAGTTGTTTTCTTCGAGTGGTGTGTGGTTTCATTCCCTTCTTTATGATTGAAACGTGGAGAATGTGCATTTTGGAATCTGAGAACAGTTGTATAGGAGGGCAGCTAAACTGGAGTGATCCTCTAACTGCAAAGATCCTTCGACTATCGTACTTCTAACATCGATCAGTTGGTGAAATCTAAGTTCACCGCAAGTGAATTTAGAGTTGTTTTAATATGTTACGAGTTGTTTTAATAACTCGTCAGTATGTGTTAGTGGTTTCCTATTTTATAGGATATGTATTTCCTATAGATATGTAATGATGTTCGAAGGAGAAATATAATATAGAAATCAAGTTTTCTCTGTCAATCTGTTGCTGCTCCAAGACACTTGGAATTGCCTCACAGTGGACAATATTTGAAACTTTGCAAACAATGAAAGCGGGTTATCCTCCTCATGTACCATAGATGAATATAGGTTTGTGTGTTTCCCTTTCTGTTGTGTGTTTCCCTATCCATCGTGTGTTTGTTTCCGTTGTGTGTTGTTTTCAATAAAGAAGTTTTGTTGTATCCATTCTTGATATGCAATGATTTTGTAGCCCAAAGGATAAGGCACTAGTCCTCGGCATGTATTGAGATTCTGGAGTTCCTTCTTGCCTTGTTCTCACTTTATGTCAAACCAAGTCAAGTCCCCAAGCATGAGCCAATTGTTGGCATGTAAAATTTCAGTGCATTTTATATGTCAACGCATGATTGAAATTTTTCCCTTTCGGTCAATCTGGTTAAATTTGGTTCAAGTAGCAAAAATGTCAAAGTTGCCAAAATTGCCCGTTTTCAAATGTCAACTTCAAAAGGTGTTTTGGGAAGCTCAAAGCATTTCAAAGGCCTGGTTATAGTCATCAGAAAGGTATCAAAATGTTTTCGCGATGACGTGGCTTAGGAAGCATTCTGGAGGCTTTTGAATGGTCTTGGGAAAGTTTTCATCACAAGCGCTTTTTGAAAGAATGAGCATACAAGTGGTGTTGAAGACTTCAGCGATATGTTCCAAGAACCTCGTGAAGAGTTAGGAGCTCGTACCCCGAGCATTGGAAAGCTATTGGAGCCCACTTGAGATGGACTTACTATAATAAAGTCTTGAGAGCATACAAAGTAAGAAATTCTTTGAACACTCTTTGAGGTGTCTATTTTGCACAATATTCTTGCACAGGAGATTCTAGGCAAATCCGGTGGAGTTGGAAGCTTATCAAAGTCTCAAAAGGGTTTTTTTAGTTACTATTTAAGATCCATAAGTCACTTTGGCTCACACCACCAAAAATTGTTTTTACCTTTGCGCTGCTCGCCTTGCTTGAGGCAAGAAGAGGATATTGGTAAAAATTGTTGAAGATCACATTTTCATGCCTTCTAAAGGTGTCCATTGCATTCATTGGCCCATTTCCATGCAATTTGATATATCGGATGGCCAAAATACATTGAAAATGCGCGAGGCGAAGAAAGTAAATCCAACGTCCTTTGGCACACGTTTTGACCCCTCATGTCCCATGGGTGCACTTCAAAAGTGTGCCTCCCTCTTATTGATCAAGCCCCCAACATCAAAATATAACTTGAATTGTCAAAAAGTGCACTTTATGAGTCAAGTGGGTGTTTTAAGTTGTGGTGGGCCCCTATCCTCCCTTAGGTGCGCTTTTGGCCTCTCGAAGCACCTTGGCGCACTTTGGAGTGCTCATGCACCCCAAAAGTGCGCCATAACCCTATTCATCCATTTCCCCTCCATATGCATGCATGCCCATCAGAGAAAAAAACAAACGAAAATGTGTTAGTGGGGGTTATGACATGTTGTTTCTTGCACCCTTCCAAAGGCTTTGGCGCGATTTTTTCATGTGCATGTCCCTTGGGTGAGCTTTGGAGTGCTTGTGCACCCAAAAATGCGCTAGGGTAAATGAGGCATTCAAATCACCACCTCCTTCATTTTCTCTCCTTCACTCCCTCTATCTCTGCTCCATCTTTTCACCTTCCACCTTATAACTCCACTCTTGCCCATATTGCTCCCAAACTCAAAACATAACCTAAAAAGTGCATCAGTGTGAACCTTGAAACAGCCCAAAAACATCCCCTTGATGCCCTAGCTCCCAAGATCATGTTTTTCCCATAACTCTTTCTCATTTACTCCGTTTCCCCTAAAATTTGAACCGTAGATTCCTTGTTGGAGCGGTTTTAAGAAGAACCATTACTCATATCATATGAAAAATCCATGAAAAAGATATCAAGGACTGTGTTTTTGATTAAACTTGGCTTTGGAACTTGAAAAACTCAAATTTGCAAGACTGTTTTGTCCTTAAGTACACAAGGGATCAACTTGAAACTTTGAGGGATCTTTCTTGTGACCAAATGTGTTGTTTTGAGCATAAACCCATGATCTAAAACTCAATGAATCCAAAGATACATGCAAAAGAATCCTACAGCTCCAAAACCCTTGAAAATTCCATGCTCTTGCAAATTTGATCTTGGCATTTCTCTCAAACCCCATGCAAGAGAATCCGTTGCAACTCGGAGCACTTGTTCCTCTCCTCAAGTGCTTCGAAACAAGCCCAAGAAGAGATCAAAGAAATGAAAATTGCTCACGAAATGACCAAGTGAAATTTTGCCTTTCCTTCACTTCTGCCATTTTGAAGCCCTTTCCATAACCAGAAGCAGTTTTCTGTTTTCTCGCTGATTCCGGCGAGAGAATAACCAAATTTTGAGTAATTATTTGTTTTCGGATTATATTTCCGAAGTATCGAGTTGCATTCAAATGGGTTTGATTTGCTCAAATTTTGTCCAAATTACGAAATCAACATCTTGTAGTGCCAGGATACATACAAATTTACCGGTTTAAAGAAATAATTGCGGAATCCACTTTCCTTCACACCGAGTCATTCCTATCACTTCCTAAGACCATTAAAGCTCTACTGATCACAAGATGAAGTTTCACTACTCCGTTTTTAAGTCCGTCTCCGTTTTAATATTTGAATATCTTGACATTGGAGACAACAATGTAGAACACCTAGACTTCGACGATCTGAAGCGGAGGATGGAAGGAGTTCACACACCTTTGGTAGATATGATATTCTGCGGTGGCTTGTACCGAGCTGCGGGCTTTCCCTTTGCACTCCAAGCTACCGAGTTTATTTTGGCCTATCTTAGGAACTATGAACCAGAAACACAATCTATAACTGCAGACGATGGCTCGACCACAGCCGTGCTGACACTAGCTGGGATATCAAGATGTTTGTGTATTCCAAGACCTAAGAATGCAGTGATCCTAAGCAAAGAAAATTCCTTGGAAGATTGGGAAAGGAAAGAGGCATGCTTACAACGAATGGCCATGGGTAGCTGAGTGAAAACACTACGCAAGCTCTCACGAATACCAAAAACTTTTCCCAGGGCGGAATTCAAGGAAGAAATCTCTAATTGCATCATGCTCCTTAAGACTTATGGGGAACCGTTGTGAGGGACTTTGACCTTGAATGTCTCAGTTTATTGTGATAGCCACATAAGCTTCTTAGATAGTTCATTTGAGCGGATCATCATCAATAATTTGCACTCCCAACTCATCAACCTGGAAGGTACGAGGAAGTTCATGATCACCTCGTACTTGGTCTACTTAATTGCGGCATTGCAAAAGTGGCCCAAAATCACTCGAGAGGAGTCTTCCGAAGAATGCACTGTGTACCAAACTTACCCACAACTCACATAGAAGGAATATAAAAGACATTTTTCAAGGGTAAATGATGTTTTTGTCACATATCTCGTTAGAAAAATGGAGGGAAACATCAATCAAAGATTTTCAGCTGAGGCTTGCAAACTATCTCCATGTCAGAGGATTTGAAGATGCGTCGGTGAATCTCCATGGTATCAGTAATAAGTTGGTGTTGATTGAACTCTGCAAGCGGTTATCACGTGTACACGTCCCGTGCGAAAAAAGAGAAAGGAGTGACATTCCCAATTTCTCTGGGAATCTATACTTGTAAGAATTCAATCGATGAGAGTAGCATGAGTCCTCCCTTGCATCCTTGATATGTCCTTCCATTCCCAGAAAATCTTTTAACAAGAAGCTATATATAAAGGAAGAACACAAAACTCTCAACATGTGCCACCAACCAGCATTGGAGGATGATTGGGAGGATTGTCTTGTGAAATCGAAGTTAAAGAGAATTTTCAAGGTTGGTGTCTGTGAGATGAAAGACTTCCAAATTGATTGGGTGAATGAGATATCCATGATGATGGAAGTGCGTTTCGAACACGAGTTCTTGGAGAAGATACGGTTCGAACCAATTCCCCCTGTTGATTGGTTTGAGATTGAACCTCGAGGATATATGGTTCTGCTTGCTGAGAGTTTTGCAAAGGTCTAGATAATGGTTCTTGAGTTCATGAGATAATTTTTACTCGTCTTCCATCTTCGTCTCACAAGATTGGTAAAGAGACAACTAAGCGAGTGAAAGTAAGAGAAACACGAATGTTGAGGCAAGAAGATAAAGATAAAGATAAATACAAATATATTAATGTCCAACGAATGACCACAAAACTAGGTCAATGGGACTATGAGTGAAACAATATACAAAGTGCGGCGGGAATACTCAAAGCGAGTTCCCAAAAAAAAAAAAAAGAAAAAAACCGAACAAACAAGAACCTGAAGCCAAACTCCCACAGGCGGGGGAGTTCCCAAAAACAAAAAAGGAAAGAACCAGAACAAACAAGAACCTCGAAGCCAAACTCCCACAGGCAGGGGCAATGAAACAAATGGGGGAGAAAGAAGGAGAAGCATAGAAGGGATTGAAGTAGAGAAGCAAACAAGGACTAGTAGTCTATTCGAGAAATAGTAGTTACACCCCTCCTAACATTTGAGGCCGATGAAAAAAGCTCTGATGGAATGGCAACCCGCATAGGAAGTGAGGGCCCCCTCCCCTGCTGAGATTTGAGACTAAAACAATGGCTGGGGAGACGGGTGGAGTTGGACTGCCCTCTGGTATGAGTGTGCAGCCGAGCCTGACGATGGTGATCGGGGGAGATGTGAAGGTCCGATCGGGGACAAATTGATTTATACACACTAAGCTGGGTTAGAATGGCTTTATCGCTTAGTTCCTTCGACTATGGGTAGAGCCGGAAAGAAGGTTGTAATCCGTCTCGTACGAATGACTCTCGGAGGGGGATGAAGAATCTGGTCCCGGAGCAGCAGAGACTCTCGGAGGTAAAGGGAAAAATACCGCTGGTCAATATATTTGAAGAAAATCGGGAGGGTCTGAACCCCTCTGAAGAGGTAATGAAATCATCGTCTGATCTCATATTAAATGGGGCAACGGAAAATGAAATGAGTCTCGGTCACCACCTCCTGAAGGCTACAGAGCCTACAAAGTCTGTCATCTCGGTCAATGTGGTGATCAGTCTTGCACCAAAGTCTGTGGGAGCCAACCCGAAACTGACCCAGAGGTATGCGGAGGGCATGCATCCAGTGACGAAAGGTGTACTGAGGGCGGATGATGAGTCCATCTCTGATCTCAAGAAAATTCTCTGCATAAAAGGACATCTTAGGGCGCAAACCCCCATGAGGATTTACCCAAGTAGTTTGAATAAAGCAATTGTAGATATCCTCCTAGATGGACTGTCTGACACTTGCTTGGTGGGCGAGATGATGATTGGGAGCATTCAGCGAATATTGAAAAGGGGGAGCGATCAATCTAGAATCTTAACCGAATCGATAAAGCGAGAAGATACTAACCAAATACAATAAAGCGAAGTCCCGAAAAACCAGCGGCCCATAGCCTGGGCAATACTCACAGAGGAACAATAAGCAAGATAAGGGTACCTGTCATGCTCATCGGAGAAATCACCAAACTTCTTGATACGGTGAAGAAAGGACGATATGTCAAATATGGTCTCCAGACAGAAAGGTCGGGCCCCGAACTCTGCCAAAATAATATGCCGGGGAACCGTTTGTTTCAATCGATGAAGCGAAGGAGGAGAGTCGAATCCTCTCAGTGAAGCCCAATCTATATCTAAGAGGGAGGGTCCCCAGACGGCCCGACCCATAGAGGATAGTCGGCAGGATGAGGGAGTTCATAAGAAAGCGTTTTGGAGGAGATGTCACGAAAATGGTGCGAAACCATTGTCTCTCAAGAATGGCTAAAGACCCATACCCTTTATTCACCCTCGGTGAAGACCATGGCTCATACTAAATCTAGGTCCTAAGAGCAGGACTCTCGAATAGGTGTGTGCATTAGTGATTTCAACCTCCTTCCCCCCTGAAAAGAAATGGAGGTGTGATGTCTTGAACCTGTTGAATACCATGACCTTGGTCTTACTTAGATTGATAGTTAAATGCCAAAGATCACAAAATAAAGCAAGTGCATCAAGTTGTCTCTAAAGCTCCTCAGGAGAAAAGGAGAGTAAAACAATATTATCGGCAAAAAGAAGAATAAAAATCAAAATATGGTGAAGAAGGCACCCATCCCCTTCTTGAATGTGATCTTGAAGAAAAGATTCCAACTCATCAATGTAGATGCAAAGAGAATAGGAGATAGGGGCATACTGTTTGACTGATAATGGTGCTTCCGATGAAATCGGAGCGATATGTGTGCGATACGAAAATGACCAAGGACAGACTCATAGAGACGCATGATGGCAATAATAAGAATCTCAGAAACACTGATGTCTCTGAGTCTTTGAAAGAGGGTCATGCGAGGTATGGAGTCAAGATTTTTGAAAGTCTACAAAGCAATAATAATTTTTCAAAGAACGGTGATGGGCCTCCTCAATAATAGCTCGAAGGGTGAAGATGTGGTAGCGAGGCGAAAACCAACCTGACCTCTAGCTCTGAGTTGTTGCTGCTCCAAAACATCGCACAACAACTTGTGAAGAAGCTCAGTAAGCATAGAGTTTGGAGAAAGGGTGGCCTACCATGATAGTCCTGTAATTATTGCCTCTTTGATATTATTGTAAGTGAAGGGATTACTAGGTGGCGGAATGCCAATCTGGATAGATTGTTGCCCGGAATATCGTAGAGGATAGAGGTGTGGGAAAAAATGGAGATAGGATGAAATCATCCCGGAGGCGTGCATCCGAGCCCGCAAGAAGAAAGTTGTCGGTGAAAAGGTCTAACACAATTGTCCTTGAGCCGGGTGAATTTTTGTCTCTCCGTAACAAGCACAAATCTCCGAGTTGTTAGCACATTCTTTCTACCGAGTTGTCACACAACCTATTGACCTCATGAAGAAAGTGTCCATAGATCTTCTCCGCACGTAGCCAAACTATAGTGCAAGTACCCCCTGTTGGCGACCCGTGGCTCATGCACCATCATCTCCGTCGAGATGCGGTCTTTCCATGGGTACAAGAGTTCATCAACAACCATCAGCGTATTGTGGCCAAAGCCAAGACATCGACAATTAATTTTCTTCTAAGCTTTAGAAACCCTCCCCTCACTCAAGGAAATCTAAGATGATCTATAGTGTAATATCCCCTTCCCAATCGAAGACCTTTGGCCTATTTTGTCAGCCCGACGGCCAAAGGAAAAATATAAGGGTGACTTAAGTTTTATTAATTTTATTATATTGTGCAAAAAATTAAAATATAATAGCACATATAATAAATTAATAAACTTAACATTAAAATAGAACCTAGAAAAGTGCATAAAAAGAAAAACACTTATTTAATTTGTATTTTCTAGGGAAAATGGTGACTTGCCTTGGGGAATAAAGGGAACTTAGAAAGGATAAAACATTTCTATTTTGTATTCCCTCTAGGGAAAAAGCAACTTGAGACTTGGGAGAAGAAAATAATTATTAAATGCTTTTTGTATTCTCCCTAAGAGAAATGGAGGGTGGAAAATGCATTGAAAGAATCATGCAAGCTGATTGGATATTTTGGAGGTTCCTTTGGGTCTCTTCTTCCTTTAAAAGGAGAAGTAGACTTGCTTGATAGGCATTCGATATTCACTTGATAATTTCTGATTTGTGTCTTAAGCTTGTAGCTTTTGCATAGAAATATCTAAGGATGAAAACCTTTAGTATTTCCCTCTTGTGGGACGAAAACCCCGGGGAGCTTGAGAGGAATTTCCATTCGGGAAATTCTATTGGGCTTTCACTGATTTCTACTATTTTCAGCGGTGTGTGTTGAAGAATAAAATTGCAGCGATTGTATGTTTATTGTACCGATTGGAGGCGATCCATCTTTTGGCTGATTTGCGGTGTATTTGAGACATTCAGGTCTGAAATTTATTGCTGCTTATTGTACTGAATTTTGGGAATCAAAATAAATTAATTTCATAATTTTTGTAGTTGATTTGATGCCCTAAATGTGTTGGGCGACCTACTTTTAGGGAAAAATTAGGGTTTCGTGTTTGCTTTGTGCGAAAATTAATTTTAGAATATTATTCTTCATATTTTTGTGGCCCAAGATCCAAAGTTTCAGCTCATTTGGACTTCTCTAGCAAAAGATATGAATTTTTGAAGTTATGCTTTGCGGACATGGGTTTTAAATAATTTATTGCAGCATTGTTTATATCAGAAATCTACATTTTTATACATATTTGGGCTTTATAAATTAGTGGTATCAGATTTGCGTGGAATGATATAGATTTAGGGGCTGATTTGTGGTGGCATTTCACTCCACCTAGTCGCACTTCTCATATAAAATTCAGATCTGCAGTTTTTGATTTGATAAGTAATTTATTATATTGCTTCAGGGTTTGGATTTGCCCAAAATCCAACTTGGGTCAAATATGTTCATTTGGGGACAATTACATATAGGCTCGTGAATGACGCTTGGGATCATAGTTCATTGCATTTGTTGACCTAGAGCTGAAAAAGATGAAACAAAGAGGACAACAGATTATGAGATGTAATATACCCTTTTGGGATATTAATTAAAATCTGAAAAATTACTACTTGCAAAGTAAACTTAGAAGAGCAAACCCTTTTAGGTTCACCTCAACTAACCCAATGTTGGCTTCAATACAACCCAAATGGAGTTGGAGTGAGCCAAAGTAGTGGGTTTAGGTGGGCTAGTTAGTTGGAGGTGACACTTCATAAACCATAATAAATTGCAGCAGTAGAATATTAATTAAAAATCTTGAAAAACCAATAGAACTTCAATAATTTATAACTTGCACAATACCCTTCACATTTCAATGAAATCACTTGCAAATGAAAGCTAAAAATTAGATCTTTCCAACAAAATATAAATCTGATTTTTTCGTCAACAATTACTACAAAACAGCCCTGGAAATCTGTGTGCAAGTCGACTAGGGTTAGAAAATTCAAATAATTAACTACTAGCATTAAACCTCCTTCAAACCCTTGGAATTTCACCTTCACAATGCACAATAAATTTCTGAACATGCACAACCCGGAAACTTGTCAATAAACCCTCATAAAATATTATTTAACTCCTCCAATCAAGTCGATTTGACTTAGATAATTTCTAGCAGTTAAAATGGGTCAAAACACCATCAAAGCATGCACCAATACTTGGAAATAAATGCAGAAATAAATCAGATCTGAAAGCTCATTCAAAACACCATGAAATCATACCACATAAACCTCTAACCAAGTCGATTTGGGCAACAATAAATCTGGAAATAACCAGCAAACTTTAGGCACATATAAGATCTTCAAATGATGCAAATATAATTCCCAAACAAGTCGATTTAATATACATCCCTCTTCAAGCATGAAGATAAGTTTTCAAAAACAATCAACATGCAAAAAGGGGTGCCTCTTCTCCTTTTATAGATTTGTCTTTGTGCAATCTCCAATGTTTTCTCTCCTTTTTGGCGCCATCTTCTAGAAAGGAGAGATTTGATTTTAAAATAGCCTGAAAGTCAAACTCCAATTTGAAAAGTTAATTCCCTCTAAAAACATTTGCAAATTAAATACATGGGAGAATTAAATATAATAATTGATGCCCAAAAGGAATCGACTTGTGCCAAATAAAGTCGATTTACCCCATAAATAATAATTAATTAATTCAAAGGAAATCGACTTGCCTTCCATTTATTTTCTTTTCTCTAAATAAATTGATTTATTCCAAATGATATTTAATTGGCCCATGATAAATCGATTTTCCCTATTTATTTTGACTTGCACCAAATAAATAATATTTTAATTTTTAATTCACTAGCACAAATCAATTAATTATCCTTTAATCCAAGGGAGTGGATTAAAGGTTATTCGACTTGCCTCATTAATTGTTGCTTGGAAAAGGGGACATTACATGAGATGACATGATATTTCCTTGGTGAGCTTGGGCAAAAGGACACATTCACAATTTTGAACAAACTTCCGCAAGATTTGTAGCTCAAACTAGAGAGAGCGAGGCAACGAAGGAGCAGTTGCAAAGCCAAATACATACTTTGACCTCATATGTTCAAACCTTCTTGGATCGAGATGTGCCTTTGCTCACTCCTTGAGAGTCTATTGTTCCCTCTAACAAAGTCGACTCTCATGCCATACAGAATTCAAGAGAATGGGTAAAATGGGAAAGATGACAAATTCATGGATCGATTCTATTGTGTAGAAAGGGTGTGATCTACTCCTGAAATGGTTGGGATTTGAAAAATTGTTGCGTTGTCGATGGAAAAAGTAGAAGATGTGATTGCTACGAGCAAGGCGGAAGCCGATAACCGAGAACAAGTTGCTCCCGAATCTTCACACAATGAGTGCACTCAACACCAAAACACTATGTTAAAAGCAAGTTTTCCCGAGTCAAGAAGACAACTGCTCTTGCACCTGGGTAAGGACCATCGAGTGGAAGATGAAAGCCTTGTATGATGCCATCGAGGATTGCCCGTATAATCAAGACCGGGGCTATGAAATCAAAGAAGAGGTCAACAAGTTCTTGAGTAAGATGAGGTGTCATGAATTGCGATCGGGGTCAATATCATCCGATGAGCTTTGAAGCATTTCAAAGATATTGTAAGAACTGAATTGTTCGACAAACGGTCTTACTGAGAGATGGGCTCATGGACACACTCGCTCGAGATCAGATCAGCTATCTACGATGTTTGAGAAGATTCGAAATGCCTCAGCGTTGCAAGATCGTTCGAGTACGGAGGATCATTGGTTAGATATCATTTCCAACACCTCCATTCCCGTGAAGGACAAGTTTCTAAGGTAGTGCACAAGTTAAACTAAGTCATGGGAAGTCTTGAATATTCTCCAATCCGTTGCATCAAAGGATCTTCTTCACGACCTTCGTTGTTTGATTGATGTTATTCTTCCTCTCTTTCTGTTCCTACATGTTGCCACGATGTTTTTCTC
This sequence comes from Taxus wallichiana var. yunnanensis, assembly GCA_018340775.1. Taxonomy (NCBI): domain Eukaryota; kingdom Viridiplantae; phylum Streptophyta; class Pinopsida; order Cupressales; family Taxaceae; genus Taxus; species Taxus wallichiana. Next base: position 188,002,255 of record CM031233.1, on the reverse strand, counting down.
AAAGGAAGTCCAAAGGTTTTCTAATTCTTTGTTTAGAAATGCACTTTTTCAAAAACCAGCTAAGTTGCCTTTTTTCCACTTTTGTAAAAGTATTTTTCTTATTTTGGAAAAGAAGGCGAATAGTCATGTAGGAAGGTGAATAGCCATGCAAGAATGTGAATGGTCACGATGTATACTAGTTAAGGAAGCTCTCTTTGATATCGAAGGATCAATATTTGCTCGTCTCTAACAAACTATATTTCCTCTATTCTCTAGCCTATTGTTTCTTTATCTCCATCTCAACTTTCACTCCATGAAGCATTGTAAATTGTGCATGACATGATGTAATTTTTTTTTGTTTCTTGTTGATTGGTCCTCTTTCTTTGTGAATGGTCTCTTCTCATTGATGCAAGTGAAATATTTTGATTTAATGCAATTAACTCACCTATGCTATTTGTTGATTAAAATCACCTTCCTATTTCATTCCCCCTCCTACTCAGGAAGCAATTTTCCTCCCTTGTATTCTATGCAAACAAGTGCAACATGTTTAGGAAGTATTCCTGTGCGATCCTCGGTCTTTGGGCCACCCCTTTGTTTTAGTTTAGTTTATAATTCATTTCCTTGCTTTCGATAAATGGAGCTGCGATTCAAGTTGAGGGACCTAGTCCTAGAGCGTTGGTGAAATTCCACAATTTGTCCTCGCGACAAATTATTTGCCATGACAGTTCATGTCACTTGGTGGATCTAGCTCAACTAGTAGTTCCTTCTTCTTGGAGGAATTTGGCCCTTAATATATGAGGAGAGGGTTTAATGGAAGTCCTTGCTTGACCAGAGGAGCTTGCTTCACCATTTTTGTTTCTCCTTGGTTCGCTGATTTGTTATATTGTGTCCATGAAGAGCCTTAGCTAAGTCCATAATAGATTATGCCGATGCATCACGCATTTCCCTTTGAGATTCCCTCAAAACATGTTACAACTCCCTTTGGCTCATTGTAATTACTTTTTGTTCCTCCTGGTTCGTTGATTTGTTTCTATTGTGTCCATGAAGAGCCTTAGCTAAGTCCGTAATAGATTATGTCAATGCATCACGCATTTCCCTTTGAGATTCTCTCAAAACATGCATACAACTCCCTTTGGCTCCTTTTAATTACTTCTTGCATAAAACTCTCTGATTTGGGTCATCCACGGTTCCTTTTCTTGGAGTCTGATTCCTTCTTTGATAAACCTGAGTTGATTTTGCGTTGAGCATCAAAATGTGATTTGTTCTCACTGGCTGGCAAGGATCACCGCTTGGATACCTCTGTAATGCCCCCAATGGGATATAATACAATCCAAAAGGGAACACCTATAATTTCTGATTTATTGCAGCAAACTGGTTAAATAAAATTTATGCTAATAATGTAATTTATTCTATAATTTCTGATTTATTGCAGCAAACCGGTTGAATAAAATTTATGCTAATAATGTAATTTATTCTAAATTTTCAGATCTGAAATTACCCTAGAAATGGCGAGCTGGTCTAGAGATCAATAACCCTCAAATCTGATATAAACTTAACCAAATATTTGCCAAAATAATCAGAATTAATTATGCATGTATGAATACCAAAATATATAATTTTGGACCCATAAGTGCTGGAAATTCATTAAAAGTCTGTAGAAGTACAACTTACAAAAATGGCCACAAAGAAAGTTTTCAAGCCTAGATCAACTGAAACCAAGCTGAAATTGGCCTCCTAAATGATGGCAAGGCTGATGGTGATCAGATCCGGAACAATCGTGCCCTAGGATGATCAGATTTCACCCACAAGGGGGTCGCTACCCTAGAACAAGGCTGGAAATGAAGGTATAAATCAGCCAAAACACCCTTGTCTTCAAACCCTAGTTGGAGATGCCTCAAATTTGCAATATGGGGTCTTCAATCACTATTGAAATTCTAAATTACTCTTTGAAAGCTCAATAGAAACTTCTGAAATGGAGGATCTTCACACAAAGGAAGAAGAGTTTTCATTCTTCAACCTTGAGAAGAGAGGATTTTCGTCCTCTAATGCAAATACACCAAAGGGTTTTCGTCCTTCAATGTAGAAATGGAAGAGCAATCAGCCCAAACCAGAAAATAGATATCAAATTAGCAAAAGATGTCCTCTCCCAGTGTGGCAACCTCCTTTTATGGTTGGAAGTGGCACATGGACCCATGCAAAAAGTCCCAATGGTTAGCTCCACTTGGAGGGAGTCATTTTTATTTTATATTTTTATTTCCCTTTTGTTTTATCCCATATGGGTCGCATTTTCGCTTTAGGAAAATAAAAAATAAAGTGTACATTTATTTTATTACTTTATCACTAATAAAATAATTAAAGTGCTTATAATAAAAATCACTATGCACTAACTCGGTGGAAAGGGTCATTCGCAGGTTGGAATGGGCTATCTTTGAGGCGGTTTTTGCTAATTGGTCCTGCTTTCATCACTTCTCCAACATTGTGGGAAATCGAGTAGCGCTGACCTAGAATCGTCGTCAAGCCGGAGCGGGGGCTCGGCGCCTTCGATCTCCTCGGCCTCGCTCTGTCGCCAGTTAGCCCGTTGGCTCCCCCCACCCGCGTTTCCTCAATCTAAATTTTGATGGAGTGGCTAGAGGTAACCCGGGCATCTCCGTATTGGATGCATTATAAGAAAGCGAAAAGGGATTATTGGTCGGTGCCGCCTCCTACAAGCTCGGGGATGGCACTTGTAATTCGGGTGAACTACAAGCTCTGCGCAAAGGTCTAGATCTAGCGGCCTCCTTAAAGATAGAAAAGCTGGAAATTGAAGGGGATTCGCTAGTAATTGTGAAAGCCATAACTAAAAAGAAAGCCCTATCATGGAAACTGGACCTAGGAGTTAAAAAGGTCCTTTGGCAACTCGGGAATTTCAGTGCCTGGAACATTAAGCACGTGTTTCGGGAAAGTAACAATTGCATTGATTCAAAGCGTGGGAAGGATTGGGGATATTGATCTCGCGAGGCGGATTTGAGCACACACTGCCAATGATACACTTGCGGGATGTGAAGGGTCTATTTAATGCTTTGGACAAGGGCTCCTTATATTTTTTTCTCCCTCCTTTTTGCTAACTATGGCTATCCCTCGTTTGCCGCGAATTGCCTTAATTTTGTGATTTGCGTGAAATGGTGTTTCGTTTGGGATAAAATACAACCAGTGAAAAGAATTTTTGTCTCTCTGCGTCGAAGAGTTGGATGCCATTAAAGGATTCTGGCGAAGACTATCTTTCTGTTGTTTTGGCCATGCGTCAGCAGTGGCGTTGCCTTTGTATTCGTTGAGAACCTGCGATAATTTTTCCCTCTAAAGCGGATGCGTAGAGTCAGCTCTGCTGGCCGATCGGCATAGTGTGGTAACTGTCCTCCAAAGTGGGAAGGATTGGGGATATTGATCTTGCGCGAGGCGGATTTTAGAGCACATCTTTGTCTAATGATACACTTGCGGGATGTGAAGGGTCTATTTAATGCTTTTGACAAGGGCTCCTTATATTTTTTTCTCCCTCTTGCTTGCTATGGCTATCCCTAAATGCATCGCGAATTGCCTTGAGTGTGATTTGCGTGAAATGGTGTTTCGTTTCAGGATAAAATACAACCGAGTGAAAAGAATTTTTCGTCTCTCTGCGTCGAAGAGTTGGATGCCATTAAAGGATTCTGGCAAAGACTATCTTTCTGTGTTTTTGCTGGCCATGCATCAGCAGATAGCGTTGCCTCTGTATTCGTTGAGAACCCTGCGATAATTTTTCCCTCTAAAGCGGATGCGTGAGTGCAGCTCTGCCGCCCGGCCGATCGACATCTTGTGGTAACACTGGCCTCCAAAGTGGCGAATTGTTGTACAGCGTTTTGGGTGTGCGTGCATGAGTCTTTGCCAGCGCGTCGGGGTGGTTGTGGGTGTCTTGCGAACTTGAAAAGCGGTGCGGCATTCTCCTAGCCTTCACTGAGCTGCTGGTGGTGGTGTATGCAGGACCGGGCTGCCGTCGTGCCGCTTTGGTGCTTCCTAATCTGAAGACCCTCTGCGCTCCGTTGGAACTGTCTGCTGGATGGACAGAGCTGCCAATTGGTGTCTGCGGCGGGGGCCTATGACTTTCTTTGGTTGAACTGGGTGAATTCTGAAGTGAAAGTTGAAATGGAATATGATACCAACCTTGGTCCTGAGTGTCTCAGGCTGCTAGTGTTGCTGTTACCTTGGGGTTTGGACATTAATCCCTCTCTTGCCTAGTCTTATAGTTATAGTATATCTCGGATATTGCTGGCCTATGTTCGTGTATATCCAGCTGCTTTTTGCTCTTATGATTTTGTTGTTTTGCTTTGAAATCTTGAGGCCGGGCCTTTGTTTATGTAAGGGTCCCTTCGACCCGGTTTATCTATAAAAAAATAAAAATCACTATGCACTAAATTAATTTATTAGGATTAGTTTCCCTTATTTTCTACCCCTTAGCCATTGGAAAGCAAAGAATAGGCTAAGACTGTTATTTTGAGAAGGGGATATTACGAAAATTACTATGCTTGATGTGTATTTCTCTCTTTTCCCTACACATAGGTTTGCTTTTCCTTTTTGTACATAATTAGAGTATATAACATAGTTTGCATTTACATGTTTCTATTATGACTATTATGTACTAACACAGTACTAAAACTAAGTAGTTCTCAAATTGAATTAAACACATGATAAAGGTAGTAGATACGCTCAAAAATGGTGGGGTCCATATCTAGTCAAACATATCTTAGGACCAAGTACTTACCAACTACAAACCAATCGGGGTCACATTTTGATGAACAAACAAACGCTCACGTTCAAAAAAATGTATTATGCTTAATGTGTATTTCTCTCTTTTCCCTATGCATAGGTTTGCTTTTCTTTTTTGTACATAAATACATGTACAAAACATAGTTTGCATTTACATTTTTCTATTATGACTATTATGTACTAACGTGGTACTAAAACTTTGATGTTTCCTCTTATAGTTTTTCACCTTTTGGTTTCATACACTTCTTAGCTTTTTACATTTCACACTATTTTCCGCTTTTTAACTTTTTCCTTTGCTTTTTAGCTTTGACACTTTGCCCTATAGTTATGCTTAGGTTTCACATCCCATTTACACCCATTAGTTCTTTACACCTCTTCAGTTTTACCACGTTTATTTTACTTTTTTGACCACCTCTATTTACACCTCGAGTTTTTTCACATACGGTTTTCTATGCCCCATGGCTTCTACCTACTATTACTTACTGACTTTGTACCTCTTCATTTTCGACACTTATTAACATTGACAACATAATTTGTCTATTGGATATTACCCTTTACACCTCTTTATTGTCTCTTATAGTATGCCTCTAGGCTCTCGGTTTGTGAGTAATTTGTGCGTTACATTGTAAGACCTTGGGAAATTAATTAGGGCTTCCTCATAAACACTTAACTCCTATTACTAGCTTATCACGTTAGGCTCCCAACATTAGCTAGGTGTTTTCTTAGAAAGAGATTGCGATGGTTGATAATGTCATTTTGTCCCTTAAAGGTAGTTGTGCTTTTTGGGGCTCAACTTTTGCAATCTTATCCACGTGTTTTTCATCCATGTTTACCCTTGTAATGAAATTTCCAAACCTGCTTGGTGTAACACTTCCTTATACATCTTTGATTGAGGCGAGCCAATCATCCAATCATTATCTACCTTTGTTTCACATTCCCTACTAAGCACACAAGGTTGGATTCAAGATCATTCCTTTCTAAAGTGCAACTTTAAGAGTATCTAAGTGTCATGGTTTGTTGGTTCTCCTCTATAGTGGATACATGTAAGCTCTCTAGTGTTGGATGCCTTTCATACCCATTTGATCAACTTTCCAAATATCTAAGCTGTCTTGGTTTTTAGGTTCTCATCTATAGCTGTTAGGTGTAAGCTCTATATTGTTAAACGGCTTTCATATCCATTTGATCAACTTTTTGAATCCGTATAGAAGCAATTGAGAAAAGGCCAAAAAGTTTAAGAACCATAATATTTTAAGAAAAAAATCAAAAGGTAACAAAAAAGTAAAATAAAAGTCAATAATAACAAAAAACAATGTGATCATATCATTGGCACGTCCACTATCCTAGTTGAAAGCTCAAACTTCACAATTGACCTCATGGTAGAGCCGAAGGTTCTTTAGGGTGCGGTAGGTTTTTCGTACTATGGAAAAAGGCTACATATTTATCATTTGTGTCCCTACCTTTTCACACAAGTACCTAATCCTCGCAGTTGGCTGATGGGTCCTTTGGGTCCTAAGAAAATGAGGAACATGTCATGGTAAGGTAGGAACCATTACTTTTCTCTCATCTCATAGCTGACATGCGATAGATTTATGTTTCACTAATAATCCAAACTGAACCTTCCATAAATGGGGTTCTTCCACTCCTTATTGAAAAATTTTAAACTTGGCAGTCTGATTTGAGTGTCTTGTTTCCAGAAAAGTACTTGTTTTTGCCTTGGTGACACCCATTTCTCCCCCTCTTTTGACTATCACACCTTGTCATATAGGTTAGTTTGCAAATACTCATCACCCTATTCTTTGCATCCTCTTCTACGTCTCTTTAAGGAATTTCTTAACACGAGCATCCTTCGTATTTTGGGCATTTAATATACTCTCCTTAAACCATTGCTCATTCTTTCTTGAATTCCTCTTAGTTATGCTTGAGCTTCGAGTGCCACATTTTGGTGATTCAATTTTAGGTCGGTCAGACCAGCTTAGCGTCCTATTTATCACATTACGAAATTTTCTAAGTCTCCCACATCTAATTTACTATCTTTATAGGCTAGCCAGACCTAATTTAGTCTCTCATTCTAGGTTATCAAGTCATGTCCTGGTACTCACCTTTGAGCTACATTGCGTATGTTTATTACGAGACTAGTACATTTGTATGTTGTTATGACTTTTTATCTTGTATCATTAGGGTTCCTAAGCGAATTTAAACCCACATGATCAGGACAAGAAGTCAACACGCATCCATTTTTACAGAAAGTTAAGTATATTTTCATTTGCTTGATTATCATTTATTACTTAATTTCAATCATTTACTTTGACTTCAATATGGTACATTTATTTACCGAAAACTGTCTCGTTTTCCGCTATTGTGACACACGACGATTATTGGTTGGGACTTATGTACAAACACCTTCTTTTCACTTACTAACAATCTCCCTTAGGAATTTGTTGCCGTAATAAACCCCCAGTGTGCGCCTTAAGGGGTGCACAAGGATCGAGGTGGGTTGGTTCGTAGCGCCTTGTGAGAGATAATTGTGGCACTTGCCTTAGCCTTCCTACTACCGACTTACAACCATTTGATACCTCATTACTACCACCTTATATCACCTTCACATTGTCTTCTATAGCACCTTTACAACACCTTCATACCTGCTCCAACTGTCTTGCTTCTTCTTCATTCTCTCTCCTCCACCCCACCTTTATTGGACTAGTTGCAGCTGATGTTATTAATCATGGTAGACATCACTTTCAAGCCGACAACATAAACCTTGGTCGATGGTGCTCATATATAAGACTAGGATAGTCTAGCATATCTTTGTATATTACATTAATATTCTCCTTATAGCACATGGTTACCACCAAACGCCATTACAATCCTTAGTCTAATATTGGATTTTGCTTCTTACCTTAGCTCTTACTTATAACCCCTTAGGGTTCTAGTAAGACCACATCCTCATATCTTAGAATGAGGCGTTGGAACCCTATATCTTCGATATCAAGTGTGGATTTCTCTCTTATAGATCCATAGCTAACTCTGACACTTGGTTATATCTTTTCTTGTCTCTAACCTATATCCTAACGTATAGAAAGAGAGAGAATCTTTATGTTAACCATCTTAGCTCACATACACTCTTCCCATGGATTGAATTGCTTTGGTATCATGTTATTTTCCATGGACCAGCTGGGAATCAAACCTAGTGCCTCTATTACCATGTCACGGTGCTATATTACTAAGCTACAAAACCTTTTGTACTATGGAGTGTGAATTGTTCCTCCAACATGCCAACTCTACATTAATTGGAAAGGCCCTTGATATGTGTGGATGATTGATGTAGTGCATTAATTGACAACACACTTGGACAATGGTGCAAAGCTTTGCCGTACGTCAGCTAGATACTAAATGTGTCAATGAGTGTCTCACTATGAAAAGCCACTAGGAACCTCTGTTAATTGAGGATAAGCCGAACTGCATACTCTGAAGCATCTACCTTGATGATCCAAGAGGATCCTCTCTCCGAATCAATCAAATGGTCTGCACAAGTCGTGAAACTACTTCTATACGAAACAGCTTGACAAGGGTTTTCCGGCGTCTTTTGAATAGGGCAAAACAAGCACCGTATGTAGAAGATACGGTCCGCTGAATTTATCTTCAACTGGCAAAAATTAGAAGTATAGGCTGCACAGAGCTGAGGTGGCATGGTGTGAGTGCGACAAGTGGACAAACAAGACAATGACAAGGGACAATTTCAGCATGCAAAAATTTGATTTGTACCCTTCGGTCTTCGACAATCGATGCGGGGCCCACATGGTATGTTGGCCGGAGGCTAGAAGCAGTGGGGTCCACTCTTTCTAAGGAGGGCGACCCTGTTGCCTTTACTTCACATTATACTGTATCAGATTTTACTTAAAAATCTATCTAATGACCATTTTGTGTTGCATGTGGGACAAACTCCCAAGTTACCAAAGTTCATTTTCCAACCAACTCGGTGAGCTGGGTGCCAAGCTCTTCAAAACCAACTAGGTGAGCCACTTCGTTACTAACTCATCACAGACATCTCGCCAAACAGCTCATCGCGGCCAACTCACCATTAAACTCATGGGCGAAACCAACACATCCCACCAACTCAATAGTGGAGTTGTTGAACCACCTCACGGTCGAGCCACATTTCAAGGCACTTTCAACAAAACAAGTCTCAACATGTCATGCAACCACATGAACAATATGACTTGTCCATCTATTTAAAGGCTTTAACTCTCCTGCCCCGAGCCATGTGGGATAAAATGATCCCAAATAGTAAAACAAGCAATGCAAGCGTGACAAAGGAGGCTTAAACACGGGCCATTTGAAACAAAAAGATAAGGCCCAACCACTAGTGCATAGGGCTAAAGAATATCATAAAAGGAGTTCGGTTATACTTGAAGTGTTAACCGGCCTATTGCAGGAGCTTATACAGAGAATTAGAGCTATTTTGGAGCGTTTTCCCTGCTGGAGTGCGACTGAAAAATTAATTAGAGCCTCCTAGATAGTCAACATGGATTATTGTTGCAGACCAAAGAGTTGTTAATGTAAACTATTGTTGTATGTTAATGTTTTTGCATCGTAATTGATCGGTTAGTGAGCTTAATTGGACCCGGAGACATAGCACATTTGGGTGAGCTCCGTTAACACTTGGTTTGTGCAATCTATTGTCATTTTTGCTCTCATTGCTCATTTTAACAATTTATTTTTGTTTTCAAGCCAATTTTCTATCATTTTCTAAATTCACGAGAAATTGAGAACTGATTTTTAACCATTTGAAAGCTATAATTTTGATAAGTGGGTCGCTTAAACACACTTTTCAAATCAGTTTGGTATCAGAGCAACTAATTAAGGACTATTTAATGGTGCTTGTTGGATTTGCAAGTATAGTTTTGAATGCTTACCAGGTCAAAATCTAGGCGAGGTGAAGGATCACTGGAAGAATATAATCCTGAAATTGGTTCAAAAGTGCAATTTCAAGTGCAAGAATGGACTCTCCTAGTGGATCTCCTAGAAGATCTGATGAGAAAATGGCTTTTCGTCAGGCATTCATGGAAATGAAGAGCATGGTGGAAGAACTATATTGAGAACAGAGACAGAGAATGGAAGGTAAAACAGAAGAAGAAAGTAATGGTAAGAACAAAGGTAAAGAGGAGGGATCTCCTAAACCTCCTCCATCTCCTTCTAAACCTTCTGGTTCTTCTTTTGATGCTCCATCAATCTTAAAACTTGATGTCAAATTTGAATTGCCAATTTATAATGGAGAGCTTAATGCAAAAAAGTTGGATTATTGGATCAAGCAGATTGAATTTTACCACAGGGTTCAAAAGATTGTTGATGAGGAAGCAAAATTTCAGCTAGCTACTCTTCGTTTGGGTGGTACAACACTCATTTGGTGGGAGAGTAAGACATAGGAATATTTGGTAAAACATGGTAAAGTTATTTCTTCCATGGATGATGTTGTTTCCGTTTTAAAAAAGCGATTTATCCACTTGGTTATATGCAACAAGCTATCATGGACTGGCAAAATTTAAGGAAAACTAAGAGTCAGAGTGTGCAAGATTACACTGAAGAGTTTAGGAAGAAAGCATTAATTTTGGGCATTCCTCTTTATACTCAAGAGACTCTTTTGAAATATATTGGTGGGTTGCATAGTTATCTAAAACATACCATACTTATGTTTAATCCCACTAATCTCGATGAAGTTTGTGTACAAACTACCCATATCGAAACCGGGGTAAAAATACGAAGAAAAGCTTTACAAAGAAATCAAGCAAACAACATCCTGAAAACAAAGGAAAGGGTAAAGTAAAACATACCTCCATGGAGAAAAAAGAGGATGAGAAACTCGTTTGCTCACATTGTAAGAAAGAAGGGCATACAAATGCTAAGAGTTGAAAGCTCCATCCGGAGCTCAAACCAAAACGGTTAAAGAAAGGAGGTGACAAAAAGAACAACTTTGCCATGCGGTTCAAAACATTGGATCTAATTATGGTGATAAGACCAAGATCACTGTCATGGGTTTACAAGGTTCATCTTCTTCCTCTTCTAGCACTAATTCTCATACTTCTAATTCTAAATCTATGCATGAAAAGAAGAGAAATGAGTTATTCCACATTAGAGTTATTTCTAAACATACAAAAATTGATACTCTTTTTTATAGTTGATCTCATGCAACTCTCATTTCCAAAGAAGTTGTTAAGAAACTGGGACTTAAACCAAACCACGTCTAAAACCATACCCTTTGGGATGGGTATGTAATCATGTTAAATTGTAAGTCACGAAAACGTGCAAAATTAGATTTGGAATCACCTCAAAATTCATTGATGAGGTAGAGTTAGATGTGGTTCCACTTGGCATTTGCGGTATTGTTCTTGGTACTCCTTATCTTTTGTGAGGATCAAATCATGTGGCTCTTCTCACTTTTTGTTCGTACCCTTTTTGGAGGCTCAAACCATTTCTTCTTTTCTACATCTAGCTCGATCGCCATTTCCTATTTGTGAATCGCAGTCACGATTCTTACTGTTTCATGGCCGGGATTACTTGCATTTTCGCGTTTTTACGGACACGATTTTCATAGGTTCCGTGGCTCGAGTTACCCCTGACATTTTCGTGAATCTCTACGACTAGTTCGTGGTTTCGTTTCTGAGTTTCCACTTGAACTCGTGGGTTGTTTATTTTTCGGTTTCGTGACCCCTTTCCCTGGTGTTGTGGCTCGTCTCTTCTGCTCGTGGTTCGTTTTTCTGCTACTTTAGTAGCTCATGTCTTCGATTTGTAGCTCATTTTTCTGGTTCATGGCCGTTGCCCGTGGCTCTTTTCGTGACTACAGTCTGCAGCTCGTGGTCGTGGGTTATTCCTCTATCTGCATCCACCTTCGACATACCTGCCTCCACCTGACCTACTGCCTCCACCTTCGACTCTGTCTGCATCCACCTTCGAGCTGCCTTTCCTGTGTTTGCACTCACGACTTCACCAACTTTCCTCTCGTGAAGTTTTTGGCCACGTTTTTCACGAGTGTGGCTCTCGTTTTGCTCTCATTGTGGCTCCTCTTCACTGCTCGTGATAATTTCCTTGCCCGTGTTCTTTGAGCTCTGGTTCTTAGCTGTTTCTAACCTGCAACCTACCTTCGTGGCTGTTTTCGGGCTTCCACAATTGCTAATCTTATGCACAGTAATCTAGGCAGGGATTTTGGAGGTTCAACAGACATCCCTCTAATCGTTTCTCCTCTCCAGGCAGTCTACCTAGCTACGATGTCTCCCTCCTCCCCCGCTGCATAGGTGGTTTCTAGTCTTGGGTCAAACGAACAAAATAAGCAAGATGAAACCTTCCTAACATCATTGCAAAACTTCTCAGAAGGCTTGAGACTCTGGAATCATCCAACCAATCCCTCCGAACCGAGATTTTTGATTTAACCTCTCGGGTGGAAAAGGTTGAAGCTGATAACATCTCCTTGCGAAGATAGCTCACAGACACAACACCTATTGCTAATAATGATCAATTACAGGTTGAGATCTCAGATTTAAAACATAAGCATGAGGAAATTAGAACTCAGCAGGAAAATCTTCAAAAACAAACCGATTCCTGGGCCCAAGTGGTCAAGGGTAAAGATAAAAATCCTCCTTTAACAAGCAGTTGAAGCAGTGGTTCAAGCCAAACTAGCCGAAGAGAGAATCCGACGTTCCAGGGAGCTGAACCTTAAGGTCAGAGGATTGCCCACTCCTCCCTCTTCCGACCCCCTAGCCATTGCTTCGAAGTTCCTCACAGATAACTTGGAGCTGCCCGAGGTCCAGTTGGATAGAGCTTGGTTTGGTCTGGAATCCACTCTCTTTATCCGTTTCAAGTCAGCCGGTGACCGCCTTAAGGCTCTCAGAGCAAATCGGAAACTTTTCTGTATACCCAATAAGGTCTTTCTTGACGAAGATCTTACTAGAGAACAAGTTGCCGAACTCAAGAAATCTCGGGAAATTGTCATGGCAGCCGCAGGGAAATGGGCGGCGATTCGTAACCTCAGGCCAGTGGTTCGGGATTCCTTCCCCCTGGTTGGGCTCTCGGATCCAGCTCTAGTTCCAGATGACAGTTCCGGCGGGAGAAGGCTCGGAAGCAGGGCCTATCCATCGCATGTTGGAATGGAAATGGGTCCTTTTGGTCTTCTCTGGCCTCCTGCATGATGCTTTAGGTCTCTCGGACCTTCACTTTGTTACGGAGACACATGCGAGCCCGGTTCGTCCTCTTCCGAACATCGGTGGTTCTATTGGCTTTTGTTTTGCGAGATAGGAGACTCGAAGTTTAGGCGGCGTAAGAGGTTCGATGGGGTTGCTTGTTTAGTCAGAGACACTCTTCGGAGTAGGATTTCTATTGTCGCTGAGGATGAGTCAACCCGCTTTCTTTGGGTACGGATCAGAGGTAATTCTCCCTTCTGAGAGACATCTTTATTGCGGTTTTCTCCTTTCCTCCAGCTTCCTCTTCATTTGCCATACATAATGGCCCAGATGGAGACCCCTTCTTTGACCTTTATGCGGGTATATCTCAGTTCTCGAGCTCTGGGGAGGTCATCATCTTAGGGGACTTCAATGCCCGTACCAAAAACATGCAGATTCCGAGGCATGATAGGACCGACGATGTACTTTGCACCTCTGAGGTGGATCGAGTTGGTTTTCAGCACGATTCTAAGGACACGAAAGGTCCCCGACTTCCTCGAAATAGGGAATCTCATGACCTACTGATTCTGAATGGCATTCCTCGCTTTCTTGAATCCCGGTTCTTCACCTGCAGACCATTTTGTGGTGGGGCCAATGTGGTTGATTACGTCATGACTACCCCGACTTGATTCCTTACATACACCACTTTTGTGTCTCCCCTATCCCTCTTGCTGAGCATGCGACCCTCTCCTTTTCCCTCCAGGCTATCCCCCAGGACCCCACTCCCTCCCTTTGCATATCACGTACTATTTGGAAATTTGACGAGGGATCCCGACACCTTTTCCTCTGCCTTCAAATCTGCTTCTCCCCCGTTCCCCACTTGACTCACTTACCTCGGATCAAATGTTTAATACCCTCTCTGCGCATTTATTCTTGGGGCCACGAGTTCCTTCCCCACGTCACCCACTCCACCCCACACCATGGTACATGCCCTATGAACAAATGGTATGATGAGGAGTGCAAAGCCTTTCATCGGAAACTCTGTTTTGCTTTCTTGCATGCCCTTCCCTCCTTCCCCTCCCTAAAGTCAGCCTATCGTCGCCTCCTTCGACATAAGAAACACACATTTATCTCTCATAGGCGTCGTGAGCTTCGTTTGTCACTTATCCACTCTCCTAAACATTTCTGGCGCACCATTCTTCCCCGTCATTCGCCTTTACCCTTGGACCTTGATCCCAATTCCATGTTCACCCACACCTCCACTCTTTATGACTTCCCGGGCCAACCCCACATCCAAGTTCATTCCCCTTCCTCCCTTTGCCATATTTTCACCCACACCAATGTGAGGAATGCCATTCTTGCTATGAGTTGCAGTAAAGCAGGGGATGAGGAAGGGTTCCATGCGGAATTCTTCAAGTATGGTCGATAGACGCTCCTCAGTTATCTTGTGGACCTCTTCAATCAAGTGGTTTGTACAGGTTTTCCAGTCTCTTGGTCCCACCACATCATCCACCCCATACACAAGTCGGGGCCCACTTCCGACCCCAACAATTACAGGACTATCATGGTGGGTCACACATTCTCCAAGCTCTATCCTATTGTTCTTCACTTGCAGCTTTCCGAGTTCCTTGATCGATGTATCGGTGTAGAGCTAAGGGGCGAGCGGGCTTCCGAGGCCGACTTACTAGACTACCGACCACATCCTCACTCTTCGGGCTATCATTGAAGAGGCTCGCCACTGCTCTTCTAGAGTTTTTTGCTGTTTCGTGGATTTTCGGAAAGCCTTTGATTCTGTTCCACGGGAAGCCCTTTTCCGCAAGCTAAGAGATATAGGCATTTCCGAGACTTTCTTACGACCATCACGCGCCTTTATGAGGAGGTCCTTGGTCGCCTTTGCATTTCTGTTGGCTTGTCCGACTTCATCGGGAGTACCATCCATTGGTGTGAAACAGGCTGTCCCCTCTCTCGTACCTTATTACGGATCTATATCGATGAGCTTGAGGACTTTCTCGGGGATCACATACGGGAAGGTGATGGGGTGCCTTCGCACTGTGAGTTCGATTTACATCCTCCTCTTTGCGAGATGCGTAGTTCTCCTTGCTTCTTTCTTTGAGGGTCTCCGGAGAGGCGGACTAGAGATGTCTTAGCCCTTTTACTGTGACCATCGACATCGATCATTTGTGAATCTTGGGAAAACCAAAGTTATGGTTTTCAATTGTCTGAAGACTTCAGACCTCCACTTCTTCTTTAAGGGTGTGGAGATTGAGATCACTTGCTCTTATACCTACATGGGGATTCTTTTCTCTGGGCCTCGTTTTAGCCTTTGTCCTGCTCTCCAACCCCAGGTTAATAAGCGCTATGGTTCTTTGGCGATTCTTGAAAGACACTGTTTCTGCCACCGCTTT
Organism: Taxus wallichiana var. yunnanensis; assembly: GCA_018340775.1. Taxonomy (NCBI): domain Eukaryota; kingdom Viridiplantae; phylum Streptophyta; class Pinopsida; order Cupressales; family Taxaceae; genus Taxus; species Taxus wallichiana. The sequence goes on along the minus strand of CM031233.1, from coordinate 187,986,951 downwards.
CAAGGCATTCCTTCCAAGATATCCCTCTCCGATTCCTTGGTTAGGCCCTGATTACGTATGGTTCGGAAGTTTGGGGCCCCTCTCTTTTGGACTCAAATTGGACCACTATCGAGCGCGTTCAGATCCTCATGCTCAGACGTATTATTAGGTGCAAAGAATCTGTTCCTCACAACATCATCCTTGCTAAATTTGGGGCTCGACCCTTTCGTTTGGAGACCATCTTTAGCCTTGTGTTGTTGCACCGTATTCGGGGGTATTCTAGTTCTTGATTGACAAGGACAGGTACACTTATCTTGCCTACTGCTCCTCTGAAGCTATTGCATCCTCGGATCACAGTAGACGATCTCGCTGCTGGTATGCCTGCGTTTCATGCCTCTTCGAGTCCATTGGCATCCAGATGGACCGTCTCCCACCCTTCAGCTATTCTCTGGATGCCCCTGCCCATCTGCTACCCAACCAACAGGATCTTCACAGGATAATCAGAGAGGATATCTACAGACAGTTCATCCAGCACACATGGACCAACCCCGGGGTTGCGTCCGAAGATGTCACTCTATGCGGCACACTTTCTCGAGATCCATGATGGGGTCATTTTCAGACCCATGTACATTTCCGGAATTGGTTGCAGGCCTTCGTATCTCTCTGGGTCAGTTTCGAGTGGGCTCACATCGACTCCGTATTGAGACTGATCATCACTTAGACCGCTCGGAGCGGACTTGCCTGCTTTGCTCTCTCCAGGAGGTTGAAACCGAAGAACACTTCATTTTCAGATGTCCTGTTTACTATGAGATTCGTGGGCGATTCCATTTCTGTTTCGCGAGCTTCCTTCGTTCACAACTTTCTTCAGATATTATGATCGGAGATGTCTTGTTCTCTACCTTCGGGAGGCCATCGGGCATCGGGGACGGGCTCCTCCATCCTCCCCCCAGGTGGATGGCTACTAGGTGATCACTTCCTTCTTCTGTTGCTCTCCCGGTGAGGGCACTAAATGACATTTGGTCACGTATGTCTGGACCCCGGTCCGAGTCCATCAGTCTCGTGTCTCCGTTCCTTCCACCCAACGCTCCCTATCTAAAGGCACATCCGGGGCCCCTCCACATAGACGGCGATCCATCGGGCCTAGTTTGCGGCCTTCGCCTTCCTCCCGGGACGTCGGCTCCCAGGCAAGCCCACTTGTCTCTGCTTCTTGTCGTCGGTGCCATTGCGAGTTACTCCCATCCGGCCTTGAGTGTTAGGTGATGTTGTTGGGGATGTTGCTCCTTCTTCTGCTCCCTCCCCACATTGTCATCTCTCTCTTCTTCGTTTCTGGTCTCTCGGCCTCTGTTGTTTCCTTCTCCTCCTCTCCTTCTCTCATTGTATTTGGGTGACCCATTTGGGTCCTCTTGCTGGGTTTTGTTTGCTTTGTACTCTGCAGTCCCATTGACCTACTTTTGTGGTCATGTGTTGGACATTAATAACATTATCTTATCTTATCTTATCTTATACGAAAGAGAATAAGTATTTACTTGTTAAGGATGGGATTGAATACATTGTTAGAGATCATCAAATCAAAGCAAATTTGTCACTTGTATCTACAAGACATATAAAGAGGCTTGTGAATGCAAACAAGAATTTTTTACTCATGATTGTTAAAGCTAAGGATAATGATAAATCCAAGGCTTTGGAAGGTTGTGATCCTAAACACAAGAATGAAATAGTGAAGGTTATTTCTAATTATGATGATGTGTTTCAGGAGCCACATGTATTACCTCCAAAAAGAGAAATACAACATGAGATTCATTTGCAGCAAGATGCACCTCTTCCTAACATTGGCATGCACAAGTTGTTCGTTGTTGAAAATGAAGAGATCAAGAAGCAAGTTATGGAGTTGCTTGAGAAAGGGGTCATACGGCCAAGCACTTCTCCATGTTGTTCATCTATTGTGTTGGTACCCAAGAAAGATGGCACTTGGCGGATGTGTGTGGATTACCGAGCACTAAATAAAATTACGGTGAAAAACCGATACCCTCTTCCTCGTATTGATGATTTATTAGATCAGTTGAAAAATGTTGTTTATTTCACTAAGTTAGACTTGAGAAGTGGCTATCACCAAGTTAGAATCAGTGAAGGTGATATTTGGAAAACAATTTTCAAATGGCTTGTTATGCCTTTTGGTCTTTACAATGCACCCGCCACCTTCATGCGGGTAATGAATGATGTTTTTAGGCCATTCATTGAAAATTTTGTTATTGTCTACTTAGATGATATTTTGATCTTCAGTAAAAGTTGGGAAGATCACATTGAACACATTAAGAAAGTCTTGGAAACTTTGCGAAAGGAGAAACTGTATTTAAAGATGTCAAAATGTGAATTTGGTAAAACATATTTAGTTTATTTGGGCTATGTTGTAGGGGGTGGTGAACTAAAAATTGATCCCTCTAAAGTTGAAGTTATTGTAAAATGGCCTAAACCAACTAATGCAACTGAAGTTAGAAGCTTCCTAGGGAGTCAATATTGGAGGAAGTTTATTGCTAAGCGTAAAGAAGAAAAAAACAAATAATGGAATAAAACATACAAGTGCCAACTGATCCCTTCCTCCGTGTCTCCTTGCAACCTCGGATGAGATGGTTGAAGCATGGAATGAAGTACCAAGCTTGTTGAATCTCTATGATTGATTGAATGTGGATGCTCCAAAAATGACTCGCACGAAAGTATATTGTGCTACGAGCAATGGATGAATCGTGTGCTTGATTGTGAGATCTTTGATCAAATGGACAACATAATGGTATGGACAATTGAGTGGCAATTTTGAGTAACACTGCAAATGCCTTAAGCTTCCAAAGATGGAATTGTGAGGAGATGAGCCTCTTATTTATAGCTGAAGGAGAGGCCATGGATTGAGGATCAAGATTTGACTGAGTTGTAGGTGAATGAATGCATTTTCCTAATTTAGCAAGTTGATTTGGTCAGTGTAATTGGCTTGTTTAAATAAGAATTAAAGAGGCTTTTAATTTGAATAGTTGGCTCTTGAATTCTTCGAATTGTACGTGTAATTTAGCTTCATCTCTTGTAGGGTTCTAGAACTTGAGTGATCGATTGTACATGTAATTTAGCTTCATCTCTTGTAGGGTTCTAGAACTTGAGTGATCGATTTGTACATGTAATTTAGCTTCCTCTTTTGTAGGGTTCTAGAACTTGAGTGAGTGAGCTAGTGAAGTGGAGATGAGTGGATATTTAACTTTTATTTTATTTAAATAGCTAATTAAATTAGCTAAGGAGTGTAAGTGTATGTTTTATTAATTAATTAATTCTAATGGGATGTTTTATTAATTCTTATTTATGCGTGTAATTTAGCTTCATCTCTTGTAGGGTCTAGAACTTGAGTGATCATTTGTACATGTAATTTAGCTTCATCTCTTGTAGGGTTCTAGAACTTGAGTGAGTGAGCTAGTGAAGTGGAGATGAGTGAATATTTAATTTTTATTTTATTTAAATAGCTAATTAAATTAGCTAAGGAGTGTAAGTGTATGTTTTATTAATTAATTAATTCTAATGGGATGTGGATGAATAATGATCCAAATAATAATGTGCAAAGAGTAATGTGTATTTTTAGGGTGTCTACACTAACTTTTCATTGATCACGGCTCCTTTGCATTTCTTGACTAGTGTGAAACAAGTCTTTCATTGAGGCAAGTACAGAAAGTCTTTGACACACTGAAAGAATAAATAAGCACATCCCCAGTTTTGACATTACCTGATTTGCAACAACCATTTGAGATTGAAACCAATGCAAGTGAATAATGCCATGGTTGCAGTATTCATGAAGAGAAGAAAATATGCCTGTTACCATTCAGAAACCTTTACAAGTGCGGTAAGGAATTCTACTATTGTTGCAGACCAAAGAGCTGCTGATGTAAAATATCGTTGAATTTTAATGTTTTTGCATCGTAATTGATTAGTTTGGGAACTTAACTGGAACCGGAGACATGGTCTGTTTGTGTGAACTCCATTAACATGTATTTGTGTTGTCTACTATCATTTTTGCTCTCGTTACTCATTGTTTTAACAATTTATTTATGTTTTCAAGACAAATTTTAATTTTTATTAAATTGACAGGAAATTGAGAAGTGATTTTTAACCATCCGAAAGCTATAATTTTGATAATTGGGTCACTTAAACATGCCTTTCAAATCACTTGATCTCAATTGGCTATTGGTGTTAAGCAAAGGTAATCCACCAAACGAATTTTTCCTTTTGCTAGCTCTTTTGTCACGGACTTAGGGTCATGCGGTGTGGGAGAAGCACAACATGAACTTGAAGTAGGAATTTTCCAAACTCAAGCAGTTCCAAAGCTCCATGAGAGTCTTTGATTTGGTTCATTCTCAAAATATTTGAATCTTATCTAGATCCACCTGCACTCCACCCCATCACCGATGAAGTCCAAATATTGCATCTTCTACATGTAAAATGAACATTTCATTAGGTTAGCATATAATTTATATTGATGCATGGTGTCGAGAACTAGTTAGACATTATCCATATGCTTCACGCACATATTGTTTCAAATGAGTATGTCATCCAAATAAACAACCATCGTAGAATTTGTGAAGGGCTAAAGAATATCCTTCATCACTCTCATCGATGTTGTGGGTGCATTGGTCAAACTGAACAACATGACCAACGATTAGAACAATCCTTCCTTTTCCTTAACACTGTATTCCACATATCTATTGGCTTAATTGGTTCATGTTTGTAGCCCAACTTGAGACCAATCTTGGTGAAGCATTTTGCACCTCCAAATTGATTCTACCTACTTGTTTTTCGTAAGGGTTTTGTACATTTCTTTGTAGTCAATAAAGAGTCTCCACATCCATCCCATCCTTTTATGCCTTTATGATGGAGGTTTCACATAGTGATGTGCTTAGTTAGATGTGACCTTGTTGTATTAGTTCTTAGATATGTTGGTTGATCCAACAAATCGACCCTAAAAAGTAGGTAGGAACATTTATTGTGCCAACTCATTGTGAAAAGTATAAAGGTCAAAGTTACTAGCTTCAATTTTTTACTTTTATTAATACCCTCCAAGTTTTAGCAGTCTTGCTTGTGAAAGTGAAAGCACTAGTGCACAACAATTTGTGAGTCAATATATCACTTGAAAAGATTTAAAGTGTTCATGCGGCCGAGCCAAATTAGAGACCCCGAACCACTACCTCCTCTTAAACTAGACATAGTCGCACTTGAGATGATAAAAATATGAACCCCAAACCTTCCAATGGTGCAAGCAAGCGTTGTTCATGCAACCGAGGTACATCAGAGGCCCTAAACCACCTACGCCTATTAAACTAGACATAGTTGCACCGGAGATTGAAAAAACATGCACCCAAAGTCTTTAAATAGTGCAAAGCACGAGCAGGTCATAGAGCAAAGTGCAAGGTTCAAAATCATAAAAGATGGAAAAGACAAGTGATGAATAATATTTGCGAGGTTAATTAACCAGTCCCAAATGCAAATCCTACATTTTGTAAAAAATGTCAAGGGAAGACCTTGTCCTCGAGTGCAGACACTTGTGAGCTGATACAACAAAACCAATAAAAGAGTGTTAGAAAGGCATCATGGTGAAATTAAAGATATTTTGATGCCAATGGCAAGAAGAAAGAAAATGATTTCAACAAGAAGAAATTGTAAGAGATGCATCTTACAAAAGGAATCCAAATAAGCGGACCTCCTCTTGAGCAATACTCGTGAAGGAAATATGTAGCTTTGTTTGAAAGGTTATTGATATCTCAGCTTGAACATTGTGACACAAATAGAAATGTTGAATAAAGGCGGATGCATGCATAAAGATTTAGAGGACCACCGGTCCAAGGTTAACATTCCTGACCCTTGGAATAGAAAAGAATGGTCGGCACACAAAATATCTCCTTTGTGCAATAAGGTAATGTAGGTCATGGCCTGACCCATTATGACCCGAGTTATTTAGTAATGTTCGTGGGATGTAACACAACTAGTAGGCTATTGGTCACACCCAAAATTTACACCCATTGTATAAACTATTATTCTTTGTAAATATTTCGTGCCAATGCGATTTGTGACAATGTCATGACATCACATTTGTGCGATACTCAATTTTTTGTACAACTTGATGCTAATCTTGTACAAGTTGCGTTTTGCAAAACCCCGACAAAGGGACTATATCAAAGCACGCGACCCTTATAATTAAGCTTGACCAATATGAGGCCTCATAGACTTTTGATGTAAAACAAAAAGCTGGATGGATGCTTGGTACCTTGAGCTAGAAGAAAATTGGAGTGTGGTCAAAACATATTAAGGCGAGGCGCATTTTAAGGTGCACAAGCACTATATTATGGTGTTTTACGATCAAAGGATAAAATTTGTCTTCTTGCATACATAGTTATTGAGTGACAAGTGGATGCAAAGCTACCTCAAACCGCAAGCACCATTTTACTGAGAAGGAATGAAAGAAGCAAGGAAAGAAGGAAAGTAAACAACACGGAGGCAAGGCCGGTTGGTTGTGAGTTGAGGTACATCGTCTCACCAACGATATTGATGATGACATTGGAACATCATCGACTCAAACATTCCATTCTTATACAACTTGATGTTAATCTTATACATGTTGCAGTGTTGCGAAACCCCAAACAATGAGATCATATCGAGGACATGACCCTTACCATCATGTTTGGCTAATATGATGCCTCACATAATTTCCATGTGTCACACAAAAACAAGATAAATTCTCTGTACATTTAGCTTCGCAAAATGACCGCATTCTCCATAGTGATCAAAAAGGATTATGACAAGGTGTAGTTTGTTGGGAATGTCTCAACTTTGCGAAAGGTTGGCAACGATTTTATATGCAGATACTTGTCTTGCGCATGATTGCTACACAAGGAAGTTTGCACAAGGTTATGTGCAAGGAAACATGACTCTTATCATCGGAGTTTGGCTAATATGATGCCTCGCATAATTTCCATGTGTCACACAAAAATAAGATAGATTCTTCGTACATTTAGCTTAGAAAGAGCCGCATTCCCCATAGTGATCAAAAGGATTATGGCAAGGTGTAGTTTGTTGGGAATGTCTCAACTTTGCAAAGGTTGGCAAGGATTCCATATGCATATACTTGTGTTGTGCACGATTGCTACACAAGAAAGTTTGTGTGAGGTTATGTGCCAAGGGAATTGGGTACATGGGCATTGCAAATACATTATGCGATAGGGAGTTAACAAATATGCTCATACTCGACTATGCCAAAGACCGTGCACGGAGATCTATGGACAAAATAGTTTCACTATGGTGCACAATGAAGCTACGTAACATTGGAGTGCAACATAAGAAGTTTGTAATGCATTTGTCAAATACTTCTTTGACCTATCGAGTAGAGGAATATAAGTGTGTTGATAATGTTATGACACAGTTGGTGAAGGAGCATTATGGAATGATGACTTTGCTTAGCGTTCTGTGAGAAAATGAGAATTATTTAGTGTGTGGAGGTTACAAAATCATAAAGTTTAATCAAATGAACTTCAAAAAACTTAGAATTACTTGGTTGGTCCACATCTTTTGCAATCTTTGCAAGGTTTTTCCTAAAGGTACCTATGGTTATCTTTGAAGAAATTGATCTGTTGGTGAACTTCAAGTTGTTGCCTCTCATCAGGGACCATGCGCTCTAGGCACTCGTACAAACCATCTTTGACTTCTCCTGTTTGATCTTCTCCAAGCTGAGCTCTATAATGATATCTTGGGTTGAAGAAATATCCAACTGCATGTATAGGGCGATGCAGTTGATTGTTCCATCTAATATTTATAGTCTCCCATATAGGCCCATGCTTAGTTACCATGTCTTTTTATGTTGCCCTTATCTGCTCCTTTGCTAGATCCATAGCCTCATGAATGTAACCCATGGCTAATTTTTTCCCATCCACCAACCACAACACCTTAATAAGAGGCTCAACAATTTTCACATCTGTTGTTTTTTTCCAAAATAAATTGTTAAAAACTTTCTTTTTGTGTTTTTCCCATCTTGTTTGCAGCTCTACTTTGATGCATTCCATTCATCACTTGAAAACATCTTTTTCAAGTTTTGTTCTTGGGAAAGAAGAGATTACAACGTGAAGAAGTTTGTTGCAAATCTTGTGATGGCTGGCCTAACAAGTTCTCTGTTGTAAGTGTTTTTCCTCATTAGGTTCAATATCCATGAGTGATTGTAGATGTATTATGTGCTTCTTTTGCATGCTTTACAATGTTCTTGATCCAATCTTGTTTTTGTATATCCTCAAGCATGAGGTCTATGCAATGTGCAGCACATGGAGTCCAAAATATTGTTGTGTTTAGTCTCTAACATCTTACCAGCAAGAACATAGTTAGAGATATTATACGTGATTATTTGTACAACATTTTCCACCCCCACTTCTATAACAACCTCATCGAAAAGCTCAAACAACATATTTGCATCTTTCACCCTATCAGATGCATCAATTGATTTCAAAAACATAGTTCCTTGTGGACAAGAGGAAAGAAAATTTATTATGGTGCGGTTCTTTCCATCACTCCACCCATCTGACATAATAGTACAACCTATTTTGGCCCATGATAATTCTGACTCTTCAAATATTCATCTATGCAAAAGAGATTATCTCAAGTCATACATACTAGGGCCTTTGAAGCCCTTATTAACAACAACAATGGAATCAAACATAGGCTGGTAATAAGGTGAGCGAGCAACATTGAAAGGGATATTTGCATCATACCACCATCTAGCAATGTATTCGAAAGCAATTTCTTTATATTGCTTCTTCCAATGGTTATCTAAGGTGGGTTGATTTTCTATTGGTATGGAGGCACTAACAAGTGTGGAAGATGGAAAAATATTTGGATGTTCTTTCTTTTTGAGGTCGGTTTTCATGACTATGAGTGGATGTGGGAGGCATATACCGAAAGGGGTCTCTAACATGGACAAAGGGGTCAAAGCAAGAGCCTTCAACACTTGTTTGGGCCATGGCATGTTGCCTTCTCCCTATTTCAGCATCCATCTCTTTTTGCCTAGCCTTCTCTTCTTTATGTTTCTCAAGCAAGTTTATCATTTCCAATCTAATGGCATCAATATCCGGTGCATCACATGGGGAAACTTGGCCTCTTTGACCAGCCAAGTGTTGTTTCAACCTATGAATGCCCCCTCCCCGATGTGTTTCTTACAATATTTACAAAATACTTGATTATCAACTATGTTAGCATGGTTCCATGTAGGGTCTTTAACTCGGGGGGCCATTGCAAATGCAAAGAAATCTGAAAATGCAAATAAAGAAAATATATTTAGATTTCCTATTTAATAAGATTTAAAAATAGGGGCAAGTTTAAAACTTAACATACCTTTCAATGTGCACACAAATGAGGTCAAGAAACACTCCAAGCTTGTATATGGGTTGCACCCTCCAAATGTAGATGTCAAGACCACCACAAAGAGCCCACAAGCAATGCCAAACAAGATTTAAAAATAGGGGCAAGTTTAAAACTTAACATACCTTTCAATGTGCACACAAATGAGGTCAAGAAACACTCCAAGCTTGTATATGGGTTGCACCCTCCAAATGTAGATGTCAAGACCACCACAAAGAGCCCACAAGCAATGCCAAACAAACCCCAAGCTCACTCCAAATCAACACTCTTCAATGCTGCCCCAAGCCTCCAAATCCTTACAAATGAGAGAGGTGCTCACAAATAGAAGTGAGGAAGTCTCTATATGGATGCCAATATCACCACAAAGAGCCCACAAGCAATGGCAAACAAGCTCCAACTTCCAAGCTCACTCCAAAACTAAACTCTTCAATGTTATACTCCAAATGCTTTTGCTCACAAATGCTCAATGAGAGAGGTGTGAGGTGAATAGAGGGGGCGGCTCTATATAGTAATAAATTAGGGTTTAGGTTTTATTAAAAGTAGAAATTTTAATTAAAAAATTAAATATTTTAAAAGAAACGTCATATGCCTTCGTAGTGGCGGGAATCGGTCGGTTCAGGACAAAACCAAAGCTGGTTTTACCGATTCGTATCGAACCGGCCGGCTCCTTACGGAACCTACCGGTTTGGTACCAAATCGGTCAACCGATTCGATTTTCTAAGCTATTTCGTGCACAAAATGGTTGAACCGGTCGAATCGGTTGGTTCAGTTACGATTCAATCAACCGGCTCTTAAAACACTGGTGTAAACAACCCCAAAACGTGCCCTAGATTTGAATTATAACCTTCCAATAACTACAAATCTGAAGTGTAGCACAATAGTGAACCCCAAGTGGATTCACCTCACAAAGTTGAGGAGTATTTGTTCCCAACCTTCAAACCTTGGAGGTTTTCATCCCCAAAGCTCCTTTCTACGAAAGGATTTTCGTCGTAAGAAGATTTGATGCAAGCAAAATAGTTTAACATGCAACGAGAGAAGGAACGGCCGGTTCGTACCGAATCGGTCAACCGATCCAGCTTTTCTAACCTATTCGTGCACAAAATGGTTGAACCGGTCGAATCAATTTGGTTTCGGTTCTGATTCAACCGGTTCTTAAAACACTGGTGTAAACAACCCCAAAACGTGCCCTAGATCTGAATTATAACCTTCCAAAAACTACAAATTTGAAGTCTAGCACATTGGTAAACCCCCTAGTGGATTCACCTCACAAAGTTGAGGATTTTTGTTCCCCAACCTTCAAACCTTGGAGGTTTTCATCCCCAAAGCTCCTTCTCCGAAAGGATTTTCGTCCTAAGAAGATTTGATGCAAGCAAAATAGCTTAACATGCAACGAGAGAAAATAGATTGTCAAAAAATCCTCCCCGTGGCTCCCCACACCTCTGTGTCCTTTTTCTTGTCACAAACCCTAAGGGAAACACCCATATGGGTTTCCCCACTTTGTATTTAATATGTTTTTTCATTTGTCACTTCTATTTCTTCATTGACTTTTACCTTTTTCCTCTTAATCACTTGAAGTGACATTATTATAATTTGATTTATAAAATAAACATAAGAAATGACTTTAACAACTTTAAATGAAAGTCACCACCTTTCTCCCCTTTTCACATCTTTTAAGCCCCCGGGAAGAGAATTGGGCTAACGGTCTTCATAGGATTAATATTGAGAAGGGGACATTATAGGATGTGGTCGATGAAAGATGTAATCTCCCACCTCAAAATGTCTGTTAGTCTTGTGCTAGTAGGTATGTTGTTTCATTTGGTTATATTCCACGGACAAATTGTCCTCAAGGATACCAATAATAGTATTTCTCTTACTTGAAAAATATGTTACACCCAATAGCATGCGTGTTACTCCGTTTATAGTTTACAATCATGTGTTATACCCAAGTGTATGACTCTTACTTCCATATTGGTTACACCCAATAATATGGGTCTTGTTTGAGCCATGGCTTACACCAAATAATACAGGTCTTACTCCAATCATTGGCTACACCCATGGGTCTTACACAAACTATAGGAAACTTCCAACATTATTCCTCAATAGGAACTCAGCACTCTATGGTACGTAGAGAGAAATTTCAGCAAGTAGGAGATTTAAAATTTTTTTCATGAAGAGAAAAATACAATCAAATACATGCATAGTATGATTATGCCTTTAAAGGAGGTTAACTAGCAGCAAGTTTAGTCACACAAATTATATATTCTAAACCTTTAGTTTGGTCAAGTTGTAGCTGCAACAGGTCAATATCTAGTCAGACCTTTCTTAGTAGCTCAATACAATAGAATGGGTGGCAACGAATGTAGAAGTCGACTCCAGTAATTCACATGCCTTCTTGTTGGCGGGAAAATGTGAAATTCAGTTCACATAATTTGTTTGCTTAGAGAGGTGCAATCTACATCCCACATTGGATTTCAACAAAAAAGTTCAAAATTTAAAATATATTCAATGGCTGTGACTTGAATTTTAGAAAATGCACCAATATTTTTTGATACAATCATCAAGAAAAGACACTTTAATTTTGTTTTCTCAAGAGCGATGTTATCATTGTAACACAAAGGTAAATGTAAATAAGATTGAAGAATTTATTGGCTCATATGACAATATCTTCAAAGTTTTCTTGATGCTTGGAATGATATTTACTATATTCAACACGGCACAAAAGCAAATGCAAGACAACACCTAGTAGAGTCTCTGATAATAACAATATAACACAACAAATTTTATAGAATGCATAATATATTCACACAATATGAACAACATAACATAGCAGATATGATGGAACAGATCATCCTATAACAATGATATAGAATAAATCTGAAATATACGAGAAAATGACAAATGATGAAGCATTGAATGGAAAAAGTGCCACATCTAGGGGACAACCTCTCAAAAGTACTCAGCTAAGAGAACAACACACTTAATGATTAATAATTGACCATTTAGCTCCTATATAGAATAATTAGGTTGGGGTCCTCAAACCCTCAATAAAGATAACTACTTAAAAACTATAAAATCTAGAAAATGGCACTAGAAAAATCAATGGTTATGTGCACCATAAGTCAAATGTTTTGTAATTCTACAAAACATAATGACATGTGGAAGTTTATGGTTGTTACATGCCCCTCCCCCTTTGAAAAAGCATTTCGCTCAATACTTTCCATATGGTAGTGCTCTTTTAGTATGTGTTTGTACTTTGTCTCCGATGTAGCCTCCGACAACGTATTCCTCCATTCGATGAGATAGTTCATGATTTCATAGTTGCACATCCAATTCATTTGGTGCCGATGAACACACACTTATATTGAAAGGGGGTGAATCAAGTATAAGATAATCTTTTACTTATTTAAAAACTTAATAACCACAATAACAACAATCACACAAGATCTAACAATTATGAAACACAAGATTTACGTGGAAACCCTTTTGGGAGAAAACCACGAGAGAAAAGATTGCTTGGATCTATTGTCCAAATCCAATCATAAAATAATAAAAGTCTCTTACAAAAATTTGTAGGCACCAACCCACTGGAGACACCAATCCCCACCGCTAAGCAATTTGTAGGCACCAACCTATTGGAGACACCAATCCCCACTTCTAAGCACCAACTTAGCAAGAGACACCAATCTCTTCTCTTAGGAAGCACCAACCTCCAAATGAACTTCTTCAATGGATGACAATTAAATAGATCTCCTTCACAAAAATCTGCCTTGAATGATCTTTTATTTTTCTCTCCTTCAGAAATCTGCTTGAGTTTTAATACTACATCTCCTTTTATACCTTCAAAGGGCGCAACCATCCTAATGGATGTGCTAGACATGGGTCGACCCATAATTAAATATTAAATTAATTTTATTTTGCAAATAGACTTATCTTTTATGCTCATCGCCCATAATTATTTAATGATCATAAACTTATCTTTTATTTCTCTCCTTCAGAAATCTGCTTGAGTTTGAATGATATATCTTTATTATTCCTCTCATACTTTCTTTTCAACTACATCTCCTTTTATACCTTCTCATGTCACTTTGAAAAAGGCGCAACTGTCCTAATGCATGTGCTAGACATGGGTCAGCCCATAATTTAAATATTAAATTAATTTTATTTTGCAAATAGACTTATCTTTTATGCTCATCGTCTCATAATTATTTAATGATCATAAACTTGTCTTTAATGCCTTGGAATGGTGCGATCTACCCTTGAATAATGGAGATTCAAAACTGATTTTGTTTGGACAACGATTAGTGGCCTTTGGCCTTCAACGATCAGATAATGATTTCCTTTGATAGCAAATTCCTTTGACATCAATGACAATTAATCCAACAATCTCCCCTTTGTCATTGATGGCAACCTTGCATAGAAATAACTTGTGAATATAGCAAGAACATAATGCTCCCCCTTTTTGTAATTCTCCCCCTTTGACATCAATGGCAAAGAAACCACAGAGCTGTAAAATAATGCAGTGATTAGCTCCCCTTGACATAATGCTTCTCCTTAAGAACTTAGTGACTAGATGAAAAAGATATCACCCCCAACTTTTGTTTGAGATATTCAAAAGTTTCTTTTGGAAGGGGCTTTGTGAAAATATTTGCAATCTATTCTTGTGTGGCAATGTATTCCAACTTGACCTGCTGTTCGCTACCTGCTCTCTTAAGAAGTGATATTTGATTGGAATATGCTTCGTTTTGGAGTGCATAACAAGATTCTTCGAAATGTTTATTGCACTTGTGTTATCACAAAATATTGAAATTGGATGAACATATTCTACCTTAATCTCTTAGTTTTCCTCATCCAAAGAACTTGTGTGCAACAAGATGCTGCTACTATGTATTCGGCCTCTCTTTGTGGATAGAGAAACAGAAGCTTGTTTCTTGCTTAACCAAGATACAATCTTGTTGTTACAAAAATATTGTTCATAGTGTGAACACTTAGGAGTGGTTTGGGTTATTTGGTAGTAATAGTTTTTAATGTTTATAAAATAATATGAGTGTGCACGATTAGTTGTCATGCACAACTCATAGAGATAGGAATGTGTGAGAATATCTTGGGATTGGGAGTAAGACTAGGGAATAAAGGACGGATATGAGGATAAAATGATAAGACTTGACTCCATGAAGATCTCCTCTAACTCGGAATGCATAGAAACTAGGTGGTACGGATAATGTAGCAAGTGTGGCACCCGTGAGAACCACTTCCTCTTCCTTTGCTTGTTCTTCAATTTCTTTTGGATCAACACTCATCATCTTCCTCATCAGAAACTACCTCAATGTAATGGATTGACCCTTTGCCAAGGCAACGATGGTTGGGTGTCCATGGGTCCTTGCAGTTGAAGCATAACTTTTTCCTTTTTAACTCATTGTTTATTTCTATTAGCTTGTTGTTTTTTAACCACTCTTTTGGGTCAGATTTCTCTTGAATGGGCTTACCTTGTTGTCCACTAGTTGTTGTCCCTTGCTCACTATTTTGAGTTTTCATTGGCTGTCCAAATGAGTCCTTTTGCTGCCCCAAAGGTGTTGTCCTTTGTTGTCCAAAAGGTACAGTCCTAGGCTGTCCAAACTTTGCTTTTTGGGACTGAATTTTCTAGATCCAAAGACTTCTTGATAGCTCCTTGTAGAGATGGAGGACTGAAAGCTTTGACTAGGCCTCTAAGTGGTTTTGCTAGTCCTTCAATGAACAACAATACAAGTCTTCTTTCACTTACATCTGGTACCATCATTGCAAGTCTCTAAAATTCAGAAATATATTTGTCCAAAGATCCCTCTTGCTTGAGTTGAGCCAACTCTCTAAAATGAATCTCTGGATCTATTCTATCAAACCTTTTTGTTAAACATTGACTGAATTCTTCTATGGTTGTGATGAAACCATGCCCTTGTGTGATCAATCCATGGTACCACCATTCATGTGCAACTCCCTCCAAATGTAAAGTTGCAAATTTGAGGGCTTCTTCCTCATACATAGGATTCAATGATAAATATGTATCTAATTTTTGTAACCATGCTCTAGCTGAACACTTATCTGAACCATCATAAGAAGGAAGAGTTACCTTACCCAACCTTTGTTGTATGTCTCTTCTTGGTTGCTCTTGTTGAGTTCTTCTATTCCTTCTTGTGCCTTTTCTATTCTTCACTTGATAGTAATCCTGAAAGACAACATCTCTCTCACCCTGAAACTGAGGGCTGCATATTCTTCACCCCATGCCTCTATGTCTTCAACATCACTTGGAGGATCTAGCTCAAGTGGTTGTTCCTCTTTTGAAGGAACTTGGCCTTGAATATTTGAGGTGGAGGCTTGATGGATGTCTTTACTAGTCCTGATGAACTTCCTTCACCATTGTTGGTTGCTCCTTGGTTGGCTGATATATTATGTCCATGTATAACCTTAGCTAGGTCCATGATTGAGCCTATCAATGCATCACACATTTCCCTTTGAGACTCCCTTATAGCTTGTTGCAATTCTCTTTGACTCCTTGTAATTACCTCATGCATGTAGCTCAACTCATCTGTAGGAGGAGCTCTTTGATCATGCTCATCCATTGTCCCTTTCTTTGGAGTTTGATTTCTCCTATAATAAACCATATGTATTTTTCCGTGTGCATTCGAGATCTGAACTACTTTGACACGGGATGGCAAGGAACATGCTCTGATACCACTACAATGTCCCTAATGAGACAATTTATGCCCCCAAAAGGAACCACAAATCTGATCTCTAACAACAATTTATAGAATATATACTTGACAAAATTAATGTAGATATGAATTTATTAGGGAAAATGCGACTTGCTCTAGGTGTTGTTAATCCACAAAATTGATATAAACTAGCTCAAATGCTTATAAAAACAATTAGAAAATTTTATATATGCAAAAATGTCGGGATAATTCAAATTTTCTGACCAATAAGAGGGATGAAATTTTATTTAATGTCTGCAGAAAAACAACTTACAGACCTGGCTGAAAATGGAGTTTCCCAAGCCCAAATTTTATATATACCATCTTATTTTGGCCTTTAAAAATTTGATAAAGAAACTAAAAATAAGATTTGAGCCAATTGTGCCCTAGATTACTCAAAAACCTCCCACAAGTGGGTCGCACCACTAGGAAACTGTTGGAAATGCTACCCAAAAATCAGCTACAACACTTCTTCTCCAAACCCTAGCTAGATGTAACAGAAATCTGCAAATTAGGGCCTTCAACATTGCTAGAACTTCAAAATTATCCTTGAAACTCAATGGAAACCCTTGAATAGAGTTTCCTCTCACAAAAGGATGAAGAGTTTTCGTTCTTCAACCTTGGCAATAGAGGGTTTTCGTCCTCTAATGCAAACACTTCAAAGGGTTTTCGTCCTTTGAGGTAAAAATGGAAAGCAAATAGCTCAACCAAATTTCAAATATGAAAATATGTAAAAAGTGATCCTCATTATAGAATAACGACCTCCCTTTATAATTTCAATTGGCACATGAGCCAACTAAACAACCCAATCAACTTGCTCCACTTGGTTCTTGTATTTAATATTTTTATCCCCTTGCTTTATCTCCTATATGGGTCGCATTTTCTCATTAGGGAGAAATAAAAATGGCACATGAGCCAACCAAACAATTCCCAATCAACTCGCTCCACTTGGTTACTTTATTTAATATTTTTATCCCCTTGCTTTATGTCCCTATATGGGTCGCATTTTCTCATTAGGGAGAAATAAAAATAAAGTGACCTTATATTTTTGTTTATTTTATCACTAATAAATTATTAAAGTGCTTATAATAAAATTATTATGCACTTTTAATTAACTTATTAGGATTAGTTTTCTTTTTTCCCATCCCTTAGCTGTCGGGAAACAATGAATGGGCTAAGGGTCTTCGACCTGTTAATTTTGAGAAAGGGATATTTCAAATATCTGGTCTTGAAGTTGTCACATATAGTAGACTCCCAATCATTGACTGTATAGAGTTTGATTTGCTTCTGGGGATTCATCATCTTTACTTAATTTGCAGCTTGTGACCATGGGTGTGCTCATTGGTTTGCAATCTTCCATCCTAAACTTTTTCAACATCTCCTTGATATACTTGGTTTGTGAGATGAAAATGCCTTTGTCGGATTGAGAAATTTGTAACCCAAGGAAGAATGATAACTCACCAAGCATGGACATCTCAAACTCCTTTTGCATTTCCATAGCAAACTCTTGACACATTTTGTCACTACTACCTCCAAAAATAATATCATCCACATAAACCACAACAATTAACTGATCATCACCTTTAGTCTTGATGTAAAGATTGTTATCAACAATTCCCCTTTTGAAACCTTCTTGTTGTAGATACTTGTCAAGTCTTGAGTACTAGGCTCTAGGGCTTGTTTCAGCCCATAAAGTGCTTTCTTCAACTTGCACACATAATCCTTATCTTCTGATAAGAGGAACCCTTTTGGCTGTTCAATATATACTTCTTCCTCTAAATTTCCATTGAGAAAGGTGACTTGACATCCATTTGATAGACTTTAAAGTTCTTAAAACAAGCAAATGCCAAAAACATTCTAATAGCTTCTAGTCGTGCAACAGGAGCAAAAGTTTCTTCAAAATCAATACCTTCAACTTGAGCATACCCCTTACAAACTAATCTTGCTTTATTTCTCACCACTTGTCCATCTTCATTTAGCTTGTTCTTGAAAACCCACTTGGTGCCAATCACATTTTTGTCTTTTGGTCTTGGGACAAGTTCCCAAGTCTCATTCTTTTCAATTTGATTCAACTCTTCTTCCATAGCCCCAATCCAATGTTTGTCTTCGCTTGCTTTTGCAAAATTCTTAGGTTCTATTTTAGATAGTAAGGACAGGTTTGCATGTTCTGATGCATTTGCTAATCTTCTTCTAGTTTGTACTCCAATATCTTTATCACCAAGAATTTGACTTTCTAAATGGTTCTTCTAGACAAATCTAGATGGTGTCTTTGTATCTTTTCATTCAATCACTTCTTTTTCATCTTCTTCTTCTCCTTTTTCTTCTTTGCAACTTGTTTCCTTTGGGTAATCAATTTCTTGTGCTCTTTCCTTTTGATACCTTACTTCATCCACTTTTACATTTGCACTCTCAACAATCTTGTGCAATCTTTTATTATAGCATCTATAGGCCTTGCTTCTTGAAGAGTAACCAAGGAAGATACCTTCATCAGATCTGGAGTCAAATTTTCCCAAATCCTCATCATCTCTTCTTATGTAGCATTTGCTTCCAAAAACTTTGAAGTACTTAACTGTAGCTGGTCTACCCTTCCATAGTTCATAAGGTGTTTTACTATTGTTGATTCTTATTTGCCCTCTGTTCAGAATGTAGACTGTTGTATTAATTGCTTCTCTCCAAAATGTGTTTGACAACTTAGATTCATTCAACATTGTTCTTGCCATCTCTTGAACAATTTGATTCTTTCTTTCAACAACTCCATTCTGTTGTGGAGTCCTAGCAGCTGAGAGATGTCTCCTTATTCCATGATGCTCACAAAATTCTTCAAATTCATTTGAAGTAAATTCTCCTCAATCCGATCTCAAGCACTTGATTTTCAGACCAATTTCATTTTCAACTAAGGCTTTAAATGCCTTAAACTTCTCAAATGCTTGGATTTTTCTTTAGAAAAGTAACCCATGTCATTCTAGAATAATCATCAATTAGCAACATAAAATAACTCTCACCTTGCAAACTTTGTGTCCTTGTAGGCCCACAAAGGTCTGTATGGACAAGTTCCAATGGCTTTGTTGTTGAGTACTCCTTTGATTTGAAGCTTGCCCTTGTTTGTTTCCCATGTTGACATTGCTTGCGAAATAGTGTTTGAAGGCTTAACAATCCTTGGCATATCCCTTACAACTTGCTTAGTGCTAATTTTTACTAGATTATCAAAGTTTATATGACCCATTCTTCTATGCCATAACCAACTCTCATTTGCTTGTCCCATGTAGCATTTTTCTCCTTTGATCTCACTAAGGATGTAAAGGTTATTTGTTTCTATATACATCTCAACTAATCTTCCTGTATCAACCTTTCTGATCTCACAACCTTGAGCATAAAATGTGAGGGTGTGTCCTTGATCACACATTTGACTAACACTTAGAAGATTATACTTCAACCCTTCAACATACAAGACATTTTCATTTTTGTTTTTCCATTGTCAAGGCTAAGAGTACCTTTACCAGTTATCCTCGTTGTAGCATTGTCTCCAAATTTTACTGTACCTCCATTTACTTCTTTCAAAGTGAGGAATTTTCTCTTGTCCCCTGTCATGTGGCTTGAGCAACCACTATCAATGTACCATTGATTTCCTTCATTTTGAGCATGAAAGGCAGTTTGTACAAGCATGGATTTCTCCTTCTCTTTTTCTTGCTCCTGCTTCTTTTTCTTCCTTTTGTTTATCCATGGCTTCCACTTTCTTGTTCTGCCTAGGAGGTTCCACAAAACCACTTCTACAGAAGCATGTTGTATGTCCATAGTTGTTGCACTTATAACATTGTAATCCACTAAAGGAGCAAATGAATTATAGTTCCTATTTGAGGACCCATAAGGACTTCTGTTCTTGTTCCAACCAAAATTTCTTGCACGAGTCCTACAATCTATTGCTTTATGACCAAAGTGATTACATGAAAAGCAATAACCAAAGAAAGAGTTTTGAAACTTGGTCATGTGATACATTGCCTTGGAGGAAAAGATCTTTTGATTTTGTCCTTGTTGTCTTTGGGAGGATTCTATTGATTTTTTCCGTTCTGTGGAACATGATTTTATTTCTTCTTGCTGCTTTCATTTTTGATGGGACTTTTGAGAGCATTTGCATAGCTTTTTGGCTTTTCTTCATTTACCTTCTTTGGTGGCTCTTTGGGATCTTCTTTGGTAGTCATCTGATTTTCTTTGTACCCAAGACCAGTCTTGATAAATGGTGACCTCTGGCCATTGATGATATCATTTAAGATTTCAGTACTTTTTTCAAACTTGAGGCTTTTGTTCAACTTAGTAGTTGTTTTCTCTAGTTATTTGTAATGTCCATAAACAAACAAATTATGCCCCGAAATAGAACAACAATGCTGATCTAAAATAACAAATTATAGAACACATATTTGACAAAATAACAAAGATCTGAATTTTACAAGGAAAATGCGACTTACTCCAGGAGTGATTATTCCACAAAAATGAAGTAAAACCACTTGAATCTTATTCAAAATAGATTAGAATTTTTATGTATGCAAGAACATTAAGAAAATACCAATTTTCTGATCAATAAGAGGCCTCGAGTTTTATTATAAAATCTGTAGAATGGTAGTGATAGACTTAGCTAAAATTTGAGTTTCTCAAGCCAGAAAATTATGCAAACCAACTGATCTTGGCTTCTAAAAATATGATTATGGAATTGAAAATCAGATCTGGTCCAAAAGTGCCCTAGATCACTATGAAACACCCACAAGGTAGGTTGTTCCACTATAAAAGAGCTAGAAATGAAGGGTAAAAATCAACAACAAGCTTCATCCTTCAAACCCTAGCTGGAACAAATAGAAATCTGCAACTCTAACCTTCAACACTGCTGTAATTCAATGGAAAACACTAAGGAAAAAAAAATTTCGTTCTTCTTCTAAGGCTAAAAGAGGGTTTTCATCTTTTGAAGCAGAAATGGAAAACATGCAAGCTTATACCAATATTCAAAAATTATAAGATGTAAAAAGATGATATCTCCTATGCATGACAACTTGCTTTTATAAGTTTTTTTGTCCTCTTTGCCACACAAGTGCCAATCAACTTTCTTTCCTCATTTAATATTTTTCCCTTGTTTATTTTCATCTCCACATGGGTTGCATTTTTCCTCTAGGGGAAAATAAAAATAAAGTAACTATTTCTTTTTATTTATTATTTATTTTGTGACTAATAATTAATTAAGTGCTCATAATAAAATTTCATTATGCACTTAAAATCAATTCATTATGACTAGTTTCCTTTTTTTTTTCTATCCCTTAGCCCTTAGCCGTCGGAAAACAATGAATGGGCTAAGGGTCTTCGACTTGTTAATTTTGAGAAAGGGATATTTCAATCCTCCCTTCCCCAAATTGCTTGCCCTCAAGCAATTGCAAGCTCATATGCCCGAGTGCCATGTCCAAGATGTAAAACATGTTGTAGTGCTCCCATAGTCTAGATCATGTGCACCTATCAAATGAGAGAGCTCTTGCCAAAATATGTAATTCTCATGATGCTCATAAACATGAATTTGGATCAAGGGTTCCACATGCTCCATATTGCAAACTTTATCCTTTATTTTATCATGCTTCTCATGAGAAAAACAAATCTGAAATGGTTTAATATGCAGCAATAAATATGACATGTTACCATTTCTTTCATACCTTGGAATGTCATCAAGATCTTCATTTCCTCTTGCCTTCATGATATCTTGACTCTGCTATATCAATTCCCTAGCTAGCACACCATGCTCAACGCATGCAATCTGCCCTCTTTTGGAAGACCCTTCCATACTCTTGGCTGTCACAACTTGAGGAGTACCATTCCTCATACCTTGTAGAATAACTTCTTTGTCTTGCACCTTGAATTTCAATTCCATAGTTTGATAATTTTGGATGAATTCACCCAAAGATTGCAACCATTGTACTCCAAGTACTATATCCATCTCACCAATGCCAATAACATAAAAATCATCTCTTACCTCATGACTTCCTAAAGTGAGCTCAAGTTGTGGAATCTTCTTCGTGCATGAAAGTGAATATCCATCATTCTACTATCACATTGAAGCCTTGGAAATCTTCCATCTTCAATCCCATCCTTGTAACCAAGCCTTCATCAATGAAGTTATGTGTAGCTCCACTATCTATCAACACTGATGATCTTTTGCCCATGAAGGTCTCCTCTAACTCGGAATGCATAGAAACTAGGTGGTACAAATAATGTAGCAAGTGTGGCACCTGTGAGAACCACTTCCTCTTCCTTTGCTTGTTCTTCAATTTTTCTCCTAGACTGCTTGGAAACGCCAAATCCCTCCCCTTACGGGCCGATCACGTACTGTACACACTTTGGGTGCGCTATGGGCGTACGCCACGGGTCTTGGGTACGCCCCGAGTACGGAGGGCACGTGGGTATGTACCCCAACGTACGTTCCACTTGGTTTTTTTAAAGTGCAAAAAAATAAATAAAACTTTAGGGCTTTGACTGGAATTGAACCTTGGAAAGTACCCGAAGATGCATCCACGAGTAGAAACATTAGTCTGTGTCCCATTGATCATTAAAGAATTCTCATCCAACTCTATTCGCTTGCTTCTCCACCAGAAATGTTTCAGGGCACAATGACAGCAAAGTACCTAGGCAATCATGAGATAAATCTCCCTCATTTACCGGTGAGGCTCCCGTGTAGTATTTGTCAGTTAAATATGCTAGTATCTATTTTGAGGTTTTACTTTAACCATGCAGCTCATGAACCATAGCTGTATAGTTTCACAGCAAGTAAGCAAATGTTAAAGAAAGGAAATATCTAAAGAAGAAGGAAATAACAAAACACGGGAAAGAAAGAGGGGGATGTGCAACTCAATCAATAGATTACAGAGTTGATTTGCATGCACATAGAAAGTGTTAAGCACAAGATAATACTGAGAGGGGGTGAATCAGTATTATGATATTCTTTTAAATTTAACACTTAATCTCAGATCCGTAATCACAATTAATCAGTTTCACAGAGAATATATCAAAGCAATCAATGAATGCAAAGCAAACCAACACACTACAAATAGACACAAATTTACATGGAAACCCTTTCGGGAGAAAACCACGGAGAAAATCTTCTTTATTATATTTCTCAAATGTTTGTAGGCACCAACCTACGGGAGACACCAATCCCCAAATTACAATTTTTGTAGGCACCAACCTACAGGAGCACCAACCCCTTTTTGCTAAGCACCAACTCAGCAAGAGACACCTATCTCTTCAAATATGAAGGCACCAACCTTCTCAAAAAAAAAAAACTCTTTTCTATCTTTTATGTTGTTGTTACTTCAACAAGTGATAGAACAAAACTGCTGCTTAGAATATCCTTTTTTATTTATTTCAGTCCCTTCACATAAATAAATCGCTGCAACTTTTCATCAAAAATAAATCTGCCCTTCACTCCTTTTTATTTCATATTTTGCTCTTCCTTTTCTCTCTTCACACAAAATATTCAATATGTGTGCTTTTTTTTTTAAAATCAAATGATTCTATCTCCTTATATATCCTTCTCACATCCTTTCAAAAAGACACATCATTCTAACCAACACAACCTTTCCATTATTTAATTAACACAACTTAATTAAGTGCATTAGTCGGCTTAAAACCAAAAGTAATTAATGCAGCCCATAAAAATTATTAAATGCACATTAAACAATGCAATATACTCCATTAAATGCGCTGGCCCTTTCTTTAATAAAATTGCTGTCATCATTAAATCGCTGCCAGCCATCATTAAATCTTCTTTTTCACCATGAAACATGGCATATGAACGCCTTAAAATGCTGATATCTTTCTCATATGTACAGTTGTGTATATCTCACTTATACCATGTAACAATACTTCTTTTCATGTAGTTAAACTTTCGTTTTCAGCCTTTCTATATTGCTGGTTATTTCCGTTACTTTCTACCATTTCCGTCAACATCCGTCAATAGTTCCGTCAACTTCCGTTGTCAACATCCGTCAATATTTCCATCAACATCCGTCAATAGTTCCGTCAACTTCCATTGTCAACATCCGTCAATATTTCCGTCAACTTCCGTTACACATTTCCATTAACCAAATACATCAATGATTAAGCCTTTGACATCAATGACAATATTTCCAACAATCTCCCCCTTTGTCATTGATGGCAACCTTCAAAAAAAACTTTTTGCAACTCCCCCTTGCTGTAACTCCCCCTTACAATCATTCTCCCCCTTTGACATCAATGGCAAAGGGCCAATCTAGGAGCTAAATATTGCAATGTTTAGCTCCCCCTCAACCGATGCTTCTCTTGATTTTTCAATGGGAAGAAGCAAAGGATATTACTCCCAACTTCTGTCGTAGATATTCAAATGTCTCCTTTGGAAGTGGCTTGGTGAAGATATCTGCTATCTGTTCGGATGTAGCAACAAATTCCAACTTTACCTACTTTTCTGCCACCTGCTCTCTTAAGAAGTGATATCTTATGGGAATATGCTTTGTTCTGGAATGCATAACTCGGGTTCTTTGAAATACTTATCGCACTGGTATTATCACACAATATGGAGATTGGATGATCATACTCTACTTTGATATCTTTTAAGGTTTGCTTCATCCATAAAATTTGAGTACAACATAACACTGCTGCTATATACTCTGCTTCTGCTGTGGATAAGGATACAGAGTTTTGCTTCTTACTTAACCACGATACAGTGTCTCCAAGGAAAAATGCTCCTCCACTTGTACTTTTTCTATCATCCACACATCCTACCCAATCTGAATCGGTATAAGCTACCAATGTGAAGTCTTTACCCCTTGGGTACCATAACCCATAATCCGTAGTTCCCTTTAGATATCTAAATATGCATTTTACAACTTGCACATGTGTTTCTTTCGGCCCTGCTTGAAAACGAGCAACCATACCCACTGCTTGCATGATGTCTGGTCTGGATGCCGTCATATATAGTAAACTCCCAATCATTGATCTATAGAGAGTTTGATCAACATTCGGAGATTCATCATCTTTGCTCAACTTAGTCCCAGTAGCCATAGGTGTGCTAACAGGTGCACACTCCCCATACCAAATTTCTTCAACATTTCCTTCACATACTTGGTTTGGGATATAAATATTCCTTTATCAGATTGAGAAATTTGCAATCCAAGGAAAAATGATAACTCTCCCAACATAGACATCTCAAACTCCTTTTGCATGTCTTTGACAAATTTCTTGGACATTTCTCATTGTCTCCTCCAAAAATTATGTCATCTACATATACAACAACAATCAGTTGGTGCTCACCTTCAGTTTTAATGTAAATATTGCTATCAACAAGTCCTCTCTTGAACCCTTGGTCTTGTAGGTACTTATCAAGCCTTGAGTACCATGCTCTGGGAGCTTGTTTTAATCCGTACAAGGCCTTTTTCAACTTACACACATAATCTTCATTTTCTGATAGGAGGAACCCTTCAGGCTGTTCTATGTATACTTCTTCTAACTTCCCATTTAGAAATGTTGATTTGACATCCATTTGATAGACTTTGAAGTTCTTGAATACCGAAAAAGCAAGAAACATTCTAATTGCTTCTAATCTAGCAACATGAGCAAAAGTTTCTTCAAAATCAACACCTTCTACTTGAGCATACCCTTTACATACTAACCTTGCCTTGTTTCGAGTGACTTGCCCATCTTCATTCAATTTATTTCGGAATACCCACTTAGTGCCAATCACATTCTGATCCTTTGGCCTAGGTACAAGTTCCCATGTTTCATTCTTCTCAATTTGATCTAACTCTTCCTCCATTGCCTTTATCCAATGTTTATCATGGCTGGCTTCTACAAAGTTCTTCGGCTCTATTTTGGATAATAAGGATAAATTTACTGGTTCTGATGCACTTACAATTCTTCTTCTTGTCTGTACTCCATCATCAAGGTTTCCAATGATCTGACTTTCAACATGATTCTTCTTAACAAAACGAGATGGTGTTTTGGTGTCCTGCCTTTCAGATTTACTTAATTTTTCAACATCTTCTTCCTCTTCTTTTTCTTCTACTACCTCGGGTATTTCTAAGGGCTCTTCTGTAGGTTCTTTAGCTTTTTGATTCACGATTTCATCCACTCTCACATTTGCACTTTCTACTATAGTTTGTAGTCTTTTGTTATAGCATTTGTAGGCTTTGCTTTTAATAGAGTAGCCAAGAAAAATTCCTTCATCCGCTCTTGAATCGAATTTGCCCAAGTTCTCTTCATTTCTTTTAATAAAGCATCTACTCCCAAACACTTTGAAATATTTTACAGTAGCTGGTCTTCCTTTCCACAATTCATAAGGAGTTTTGTCATGATTAACTCTGATTTGCCCTCTATTCAAGATATGAACAGCCGTATTTACCGCTTCTCTCCAAAATTTATCTGATAGCTTAGATTCATTTAACATGGTTCTAGCCATTTCTTGGACGGTTCGATTCTTTCTTTCTGCCACTCCATTTTGTTGTGGAGTCCTTGCAGCTGAGTATTGTCTTTTGATTCCATGATCTTCACAATATTCAATGAATTCATTTGAGGTGAACTCACCTCCACGATCTGACCTCAGGCACTTTATTTTCAATCCGGTTTCATTTTCTACTAAAGCCTTGAAAGCTTTGAACTTCTCAAATGCTTCTGACTTTTCTTTTAGAAAGGCTACCCAAGTCATTCTAGTGTAGTCATCAATGAATAACATGAAATAACTCTCACCTTGTATGCTTTCTATTCTGGTAGGTCCACACAAATCCGTATGAATCAGCTCCAGTGGTTTGGTGGTCGAATACTCCTTCATTCTAAACCTTGCTCTGGTTTGCTTTCCATGCTGACATTGCTTGCATAGAGTACTTGCAGGTTTCGTTACCTTAGGCATATCCCGCACAGCCTGCTTGTTGCTGATTTTCACAAGATTATCAAAATTTATATGCCCCATCCTTCTATGCCATAGCCAACTCTCTTCAACCTGACTTAGAAAACATTTCTCTCCTTTTACTTCTCCGAGCATGTATAGGTTATTTGTGGTTCTATGTGCATCTGCTACTAACTCTCCCGTGTCTGCCTTCCTTATCTCACACCCTTCAGCATAAAACTTAAGTGTGTGTCCTTGATCACACATTTGGCTTACACTTAAGAGATTATGCTTTAATCCATCAACATATAAAACATTCTCTGTTTTTGTTTTACCATTATCAAGACTCAGTGTACCTTTTCCAACGATCTTTGCTTTAGCGTTATCACCGAATTTTACCGTACCTTCATTTACTTTCTTCAATGAGATGAACTTACTTTTATCTCCGGTCATATGTCTTGAACATCCGCTATCAATGTACCACAACTGCCCTTCATCCTGTGCATGGAATGTTGTTTGAACAAGCATAGATTTCTCTTTATCTTGCCCATCATCCTCTTTCTTCTGTTTCCAAAATTTTGTAGCTTCTTTCTTCTTTATTTCTGGAGCATTTACCTTCTGGTTCGATTTGGATGGTTCTACAAAATCACTTCTACAAAATCTTGCCATATGTCCATAGTTATTGCAGTTATAACAAACAATATCTTCAACATAGTTCGATAAAGGAGCAAAGGAGTTGTGATTTCTATTTGAGAATCCATACACACCTTTGTTCTTTATATTGTTGTCTCTCACCGTATTCTACAATCTATTGCTTTATGACCAAAATGATTACAATAGAAGCAATAGCCATAGAAAGAATTTTCAAACCTGAACATGTGAGTATATCTTGGAGGATTTGGTCTTCTAAACTTGTTCTCATCTTTGCTTTCCTTGTAAGAAGTGTTGATCTTCATAAAGCTCTTCTCCCTTTTCAACTCTTCATTCTTCATAGGTTCCTTGAGTGTCTCTGCATAGGTCTTTGACTTCTCTGCTCTTGTCCCTTTCGACGACTCTATACCTTTTGTGTTAGTGGTGTCTTGTCTTTCCGTATATCCAAGACCAGTCTTGTCGGATGTTGACTTCTGTTGGTTCAAAATTTCATCTAGTATCTCAGTACTTTTCTCGAATTTTAGATTACTTGTAACTTTAGCATTTGCCTTTTCCAAGTCCTTTCTCAAAGCAACGATCTCTGACTCGCTTTTCGCAATCTTCTTCCTTAGTCCTTAGCTGATTTCTTAATTCTTCTTCAACTCGTTTTGCTTCTTCAATTTGGGTTTTTAGATCCACGATCATCTTTCCTGATTCTTCAAGAGATTGTGATATCTTAGCTTCAAAGTTACGATCTTCTTCTTCATACTTTAGGATCTGTAACTTTTGTTTCTGATTTTTCTTTTTAAGAGCTTTCAACTCTCCCAAGGCACAAATAAGTTCCTCTTCAAGATTCACTTCACCTTTTTCTTCCATGTCTTCATCTCTTTCTAAGTCATCTTTTATAGCCATGAATAATATTTCTTCATTATCGCTATCTGAGTCACTTATCCCACTTTCTTCGGATGATCTACTACTTCCTTTTGAATATAAGCTTTTCTTTTGCTTTCCAAATCTTTTCTTGCCTTTGTTTTGCTTGAATTCCCTTTTGAATTTAGGTTTGCTTTCCTCATCATCACTATCTTCTTTCTCTGGACACTTAGCCGCAAAATGACCAATTTTACCACAGTTAAAACATTTAAATGGTAACTTACCTTTGTACTTTCCAGATCCTTTCTTTAACTTTCGAATGAACAAGGCTTCTTTATCATCTTCTTCGCTGCTTGAGTTCTCATTCGACTCAGGTTCTTTGATTTTCTCTTTCTTTGAGACTTTGAATGCAGCTTCCTTCTTTGATGGTCTATTTGACTCAGTCCTCATTTCATACGCGGTCAGTATTCCATGTAGTTCGTCCATGCTCAACTTATCAAGATCCTTCATTTCTTCAATGGCAGACACCTTAGCATCAAATCTTAATGGTAGAGATCTTAGAATCTTTTGAACGATTATGGATTCTTCAATATTTTCGCCTAACCCTCTTATGGTGTTGACAACCTCATCCACGACGAAGAAGATAGGCTGCAACATTCTCCTCATCCTTCATTTTCAGGCTCTCAAATTGTCTCCTATGAGTTTGAAGCTTAGCCCTTTTAACCTTGTCATCACCTTCATAGATAGTTTGAAGTTTGTCCCATATCTCCTTCGCCGTGTCACATTGCATTACTTTAACAAACTCAGATTCTGACAGGCCACATAGGATAGCATTCATCGCCTTGGCATTGTTTTCAAAAGCCTTCTTTCCGGCTTGATCTGTCGGTGGAACTGATGGGATTGTATATCCAACTGTTACTGATTGCCAAATATCAAACCCTAGTGCCATTAGATATGTTTTCATTCTTATGCTCCAAAATGCATAGTTTGTTCCATCAAACAATGGAGCCTTGTTTGAAGAAAAACCTTCTTGTACTTGATGAGTAGCCATATGTGCTTATGAGATCTACCTTCCAATTGTTAGATTGTCTCGAAGGCACCCACTTTGATACCAATTGTTAAGCACAAGATAATACTGAGAGGGGGTGAATCAGTATTATGATATTCTTTTAAATTTAACACTTAATCTCAGATCCGTAATCACAATTAATCAGTTTCACAGAGAATATATCAAAGCAATCAATGAATGCAAAGCAAACCAACACACTGCAAATAGACACAAATTTACGTGGAAACCCTTTCGGGAGAAAACCACGGAGAAAATCTTCTTTATTATATTTCTCAAATGTTTGTAGGCACCAACCTACGGGAGACACCAATCCCCAAATTACAATTTTTGTAGGCACCAACCTACAGGAGCACCAACCCCTTTTTGCTAAGCACCAACTCAGCAAGAGACACCTATCTCTTCAAATATGAAGGCACCAACCTTCCTCACAAAAAAACAAACTCTTTTCTATCTTTTATGTTGTTGCTTCAACAAGTGATAGAACAAAACTGCTGCTCAGAATATCCTTTTTTATTTATTTCAATCCCTTCACATAAATAAATCGCTGCAACTTTTCATCAAAAATAAATCTGCCCTTCACTCCTTTTTATTTCATATTCTAATGTGTGTTTTTTTTTAAAAATCAAATAATTCTATCTCCTTATATATCCTTCTCACATCCTTTCGAAAAGACACATCATTCTAACCAACACAACCTTTCCATTATTTAATTAACACAACTTAATTAAGTGCATTAGTCGGCTTAAAACCAAAAGTAATTAATGCAACCCATAAAAATTATTAAATGCACATTAAACAATGCAATATACTCCATTAAATGCGCTGGCCCTTTCTTTAATAAAATTGCTGTCATCATTAAATCGCTGCCAGCCATCATTAAATCTTCTTTTTCACCATGAAACATGGCATATGAACACCTTAAAATGCTGATATCTTTCTCATATGTACAGCTGTGTATATCTCGCTTATACCATGTAACAATACTTCTTTTCATGTAGTTAAACTTTCGTTTTCAGCCTTTCTATATTGATGGTTATTTCCATTACTTTCTACCATTTCCGTCAACATCCGTCAATAGTTTCACAACTTCCGTTGTCAACATCCATCAATATTTCCGTCAATTTCCATTATACATTTCTATTAACCAAATACATCAATGATTAAGCCTTTGACATCAATGACAATATTTCCAAGCCAGAAAGAACCAATAGATATTAATGTACAAAATTATAAACAAAGGCAGCTTTCAGATCTAGATCTAAAATAACACAGTTTATAAGTAGATCTAAGACAAAAAGCTAGAAACAAAATGCACCGTGACACAAAGTTCTCTGGAAATCTGCTCCTTTCTATTCCTTTGCTTTAAATAGCTATCAGGGGTTTCAGCACAAAGTCTGGAACACAAGAATGCTGCTTACAAATTCTGATCCCTTAACCCGAAGGTTCTTCTTCTACTTATAGAATGTAGAAGGAAAGTTACAAATGGAAAACTCAATTGAACTAGAACATAAACAAGAAATAAAGATAACATTTGGCAATCATCTTCCTTTAACTCCTCTTTAAGTGACATGCATCGGGAGTTCAAATGAAAATTGTGCACATGTGTCACTTAACTTATATAATCGTTCCACATAACTTAAAGTAATGGTTTCAAAACCAACAACTTTAAGTTTTACAATTTCATCAGGGAACGTGGAAAATAGAAAAAGAAAGAGTAGAAGAAGAAACATTTGCCAGCTGTAACATCTACATCTTCTTTTTGTTTTGATACTGAATATATTCGTCGAACATGTAATTCAACAACTTCCCATCTGTCTTAGCCACAACTTCATTTTCTGTTCCAGTTGCGAGTAAGCCTTCATTCAATACCCTGATACATGCTTCCACATCCTCCAAGCTAGGCCCGAACTTCTCAATATCCGACTGCAACGTCACCAACTTACTAATAGAATCCATCGTGAAAGGCCTAACAGCTCCATCAATTCTCTCTTGCACCATCAGAAGGGATCCCTCCAGGGAATCCGACACTTTGCTAGGAATGATCCTTGTGTATGAAGAAATGTTCTCGACCACTTCCTCATTGGTGAAAGCAATGACATTGTCTGGTAAAGATGATGCCATACTCTCAAGTGCTCGCATCCTTTCCAACATGATTCTGAATATCTCCAAGTGGAAAGATACCGCAAACTCAAGTTGCTCCCCTTTCAATTGATCCATCGGGCACAATTTGTTCTGCGGTCAATACCTCCTCGACAACTTATTTATTTCGACCAAAGTACTCGGAGTTACTTTCAACTCATGTGCTTATGTCTATCGTACTCGTCACCGGGTTGCTTTTGAACCAATGAATCCTCCATAACTTTTAGACGGGTTGGCACCTCTCCAAGTGTCATAGAAGCTTGGCGAATGATTAAATTTTTCCATTCATTGATAGCTTTAACCTGGTTACCTGTGTCTTCCACTTCACGAATCAGATGATCACTCACCTGCTTATGTGCTAAAATTGGCTGAGTGGAAGATTTGACAACTTTGGCAATAATCTCGCACAATTGAGATACCGCTTCTGAAGTTCAACTTTCTCCGCCTTTTCTTTGTCAAGCCTAAGGAATAAAGCATCTATCAATGTCTGTGTGTTTTGCTTCGACCCTTCGTGGTGGCTTGACCTATGGGTACTCTGGTCACTGTTATATCCTTTACCGTGAGCTCATCCTTCTTCTTCCCTTGCTAGGAACTGACACCTCGGCAAACTTTTGCCCCGACTCCTCAATAATCAACCTTGAAGTCACCTTAGCAACTTTAGGTTTTCTGTCTTTTCCACCCAAGCTCAGGAGAGCAACTGCTAGTCATGTTCCTCCAAGTTGATCTCCTCTCTAGCCTCTGGAACCAACTGTGAAGCCAACCACTATGAGAAATTACTTCTCGTAAAATGAGAAGTTGCCGAGTGTACCACTATCTCGTGCTCTGATTCCTCTCCATCTGAAACTGCTACAGTGTTGTGGCTACCGTCCTCTGAATTGGCCAAAGACGGCTCTTTCAAATTCTACCATCTGCTGACTTGAGCGTTTCTTCGGGAAGAGGTGCTTTGAATGGAGTCACCGAGGAGAAAAGACAAATGTAGCTAGATTGATAGAGGAATGGCGATATCATCGCCGAGGTGCAATTGTCGGTGAAGTACTTGATGCTAGAGAAGCTGGAACTAACACCATAGCCGTGGAAGTGATCCTTTCCTTTGAATGAGACCTTCTGTGCACTTTAATCTTTTCAGGCCTTCTGCTTGCTTTCTCCTTCGTGCTTCCTTTTGAGGGAATCTCCGCACTGAGGTTGCTCGTGATCTCGATTCATCAATGCTTCATCAAGGCAATATCCTTTCACAACAATCGGTTTGAAGTATTGACCAAAACAACGGCAAACCTTTCTTCGATCGTGCAGCACCCTATGCTCTCCTCAAGTACAACTCTATCTCCTCCCATCTGATGGTATGCATCAAGTAACATCAGACCCATCATCTTTAAAATCCGCAGTATCCGTGCTAAACCAAAGTCAAACACTTGCTGCACTGCATTGATAACTGCTGAAATCTTTCTAACCTCAGACTCGCTTCGCACTTCATCCAGAAAATCTTCCAATGAAGGCACATGCGCGTACTCCTGGGAGATTGTCTTCCTTACCACTCCATATGGATCAAAGTTCACCCGTGTTGGGAAGAACTCTTGCTCGTACGTTGAGAACATCTCCGCTTGATTCCTCGAGCTTTGTGAATGCTCTGGCATTGTAATAGCCCTTGTGATCGGGAAGAAGCTCAGAGACTTGTGCCATTTCGATGTAGGTTATGCATCTCCACGAGTTATCTCTGCTCAACTCCATGATGATCAATCTGTCACTCGGATATTTGGGCAACTTGAACTGGTTCTCTTGAAAAGCCGATGACCTTGAGGTATGTAAAATCCGCAAACTGGATGAAGATACTGCCAATCTTGGACACAGCTTCCCAAGCTTCCTTGCTTACCCTGTTGGCCTTTAGATTGTCATTCAGCCTACAATTGAATCCGTAGAAGAATCCATCGTTAACAACCTTGTAATCTTTATTGCACGCAGCACGTAAGGTCGTGGATAACACTCAAAAATAGGATCCAGAGAGCACACCACGTGTATCCACTTGGAGAAGACACCTGCGAAGCTGCTGCGCATATCCCAAATACGAAGTCATTTTGAAAGTGTAAGTACGCCTCACATTGGAGCATACATCCATGTGCGGAAGTTGTGAGCATTAGCTTCGCCATTTATCCTGCATAACAATTTAGTAATGTCGCCCACCTCTGTGCAGATTGGAACGTGGAAGAATTATCGGGAACTTGGATGGAGATCTGGGCTTCTTCATGTATCTGCTGTTCATTATGCCCACACAATCAACTTTATGCTTTTCCTATATGTTGCCGGCATCCAATATGCTAATAGTAGTCACCACCTATCGTGCTGGAATCTTTAGACAAAAATTGATGAATCATGCGCGCCAAATGGTGGATTATTGTCTTCCATGAAAGATCTCGGATGATCTAGATAGTGGGTGGTAAGACCTGGCACACTCCATGACAAATTCTGGCAATTGAGCTGTGAATGGGAATGCTGAAGCTCGAATGATTCCACTGCTTTTGATTGCACGCATGAGAGAAGTCTTTCCAGCTCTGGATCTGTCAATCAATTCGGAAAGAGGTTCGGACCTAGATCCGTATCTCAATGTCGCAAACACCGAAGTAATACATGACTCCGTTGAACTTTCCCTTTCATCTCGCTTTGCCATGGCCGGATTTATTTTTGTCGCGAGCAACTCTTTTTCTCTTTATTCGCCAAAATTCTTTACATCCGGTGTAGATCGGAGATATATTGATTCAGAGGATATGTTCAATGTATTGGACATTGATTTAAGCTCTCTTTCTCTTATATAAGCAATCGTAATGAATTTCGCATTTAATTCAAACAAAGACAACAATCGGAACATGAGCACTTGATTTTAATTATAAAAATCTGCATATATCAAGTTTGCTGCCCCAAAATTTGAGGTTTTGTTTGCATGCAAAGCAAACATAAATTTTGTCAACTTCACCTAAGCACCTGTACCACTATGCAGACAATTAATCAGACTTAAATCAAGCTCCTTCAAACCTAGGCGCCAAACTTTGAAGCTTTCCGACAATGAAAACACCTTCTGAGCAAAATTTCTCCTTAATTGGCTGCCAAAATTGCCTAGGCTGCACTTCCTTGCTAAAGAATTAATTACTTCATTAATATGTCAGCCCATGCTTATATAACCTTCATCATTCTATAATTAATTATTGCCCCTCCTATTCCTGGCAATTAATTAATTAATTAACATGCTTTTCTCTTCAATTTGGGCGCCTATTTTGTGCATGCTCATGGCTGCCATTAAATAAATTAAATTTATTTAATTTTAGCTTTCTACTTCCAGTCCACTTTGACTTCATAGTGTGCTTTGACCTCATGCACTAAAAATAGGAATTAAATCCATCAATTAATACTTTAAAAAGTATTATCTCTCCTCCATATGGGTCGCACTTTTTGACATAAGGGGGCTGCATTAAATAAATTACATTTATTTAATTTTAGAATTCTATTTCTAATTTCCTTTATCCTCTTCTTCCTTGTTGACTTTTCCTCATGCTTGGGTGCCAAATTTGGAAATAGAATTAATTAATAAATGCAATTAAAGTTGTCCTATTCCAAAAGGGGTCGCACTTTTTGACATAGCCAATTTCTATTTTTAAAAGCCAATTTTCAATGGGATTATTCACCCTGCACCGCAGCTCCAAAAATTCCATGATCCACTTAAGTTGTTTGATTTTTATAATGGAATTTTTTACCCTGCAAGGCAGGTAAAAAATTCCCATCAATGCCTTAAGTGATTTTCTTTTATTTCATAATGGGAATTTTCACTCTGTAAGGCAGGTAAGAAATTCCCACCTGCCTGCTGCCTCTTATTTTCCCATTATGACTTAAGTGAACTTGCTCCTATGGGAAAAAGTACCCTGCCAAGCAGGTACAAAATTCCCACTTGCCTGCTGCTACCAAAAATCCCATTGTAGCTTAAAACCTTCCTTTCCCAAAATGTGACCTGCCCAAAAGAGGCCTTTTCTGTGCACGACTTCGTCTTTCTAGAGAGAACCAGACCTCCTGTGGCAAATTCCTTCTAGCATGATGTCCATAGATGATCTCCAAATACTCCAGGCAAGAAAACAGACTAAACCGGCAAAGGAATTGACCTAGAGAAATTTCACAGAAAACAAAACAAGAAAACACCAAAAACGCAAACGTTGACAAAAGTCACAAATAAAGCCCTAGGATTTGTTATTGGTGGAAACCCTATTGGTATATGGGAATATCGACATGTAAGACCACAACAGGGTTAAACCGGAGCACAATTTTCCTCAAACGGGCTTAGAATAATTAAATAAAAATTTCCCGCAGGCAAACCCCAATGACAGAATATAACGATTTCGGGCATCTGGGTATTTGTCGAAATTGACTTATATGGATCCTCGAGAATATCTTGATGTAAAGCGGACACTTTTCGGCAATTAACACACAAAACAACCCACTATTTTAAAAGTACGATTTTTTTTGCAAGGGGTAGTCTCAGATTTCGAGGTGAAATCTGAGGACACCATTATGATAAACTAAAGGTGATTTTCCTATTTGCATTCAGATATGATTTTCTCCTTCACAAGCTGGGAGAATCACTGCTCTTGATACCATTGTAATGCCCCCAAATGGACAAATTTTGCCCCCAAACAGAACAACAATTTTGATCTAAAATAACAAATTATAGAACATATATTTGACAAAATACTGCAGATCTGAATTTTATAGGGAAAATGCGACTTGCTCTAGGAGTGATTATTCCACAAAACTGAAGTAAAACCACTTGAATCTTATTCAAAACAGATCAAAAATTTTATGTATGCAAGAACATTGAGAAAAATACCAATTTTCTGACCAATAAGAGGGCTGGAATTTTATTATAAAATCTGCAGAATGACAGTTACAGACTTAGCTGAAATTGGAGTTTCCCAAGCCCAAAAATTATGCAAACCAACTGATCTTGGCTTCTAAAAATCTGATTATGGAACTGAAAATCAGATCTGGTCCAAATGTGCCCTAGATCACTTTGAAACACCCACAAGGTAGGTTGTTCCACTATAGAAGAGTTGGAAATGAAGGGTAGAAATCAGTAACAAGCTTCCATCTTCAAACACTAGTTGGAATAAATAGAAATCTGCAACTCTGACCTTCAACATGTTGGAATTCAATGGAAAACACGAGAATAAGAGTTTTCGTTCTTCTTCCAAGGGTGAAGAGGTTTTTCGTCCTTTGAAGT
The DNA here is from genome assembly GCA_018340775.1 of Taxus wallichiana var. yunnanensis. Lineage (NCBI taxonomy): Eukaryota > Viridiplantae > Streptophyta > Pinopsida > Cupressales > Taxaceae > Taxus > Taxus wallichiana. Next base: position 187,949,998 of record CM031233.1, on the reverse strand, counting down.
AGTAATGGAAAGCATGCAAGCTTATACCAATATTCAGAAATTATAAGATGTAAAAAGTGACCTTGACACACATCGTTGGATTTCAATGGAAAACACGAGAATAAGAGTTTTCGTTCTTCTTCCAAGGGTGAAGAGGTTTTTCGTCCTTTGAAGTAGTAATGGAAAGCATGCAAGCTTATACCAATATTCAGAAATTATAAGATGTAAAAAGAGGATCACTCCTATGCATGGCAACTTGCTTTTATAACTTTTCTTGGCCTCTTTGCCACACAAAAGGGCCAATCAACTTTCTTTTCTCATTTAATATTTTTCCCTTGCTTATTTTCATCTCCACATGGGTCGCATTTTTCCTCTAGGGAAAAATAAAAATAAAGTAACTATTTTTCATTTATTTTGTCACTAATAATTAATTAAAGTGCTTATTATAAAATTTCATTATGCACTTAAAATTAATTCATTACGACTAGTTTCTCTTTTTTCCATCTCTTTTTTCCTGTTAATTTCGAGAAAGGGATATTTCATTCCTCAAGGAAACAATTTCGGACTCTAGCCTCTCACAATTTTCTTCTTTCGTCTTCAATTGGATTCTCACCTCTTCCACTTTTGCACACAATTTGAGCACTTCTTCATACATTTTGTCCATGTAATATGGTTCTTCACTCTATCCCAAATTCTACTTTGTCATATTCTAGTGTGTATTATGTTCAATATTCGTGTTACAATAATCTAGGATTGTTGAGGATTTGGATTTGCAAGTGGATTGTGCAAGCCAAGTTGGGGAAAACTCACCGTGGTGTGTGCCGAGCTAGGGATGAATCTTGCGGTAGGGGTTTTAATGTGGGAGCCGAGGTGAAAATATTTGATGGAAGCCTTTGTCGATTCAAAACTTCATGCAAAATTCAAGATTGATCCTTGCCGTCTGTGGATTTACACAATATGGTTTTGAGAGGTGTGGATATGGCAACTCAAAGGTTTAGGAGGGACAACATGTGTACAAATAGTCACCTTGTGCTCTGTGCCAAATGCAGTATGGCATCTTGATTTGGGTCTTGCTTTAGGTGGGAATGAAAACTGGAAGACGCGTGGTCCTAGATCCCACAACCTTTGACAACGTACTCTTATCTTGTGCAAAAATGGAATGGCCCAAGGCATGTGAATTGTTTAACTACCAACATATTTCTTCTCATAGAATGCAATGATTTCAGGATATTCACAAAATGGGATTGTTGAGAAGGGCTTAAAAACTTGTTTACATTTGGCAAGTGTAAACCCGAGCATTAGAATATATATTTTTAATTTTAATTGCAACATTGGAAATGTGCATTATTATTCAATATACTTGTACCACACATACTCCGACTTGTGGCAAAGTATGGGCTTTGGAACAGGGTATAGACATCCATCAAAGGTTTGGAATGAGGATGATACGCTTCAAAATTGTGGCTCCTTTACAAGCTTATTTCATATTTTTGACCTTATGCAGAACAAAATAATGACGCCTTGGTTTTTTCCTGGAGGGAATGTTCGTGAGCTAGGTGAGGCAGCAGGCCCACATGGCATGCTGACTTAGCTAGAGTGGGTTTGGGTGAAGTTATGGTGGCGTTGTGGCTGTGCGATATGTACAGAAGGGGTCATCCTCAAGAGGCATTGAGTGTTTGAACAAATACAACTAATAGATTTCCAATATGAAAAATGTGGAGGTATATACAAGGCATGTAGTGAGCTGTTCGACAAAATGCCTCAGAGAACTGCCATCTCATAGAACGCAATATTTTCAATAAATAGAGCATGCGAACTATGTGACAAAATGCTTTGAAAAATGAGGTCTCTTTGCAAATCTTCAATCAGGGCGAACCAAATTCCTTTAATTACTTCCCAAAAGATTTAATAAAATAAAGCCAGGAACCGATCTAATACGAGGGATTTTTACAGCTGAAAATATAAGTCTATGTTTTGTATTCTTCCATTGAAACTGGCCTCATTATTCTGTTATTTTCCTCTTCCTTAATTGATTTCTTAGTTTTCCTAACTAATTCTCTTTGGGCTATTGTTCATTGTTGAGTTTTGTGGGTCTATGTGATAATTTCCTAAAAGAACTTGGTGGCATATATTATGATTTCACCTGGAATAGAAGTTAATTTACTATTATCCCTTCATGTTTTCTGCATTGAGTTGATGTTCTTCCTATTCAACAGACTTCAGGGAAAATTTGGTGTTTGAATCCGCCTTCCTTATCCAATGCCCTATTGATCTTCGCTGTTAATATAGTTATTTTTTTGTGGAGAATGACAAGGGTATGAATAAGTGATTGTTCCTCATTAGTTGTGGCTTGGAAGAAGACCTTATCTCTGAGGTTGTTTTGGACAAGTGCAAGTTTAGTTTTTATATTTAAAGATTGTGTGAAGATGTTACCAAACTCATTTTTGTTCCAGCACTTTAATTTGTATTTAAGACAGTTTAGTTTCACCTTAAAATTGAATGGATCCCTGTGATGGCAGGGTATGCACAAAATGGGCTTGTTGAAAAGGCCTTCAAAACTTTGAAGCAAATGCAATCAAAGGTGTAAAGCCAAACTCCACAACCTTTTCCAACATACTCCAGGACTATGTGAAAATGGGAGCTTTAGAGTAGGCTATGGGTATACAACACATTATAATGGAATGTGCATTTTTCTTAAATGTTCAAGTTGTAAATGGCCTGATAGATATGCATGTAAAATGTGCAAGCGTGTACAGTGCACGAGAATTGTTTTCCATAATTCAATATTATAAATGTTACTACTCCAATGGATTTGACTTTCTGGTGCTCTCTTATGGACATTTCTTACTGCACTGTATTCGTACATATTTTTCCATGAAAGCTTGTTCTTGGATATCAAACATTCCATAAGATGAACCTTAAACATTGTAATAGAAATGACTTTTTAATTTTTGTCATGGATGACTGCCACTACTCCACATCGAAAATAAAGAATACATGGAGTTTCTGAGCAATATGAAAGATGTAGAATTCCCCACTTTTGTTTTCATCAGAGATGGAAAGACGTGGAAGGCATGTTGGTTATGGAAAAGATTCAAGCTTATTGGAGAAATTCTGAAATACCAAGGAGTCAGTTGCATATCGTTTCTTTAAAAAAATATTTGAAAATGTCTATACATGTTTGATTTACCTCCATGAGAATTGAACGCATTAAGGTGCATTTACACTACAACAGAGCCTATCACAAGTTGGTGGATGCATGTTTGAATTAATAACAAGGAGAGTAGGTACCTTGCTGAAGACCCCAGTTTGGTCTTTCCATTATAGACTCATATCCACGAGTTCGAAGTTTTGAGTTCCATTATCACTGATGGAACTCTATCACAAGTCAGTAGATAAGTGTGCAAATAAAAATCAATGAAATTGGGAACCTTGCTAAAGAACCCATATCCATAGTTAAAGAGTTATAAGATCCAATCTCTCCATAGCAAGTCTCTCAAAAGTCAGTGGGTGCATGTGTAAATCAAACATTTCAACATTAAGATTAAATTTTGAAAGCATTCGAGATAACCACAGGTGTACATATTTGAACCTTCTAGCTTTATTTGATAATATTTGGATCAGCAATATAAAAGAAACGTGTAAGTGAACTACAAACAAATGAAGACAATAATTTGGTTTCAAGATTTATAAAACAAAAAGAAACAAGAAAAAAATGTTATAAGGGCGGGTTCTTGATTTTCGTTTTAATCCTTGGTTTGATTTGTTGTGAAATGTGTCCATGCAAATAATATCCTCAATAGTATGTGCATTTAATAGCATCTAGGTAATAAATATTTTGTATGTGATTATTTAGAACATATACATTTTAATATTTTATAAAACGTAGCATAATAATTAGAGTTTCAGTTTGTATGATAGTTAATCTATCATTGTCACAATGACATTTGTTGAGCATTCTGTTGGTAGCAAGTCTTTCACAAGATAATGTGTGCATCTTGGAATTGCTTCTTGACTCCAAAAATCTCATTCAATTAAAAACTAATCTTGCATTGGTTTGTTAGTTTGGTCCATGGTAACATATAAACCCCAATATATCACAACCATTATGTCAAGAGGGTTGAACATGCAATGGAAGTGGCCCTCTCACTAACAAAATAGATCAATAGGGGTGACACCTCATATTTGGCTATCAATGTAACCATTGCACCTTTTTTTGGTATAAATGCTAGTTATAGGAGAGTGTAACTAATGTAATTATCAGTGACAATTATGTTATCAAAACTTTTAATGTTTAACGAACTTTGGTAGAGCAACGACACTGCACAAATTTTTCAAAGTAGTGCACAAAAATTCTAATGGAGGAATGGTGTCAATTCATTCCAAACTGTTTGGAAAAAAATTGTATCGTTTGATATGCAATTTCTCCGTGAATTCAACAATAAATTTAGTGTGAACATGATCCTTTTGCTCCGCCTAGAGTTCATATTTGGCAGCCAATTCGCAAAACAAGAGGAGAAGACCATACAGATCGTAGGCCTATATCTATATCTCCCTATCCCTATCAGATATAGATAGATGGCCCTATCTCCCCTTCCCGACTCCCCAAATATGAGCAGAGGAAGCGACCAATAAAAGGAGCGAATATCATACTAAAATTGCTTGTTTGATTGTGATTTCTTTATTTTTGAGTATGTGATTAAATTTAGGTTTATATCTCAAAATTTAAGTTTTCAAGCACAACAATGAGATAGTTGACACAAATTACATATAATGATTTTTTTGACCCAATTTGAAAGAGGGTGGAGGGTTTGCACTTCCATTTGCATTTTACTTTTTGAGACCACAAGAGAAACATTAGCTAAACTAAAATAAAGTGGCATTCAACTAATGGACAAAGACCATGATTTTGTTGTCATTAATGAAGACGAAAATAGCTAACATGGGCATTTTTTAATACTAATTTTGAGTTTGGTATTGAGTAAAGATTTTGAAATTGCCATGTGTTCACACTAAAAATAAAACAATGCATAAAATCGAGGAAAAATGATTTCATAGCGTCAAAGAATATGACAGATGAAATTAAATTTTGTAATTTATAATGCATTCAATAATACAAATGAAAGGAACACAATACTACTCATGACTATAACATTGATATATATTATTGAATGATTGGTTTTTTTAAGATTTTGGCATCCAAGAGCATAGGTGTTGATGATCGTAGTGTCGACAAGCTTGGATTGGTGAGGAATGAAGAATGGCCAACATCCTTTCCTCTTTGCACACTATTTGTGTTTGTGGAACTACACGATATACACTTGTTTTTGCACATTTGGGATGAAGGTGAGAATTGAAACCAAATAGATATCTTGCTCTAAATGCCTCTTTTGTTTACTATATGCTCGGGATTCTAAAGCTCGAATATGTGCAACATTTGAGTGACATTTTCATAGAGAATGCACTGAGCACTTAATAGAGGTTTGGAGGAGTTGGAAAAATGGTGCAACACGAAGCACAAATTTGTGATGGATAATATCATATTTTATCAAATAAGTATCCAACGAGTTTGAATGTGGGACACCTTAATAACAACAAACCAATGCAAAAACAACGAAAGTCATCACAAATAAGTACCCACCATCTACTTGGGAATTGCTTGGTTATGCATTGACATGTGTCAAATAAGTACCCACCATCTAATGGACGACAAAGATCCAAAAAGAACTAAGGACGGACTATTTGCATATTTGCCCAATTCCCATTTTTTATAGAATGAAAAGCGAAGTAATTTTGTATAGTTAGTTTTCGTTCGAAACGAATAATTTTGGTTACGAACAACGATGTCCTTGAGTAAAAGCATAATCCAAGTCAATCGATGTTGCCACTAGAATTGGGATTCCAATTTCCCATTCTAATTTGGTTGCCATACCTTCGAAATCCATTTTGATTATTTCGTAGTACAAGTACCTATCCATAGGATGACGCTGGGTCTTTGTCCCTTTTATTCGAATATAAAGCCTTTTTAATCCCTCATAATCATTCAATTGAGCCGAGATATCTCATTCTTTCAATTATGCCATTACATAGCGGGGTTCTACAAAATCATAACCCCAAGTGCATTTGCAGTAAAAATAACCACACGTCTTTGTACCCACAACTAAAAAGAAACTGTCCTCAATCTTTTGATATAGCCAAGACACAACTTATTGGACAAAAAGTATGATAATTACTTGTCTCACATTCGACAATAAGAGTTTCATAAACTTTCACGACATAAATATTAATAACTATGTTGATTAAATTGTCGTAAAATGATAAGAATGTAGAGCAAGATAAATTAATAGAAATGAGTTGATTTAATAATTTTGTTTATGGTAGGGTTATGATCGTAAACCTTACTCTTGAATTCTCTACCACGTGGTGCCCGTTGTGTAGGTGCCACTTTGATTCTTTCAAAAGGAGGTTGTGTAGGTGCCAATTTGAATGTTTGTATTTGCGGGCATAATTTCATAGTGCTTAAAAATAATTTATTACATCAATTTTATATTTTATTTTTAATTTTTAATAAAATTAAATGGTTTTTAAATTTTTATTCTTTTATTTACACATAATTAAAAATTATTATTTTTATTAAATTTTTAAAAATACTTGTTCTTGCTAAAAAAGAGGGAGTTTGATGCAACCATATAATTCTTTTATTAAATTTTAAGAAATACTTTTATTATAAAAAAATTGCGCAATCCAAAACTTCTCGATTTTTGCTCATGTTGTCAATTTAAAAAGTCATATTCACCTTCTCTTTATCGGTCTTGTTTTTTGTTTCTCCATTTGGTAAAATTCTTCTAGCCTTCTTCCTCTTTCGTATTGTGAATTTTCAAAGTCATCAATGAAGATTATGTTTTACAAGATCATATTCTAAGCTGATCCAAAATGCAATCATATTTTAGAAAGGTTGGAACAAAGAGGCGAATGTTCGAGTGTTCTATCGCTTCTCCGCTTAGCCGACTTAGGGCATGGTCCCATGGAGTGGGGGCTCCATAAATATCTCAGCAGGTGTTGCGAGAAAATTCAGGAACATTTTAGCCAATTTAAGGTCCCATGTTTTTACCATTTTCCTCTACAATTTCTGCTGAGATATTTTAGGAACCCATTGCAATTTTCCCTCCAAAATGACCAAAAATTAGTGGCCTGATGCATTTTTAATGTCATGGAAACAAAACAACATAAATAGTAGGGTGAAACTATGAGGCTCTCCTCTTCATCACCTCGAAGTTTAACGGCCAACAATGTGGAGCTCTTGATTTCTAGATCAAGATTCAGATTTTTCCTTAGCTTGGTTGAAAAAATCAACATGGGACCATTCAACATGGGACCATCTGCAATGAGATAATAAGAATTGGAGCGGGTTCATGGGACTATACTCTTAGTCAATGAAATTGGGATTGTGGACTACATTGGTGAAATTAGTTTCTCTGAAACCACAGTACATTCTCAAGTTCCATAGGTTCTACGCTTTCTTGAGGGGTATAGAGAGGATAAAGTAATCGGGAGGAAATGATAGATCTTCAAAACATAAAAAGGCAAAGTGTTAGCATGAAACATGGGTATCTTGGATAAATGATGTCTGGTCAAGACATCTAGACACCCAAAATATGATAACATACCAAGAGGTCAGAGGAGAGGGGCTAGTAGTGGTACACCCTAAATTAAGGGGTCCACAAAATCAATTGTTTATCATATGAGATTGTGATTTTTTCACTAATATGTAGTTCAAATTTGTGTTAGCTTATATTTTTTCTTTGGAATGTTCAATTGGAGGGAAAGCCATATTTTGAATTGATTTAAAATAATAAATTTGAGTTACACTACAACCATGGTGGAAACCAATACTTGAATATGGGTGAAAATGCTTGAACATTGAATTTTTATACTTGTACATGGGTGAAAGGTCTTACATGTCATGATGTGATTGACTACTCTACATAATTATTATGTGTAGTGCCCACATTTTTATAGCCTCAATTATCTGTTGATCTCTTTATTCGTAGACATGTTTCGACAGGGATTTGATATGTGTTGGACAATATATTATGACATTTTGACTTGATTACTATGTTGACGCCTTATCTTATGATGTTATGAATACTAAATGATATGATGTTGTTTGGATCTCATATATATATATATATATATATATATATATATATATATATATATGATGAATACTCGATTGCATATTTGGATTTTATGGATGAATGCCACTTTTATTTATCGCTAAAGCTAACTCATGGTAAATTGTGTATATATATGCTTGTTGTCGCATTTTGATTCCAGGATGATGATATGCTAGCATAGATTTCATTTATTGCTTATTGAGTAGTTGATTTATATCAGACGTAGGACATGTGTGTTTAATGTGTGCAATGAGTGTGTAGGTGACAGTCACGGAGAGAACGTGAGATTCAGTGGCAACTACACAATTTTACACAAGCAAATGTACCCATGGGGTTAGGTCCTAACTGTGTTTATTGATGAGGTCTTAGTATTATATCTCATTATTTTGGGCACTATGAGTGACCCTCATTTGTAATGTAGTATGTCATGTAATATTAATTTTGTTAGGATGTTTAGTTGCTTTGTAATCTTGTTTTGGGGACTTAATGGCCCCCACTTGCATTAAGTTTTGAGTTTGTATAATGATGTATTTAATCAAAAGGATTAGGGTCACATGTGAACCCTTAGGTGGGCCCCACATCCTCTACCCTTGTGCCCAAATGTGTCAAACCCGAAATTAGACTATTTTAGGCATTTTTAGTGACCCCTTTTTAGTTTGGGAGTTCACTTAGCATGAAAATGGGCCCTTGGACCCTACCTAATAGGTAGGGGGCTTAATTCCAAGGCATAGAGGGAGTTTCCCTCCCATTTTGCCTCCCTTTGGTCACATCCATGTAAGGTGGATGGGTATGTGTGTTTTGTTAAAAGTTGCACAAGTTTGTTTTGTTGTTCATTTTGAGTAATTTGGGAGAAGAGGGTTAAAAGCTATTTTATCCTTTCTCTCTTTTATCTTGGGAATCTTTGACCTTGAGGGAAGAGAGGGGTGACACATGTCACCCCCTCATTTGTGAGGATTTTTGTTGGATCCTCTTCAAATTCTCCCTCATGGGGAAAGAAGAGAACTTTTTTTTGGAGCTTTTGCTTGGAGGCTTGTGGATCTTGGGAGCTAGAGCTTGCTTGGATAAAGAAGAGGAAAAGTTAGAGTGTTGGAGAGCTTTTGGAGGTAGGCTCCTTGAGCTCATGTTTTATGTTTTATATCATGTTAGATTGTAGTCTTGTTTTGTTTAAAATGTGTGTTGCTTTTGGGTGTGGCTATTTGTTGTTATGTTTGTTGTTTTATTTTCCTCCATCCATCATATGACATGATGGATTTTTGGAGTTGTGGGGGAAGAGAGAGGGATTTTTCCCTCTCAATCCTCATGGCTTGATGGGCAAGCCATGTAGGATTTTGTTTCTCCCCTCAAATGGTTTGAGGTGGGGAAGGTGGTTCATATGGTTTGAACCCCCTTCCCCATTCTTGGAGAGGAAACCCCTTTTGGGTTTGAAAATCCTCCCAAGAAGGATTTTGGTGAATGGATGGAGAAATAAGGAGGGTTTGATGACTTTGGAGGAATAAGGAGGTTGTGGAGATCATTGTTTTTGTGCAACCAATGTTGGCTACACTTTTGGCATTTGGAGATCTCTTTCTTCTCTTCCCCATTTTAGAGGTAGAACATGGTTTCTCCTCATTTCCATCTTTGCAAGATTGGTGTTTGTCTTAATGTTTGTCTTGTCTTTATGTGAATGTAATATGGAATTGTTCTCCCTTACTCTTGTGCAAAATTGTGGATAGTAGTCCTCTTTCCCATGGGCTTGGGGGAGGCTAGCATGCCTTCCAACCTTGGAAAGGCATGTAATGATGCCTAAAGGTTGGGTGGTTAAACAAGCTCTTTCTCCTTGTGTTGATGGCTATGTGAAGAACAAGACTTGGAGCCTAAAGCTTGAAGATGGTTGGATCTTATCTTTGGTGTTTATGACATTTTCTTCCCCAATTTTGGGAGTGTTCAACTACTTGATATCATGTAAATATGGCTATGTCAAGAGACCTATTCTTTGTAATATCCCTATGTTGGGATATGGATGGTATTTGAATAACTAGTGTTGTATTAGTTTTGTTTACTCACTCCTTATTGAGTTGAATCTTCGTTGGTATTGTTTTTACATGATAGTGGCTTTGTTGTGTATTTGATCATCTCTTTAAGAAAGAATCTTGTGTATTGAGAGGTTGTTGTCTTCATATTTGAAATGACACTATAGCTTGATATGTAATATGAAGTAAACTAGCATTCTTATTGTTGAAGTGTAAGTAATTCTTGTAAATTGTTCTTCCTTGATAGAGAGATTGTGAGGATTGTTGGAGTCTCTCTTTGAAAAGGAAAACTAGTTATTTTATAAGCATGTCTTTCACAATAGGAATGTAATCGTAATGTTGAGAGCTCTAAAAGAAAGTGTGATACTTCATTATTGAAACTCCTCCATGTTAGGATTTTGAAACATAAGATTAGTTGTTGTATTTGAAAAGAAATCTAGTTGTTATATGAAGTTTGATATTTAATATTGGAAGGAAATATTATTATTTTGAAATGTATATCCCTTTGTAAATCATTATAGATTAAGATATTAATTGAAACTAGATTTAAATGTATTTCTATCTCTATATGATTCTAGAAATCTGATTATTTCTTTTTAAAGGAAAGATTGTATTGTTAAGAATCCTTCTTAAATACTCATATAGTTAAAATGGATATGGAAACAAAATATGTGTATACTAGTTGACCTAGACTTTGGAGAAAGTCCATTTTTGGATGTTTGATATAAGAATATTATAAAAAAATTAATGTAGTCATATTATATAATATAACTATGCTACCCTTCTTACAAAACTATATTTTAATTTACAAATTAATATAGTGATATTTAGTTCTATGTTTTTTTTTATTATTGGCAAATAGTTTTTTGAAAGGGACTATACCCTTGATTACAAAAGAAGGCCTAAAAGCCAGGATAAGCAAAAGAACCAGAGAGAAAAGGATCAGAATCCAAATGTTACAATGAAGTTCAAAGTAGCTAAAAATAGCTACCAAGACGAGACAAAACATCAAAATTACTACAAAAAGCAATAAAGGATCTCGCAAAAAATCAAAGCAAAAAAACAAACAAGGACAAAGAGATCATCTACTGCCTACTTCCTAAGTAGCTTTGTCTATGATGGGTTTGATATTCTTCCGGATTTAAACATACCCAAAGTAGTCATATGGGGCGCGTCATTAGAATCCACTGCTCCACGGTCTTCTTGCTTTCCTTATCGGCACCCCAAAGAGTCACGGCACTCCGCTTAGGTTGGAGACACTTCGACGTGTTGTCAATAAATTCCTCAATCGCCCTAAAGATGGCAATGTTGTAATCATGCCTAGTCTTGGCCTTCCTAAGCGAGAGTCCAAGGAGTGCAATTTCTTGTATATATCTTCAATTTGGTTGTTGTCCACATCCTCCTCCTCCTCCTACTTCCTCTTTCCTTTCTCGTTTTGTCAAGTTTTTAACTTCATCCTTTAACAATTTCATATCTGCCTCTAATGCTTCCAGCCTTTTTGTAGGGCTTTCCAATTGCACTTCCCGGGGGCTGGCACTGCTGATATGCAGGAGGTCATGAGCAATTTCAAATTCATGAGAACCCTTCTCCACAGCAAGGGTCTCAAGGTTAAGCTTCCTAGAAGCCACTGTAACCAGATCTCCGCGAGGTAGAGGCAAGCAGGGGCGGGAGCAGCAGAAGGGGGAACGGGAGAAGGAGCCTGAACGTCCGGCATGGGGGTGACTGCAGCGGTGGCAAGGGCAGAGAAAGGAGAAACAGGGCAGCAGCAAAGATATAGCTCAGTAAAGGGGGAATCGAGCTAGGGGAGGATGGGAGACCAGGAAACCTAAGGAGACAACATTTGTGTAACAAAAAAATGAGCCCTTGGTGTAAAGGAACCGCCGGGAATGCTTTTGAAACTCAAGAATGGAGCGTTCAAGAGAGTTCAACAAGTAATGGGGGAAACAAACCAGACGATCCCTACGAAAATGATTAAGAAAAATAAGGTGTTTCGCAGGAACAGTGACAAACCTTCCTTCCAAGGAGATGAACCGTATCATCATGCGGGTTACTTCATCATATGGCGGAGGGATCGAGCTAACAAGCAGGCCCGTTGTTGTGTGGGTGGCTTTCTCCTCTCCCTTAACAAATCTTCTCTCTTCAACATCTCTATCGACCCTTTTGTTAAAGAATCAAGCCCTCCAAGCCAAGGCCGGTCGCTTTCAACAATAAGCTCTTCATTGATTAAGACCTTACTCCCCCATAATCCACTGTCCTCTCCTTCCAATCCTTTGCAAAACGCATGAGAGATGATCTCGGTCATGTCCTGAACTTTTCCATGAAGTTTGTTATGCCACCCTTGCTAAGAATGCTCCATGACTCAAAATTATATTTCATCTGGGTCCACACTAGGCTCAATTTGACAAGGAGGACCCCCATCTCTCTCGTTTCGAATCGATTGCAACTAATTCCTAACTGATTGCTAAAGCTAGTCCACTTTTTGCTATAGTAATCCGCACAAAAATGGAAATGAGAGCCGTTGCTATTCCCACGATCGGCTGCGTGTCTGCTGATCTGAGCTCTTGAAAAACGCGTGTGAGAATAGCCCGCTCCCTGCCATCAATCACTTTATCGCCGCCTTCGGTTTCCGTGGAGGTTTGAATCCGCCTTTTAATAGTCACAATGCAGCCCGCATGCGCGATTTTCAAAACCGTGTATCTCCACTTGAAATTCCCCATATGATTCACACTATCTTGATTATTAAACATGATTTGCATAAACCAATACTTTAAATCAACATGTGTGGGAGTATTTTTGATCCACACCCAAAATTCATAACTCATTTCAAGATATTGCTTACGTATGGAGTTCCGCCTGAATGCTGTTTTGAAGCTGTTTAGGGATGCTATTATTGTCCCAAACTATAAGGTTAACATTAATGCCATAATTTGCCAGCACATCCGCCAATTTATTACCCTCCCTGTAGGTATGCATGATCCTGATGTTATTGAAAGTATGACTAATACTTATGGACTCTGCAATAAAATCCTTGATGCTCCAGCTTGGAGATGAGCACTGCTTAAGAAGATTAATGATATTTAGGGAGTCTCCTTCAATGATGAGGTTCTGAATATTATTTGCCTGGGCAATTCTCAGACCCCAAAGAGCAGATAAAGCTTCAACAAAATGATTAGTTTGAATTCCCATTTTGCCAAAGATACGCAGCCTATTAGATTGCCTTTATGATCCCGTATCGCTCCTCCCCGCCGCATTCCGTGGTTTCCTTAAAAGTCCCATCAAAGTTCAACTTATACCAATTTAGATCAGGAGGATGCCATTTAATCAAAGATCTATCAATGCTATTCCCAAGAATGTTCCAACTATTAATTGATCTAATCTGCTAGTTGGAAAGAATGAATTCTTCATTTTCTGGATATCTCTTGTTCTTGGGGGGTTTAAATCCAAAAATATTCTCTTTGATACCATTAGAAATTTTCCCAATACTAAGTTTGTAGTTTTGCTTTTTTTTTTGAAGATAATATCATTTCTTGTCCTTCCATAATCTCCATTAAATGAGGGATAGCTTCCAGATCCTTTTAACAACACAATGCTTAAAGGGTGGGTTCCATTGAGTCCATAGTGATTGATATTTAGTTCTATGTTATATTAACATATATTATAGTATTTATTATAATTCATATATTATAATATAATATTTATTAAGAAATTATAAATAAAATAAAAATTTAAAAAAAAAAAAAGAAAAAAAAGGAAGAAGTAATGTAAAAAAATGTGGTAGAAGCTTTGACCGTGTTAAAGCTTAAAACAATAAAGTTGGGGAGGGGCCGAGCCCTCCCCATACCTGCGCACCTCACCACCAATCCCCACACTCCCCCACGCGTCCTCTACCTACGCAACCTCCCATGCACCTTCCACGTTGTCCCGAAACCCTTCCCCCTCCGCATGGAGACCCCAACACCGCCACCTCCACCGTATTCCCAAAACGCTTCCCCATTCTCTTTAACACGACCACTCACCCTCCAAATGCACTACCGTTTATTTCCGTTCGTGGAACCATGTGCAACCGTGGGCTACTTGTTTTGGAGGATCATTATAATATGGGTTTATTCTAGTTTTAGTGCATATATATGTGTGTGTGTGTGTGTGTGTGTGTGTGTGTGTGTGTGTGTGTGTGTGTGTGTGTGTAGGAAGTTTTGCTTGTAACAAAATGAATAACTACAAAAAAATCTTATGAGTAAAAAAAAAAGGGAATATAAAAAAAATCTGAGGTGATCTCAGTTGGGTATGCATGCAAAGGAGAACACTTTTTATAGCTCAATAGCGTGTTTCTTTGCTCATAGACATGTTTTGACAGAGTTTTGTTATATCATGGACATTATATTAGAGATTTGATCTTATTAGACATGTGTGGACATTCAGGCGTATAATGCCAATTTAGCTTAAATTCTATGTTGTCGCATTTTCTTATGATGTCATGGATACTAATGGATATGATGTTGTGTTTGGAACATAATTATATTGATGGATAGTTGTTGCATGTGGAAATTCCATGGTTATATGTCACTTTATCATCTTGTCTAACTTTTGGAATATTGAGTATAATTGTGCACATTGTCGCATTTTGATTTCAGTAGGATGTTAGGCTAGTTTAGAACTTATTGATATCTTATTGTGTTGTTTTATATTTTATTAGACAGGTACAGTTAATGTTTGCAATGAGTGTGCATGTGATGAGTTTACTGAGAGAACATGGGAATTCATGCTAGCTACATAATCTTGCACAAGCAGCCCATGGGATGAGTCCTAGCCATGTTCATTGTGTGAAGCCTTAGTATAGGAGATTATTATTTTGGGCACTATGGGTGACCCCAATTTTTGTAATGTATTGTGCTTTGAATTATTAATTTTGTTTAGGGTTTCTAGTGGAGTTGTAAACTTGTTTTGGGAGTTAATAATCCCACTTTCATTTAAAATTTTGATTTTGTTTGATGAGTCACTTAATCACAAGGGTTTAGGGTCACATGTGAGACCCTTGGGTGGTCCCCACACCCCTCTACCATTGTGAAAAAAATTCAAAACCATGAAATTAGGTTATTTTGGGCATTTTTGGGGACCCCTTTGTAGCTTGGGAGTTCCCTAACATAAAAATGAGCCCTTGGACCCTACCTAATGGGTAGGGGGGCTTATTTTCAAGGCTAGAGGGAGTTTTCCCTCCCTTTTTACCTCTTGTTTGGTCACATCCATGTAAGGGGTGTGGATTGGAGTGCTTATTAAAAGTTTCACTAATTTTGTCTTGCTAACATTTAGGGAATTTGGGAGAAGAAGGGAAAAAAGACAATTTTACCCTTTCTCTCTTTTGTTTTGGCATCTTTGACCTTGAAGAAGGAGAGGGGTGACACATGTCACCCCCTCATTTGTGAGGATGTCTTGCTTGCTCCTCTTCAAATTCCCATTCATGGGAAAAGAGAGGGACTTTTTTTGGAACTTCTTGCTTGGATGCTTGGGTGATTTGGAGCTTGTGATTTGCTTGAGTCAAGAGTGGAGAAACTTGAAGTTGGAAAGATTTTTGGAGAGCTTTCCTTGAGGTAGGCTCTTATGTCTTATTGTTGTGTTGTTTTCTTTTTAGTTGTTAGATTGGTTGCTTGAAATTGTTATTGTTGTATGTAGATTTTGGTTGCTTGCTTGTTTTTACTCCCTCCATCATATGGCATGATGGAGTTTTGGAGTTGTGGGGGAGGAGAGAGGGATTTTTCCTCTCTATCCTCAAGGCTTGATGGACAAGCCTTGTAGGGTCTTAGTGTTTCCCTCAAATGGTTGAGGTGGGGAAGTTGATTCATTTGGCTTGAATCTCCTTCCCCATTCTTGGTAAGGAAACCCCTTTGGGGTTTGAAAACCCTTCCAAGAAGGACTTGGAGAAAGGGTGGAGGAATAAGGAGGGTGTTGATTGAATTTAGGAGCAATAAGGAGGGTATGGAGATTTTTTCTTTGTGCAAGAAATTTGATATATAACTTTGGAGAACTTTCTCCTCTCTTCCCCACTTTTGAGGAAGAACATGGGTTCTCCTCCTTGTAAATTTTGGAGTCTTGTTTTGTATTTTTCCTTTTTTGTGTGCTTGTATCATTGTTAGTTCACCCTCCATCTTGTGCAAGTTTTGGTTAGTTGTCCTCCTCCCATGGGCTTGGGGGAGGCTAGCATGCATCCCAACCTTGGGAGAGGCATGTAATGATGCCTATGGTTGGGTGGCAAACAAGCTCTTTCTCTCCTTGCATGGATTTCGTGAAGACATGGAAGTTGGCTCTCAAGTTGGAGTTAGTGGCATCTTGGACTCTCATTATTTTTATTTTTTTCATATGAGACTTTCTTGCATTGTATACCTTATGTGTGTAGTTATGTGGGAGTTTTTCCCCTCTCCTTGTAAACTCTTCATGTTGTATATTTTGCATTTACATGTAAACTTGAGACATGGTGTTGAAAATGAGAAAGCTCTCTTCAAAACTTACAAGAATCTTGTAATAGAAACTCTTGGTTGGTTGCACATTTGGGAAAATATCACTCTTTTAATCTAAGCTTGTGGAAATGAAAGATTTTAGCTAATGTCCCATTTATTGGTAACTTGATGTATTTTTTTATATATATCACTTTTACAAAGAAGAAAAAAAATAGTTGTTGGAAAAGTAGTTGCCTTAGCCCTTTTATCTCTTGCAATGTTGATAGCTTTATGTCAATAAAAGAAATCTGTTTTTTTTCTTGTGTTTTCTCTTGCACCTTCTTTGTATGTGATAGTAAAAGGGGTTTGGGAGTTTATATTCTTCAATTGAAAGCTTGTAAATTAATTTTTATTCTTATGGAACTATGGAACCTCATTTTGAAAGGAAGGCAAGTTACTGGAATAATATGGACTCATTAGTCATAGAGTTAGTAAATAGAAATCTGCCATTTACATCTTGAAATAATTTCTCTTGTTCTTCTTTTCTTGTAAATGAATAATCCATACATTATTTGTTTTGATACAGTTGAATAGTTGCATACACTATTTTAAATTACTTGTATGGCTTATATTATAAACAATATAGATGTTAACAAGTTAACTTATAGGCATAAAAAAAATATATATATATATATATATATATATACATACATACATATATATATATATATATATATATATAAATATATATATATATATATATAATATATAAAAAAAATAATATAAATATATATATTTAAAAATAAGACTTTTTTTTTTATATTTAAAAATAAATAATATATATACGTTTGAAATCTTTAAAAAAAATTTGTAAACAAAAAATAATAATCGCTTCCCCGGGGCGCGCCCCCTCCCCCACCAAACCCTCATGCCTCCTTTGGCCTCTATCCCGCCTCCCCACCACCCGTGACCCCGCTCACGCCTCCACCGCCTTTCTTCCTCCCACGCGCCGCCTCCCTTTTCCACCCCTCGCGCCACATCCTCACCCTCGCCTCCACGTTGCCCTCCCACAACCCTCCTCATATGCCAGTCCGCCGCCCACCGCACCCTTCCTTCATCTTCTCCAAAATAAAATCCAGCCCCTCCTCAATGAAAAATATGAATATATATATATATATGCACATTTATTCATACACAAAAAAAAAAAATACAGTAAATCTTGGGAAACCAAATCTCCTTAAGATTCTCTCCTTAGATCCTTCCATCAACAAACAAGAAACAAAGACCAAACAAAATGGAAATGAGAAGAGAAAAAAGGAAGGAGAAGGGATTTAGAAAGTTAGGGCAACATTAGGGTAATTTGGAAATCAAGGGTCGATTTGATTTGATTGGATTAGATCTTAGGGCTCTTGTTTATCCCTAGGACACTTGGAAAGGTAAATTTTTTACCCTTTTTGTGAAATTGAGTTGGAAATTTAAAAGGAGAAGATAGGGTGAATAAAAAGAAGAGGGTGTAGCTAATTATATTATTTAAAAGATAAGTATTTTTCAAAATCGGGATTAGGCTAGTAATTAATTTAATTAGGTAAATTAAAATAGTATAAAATTAGTTATTATCAAGAATGAGTATAAGAGATGAATAGTATTAATTAACACCTTTAAAAAATAAATTTACCCCGAATTTTAGTCACGTTTGGTTTGTTTTTCGTTGTCCCAAAATGGGCATTACATTTGGTATCGAGCTTGAGGTTCACACATGCGGACCTCTAGGTAACTAATTAAAATGGTTAATGGTAATGTTTAAATGGATAAATTAAAATAATAATAATAAAAATAAAATAATTAAACACTATCCACAACTATTTAATAACTTCTTTCGCTCACCCCGTGCACAGGATGGCGCCCAAGCGAGGTCGATCAGCTAGAGGTTTGGGGCGTAGTGCACCTACGCGAGAGTCACCAGTACCTAAATTGGGGCCTCAGATATTAGAGGCCTTGCACCAGCTGATAGGTGTTGTGGATTAGCGTCTACCACCACCGTAGAAGGTCGAGAGTGGAGATACCATTGGGAGACGAGGAATCGATAGGCGAGGACGCGCATTCAGAGCCACCAGAGCACGATACACCGAGGCGGGAGAGGTCACGTAGCCCTTCCATTCATCACGAGAGGGTAGCCTCGTTCCATCATAGCCACTCACACAGTCTTGAGGGACCATTCGAGGATAGGTGACCCCCTTCGCCTGTTGGACTACATCGCCAGGATCGAGATACAGGTAGTGTGATTAGGGATCTTCTTCACTTACAGCCACCCACTTACACTAGCTCTATAGATGGCTTTGGGGTTGAGTCATGGCTCCTTAGCTTGGATAGTTGCTTTGGCTTGCACTCTTATGAGAGAAACGTCAAGGCAAGGTTCGCCATACACCTCCTCCGAGACGCAATAGGCGTTTGGTGGAGGAATGAGGAGCGGAAGCTCCATCTGACTCGAGAGACAGTGACTTGGGAGATGTTTGAGGAGCGATTCAGGGCTCGTTATATGTCAGAGCATTTTGTGCAAAAGAGGATTGATGAGTTTCATGACTTACGATAGGGATCTAGCACAATAGCACAATATGAGAGTAGGTTCCTGGATCTTCTACAGTATGTGGACTACCTGCAAGATGAGAAATTGCAGGTTAACAGGTTTATTCGAGGCCTTAATGTAGATATAGTAGGAGTAGTTAGGATGTTATCTCCTCCCACACTTGAGAAGGCCATTGAGAAGGCCTACTTAGTTGAGGAGAATAGGACCAAGGCACAGGAGCATCATGATAGAAACAAGAGCAAGTTTCAGGAGAGGATATATGCCTTTTAGAGTTAGAGGTCATGAGGACTGCACCACCTCCTAGAGGAGGATTTTGGCCTCCGCCATCAGCAACCACGAGGGCTCACCGCACCCACAGCCGACAGACAGCAGTGCAAGTAGGGCCACCTGCAGCAGGGGCTAGGCAGACACAGGGATTTCACAGAGGTGTTTATAGAGGTGGTTTTGGTGGAGCTAGGGATAGGAGGTAGGGCACTCTGGCGAGCACAATCAGCTCGCACAACAAATCTGCAGGTTAGGGGTTGGACAGTAGGATCAGTACACAGAGTATAGGAGGGACCCCATCTCAGAGGGTACAGGAGGATGTTTTATTTGTGGATCTCCTGATCACTATGTGCGCATGTGCCCACACAAACCCAATACCATGGATGCACAGAGAGATACTAGATCCGAGCAGATGGTGGGTGATGTGGGACACGCCCATCGTGTATATGTAGCGGTTGACAACCGCCAGGCCGAGCATCAGGCCACATTCATTGAGATGACAGGTACTATCAGGGGTATTTCTGTCTTAGTACTTTTTGATTCAGGTGCTTCAGATTCCTTTATATCACCTTCTATAGTGGACTAGTGTGGGCTAGTGGTGGCTAGGCAACCAGATAGTTGGTAGGTTGAGTTGGCCTCTGGGGCCAAACTCACCATGGACTTGTATGTGGAGAGTTATGTACTTGATTTAGGAGCCTTCTCCACTACTCTTGACCTCCGAGTTATCCCTCTAGGTTCTTATCAGGTAGTTTTGGGTATGGATTGGCTTGAGGCTCATCGACTAAGGTGGATTGCAGAAATAAGGTCATTGAGTGTTAGGATGATCTTGGGAGTGCAGTTGTTATATCAGGGATGCAGAGGCCTATCTCCTTGCGCATGATATCGGCTAAGCAACTCAAGTGGAGCATGCGTAAGGGGTGTCAATTGTTTGCTATCACCATTAGTGATCGATTTGAGAGCATTCCAAAGCATTCACCCTTAGATGATCATGTAGTTTTGAAGGAGTATGCAGATGTATTTCCAGGTGAGCTTCCAAGGTTACCACCCCGCAGAGAGGTAGATTTCACCATTGATTTAGTACCTAGATCAGCACTAGTTTCTAGGGCACCTTATCGGATGATGACTCCAGAGCTTCATGAGCTCAAGATTCAGTTAGAGGAGTTGTTAGAGAAGGGTCTCATTCGCCCTAGTGTATCTCCTTAGGGAGCGCCAGTCATATTTGTGAAGAAGAAGGATGGTTCTCTCAGACTTTGTGTAGACTTCAAGCAGCTCAACAAAGTCACAATAAAGAACCGTTATCCACTCCCTAGGATTGATGACTTGTTTGATCAGATGCGGGGAGCGAGAGTATTCTCCAAAATCGATCTCAAGTCAGGGTATCATCAGTTGCGCATATCAGATGCAAACATTCATAAGACAACGCGCACACGTTATGGGCATTATGAGTTCACATAGTGGTTCCATTTGGTTTGACAATGCCCTAGCTATCTTCAT
Organism: Taxus wallichiana var. yunnanensis; assembly: GCA_018340775.1. NCBI lineage: Eukaryota > Viridiplantae > Streptophyta > Pinopsida > Cupressales > Taxaceae > Taxus > Taxus wallichiana. Next base: position 187,929,063 of record CM031233.1, on the reverse strand, counting down.
GAGCCTCATGAATGGAGTATTCAAGACATTTCTAGATCGCTTTGTTTTAGTGTTCCTTGATGACATATTGATTTATTCTCGTTCCGAGGAGGAACATGAGGAGCATTTGAGGCAGGTACTTCAGGTTTTGAGAGAGCAGAAGTTGTATGGGAACTTGGAAAATGTAGCTTCTTTCAGACAGAGATTCAGTACTTGGGTCATATCATATCAGGTGAGGGTATCTCCGTAGATCCCTCTAAGATATAGGCTATCTTGGACTGGCCAACACCCACATCAGTTACTGAGGTAAGGAGTTTCATGGGTTTGGCAGGGTATTACCATAGGTTCGTACAGGACTTTTCTAGGATTGCTCACCCTATTACTTCTCTTCAGAGGAAAGGGAAGAAGTTTGATTGGTCAGAGAAGTGTGAGCAAGCCTTTTAGTTGCTTAAGGAAAGGTTAACCACGGCACCCATCTTAGCAGTTCTAGACCCGACAGAGGATTTTGTTGTTTGTACTGATGCATCACTAGAGGGTTTGGGAGTAGTTCTTATGTAGGAGCGTTGGGTTATTGCTTTTGAGTCTCGTAAGCTCAAGGACTACGAGCTTAATTATCCTACTCATGACTTGGAGCTTGCAAAGCAGTTGTTCATGCTCTAGTGCGTTGGTGACATTTCCTTTTGGGTAGACCTTTCATTTTGAGGATAGATCATCGTAGTTTACAACATATCTTCTCATAACCGAACCTCAACGCTCACAACGATGTTGGATGGAGTTCCTATGTGAGTATGACATGGAGGTTTAGTATATCAAAGGGAAGGAAAATGTTGTTGTAGATGCACTTAGTAGATGATGACATGTGCTTTCTTCCTTGACACTTCAGTCAGATTTGAGAGGTAGGATTCTTGAGCACCTTCTAGAGGACAAATTTTTATGAGGGAGCTAGATAGATGTTAGAGTCACAGGGTTCTTTAGAGGGCAGATATTCTGGGTGTGTTTTAGAGACAGATGGTTTGCTTCGGTTCCACAGGCGCATCTACGTGCCTAAGTCAGGTGATTTGCGTAGCTTCATCCTCACAGAGGCTCATCGAGCCCCATATGTGGCACATCCAGGAGTGAAGAAAATGCATACCGATCTGAGGGAGTTATATTATTGGCCAGGTATTTGATGAGACATAGCAGATTTTGTTGCACGTTGCCTTGAGTGCCAGAGGGTCAAGGCAGAGCATTCTCATCCCGCAGGACTTTTACACCCTCATGATATTCCCGAGTGGAAATGGGATGTGATCTCCATGGATTTCATAGTTGGACTTCCTATGTCATCTTATCGTCATGACGCCATTATGGTCACTATGGATAAGTTAACCAAGGTTGCGCATTTTTCGCCAACCAAGGTCACCTATAATGCTCAGGCCATTGCCAAGGTATTTATGGAGGACATTGTTAGGTTGCATGGGATTCCGAAGACCATCATCAATGACAGGGATACCATCTACACTTTAGTTTTCTAGACTTCTTTTCAGGCCACTTTGGGTACTCAAATCAATTTTAGTTCAGCTTATCATCCAGAGACAGATGGGCAGACAGAGAGGGTTAATTAGGTGTTAGAGGACATGTTGAGAATGTATGTGATGGATTAGCAGAAGAAATGGGAAGATTATTTACATTTAGTTGAGTTTTCTACAACAATAGCTATCATAGTTCCATTGGTATGGCTCCTTACCAGGCCTTGTATGGATGACCTTGCAGGACACCTTTGAGTTGGGATAGACTAGATGACAGGATTATTCTGGGACCAACCTACCTTCAGGATTTAGAGCAGCAAGGTTGTGCTGATTAGACAACGTCTTGAGCAGGCCAGAGCACGCCAAAAGGCGTATGCAGACACTAAGAGGATTGATCGTCACTTCTCAGTGGGTGACAAAGTCTTCTTGAGAGTTCGTCCGCATAAGAGTCCTGATCCATTATGGAAAGGGTTCTAAGCTATCACCTCATTTTGTGGGGCCTTTTGATATTTTAGAGGTCATCGGTCTAGTTGCCTATCGCCTAGCTTTGCCACCACGCCTTGCATGGGCCCATGATGTATTTCATGTTTCTGTACTACGTAGATATGTACCTGATGCTTCTCATGTTTTGGATTGGTTGGCATTATAGGTAGAGGATGGAGGACAGTGGAGACTAGAGCCCGTACGCATACTGGAGCACCGGAGGTTGGCCCTTCGGGGTCGAGACTTGGACCAGGTTAGAGTACAGTGGGACCGGTATGACGAGACAACAGCTACTTGGGAGGATGCGATACCTTTGAGGGCTAGATATCCCTATCTCTTTCAGTGACTTCAGGAGGAAGTCTAATTTTAGTAGAGGGGGATGTAGTGCCCACACTTTTTATAGCTTAGTAGCTTGTTGTTTCTTTGCTCATAGACATGTTTTGACAGAGTTTTGTTATATCGTGGACATTATATTAGAGATTTGATCTTATTAGACATGTGTGGACATTCAGGCGTATAGCACCAATTTAGCTTAAATTCTATGTTGTCACATTTTCTTATGATGTCATGGATACTAATGGATATGATGTTGTGTTTGGAACATAATTATATTGATGGATAGTTGTTGCATGTGGAAATTCCATGGTTATATGTCACTTTATCATCTTGTCTAACTTTTGGAATATTGAGTATAATTGTGCATGTTGTCGCATTTTGATTTTAGTAGGATGTTAGGCTAGTTTAGAACTTATTGATATCTTATTGTGTTGTTGTTTTATATTTTATCGGATATGTACAGTTAATGTGTGCAATGAGTGTGCAGTGATGAGTTTACAAGAGAACGTGGGAAGTCGGGCCAGCTACTACACTTCTTGCACAAGCAGCCCACAGGCTGAGTCCTAGCCATGTTCATTGTGTGAAGCCTTAGTATAGGAGATTATTATTTTGGGCACTATGGGTGACCCCAATTTTTGTAATGTATTGTGCTTTGAATTATTAATTTTGTTTAGGGTTAATTATGAGTTGTAAACTTGTTTGGGAGTTAATAATCCCACTTTCATTTAAATTTTTGATTTTGTTTAATGAGTCACTTAATCACAAGGGTTTAGGGTCACATGTGAGACCCTTGGGTGGTCCCCACACCCTCTACCCTTGTGCCAAAAATGCAAAACCATGAAATTAGGTTATTTTGGGCATTTTTGGGGACCCCTTTGTAGCTTGGGAGTTCCCTAACATAAAAATGAGCCCTTGGACCCTACCTAATGGGTAGGGGGCTTATTTTCAAGGCTAGAGGGAGTTTTCCCTCCCTTTTTACCTCTTGTTTGGTCACATCCATGTAAGGGGTGTGGATTGGAGTGCTTATTAAAAGTTTCACTAATTTTGTCTTGCTAACATTTAGGGAATTTGGGAGAAGAGGAAAAAGACAATTTTACCCTTTCTCTCTTTTGTTTTGGCATCTTTGACCTTGAAGAAGGAGAGGGGTGACACATGTCACCCCCTCATTTGTGAGGATTCTTGCTTGCTCCTCTTCAAATTCTCATTCATGGGAAAAGAGAGGGAATTTTTTTGGAACTTCTTGCTTGGATGCTTGGATGATTTGGAGCTTGTGATTTGCTTGAGTCAAGAGTGGAGAAACTTGAAGTTAGAAAACTTTTGGAAGGTAGGCTTTTATGAGATTGTTTTTTTAGTTGTTAGAGGTTGGAAATTCTTATGTCTTATTTTGTTGTTTGTTGTTTTTACTCCCTCCATCATATGACATGATGGAGTTTTGGAGTTGTGGGGAGGAGAGAGAGGTACTTTTGGAGAGCTTTACTTGAGGTAGGCTCTTATGTCTTATTGTTGTATTGTTTTTTTTAGTTGTTAGATTGGTTGCTTGAAATTGTTATTGTTGTATGTAGATTTTGGTTGTTTGCTTGTTTTTACTCCCTCCATCATATGGCATGATGGAGTTTTGGAGTTGTGGGGGAAGAGAGAGGTATTTTTCTCTCTATCCTCAAGGCTTGATGGACAAGCCTTGTAGGGTCTTAGTGTTTCCCTCAAATGGTTGAGGGGGGAAGTTGATTCATTTGGCTTGAATCTCCTTCCCATTCTTAGTAAGGAAACCCTTTGGGGTTTGAAAATCCTTCCAAGAAGGACTTGGAGACTTGGAGAAGGGTGGAGGAATAAGGAGGGTGTTGATTAAATTTAGGAGCAATAAGGAGGGTATGGATATTTTTTTGCTTTTTGCAAGCAATTTGATATATAACTTTGAGAACTTTCTCTCTCTTCCCCACTTTTGAGGAAGAACATGGGTTCTCCTCCTTGTAAATTTGGAGTCTTGTTTGTATTTGTCCTATTTTTGTGTGCTTGTATCATTGTTAGTTTACCCTCCATCTTGTGAAAGTTTTGGTTAGTTATCCTCCTTCCCATGGGCTTGGGGGAGGCTAGCATGCATCCCAACCTTGGGAGAGACATGTGATGATGCCTATGGTTGGGTGGTAAACAAGCTCTTTCTCTCCTTGCATGGATTTCGTGAAGACATGGAAGTTGGCTCTCAAGTTGGAGTTAGTGGCATCTTGGACTCTCATTGTTATTTCTTTCCATATGAGACTTTCTTGCATTGTATACCTTATGTGTGTAGTTATGTGGGAGTTTTTTCCCCTCTCCTTGTAAACTCTTCATGTTGTATATTTTGCATTTACATGTAAACTTGAGACATGGTGTTGAAAATGAGAAAGCTCTTCTTCAAAACTTACAAGAATCTTGTAATAGAAACTCTTGGTTGGTTGCACATTTGGGAAAATATCACTCTTTTAATCTAAGCTTGTGGAAATGAAGATTTTAGCTAATGTCCCATTTATTGGTAACTTGATGTATATATTTTTATATATATCACTTTTACAAAGAAGAAAAAAAAATTAGTTGTTGGAAAAGTAGTTGCCTTAGCCCTTTTATCTCTCTTGCAATGTTGATAGCTTTATGTCAATAAAAGAAATCTGTTTTTTTTCTTGTGTTTTCTCTTGCACCTTCTTTATATGTGATAGTAAAAGGAGTTTGGGAGTTTATATTTTTCAATAGAAAGCTTGTAAATTAATTTTTATTCTTATGGAACTATGGAACCTCATATTGAAAAGAAGGCAATTTTTGGAATAATATGGACTCATTAGTCATAGAGTTAGTAAATAGAAATCTGCCATTTACATTTTGAAATAATTTCTCTTGTTCTTCTTTTCTTGTAAATGAATAATCCATACATTATTTGTTTTGACTGACTTAATAGTTGCATACACTATTTTAAATTACTTGTATGGCTTATACTATAAAACAACATAGATGTTAACAAGTTATCTTCCAGGCATAGAAACATATATATATATATATATATATATATATAAACCAATGCATATATAAAAAGAAATATATATAATATATATATATATATAGTATAATATTTTTTTATATTTAAAAATAAATAATATATACGTTTGAAATCTTATAAACAAAAATTTGTAAACAAAATAATAATAATAATAATAATAATAAGTAAAAATGTTTTATTTAACACGTTTTTTCTTTAAAAAAAAAGTTTGGTGGGGGGTTCGGCCCCCACCCCCTCGCGCACCAATAAACAAAATAAAAAATGTGGCGGGCGGGAGGCGGGCATGGGGGCGAACCCCCCACCCCGCCCCGCCCCGCCCCGCTCCCCGCATTGGGCTGCCCCGTGGGGGAGCCCCCCCCCCACCGGACCACGCCATGCCCAACCTCTGCCCTCCCCTCCACGCCGTGCTGCTCCCCTCCACTTCGTTGTCTCCCCACCGCCGGCTCCCACACCCTTGTGCCATGGCCACTACTCCACGCTGCCCTCCACACAACCCTTCCTTCAACAGTCCCCCCGCACCCACACCCCCACCGCCCCCGCCTCCTTCATCTTCTCCAAAATAAAATAAATAAGTGTATATATGTGTGTGTGTGTGTGTGTGTGTGTGTGTGTGTGTGTGTGTGTGTGTGTATGTTAATATACATATTTTTCATACACAAAAAAAATACAACAAACAACAAACCAGATATCCTTAGGATTCTCTCCTTAGATCCTTCCATCAACCTGCATGAAGAAACAAAGACCAAACAAAACAAATGAGAAGAGAAATGAAAAGAAGGAGAAGAAAATAACAAAGAGAAAGTTAGGGCAACATTAGGGTAATTTGGAAATCAAGGGTCAGATTTGATTTGACTGGATTAGATCTTAGGGCTCTTGTTTATCCCTACACACTTAAGGTTTTGTACCCTTTTTGTGGGAATTGTAAGTTAAATAAATTTAAAAAGGGGAGTGTGATAAGTTAAGTAAATAAGAAGAGGGTGAATAGAATAGAAGGGGTGTAGACTTATTATTTATGGCCCTAGTATTTTTTTAAAATCGGGTTTAGGCTAGTAATTAATTTAATTGGGTAAATTAAAATAGTATAAAATTAGTAATCAAGAAAGAGTATAAGAGATGTATTAGTATTAATTAAACACCAAAAAAATTACCACGAAATTTTAGTCACGTTTTTTGCGTTTTCGGTGTCCCGGGTGGGGCATTACACTTCTAATCAAGATAGAAATCCCCATGAATTCCACCTCTTCCTTGGCTTCTCCTGCACCTATACATACAAAAGATAACAAAAAACAAAATGAGAAGAAGAATAGAAAGCAAAAGTAAACATAGAGAAGATTAGGGCAACTTTAGGGTAAAATTTGAAATCAATGGTCAAGATTAGATTTGATCCAAGGGCCCATAGTCAACCCTACACATTTTAAGTCATGAGCACTTTATGGGTATGGGAGGGAAAATTATAGAGGGGTGTGGCAAATTAATAAATAAAGGGGAAAAATAATAAACTTAAAAGGATGTGTGTATTTATTTTGGAGACCATAGTAAGCTAAATAGAATAAACAATTAATTTGTTTTGGGCTATTATTAAGGCTGAGAAAACTAAAGCTGTATAAATTAAATTATTAATGGGATATGGTTCAAAAGGGACTAATTTTAATTAATCACTTAAAAAAAAAATTACCCTAAAATTTTCTAGTCGAATTTTAGTGTGTTTCTTCCAAAGTGTCCTTGGCAGGGGCATTACATTATGTCAAAAATAAATAACTATTACATAGTCTTATGAAAACTATTGGGTATTGTGTGATCAATAGTCATGTCAACTATTGGACAAGAAGTTAGTTGATTGCTAATGATGGAGCAACACTTGTAAAGATATTGAAGGTGGAGCAGAATTGCAGGATAAAAAATTGAAGTGATTCTCTTACGCACCGAGTTACTCAAGCGGGCAAATTCTCATATTCCTCTTGCTTTGATGCTCAAAGTCGCCAAAATGTCATATCTTGAACCCGATCGTGTGGAAGAGTTGGGAAAGATTCATACGTCTGTTGTAGTAGAGTAAATGATTAGTCTCATGTCCAAACTCTTGATGTTCGGTTAACCCATTGATTAGAGCATCAATTGCAACGATGGTTCAATCATCCCATTTTTGGCGAACACAGTGGTATTTGGTACAGGAAAATCAATGGAAATAAATTATTAAATAAACCGATTGATATACCATGATATCTTACAATTACATGATTTTCCCCAATGTAGTTCAATGTTCTTCTACGAGCACGCCAGCTGGAAAATCTTTATGTTGTATGTTATTCTTTTATCAAATTGGGAAGAATCGTGTAGGTTTGCCTAACTGTTTGACAAAATGCCTCAACAAAATATTGAATTTTAGAAAATAATAATAATGGACACGATCATGCAGTTAGATACGGATGAAGATATGTTGGTGAAGAGAAGGTTGAGAACAAACAATTCTTTTATATCGGGGTAAATGCTTCTCATCCCCAGTGAGGAAGAAAAGATGAAGATTGGAATATCTGTTAGAATGGTAAATATCAAGTGCCAACGAGAAGAATCAATTGCAAGAAACATGTTTGCTTGAGGGGAAAGAAAGTATTACGAAGTTGCTCATAGGAGGTGATACCAATGGAAGTCTACAAGAAATGATTTAATGAGATTGTTTCATGGATCGTTGGAATGAGATGATACAATACCGAGGAGAAAATGGGGCTAAGACATACTTTATGTCTTAAATTATGATTTTCCTAAATCACATGAATTGTCTCTAAAGTGAGGTATACATTCAAAATGATTAAGTGCTTAACTTAAAATGTGGAAGACTTTAAGATATATGCTTAATGGTCATGAACCACATATTGCAAATTGATTCATAGTTGGGAAGTTTGATAAGAGATAAAACTAGCAATCGCATGTGTACAATGCATACGATGTGAACGCCGAAAGGTATATGTTATTTGATTTTGAGGTATAGTTATTACTTTTGCGGTTGAAGTTGATAAGGGTGTAATTGATTTTGTAAGTGTAAGAATATAGATGGACCATTACATTTAAATGTATCATCTCTACATTTCAAACTTGTTACAAATTCGTACATATACATTTGCAAATCTAGTACATGTGCAAATTTTATATTATGAGTGGTGGCCTTTTGTGGCCATTTTTTCGCGCACTAAATATGAGTGTATTTGATATTGTTTGAATAGTTAGTTACTTTGTAGTTGATGTGGTTTACAATTATTTTAGGGTAATTGTGTTAGTGTTGCATCGGTTGTTTGGTTGGTGTTTTGTTGACAAAATCTTTTTGTACAGTTGATAAGGGGTGTGATTGATAGTGGTAGTGTAGGAATATAGATGAAACATTACATTGAAATGTTGTATGTGTACATTTAAATTTGTTATAGATTCATACATATGCATTTGCAAATCTTATATCACGAGACCTAAACTAAACATGTATACATGAAGACCTTTGTACATTTGCAGATTTTATATCATGAATGGTAGCCTTTTGTGGGCAATTTATTTGCACTAAACATGAATATGTTTGATACCCCTTGAACAACACTGCTACTTTGGATATAAGAAGTGTTGAGTAAAATAGTAGTGGAGGTGCTATGAAAGTAGAGGGTAGTTTTACGATGGGTTGAGTGATAATAGTCTTGTCTCCTCCTTTCTTCTTGCTCGAAGTGTTGTTATATGCGCCATTTTTGAGTACCTTTCGAATGAAAAAGGAGGTTAAATGCACATATTTGCAAGTGAGGGAACTCACGGAGAATGTTGTAAATGTCATACCATGCCTTTCGGTGGCTCCAATGTCAACGGTTGCTCTATGCAAAATAAGTCCTTAGGGCTCGTGGATAGCTAATCCCCAAGCCATTTTAATCGGTAATTGTCTTCGATTCTCTAACACCAAAAATATTGAGCAATAAAATATAAAAATATCCTATAGGTATTAACTATGAACCATTGATAACTCTACTAATAATAAATGTTTTCCTCATGCTAAAAATATTGAACAATAAAGTGTAGAAATATCCTATAGGAATTAACTATGAACCATAAATAACCCTTGCAATTAATATTATCTTGTACCTACATGATCGACCAACACTCTTCACCAACTGCACCAATGCACACACAAATGTTAGGAATTCTTCATATATTTGGACTTGCATCGAAATCATATAACCCATAAAAACCACTTTTTACTAGTCACACTACATCTAGGTACTGTTATTATTTAAGTTATTAGGTTCTTGCCCTGGATTCACTGATTTGATCCCGATCCGGTTGAACTGGAGCGAACTAGGGACAAGCCCATAGTTTTTATTTTTAATTTTCTATTCTCTTGTAAACAGTTCTTCAGTTGAAAAAAAGGAAACAAATAATAACAAAAGTGAACACAATAGAACTCAATCTACTACTAGAGAAATACGTGACAAGTGTATTGTCATCAGATAAGTTTAGGAGACCAAACAAGATGAAATCAAGTGTCTAATCCATTGTTATCAACTAGTGTGCAGGTTTCATGCGTAGTCTTTAACAAAGGAATGTACACGAATATAAATTCTTAAGGTTTTGAAGCTTGGGAGGATGCAAATTCAATGCCCACAATTCAATTCTATGTAATTCAGTTAGATTCAAGACACATAGTTAGAATGGAGGCGAAACGCCTAAAAGCTTAACTGTCTTTTCTCACAGCCATATTTAGCTAGGCATTCTATGTTTTTTTGTTTATGTGGCTAGTATTTTTATATATTTTATACTTTTGTATAGTTGTACCATACCTAGGGTGAAAACTAAAAAGCGGGTATATATAGTGAAAGCCATTAAATACCTAAAACAATAGCAATTGCTTAATTAGATCGGTGGCTGTGTATGCTTTTCAGGCACACAAAAATTGTGAATTAAAAGACTAAGTACACAATTTGTAACAATTACACCCTGCATAAAATACAGGGCATATGTCACCCTGTGTACAAGACTTAGCCCCCCAGGCCCCTCACGGTCGGACATCTCACTAAACTCGAAACTTAACAAAAGACACATGTAACAAAACAAACCCTTCCACATGCCATTAATCCTACATAGATCTTAAATAAATCATAAGCGATTAAATTAGCCCTTTCACATATCAAAAAGATATAGAAAAAAAAACACCTTGATCAATTAAGTAGATTCAATCTTATTGTGCGAAATTAAGGAGAAAATCCAAATGTTGCCCGCAAACAAGAACATTGAACATCAAAGAGAATGAACATATAACCTACGGTAGTGCTAAATATACTCGGTATTTTACATGCTAAACTACGAACAACAAACATGCATTTACCATGCAAAAACAAAAAAGCGAGAACAATTAAAAATAATTGGAAAAAGGAAAAATCCCGGATGGTTGTCAAATTTGACATAGTCCCATGAATGTCCACAAAGCCCTTTCCCATAGGGGAATGCCTTCGGCATAAAAAAGTAAAATGTATTTAATTAATTTGTTCATCAAATTAATTAAATATTATAATTGTGTATATTATGATGCAATTTAAACTTGAGTCATACAAATTTGAGTTTATAGCAAGTTAAATAATAAAGTAATTATGAAATTGATTTTGGGGTGAATGTTCTATAAAATGCTGAAATGTAATTATAATGTGGGATTCTCTCTCGGCCTCTCTTTTCATCTATGGATGTTGGAGGATAATACTTGTAACTTTGTGTACATTATTTTCTCTTTATTTCATGAATACAATGTTTTTTTAGCGCAATATTGATGCTCCTCAATTATAAATGTTGTCTTTCCATTTATGATTGGATGATGTCATTGATGTTGTTTCTCCTTTGAGGTGTATTTGATGTTGTGATATCCGAGTTTGTGTTGGTTGCCAACACACGTGGACTTTGTGGGCCATATCTAAGCGGTTTGGGGTGATAAAGGCTCTGTGATTTATAAATTTGCATTCATCATTGCATTTTGCCAATTGTGTGAGAAAAGAGAGAGGTTATGTTTTGTGTTTATGTTTGAGATATCTCAACAATTCCTTGATTATATTTTGTTTTAGATTTCTCGCCTTCTCCATTTTCCCTCTTGTTTGTCCTTCTCAATTTTGTTTCCATTTTTTTGTTTTCCGATTAAAAGCACCAAAAATACAAATACCCCCGTCGAATGGGGGAACTTTCCCTCTCAAATACATAGGAATGACATTGTAGACACCCTAAAATTACACACTTGTTTCCATCATATCTCGGTTTTCTTCCAAGTACATCATATTATTCACCCATTTGTGGTTGATCAAATAAATTGATTAATCATGTGTGTTATACCCCTTTGGATTAATTAAATTAATCCATAGTCCCCTTTGTGCTGAGTTAATTATCATTTATTAATAAAATGATTAATTAATTAAGTGTGCACATTTAACAATCACTTTGGACCCACATGGACTCCACTTGGACTCCACATCCTCATCTCGATCAAATCCCACCGGACTCCACTTCACCGAGTCCAGAGTTAACTACATTTCTAGAATCTTAGAAATGTGGGTGAAATTGAATTACACGTCTGACCACCTTTTCGGATGCAACTTCTACAATTAATTCCATTACTACCCCTAAATGCCCCAGAATTGTCTGCAACCTCCTTAAATGCTATTTTTAGCATGTGCATTCACTCCTTGTAACCAAATTCCAACTAATTATGCAACTATAAAGTGAAGGCTTACTTTTTATCAAACCGCTCTTGGATTTACAACACACTTACTCGTGAAATTGCATTCCAACTCCTACTATTTTGGAAGCAATAATCCAAGCCAAAATCATTGTGTTCGTAGCAATTGCATCCACGTCTAGAGATCATTCAAGAGCACCCACAATTCCACAAGGTTACATAACTTCTAAGCTTCACACAACCTACATGAGGTTTGCTCTGGAAAGCTGCAGGAAGGTTTGCAAGTTTGTTTGTATCTTTCTACTTACATTAGTTTTCCATAGTTTGGTCACTTCTTCGATATGTGAAATTCCCTAAGCTGTTGTAGGTTTTATCTACCTCCATTGGACAAATCAAAAATATATACGGCATAAAATCCCTCCAACAATTTTGGTGACTTTGTTGGGGATTGATTTTCGATCACATATGATTCCCACATCAAGGAATCTCCCTGGAATGGAGGTTGGTAGTTCTGTGCATTTGGTACTTGAAGGTTATAATCTGCAAGAAAACAAAGTCTACCAAGTGGTACCCCATACAAATAAGTGTTAGTGTGACAATGATAAAGAAGAATAAAATTATCTCCCTTTTCGAAGCATCCAAATTCTAGATGATCCGAGCAGGCTAAATTTTTGGCAAAATTCTACGAAGGTATGCATTTGTAAACAACACAGAGGTGTAGACACCCTAAAAATACATACATATTTCTATCTCGCATCTATCCAATTAGAATTAATTAAATTAATTCTATCTTGTCATGATACACTCTTTGGAATTAATTAAATTAATTCCGCCATTTAAATACACCATTTTAGAATTAATTAAATTAATTCTATTATCTAAGGCATATTCCTACCCTTGAGAATTAATTTATATAATTCTAATATGCCTTTGAAATTAATTAAATCAATTCCTAACACCATTTAGTTAATATAATTAAACATTATTTATTTAAATGATTAATTATCTCCTCACAATTAAATACTAATTAAATTAGTTTAATTCTACCATGCTCTTGGAATTAATTAAACTAATTCCTAAGACCTTTAGCTAATATAAGTAAACATTTTTAAATTTAAATGGTTAATTATCTCCTCACAATTAAATACTGATTAAATTTAGTTATTTAATTTTATCTATTCCAAAGTGAACTATACTTGAACTACACTTCCATGTCCCACGTGGACTCCACTTCTAGATTTCTAGAAGTGTGAGGGCAATCAGGTTGTATGCACAATTCAATTGTCGGATGTAACTTCTTCCATTTCAAATGTCTATTACCCATGTAAATATGCAACTACTTTTGCTAAATTTACTTGCTAACCCGAATGATTCAACCATTAACGTGGAGCTTAGTCAATCTTCTATCTATCGTTTATAGCTATACCCTCAACTATAAAAGTAAGTCATTTATTTTGTAAATCCATCCCTGGAGCTTTGAGAAAATTGCATCCAATTGTTATCTTAGAATTAATTTATATAATTCTAATATGCCTTTAGAATTAATTAAATTAATTTAACATTTTTAGCTAATATAATTAAACATTTATTTATTTAAATGGTTAATTATCTCCTCACAATTAAATACTAATTAAATTATTTAATTCTACCATGCTCTTGGAATTAATTAAATTAATTCCTAATCTTTCTAGCTAATATAATTAAACATTTATTTATTTAAATGGTTAATTATCTCCTCACAATTAAATACTAATTAAATTTAGTTATTTAATTCCACCTATTCTAGTCAACTACACTTGAACTACACTTCCCTATCCCACTTGGACTCCACTTCTAGATTCCTAGAAGTGTGGGGGCAATTGGATTGTACACACAATTCAATTTCGGATGTAACTTCTTCCATTCCAAATGTCCATTGCCCCTGTAAATCTGCAACTACCAATTGCAAGTCTACTTGCTAACACGGTGATTCAACCATTAACCTAGAGCTTAGTCAATCTTCAAATCCACCTTTCATGGCTCTACCCTCAGCTATAAAAGCAAGTCATTTCCTTTGTAAATCATCCCTGGAGCTTTGAGAAAATTACATCCAACTTTTTGCCAATTTGACATCCGCATCCTTGTGAAATATGCTTGTAGCATCTAAAATCCATTTGGAGAGTAATATAAAGAGCATCCACAATCCAATCTTCAACAAGATCAAACAAGTTTAAAAGCTTCTATGATCTTATCTTGAGGTTTGCAAGAATCTACAGTGAAGGTATAATTTTGTATTTATTTATTTATCTTTTGTTGTCTGTGATTTTTTCCTTGTTTACATTTTGGCACGCCCGGTGGGACTCCCACATTTCTTTTTCTCATTTTAGTTTATCATTTCATGATTTAACTTTGTTTTGTGTTTTTTGTCTTCATTTAACCTTGTTATCAAAATTTTAGGTTCTTAGGTGGAGCACAGAAGCTAAAAACTAAAAAAAAAATTGTTTTGGGCCATTTTTCTCACGTTTAAATTTTTCACTGAGAGCGTTAGCGTAACCCATCTTCGGAAGCCATAAATTTTTCTCCAAACTCAAAATGACTCCATTTTTTTTTTTATGGAAAGGTCTCGAGAAGATCTATGTAATGGAAAAATAATTTTTTTGATTTGAACTTATAGAAAATTTATGGTTTCATTTCTCCTAACACTTGTCATTTTTTAAAAATAAAATTTGTAGTATTTTATAAATTTTATTTTTTTTTTTTAAACATAACAACCTCATGCGTATGCTCTTTCCTCGCACTTTCAAAGTGATCTTGGAAATCAAAAAACATGATCATTTCTATTTGTTTTGGGAATTAACCTTTTTTTTTTTTTTTAATCAAATTTGTTTTACGTGTATGCTCTTTCCTTGCACTTTTTAAGCGATCTTGGAAATCAAAAGCATGAACTTGCTTTCTATCATCTTGGCCTTTACCTACCTCAGAGAACATTCTAATCTTTTCTTGCAGGACCCTCTCAAGAAGGTTGATAAAACACTAAAACTACTAACTATAGGTTTCCTTTGATCGTGAGCTAAGCAAACTACTAATACTTTGTGTGTAGGGAATCTCTTTAAACAAGATAAAATGAACATTTTACACATTGTATTTGTAGGTGTGTTTGATAAGGTTATAAAACTGTTATAACTATGGGAAGTATCTTTGGCATAAGCCATAAAACTCATTTGAGGATTACCACAGAACCCCAAAAGTAGTCAACACATTGAGGGAACTGGTGAAAAATGGGTACCCCCATCCCAACTGACTAGTAACCTTGTGAGATTAGAGTCATGGATATCCTTAGTGGTGACCCCAGTGTGATTCATTTGAGAAATATCTTTTTCTCATTGTTTCAAAGGGGGTAAAGTAAAATCCAAAACTAGCAATAACACCATGCTCGCTGGGTATACTATTGACACCTAGTTGAGAGAGCCACCCAAGAAGCCAAACATTGTCCAAGCCAATCTAAGGTAGAGGCCAAAAAACATCTGTAAAAAAACTTTTTTTTCACATTCTCTTTTCTTTTTTTTTTTGTGAGTTGTGTTCCACACTTGTCTCTCACATTCTCACTTTCTTTCTCATTTTCACATCTCTCCCAAATACTCATTATTTGGGTTCATTCACATCTCTTTCACGTTTCCAAATACTCCTTATTTGGATCCACTTTTGTCTCATTTTCACCTCTTTGTACATGAGTCTAAGTCTTAAGTCTGGACATCCATATCTAAACTTAAGCACTTTCATCCTTCTTCATCTAAGTCTTGACATTGTGATACTCACTTTATCATGGTCACAATCAAGCACCTTTGTGATCACTTTGATCCTTCATCTTTCTAAGTCTTAAGTTTGACATCACATTGTTGAGCTTTAAGCATTTCATCATCTTTGTCATCGTCACAATTTAACATTCACTTTGTTGAATTTTTGACATCTTCACCACTTCTTCACTCTTCTCTTTTAGAGCATTCACTTTTCTCTCATTTGAGATCCTTAATCAATCACTTCTCCTTCGTCTCTCACATTCACTTTGTCAGAGATTGAGATTTTCATCATCATCTTTTCACCTCTCTATTTTGACATTCACTTTTTCATTATTTGAGTATCATCCTTTCATTATTTAGTCTCTCTCATTATTTAGCACTCATATTGTTAAGGTTGTGAGCACTTTCACATCTTTCAAGTTCTCTATTTAACATCATTTTGTTAAAGAGTTGAGCATTTTTCATCATATTTTAAGTCTCTCTCTTAACACTCATTCTTGTTAAGAGTTGAAAGCACTCTTTCACCTTTCCCATTCTTTTCTATCTTTCCTTTCTCTTAACACCCATTTTGTTAAGATTTTAAGCACACTTCTTAACCTTTTCAAAGTCTTTTCATCCATCTTTTGTTAACATTTCACTTTTTTCATTTTTACAAATTTTGTTGACACACATCACTTAATCCTCTTTTACAATCATCCTCATCTTATCATCCTTTTTTTTTTTTTAAGAGTTCCAAATTTTGAATTTTCACTTTCCAAGCTTCTTCTCTTCGTCCACCTTGACATTCACATTGTTAAGGGTTCAAATCTAACAAAACCTTTCCTCTTCATCCATCTTAACATTCATGTTGTTAAGGGTCAATTCTATCAAATATTTTTCCTTCTTCTAGCATTCACATTGTTTAATCATTCTAATTCAATTCTTTTCAACTAATTCTCTCTTTTCTTACATTCACTTTGTTAAGGTTGATCACTTCAAATCTTTTTTTTCTTCATTCATCTTAGCATTCACTTTTAAATCCTCCATCTTAAGTTAAGCTTTCAAACTTCATTTTCCTCTTCCATCTTCATTCACTTTTGTTAAAGGTGAAATTCTCAATCAAATTTTTCATCTCTTCTTCCATCTTAGCATTCACTTTGCTAAGGTTGAGCTTTCAAACTTTTCACCTCTTCCATCTTAGCATTCACTTTTCTAAGGGTTGAGCTTTCAAACATTTTCCTCCTCTTCCATCTTAGCATTCACTTTGCTAAGGGTTGAGTTCTTCATTCATTTTTTCTTCACTCTCCCCATTTTTCATTACAATGGTGGATTCACACAATTCATCATTTCTCAGAATGGAAAATGATGAAAGACACCATTTTGGGTATGCAAAAAACAACGCAAACAATTCAACTTTGATGAATTGTGTCCTTACCCTTTTGGCATGGACATCTTACGCACACCCTTTCCAAAATATTTCAAGACCCAAATTTTCTAAATACAAGGGAAAATGATCCTAGAAAAGCATATCAAATAATTTTCCATAGCATGCCATGAAGTGGCATATAATGATATCTTTCTCTTGTGCCTTTTTCCTAGAAGTCTAGGAGGACAAGCTTTGGACTGGTTCTTACACCTTCCAAAGGGATCTATCACCACCTTCATGGACCTCTCGAAGAATTTCATCAAACATTTCTCTTTCAACCTTGACTCAAAGTCACCTTGACTCAAAGAGAAAAAATCCCTCATTGTTAAAGGCTTGATCAAGCCTCATTCTAATGACCATGGGCATAATCACAATCACTAACAATCACAACCACACTAGCACTCATCACGATAAATCTTGGTATGTCAACCACAACCACAATGTCATCAATGATGGTGTCATGGATAATCAAAAGTGCACAACATACATGAACAATCAATCAAAAATCCAATCATACAACCTAACAAAGACACTACTCATGCATAAAGTTAAACGTCAATTTACACCCCTCGGAGAAAGTCTCTCTAGTGTTTTTCATCAACTAAAAGAGGCTAGGATGATAAGATATCCAATCACAATGCCCTTTCTGAAGGGGAACCTAAGCCATATTGGTACAAACCTAACACATACTGTTATGACTTTCATCGCATTGATGGCCATCCCATAGATAAATGTGTGTGATTTAAGAATTACGTCCAAGACTTACTTGAATGATGAGAGAAATCTTTGTAGAGAGACTATGCAAAAAAATCCATCACAAAATGACACATCAACTACCAACTTCTCATGAAGATTTGAAATGTTTTCCCACACTTCTATACATATGACACTCAACAAGAAATCATGAGATCATGATGAAAAAGTTCAAGTATCTCTCAATCAAAACCAATCCATCTCTTCTTCATATTTTTCTTCTATTAGTCCAAATAAACATTGAACTGTTTTTCAAAACAATAATCTTCTAACATCAAATGAGAGCTTGACCTTGCTTCAAGACTCCTTTCAACCCTTGATATAACTGTAGAACTACAGAAGAGGGTCCATCATCAAGCACCATTGAGTGATTGATTCTATTCTTTCACCATTGCCAGCTCTATGCCGACATCTCTCTTCTTGTAGAAACACAACCACAACAAGTTTGGACACTTGCACAACACAACCTTTATGTCCCTAATCCCTCAAATGATCAATCTTGTAGGCATCTCATCAATGATGACTCTTACATGTCAAGACATCTACATGTGTACACTCCATGAGTTGTGTATACCCTAGGAATATCCTTATACAACCTTTTCAAGCTTTAATTGCAAATATTTCATCAAATCAACTAATCCACAACCTCAAAGAAGAAACATTGAATATTTTCTCTCTATAACCTATAAGGAGCCTGGATATACATCTAGAGATCAATCCTTCTTCCTCACATTCTTCCACTCATGGATGAATATGAATCTCAACATATTCCCCACATGACAATCCTCCTCTAACATCACATAGGTCTTTTGATCTCATGAAGACTTATCAATCACACATCCTTTGACTTGGACCTTGTCCACCCAAGTCTCGTACTCAAGACTCATTGAATCTTTGGATTCTCTCCTTTGACTTGGACCTCATCCACCCAAGTCTCGTAATTAGGACTCTTGAATCTTTTGATTCTCTCCTTTGACTTGGACCTTTTTTTCCCAAGTCTCGTAAATCAAGACTACTTCATCATGGATCATTGAAAATATTTCATTTTGAGATTCTCTCTCTTTGACTTGGATCTCATCATCCACCCAAGTTCTCATAATCAGGACCATTCAAATCTTTTCTAATAAACATGGACTCTCTCTTGATGATTCCATCTATCATTCATCGAAAATCTCTCCTTTGACTTGGATTTTTTCACCCAAGTCTCGTAAGTCAGGACCAAAAAAAAAACATAAAAAAGATGATGAGTCCATTTCAAATCTTCATATTTCAAAATTTAAAAAAAATCAAAAGCATAAAAAAAAAAATTTGTATTAAACCTTTTCTTAAAGCATTGTTTGAAAATAAAAAAAAAAAAGCAAATAACGTTAATCATTCCATTTATTGGAAGATATCTTAATCATACCATTATCATATCTTTCATTCTTCACCTATCGACACAAGTTAACCTTGTTCCTCTTGGGCATTGTGTGTCTCATCTTTGTTATGGTTTCTACCATTTCATATATTTTTACCTATGGTTTTGTCTCAAAGCTTACTGATGGAAAATCCTCCTTTCAAATAAGCTCTCTCTTTAACAAAAAGCACTAAACTTCTTTACTGGACCTTTTGATCATCCATCTCAATCTATGGTGTTGAACCCTTGCGTCCTACTAGTCACATGAGGTTGAGACTTGGGGGAAGAATGTTCCTTCCCAACAAGCACATTATCGAAAAACAAGGCCAAATCAATCTAAAAAAAAAAAAAAAAAAAAATCAATCATTACACCTTTCATCCTTCATAGTCTTTGGTGATGAGCCCATACTTCTTACTAGTAGTATGAGACTGGGAATGGAGGAAGATGCCCTTACTCACCTACATTTTGTCTTTGGTGTTGAGCCCTTTCTCTCTTACTAGTGACATGGGGCAACATGTAGGGGTCCTTCACAAATTCAATCAAAAAAATAAAGCCTTTATCAAATCTGAATCAAAAGTGCTTAATCAAAAACATCCCAAGAAGTAATTTAGTTGCTCATGTTAAAGAGAGACAACAATTCCTTCAACTAGATTTTTCCAATCAAGTAGGCCATCTACGGATCTAAGTCTAGTCAAAACCTATAAAGTGGAATCATCTTGGAATCGGTCAGATAATCTTGACTAAAGATGAGTTACATTCTTCTTACATGGATCATTGTTACACCTTGTGTCTTAGCATCCAATATCTTCACCTTCATATCACTATTCACCTCATTTTTTCACGTCCTTCTTGGCTCTCGGTGATGAGCCCTCACATCTTCCTAGTTGTGTGGAGTCACGAGTGGAGTGAGACATCCTATCATTACATCATCTACATTTCTACCAATGGAATGGAATGCTTCTAATTTTTGCACTTGTGTTCAAGTTGTGCAACCCCTTTTATTGAGTCAAAAATACAAAAACATTTTTAAAATGTTCAAAAACTCAAAAACATTCAAATATGTTTCAAAAATCCAAAAACATTCAAATATGTTTTCAAAAATACAAAAACATTCAAATATGTTTCAAAAAATACAAAAACATTCAAATATGTTTTCAAAAACTACAAAAACATTAAAATATGTTTCAAAAATACAAAAACAATATAAAATTGTTCCAAAATCCAAAAACAATATAAAATTGTTCCAAAAATAAAAAAACAATATAAAATTATCAAAATCAAAACATTCAGAAAATGTTTGACCAACTTTCAACAACTAGTAACATAGTTCAACAATTTCACCATTTGATGATGCTCCTCATGATCATTCAGATCATCTTTCACTAATCACTTTTTCTTTCCCATGGTGTATATCTATGCTCAAGGCAATCATTTACCCTTTCGCAATATAACTTTTCTTGGGGCACACTTGGATTTTATTTTAATCCAATACAGATCAAACTTCAATGGGATCCGAAAAAGAGTTTTTGGAGTATCTAAGCATCACTCCTCTCTTGCCCAATCCAATCCTCTCGCGTGTTCTAAGCTATCACTGGGGCATTCATATTTGTCTAGTTCTTCAATGTGGAACACATTAGGAGTGTCATTAGACATGTTATTTTACAAATTGTGTTGTATTATTGTTGCGGTTTTTCAACATTGTGATGATGTTTTTTTTCTTCTTTTAGTTTGTTATTTTGTTGTACTTTGTTTACCTTTCATTGTAGACCAATTGCAGGAAAATTCTTGGCATCTTAGTTCATATAATAACTTTGTGTCATTCATTCTGTTCATATTGGGTTTGTTTGAAATGCTTGTTTTGTGTCTTTTTGACCGCTTGCACTATTTTTTTTTTCCCATGGTTTATTAAATAATCCATGTAAAATTTTTTTTTTTTTGTGTATTCAAATTTGTTTACATTTCTTTTATTTGTATTTCAAATTTTTTCAAAATTTTTCAAAAAAAAAAAAATAAAAAAAAAAAATTTTTCAAAAAAAAATCATAAAAAAATTTTGAACAAACATTCACTTATCATCAAAATCCTACAATTGGAAAACCCTTGAAGTGAATCTTTCAACATTTCAACACAATCTTGATAAAGTCATACCTTTATCTACTACCCTAGTGATCATTCCAATCTTACAACTATCACTTTCTTCCCTTTGCACGATTACTTACTCTACTTGGGGAAAGTCACAAAATTGTTTTTCCTTCGCGATATAACTTTTCTGGGGAAATTTATTTTAGATCATTTTCAAAATGGATCCAACAAGAGTGTCATGAGGAGTACCTTTACTCCGCTCTTCATTCTGATCCTATTCCCACCTTGGGAGCATTTGCATCTACTTAATCATCATTGTGGCACATGCATTAGGGGCATAGTTGATTGTCTTCTTTTTCAAAGTTGTGTTGCATTGTTGATGTTTACTTCTTGGACCAATTACAAGTAGTGTGATAACATCTTGGTTCCTTTATAACCCTGATGCCTACACCTATTGTTCATATTGGGCTTGTTTTCCTTTTTTCTTTTTTTTTTGTGTGTGTGTTTGTTTACATGCATATGGGTTAACCATCTTGATTCTTTAATAATCATGGTGACAAACTCTATTGTGCAACAAAAAATAAAGGTTCTCTTATATTCACACTCTCCAAAATGACGCTCATGCTATGACACATCCCATCCTTATTCTTCTCCTTCCTTTCCAAAATTCCTTTGTTTTCTTCCTATCAAGCGGTCATCCACCACCTTGCTATGTCATCCACCCACTTGAGGGGCATTCCTCTACTATTCTACTAGTTGGGGCATCCAAATGCTTCACTTTTAGGGCATCCAAATGCTTCACTACTTTCTTCACTTGATCTGCATGTGTCTACTATCTTTAAAGCACTATTACTTTGCAATAGCACTTTAAAGAGGGAAAATGTAGACACCCTAAAAATACATACATATTTATATCCCACTTCTATCAATTAGAATTAATTAAATTAATTATATCTTTGTCACAATACACCCCTTTGAAATTAATTAAATTAATTTATCATTTAAATATACCCTTTTAGAATTAATTAAATTAATTCTATTATCTAAGTCATATTCCTACCCTTTAGAATTAATTAATTTAATTCTAACATGCCTTTGGAATTAATTAAATTAATTCCTACACACCTTCTAGCTAATATAATTAAACATTTATTTATTTAAATGGTTAATTATCTCCTCACAATTAAATACTAATTAAATTAATTTAATTCTACCATGCTCTTGGAATTAATTAAATTAATTCCTAACACCTTCTAGCTAATATAATTAAACATTTATTTATTTAAATGGTTTGCCCTTGTAAATCTGCAACTATTACTAAGTTTTTTAACCCGGTGATTCAACAATTCTACTTAGTCAAATCCACCTTTCATGGTGATTAAAACAAATCATTAATCTCTAGAGCTTAGTCAACTCGGCTTCCTTGTGATCCACCTTTCATGGCTGGAGATTAAAATATCCACAATCTAAATCTTTAACAAAACTAACAATCTTACAGCTTCTACGGTTTTATCTTGAGGTTTGCAAGATGTCTAAAAGTGCAAAAAGATATAGAATGTTGTAGGAATGTGAGAAGTTAAAACAATTTGAAAATTAAGCCATGAATGAGAAGGAACTTAAGAAGTATGAACAACTTGAGACACTCCATGACAAGGAAGAGAGAAACAACTTTCCACAAGAAGTTCCTGTTGATCCTCTGCACTAAAAGTATTCATTCCAGAATGATACCTCAATTCCACTTATGAATGTCCTCTTCTTGAACCTCCTAGTGACTTTCAAATTGATATTGTTGCAGATAATGAAGAAAGTAAGAAAATTGAGTTCTCCTTAATAGCTTCACTTCAGGCAGGAATATTTTTTTGAAGATGCGGCATACATGGGATGTGAAGGTCTTTTCCCTGAAAGAAGTGATCCAATGCTCGTTGATGTTGTTGTTCATCAAGAAGGTATACAAAGATAGATTCCTCTTCTCTGTCGAAGGCCCTTCAAGAGAACGAGATCAAGGTGATTATTGATGATTTCCTTATTGGTATTGATCCTTCATATAATATACAAGTGTTTAATGTTAAAGAAGAAAAATACCTTACTGTTTCTCCTGCGACATTTATTGATGAGCAAGGACCACATGAACCTTCTTGTGAATTGTTCTCTCTATCATCACAAGGAGAAGATGGTAAAGAGTATATGGAACTTTCTAAAAATAAAAACACTGCAAAGTTCTTTCTTATGACCATGATGAGATTATAGCTGATTGTTTCTCTACCAGATCATCCATGCATGTTTTGACTAGAGATCATGAACTCTTGAAAGATGAAAGAAGAGAAGCTATTTTTGAAAATATAGTAGAATGCCTTCCTATGGTCACCAAAGATAATTTGAAAATTGCGAAAATATAAGAGATAGAACATGATTATGATAAATCATTCAGTGATCAAGATCTAGCCTCTCTCAAATTAGATTGTCAAGAACACCTTATAAAAGTACATGATACTTCTAAATTGATCTGTGTAGAGTGTAATGGGAAAAAACATAATGACACATGATCAAATTACAGAAAAAATGGTGCACCAACAAAAAGAGTGTGCTTTAGTGGTCCATATTTCTCATGAGACAATTTTTCAAGAGCCAGTGGTTTGCAGATACTGGAGAGGAGGTAATCAATGCTCATAGATGTCAGTGCTTGATATATGCATGGGTTTTATTTCAGCACTTTCTCATTGTCAAAGGAGCATAAATTTTGAACAAGTGTCAGAGCGGTCACTGGATTCAAATGGGTTTTTTTATGCAGTATCAGTTTGAGGATGAATTCTTGGTTTCCATTCTTCTCCTCAAGCCATGTGGAGCTGTCATGGAGTCCTGGTATGATCAATTGAACATCTTCAGTCTGTCAGAGCTTCATAATTTCAGTTCATTGCATCGTAAGAGTACCTATTTATCTCATCTCATTGTTGGGTTTGTGTAAATCTTGTATATTCTTCTCCCTCCTCTGTAAATATTTCCTTCCCCTTTGTACATAGTTTCCTAGTTTTGGATTGTTTTCTTTCCCGTTTCCTGTGTATGTGTGTTCAATAAATGCAGCAGAGAAGAGATTCCCCATGTAATTGTGTTGAGTCTAATTTTGTTTTCCAATGGATAAGGCACTGGTTTTATGAACCAGGAGATTCTGGAGTCTGAACTATGCCATGTTTATACTTCTCTCAATCGAAGAATTATCCCCAGAAAGAGCCAGCTGTTGTCACCAAAAAAATCGGGCTATCCAAAACTTCTCAAATTTGACTCCAGTCTCAATTTAAAAAAATCATATTCACCTTCTCTTTATCGGTCTTATTTCTCTGTCTGGGAAAATTCTTCAAGCCTTCTTCCTCTTTCGAGTTGTGAATGTTCTAAGTCATTAACGACGTTTATATTTCACAAGATCATATTCTAAGATAATCCAAAATGCAAGAAGACATTAGTGATATTTTAGAAAGGTTGGCATAGAAGTTTTTGCATATTCTTGCACAGCAACATTATTACCTTTTAAGGAACTCAAGGAAACCTTTTTTATTCCTTTGTTCCTCATCAGGCCCTAAATGTTGACCTTTACGTTTATGGGTAAATTATTTGATTGGTCGCCTTTGTTGCCTCTGGAACAAACGGAAATATTCCAGTGTTCCACGGCTTCTTCCCTTAGCTGACTTAGTCAATGAAATTGGGAGTTGAGGACTACATCGGTAACAAAGTAAATGATTAGTTTCCTGTTCAAACTCTTCAATGTTCGGTTGATCCACTAGTTAGACCATCAATTACAGTGATGGTTCAATCATCCCATTTTCGGTGAACACAGTGGTATTTGGTACATGAAAATCAATAGAAATATATTACTAAACCAATGCTTGTGTTAGAATGTATTAATGCTTGTGCGTGCGTGCAAAGCTACCAAAACGTCAAATCTTGAACCTGAGTGTGTGGAAGGGTTAGGAAATATTCCTAAGCTGCAACATGATCAATAGTAGAGTAAATGATTAATCCCCCGTTCAAACTCTTCAACGTTCGGTTGACCCACCAGTTAGAGCATCAATTGCAGTGATGGTTCAATCATCCCATTTTCGATGAACACAATGGTATTTGGTACATGAAAATATTATTAAATCAATACTTGTGTTAGAATGTATCAATGCATGTGTGTTATCCATAAATTGTAGTAGCCCCTTACTATTGAATAGTTTAAAATCTGATTATACACAACAATGTTGTCCAACCTCCTGTAGCAAGTGAAGCGATCACTTTCCTAATATTTTACGTCAAAGTGTCACTTCAACTACTTACAAAGACATCAAAATGGGAAAATAAATACATCACAAAGAGTGTCTCTCGATTCGGACAAATTTCAGTTCATTCTAAGTTCTGAAAATGTTGTTATGATGGCCTAAATTTCCATTATTTTCAAACTGCTCTTTACAAAAATATTTCACAGTCATTTGTGACCCACTTACAAATAAAAATGTGTGCATATGTATAGTGTTTAAATTTTGTGGCATAATGGTATGGGTTTATCAACTAGCCCAAATTCCAAGGGTTCGAGTCCCTTCGTTAGCGCATGACATCCAACATTGGGATAAAATCCCACATTCACGAGATTGGCAATACCTTAAGCCTTTAAATAGGCTTTAATCACCCATGTATCACGTGGTTGAGGTCACGTCCATGTTTGTTTTCCATTTGGAAAAACCTCCCCGCGATCTCATTAGGAACAATTGGTGAGCCCGAAATTTGGTCATTGAGCGACTTAGTTGCATGGAGAGTCGATTGGCGAGTTGGTTGGTTACGTCGAGTCACATGAAAGTTGATTTGGAAGGTAGTTTAGTGAGTTGTGGTGGCAAGCCATGTGGTAACTGAGGACCCACCACGTGGACCTCTCCAGAATTGCCAAATCAATGAGCTCTTCCCGCCACGTGTCAACATGAGAGGGCACAAAAATAATGTGATATAAACTATAGTGTGATTGAAAAATAAAAAATTACACTAATACCACACGGTTGGGTCCCTTTCGAAATAAAAGTGGACCTCACTATTGAACCCCCTTTTTTGCACACGCTCGACAAAGACTTGCAAATCAAACCAAACACATGCAAGACCATTTTTTCATCGGCCAACCTTGAATCACGCAGACGGAGTTATGGAAACGAACTAGGGTCTTGCTTAACCCTTTGCACTTGTAGGAAACTTTTGGGTCTTCTTGGTGACCATGTTCTTGAATTGAAATACATACTCACTAATATGTTCAATAACACCGTGTCTTAGGTGATAAAATTATGTAAATATCATTTTCATGCTAATGTTCACTAAAAATCTGCATAAAAATAATCTACCAATGAATTAAAAGTATGTATGTACCTTTGAGATAACATATGAAACTGATAAAGATCATATAATTTTAAGCTCATAGGAAATAACTTGGTCAATAATAAATTTGGTTTAGATCACACAAAATAGTAACTATTCGATTGATTATTATTTTAAAACATGAGCTACATTTTTTATCTCCTTATCCTAATGAGCAAAAACTTATTACTATAACAATCAATCCCTAAAACTCTCATATCCCTCTATTAATTTAACATATGGTATTCTAATGAGTTATATCTCACATACAAATCTCTTAACATTATTTTGTGACAATAATATATTATCTCACATATCACTAATTTGAGTACGAACTATATTCCAAACATTCTCTCCCTTAGTATGAACATTAGCAAATGTGGCTACATGACTAAATGAAGTTATGGACGGAATTTATAAAACTCTCATCAACCACTCACAACTAGAAACATGTCAACTTATTCCATGGTGGTAACTCAAAAACTAAATAGGTACCAATACATATATTCATACTCCACACCTATGTAAACGTACACATTAGTTCACAATTATGTGCATTACCTAGGGAAACATAAATTGTTACACCCACATCAATTAATTGTAAGCTCATAGGAAATAACTTGGTCAATAATAAATTTGGTTTAGATCACACAAAATAGTAAGCATTCGATTGATTATTATTTTAAAACATGAGCTACATATTTTTATCTCCTTATCTAAGGAGCAAAAACTTATTATTATGTAACAATCAATCCCTAAAAACTCTCATATCCCTATATTAATTTAGCATATGGTATTCTAATGAGTTATATCTCACATACAAATCTCTTAACATTATTCTATCACAATAATATATCATCTCACATATCACTAATTTGAGTACGAACTATATTCCAAACATTCTCTCCCTTAGTATGAACATTAGGACATGTGGCTACATGACTAAATGAAGTTATGGACGGAATTTATAAAACTCTCATCAACCACTCACAAGCGGAAACACGTCAACTTATTCCATGGTGGTAACTCAAAACTAAATAGGTACCAATACATATATTCATACTCCACACATGTGTAAACGTACACATTAGTTCACAATTATGTACATTACCTAGGGAAACATAAATTGTTACACCCACATCAATTATTCACACTTAACGAGTGTTGGGATTCTCATTGGAACAATAGGATACACATCGAGACCATACAAAATAAATTAACATTTAAAATTTATGGAACTGGGTCCTTATTATCATGATTGTAGCCATTGTTTGTAATTGCTATCACTCAATTGTAGACAACATAAGCAACCTTCATTTCCACTAGAAACTACCTTTAACATTTAGTCGGTTTGGCGTAGACATTGGTGCCACTATTGCGAGATGTGGCCTCTTCGTTAGCATCTAACTTGATGTTATTAACATGCCTCTTTCCTTTTTCACTAGTGACGTGTTGCTCATTGGTTGAATGTGTCTTGAATCTTAGGTGCATGTAGTTTTTATGAGGAAATCATTTCCTCACATTTTGACTCATTTACTCTAAATTAGATGTTACAGTCACCCAAAAATACATCCATTATAGGGACAATAATATTTTTATTTGCTTGACACATAATTAATTTTAAATGGGTGACTAGATGAATCTACTCAATACTAATAGTACTTATGAAAAACTCTATAAATTTAAATTTATAATAACAATGCCACAACTTGATGGATTAAATACAAATCTAGATTCTATGGAAATACTTTAATCGTTGAAATCAATACTAAGAATTTTAATATAAAAAATTGAAAACTAGATTATATCAACAATTTTCAAAAACCAAATTAAACACATTAAAATGTAAAAGGAATTATTAACTATTACAAATGTGAAACAATATTACTTTTATAATGCCACAAACATAAGACAATGTGATCGAACTAATTCCTTTTGACTATTCAAAGAATTTTTAATAGTTCATTGGTCATTAGTTATTTGATAAGATTGTTAGGCTCACAAAAACCCACCCATAGTCACTTCTTGCTAAGTATAATAACTCAAAAATAAAAAAGGAACCAAAAAAAAAACTTTTTACTAAATACAATAGTGATTGACTTTACTATATGGAAGAATATGTGTATGGAGTGAACATAGTCAACCGAATCATTAATTTTTTAAATATTCATGAACTATGGAAACTATATGAGATGTTTGTGTTTTGAAATGGTAAATTTGCATATAAAATCATCAAACCCTGGTAGGGTGTAATGCGAGTCAACCGCTTCATATGGAGAATATATAAGTACAAAGGTCCTATGAAAATTGCAAAGATACCAGGCATGTAACAACGACTTAAGAGTCTCGGTATGGAAGGATTTCCATAGAGCACAAAAATAAATATCATGAACCCATATATAAAAGGTGCACGATCTTTGAAGTAAAATAATAACGTTCTCTAATTTATTATTATTCTAAAACATGAGATATATATATATATATATATATATATATCCTTATCTTAAGAATTCAAAATGTATCACTATAATTATCAATCACTACAAACACAGATAATATATTATTGTCTCACACAATAATATAGTATCTTACATAACATTAATTTGATTACTAATCATATTCATCATCATGTGCAAAGTCTAAACAAGTTACACAAAATGACCTAAGATGGACCATGGTGAGATGGATCTCCTTTCCTACGGTATAATTCAAAACTTGAAGTTGTGAAAACCATCGAGAAAGAGAAGCGAATTACATCCTAAGCCGGATGATTATTAATATTTCATTAGAAGTCACCTTAGTGCATGGATTTTGAGTCCCTTGAGATAATTCTTTAATTTTATCTTGTAATTCACACTTTTTGTTCATCATAGTGATAATATTAGAAGGTATGGAAATGGTAATGAAATATGTAGGAACAAATGTATTAGGTAAGGAATCAAATTGTGAAGTGTTAGTAACAATAGCAAGAATTTGAGAAAAAGGAGTAATAATTTGAGATTCAACAATATGAGGTGTAAAAGTAGGTGATAAATGTGCATCAAGAGAATCATGCAATAGGATGATGTATAAATAGGTAATTGATCATTACTAATGGTTAGGTATTCATGGTTACCCTATAGGTTTTATCTTGAATAAAAATCCCATAGGTATGTTCTTGATCTTGACTTTTAGATTGAATATCCTATCGACCATTTCATTGGGATCGAATAAGATAATTTGTTTAAGTTATGACAAATCGAGAACAACCTCTTTCCCAATTTTTTAAAGGAGAAGAATGTGAAAATTCTATTGCAGTCATTGATTATTAATCTCCTATCTTAAAAGATTATTTAACTGCCGAAAACTAATTCATAGCTAATATCGAAAAATAACACAACTGCAACTTCACTAATAAAAATACGGAAAGAAATGTGTAACACAAAGAACACAATATTTTCGGACAAATTGTCCCTGGAAAAACCCCTAAGGGAAAACCAGTTCTACATATGAGGAATTATATTAACTTCAACAAATTAAGAGATACAAAGATTCCTTGCCTCTTACTGGCAGAACTCGACAATCTCCCAACTTCTCCCACTGATATTCCCCACTGTTATCCCCAATGCTATCACTGCGCCCTTGCTAACACTGCAAGACTGTTTGCTATCACTGCAAACTTACAAACTCATTTGCTAGCACTGCAAATGCTTCTCCAAACTTGTATATTCCAAATGCCCAATGACCTCCTTTTATACTACTCTCATTGGTAAACCAACGGCCGAGATCGATTCTCAATCGATGGTGAGATACATAACAACTTAACAACCATAACAAATAGGTTGCAAGGTGTCACTAAAGGAAATCAAAAATTAGAAAATAATTAAATACATTCTCAACAATAAGATAACTATTATCTAATCTTAGCAAATGGACGAACAGTTGTCCAAGCTAACAAATTAACACTCCCTCTTAGCGAGGAAGTTGTTCTGCACGACACCCATCTTATCTCTGAAGAAGATAAATTTTGCCTTCCCCAATGCCTTAGTCAGAATGTCTGCTACCTGCTCCTCTGTAGGTATGTATTGTAGCTGAACAATACCTCATTGTACACAATCCCTGATGAAGTGATACCTGATATCTATATGTTTAGACCTATCATGAAACACTGGATTCTCAGACAACTTGATGCAACTCTGATTGTCGCAGTGTATCACAGTAGTCTCAACCTTCTGACCAAACAAGGCCACTAGCAACTTCCGAAGCCATATAGCTTCACATGTCGCCATGCTAGCTGCAATGTATTCTGCTTCTGATGAACTCAAAGCCACAGACTTCTGCTTCCTGTTGAACCAAGAAACAACTCCTGATCCTAAACTGAAACAACACCCTGAAGTGCTCCTTTTGTCTGTTGTATTGCTGCCCAATCTGTGTCAGTATAGCCTATCAACTTGATTCCTTCACCTCGAACATATATGATCCCATACTCAACTGAACCATACAAATAACGCAACACATGCTTGGCGTTGTCCAATGCACTCTCTTTGGCTCAACCATGAACTGACTAAGAGAGTTTACTGCAAATGCTATATCCGACTGGTGTTGACCAAATACATGAGTGAACCAATTAACTGCCTGTATAAGGTGGGATCTACATCTTTGTCCTTAGATGTATCTACCTTCCTCCAATTAGTGATCATAGGTGTAGACATGGCTTTGCAGTCCTCCATCTCGAATCTCTTCAAGATTTCAATGCAATATTTCCCTTGACCAAGGAAAATCTCTCCATCTATCTGCCACACCTCCATGCCTAGAAAATAGTGCATGAGTCCCAAGTCCTTCATCTCAAACTCTTCTGCAAGGTCCCTCTTGCAATCCTCTATGAGCCCTAGTGCTGTAAGAAACAATTCATCTACATATAGAACAAGAATGAGAGCCTTTGACCACCTAGTAGAGGTTAGCATCTGCCTCACTCTTCACAAAGCCCATTTTTGCAAGTATGTATCAATGCACTCATACCACACTCTAGGAGCCTGCTTGAGTCCGTACAAGGCTTTCATCAATCTGCACACGTGGGTCTCTTTGTTGTGTGCTACAAAGCCTTCTGGTTGTTCTATGTATACCTCCTCCTTCAATTCACCATTAAGGAATGTTGTCTTGACATCCATTTGATGGATCTACCATCCCATCTGCGTTGCAAATGAGATTACAGCTCGTATAGAAGTATACCTAGCCACTGGAGCAAATGTCTCCTCATAGTCTATTCCCTCCTTCTGAGAGAACCCCTTTGCCACAAACCTTGCCTTGTATTTCTCGATGCTACCATCTGCACCGTGCTTTATCTTGAAGATCCAGCGTGATCCAACTACTGCCCTATCTGTTGGTCTAGGCACTACCTCCCACACATCATTATGCATTATTGAAGTATATTCCTCAACCATAGCATCTTGCCATACCTGATGTTGTGCAACCTCTTGATAGCTAGAAGGTTCACTATCTACCAACTGGCTGACTAATGCCACATAGTCATTGAACTTGGTTGGTTCTTTCCTCTGTCTCGTACTCTTCCTAGGAGCTCCCACAAACTCCTGAGTATCCCTTTGTGTGTTTTGAACCTCACGGTTCCTGCTGCCAACTGTAGAGGATGAAATATCAACCTCTAAATCTTCTAGATGCATATCTGTTGCACCAGTTGCTCCATACTCTGTGAATCTTCACTACCTAAGTCTATGCTTGTACTAGTAACTGTACTTGAGCTTTTGCCCTTGACTTGGACTTGGAGCTTTTGTTGGCTACTCACTTTGATCATCTGCTGGCAAATCTTTGGACCTTCTAAACACTTTGTCCTCCATGAACTTGACATCACGTCTGACAATAATTCTTCTAGTCCCTGGAATAAAAATCCTATATGCCTTTGAAGTTTCACTGTACCCAACAAGGTACCCCTTCTCTGTAGTCTGATCTAACTTGGTACGTGTATCTTCTGGAATATGACAATATGCCAAACTCCCAAATATCTTGAAGTGACCTACATCTAGCTTCTTCCCTGTGAAAGCTTCCTCTGGTGTCATCTTCCCTAGTACCTTGTGTGGAACCCTATTCTGAATGTAAATTGTTGTACTACACGCCTCTGCCCATAGATAGCGGGGCATGTCCTGGTCATGTAGCATAGCCCTTGCTACCTCCGATATAGAATGGTTCTTCCTCTCAACAACTCCATTCTGTTGTGGATTGTAAGGAACCATCCACTCTCTCTTGATTCCTTCTCTGGTACACAAATCCTGGAAGTCATTTCCTTTGTACTCGCCTCCATTATCTGACTAAAGAACCTTTATCTTCCTTCCTGTCGAGTTCTCCGCAAGAGCCTTGAACTCTTGGAAGCGACTGAAAACCTCATCCTTGGTCTTCAAGAAGTATATCTAGGTCTTCCTGGAGAAATCATCAATAAAGGTAACATAGTACACATATCCTCTGAGAGACTTTGTCGACATTGGTCCACATACATCTGAATGTACTAGATCAAGAACACCCTTAGATCTATTATCACTCCTTAGAAAATATGCTTTCACAAACTTCCCCAACACACATCCCTTACATACATCATCATGCTCTATGCTCACCTCTGGAACACCTGTCATTGTCTCATTGCAATTTAAGTGCTCCATGATGAATATGGCCCATCCTCCTATGCCATAGCTCTCAAGATCTCTAGGATTACTGCTGCTCATAAGTGCCTTAGGAGTATCAAACTATAACCTATAAAGGTGACCACTCCTAACTCCAATAGTTATGGGTGATTTCCAATCCTTGTGCTTAATCAACACATGTGTCCCTCTAAAAAGTACATTATACCCTTTATCCTGAAGAACAGATATAGAAATCAAATTCATACCTAATCTGGCACATGCAAGACATCATGAAGTGGAACTATCTTTCCATTCTCCCTCTGAAACTGAACAGTCCCTTTCCCAACTGGGTTGAGCTTGGACAAGTTCCCCATAGAAATCTAGATATTGGTGTCCTCCTCCTGGTAATTGGAGAAGTACTCTCTAACTCTTGTCATATGAAATGATGCCCCACTATCTATATACCAAACACACTGTGAGGTTGAGCTGACCATACAAGCTATGAGTGCAAACTCATCCTCCAATATCCTAGAGAGATCCTATGCACTTGTTGAAGCCACCACCTGGTTCTTGCCCTTCTTATCATTCTTCTTCCTTTGTGGGCAGTTACTAACATAGTGGCCAAACTCGTGACAACCATAGCACTTGACCTTAGACATGTCCTTCTTCTTCTCACTTTGAGAATTTGATCCTTTGCTAAATCCCTTCTTTGCTTTCCCTTTTCCCTGCTAGGGCAACGTTTTCTTGTTCTCCCTCACTTTTCTAACTCTTGTTGGCCCCATTGACAAGACTTAGTCTAAACTCCTCCTGAGTGAAATCAGTCCATAGTCGATCCCAACTCGGTAAGGTGTCTCGTCCACTAACAACTTGAACAAAGACATCCCACTGTTTAGTAAACCCATTTAGGGCTATTCTTACTAGCTCATCATCATCTGGCTTATCTCCAACAGTTGCTAACTCATCCTTGACGAGTCTAAGCCTGGTGAGGTAACTTGTAACATCTTCTCCCTTGTTCATCCGGGTATTCTTCAACTTTTCTTTGAGAATCAGCTTCCGGTTAGTGGTAGCATTCTGGTACAGATTCAGAATGGCATCCCACATCTTCTTCATTGTATCTAACTTAGAGATGTGTGGAACAATATGATCCTTGACACCATCAAGGACAATCCTCCTTGCCTTGGCATCCTCTTTCTTGTATGCTGCAAGTTGTGTTGCATCTATAGGTACAATTACAACAAAGTGGTAACATAATCCTTTATACCATTCTCTTCCAACAATAAAGAAATTTTGGCCTTCCAGACACCAAAATTCGAGGCACCATCTAATCTGTCCTGATCTCTCAAACCAGTTGAAGCCATCTCAAAGGATAAAAGTAAAAATAATTTAAAGAGATCAAACTAGGTTATAGAAACCCTCAATTTCTTTCCTAGGGCAAACCTTTTCTACCCTTAACATAGCTCTGATACCATGTGAAAATTCTATTGCAGTCACTGATTATTAATCTCCTATCTTAAAATATTATTTAACTGTCGAAAACTAATTCATAGCTAATATCGAAAAATAACACAACTGCAACTTCACTAATAAAAATACGAAAGAAATGCGTAACACCAAACAACACAATATTTTGGACAAATTTTCCTAGAAAAACCCTAAGGAAAACCAGTTCTACATATGAGGAATTATATTAACTTCAGCAAATTAAGAGATACAAAGATTCCTTGCCTCTTACTAGCAGAACTCGACAATCTCCCAACTTCTCCCTGATATTCCCCACTGCTATCCCCAACGCTATCACTGTGCCCTTGCTAACACTGCAAACTTACAAACTCATTTGCTAGCACTACAAATGCTTCTCCAAACTTGTGTACTCCAAATGCCCAATGACCTCCTTTTATACTACTCTCATTGGTAAACCAACGGCCGAGATCGATTCTCAATCGATGGCTGAGATACATAACAACTTAACAACCATAACAAATAGGTTGTAAGGTGTCACTAAAGGAAATCAAAAATTAGAAAATAATTAAATACATTCTCAACAATAAGATAACTATTATCTAATCTTAGCAAATGGACGAATAGTTGTCCAAGCTAACAAATTAACAAAGAAGGAGAAAAGGATGCGGTCAAATTGTGAAGTGTTAGTAACAATAGAAGGAATTTGAGAAGCAAGGAGTAACAATTTGAGATTCAACAATATGAGGCGTAAAAGTAAGTGATATATTTGCATCAAGAGAATCATGCAATGGAATGATGTATCAATAGGTAATTGATCATTACTAATGGTTAGGTATTCATGGTTACCCTATAGTTTTGATCTTGAATAAAAATCCCATAGGTAGTTCTTGATCTTGACTTTTAGATTGAATATCCTATCAACCATTTCCTTATGATCTAATATGATATTTTGTTTAAGTTATGACAAATCGAGAATAACATCTTTCCCTTTACTATTTTAACCTTTGGAAGGAATATGAGGACCATTAAAATAATTTTCATATATAGAGGTCCTCAGCAGATGTTGGAATAAATTTTGCACGGGCTTAGGTTTCATTGAAAGTGACCATTTCATTTTTCACATAAATTCTATAAGGAATTATTGAAATTTCTACAAGATAAACCAAATTGGAATTAATCTTATCTCCTTTTCGTGTTGGAGTCTTACATCTAATCAACTTAAATGACATAAATTATGGATAACATGTGAAGCGATCAATGCACAAATAATATTATACATAAAAAGATAGCTAGGTGAAAATAATTAAAATACTAAAAACTAGGAGAATCAACAAGAGGTAGGAAGAATACCTAAAATGTAACAAACAATGTGGGTTTTCACAAATGGAAAACCCTAGTTTGGGTGGTCAAATAATGTGAGTTTTCCATGAATGTAATCCCAAGGGTTACTTTGGTCTATGTAATTCAAGTTCGAAGAAAAGGAACCCTAAAGGTTGTGTGTTCTATGTAGTTTGTGTTCACTTTGCATCTTTGTAGATGTGGAAAGTGGTTTACATTATCAAATTCACTATACTAATCACACCTAAGTTTGTAATTACGTGTAATATAAATAAGGCATATATCAAACCTAATTACATAAAATAAGGTTTAATGCGGGGCATAAACATAAAGGTGTGGCTCGCTTTTTAACATTTGGTATGGATTATTACATTGTGCATAGTTTACGACCACAACACCTAGAGTTGTATCTACATAGTTAAAAAGTTATTAATATAAATTACTTGGCCAATTTTGTTTATTGTTGTAACACTTATGGATGCAACTTCGTATGGCCATAAGTTTTACGACTATAACATTTGCTTATATATAAAAAATAGTGTCGCACTCATTTTTCACTCAAGGGCTAAGGATTTTTGTGGGTGCAGAGTTTTGTAGGTGTGTGGAGTTATGAGGTATGCAAAGAAATATTATATATATGTTGTTTTTATATGGAAAAAATAACCTATTATGTTTATGGGAAAATGAACCCTTTTTTAATAAGTGTGAGAATCGTTTTTATTTCGATAAAACAAACCCTTTTATGTTTCTAGTAAAATGAACTCTTTTTTTTCTTTCCGAAATGAAACCTTTTTAGTTTATGCTAAAATGAACCATTTTTGTTCTCTCAACATAAATTTTTTATAGTGCCACTTTTTAGTCAATTTTGCATCAAAATTGACATTTTAAACACTTTTTGGATGTGTTTTATTGAGAATTCGTGTTGAAAAATGTGCCACAAATGTGACCAAGTTTGATGCAACTAGAAATTTTTAAATGCATCAATTTTGTACCACATCCATGCCATTTTTGTGCCTTCTTTTGCCATAAATTGTGTGGTGTGATATGACACAAAACTCAATCGACAAATTTTAAAACATATAAGTAATGTTTACTTATTATTATATTATATTACTTTTATATGTTTTAATGTGAATATGTTATTTAAAATTGTATTTATTTTATTATTTTATATATTTTATCGGCATATAATCATAATTAAATTTCTATACATTATATTACATTATTGTAAATATAATGAGGATTCCTAATATAAAATGAAATGAGTTTATTACAAACTTAGCAAAAATATTTTTATACCAAGTACAATAAATACATATTACACATAATTAGAAAACACAATTTTTATATTGCAATTTTTAATACAAAAATGTATATCAATGGGGTGGGAGTGGTGCGGTCAAGTCACATGGTTGTGTGCTTGCCCACCCAGGTTCAAATCCCCGAGGCACGATCCTCCTCGGAGGTGGTTTTACCACTGGAGGTGGCTTCTCTGCTCGTGTTGACACTGGTGGTTACTCCTCGCTGTTGACGTTGGTGGCTCTCCTCTCTGCCGATGCTGGTGGTTGCTCCTCTCGTTGTTGACGCTTGCTTCTCCTCTCACTGTTGATGTTGGTGGATGCTCCGCTCACTGTTGATGCTCTCATTGCTATCACTGGTGGTTGTTCCGCTTGTTGTTGATTCTGGTGGTTGCTTCTCTCGCTGTTGACTGTTGGTGGTTGTTCCTCTCGCTCCATTCACTGATAGTTTTCCCACTCGCTGCGGCCGTTGTCATTGGTCGCTACATCTTCACTATGGTTTCATGGTTGCTCCAATTGGGTTCCTAAATAGTGGTCCCCTTCATTGTAACCAGGTTGTGGTTCCTCTCAAGAAAAATCCTCAATTGTACAAGGATGTGGGTCCTTTCAAACACCCTCAATTTACCCTCAATCTTAAAAAATGTATAATATATTATATTTGGAAATTATAAAAGGGATTAATTCCTTACAAATTACAAAACAAATCAATATGTGCCTAGGCACTAGTCCTCATCCTCCTCTCCATCCTCATCCTTGTCTTCGTCCTCCTTCTCCTTGTTTGTGTGATCCTCTTCATCATTCTTGATCAATTGATTTTACTCCCCTTATTCCTCTTTCATCTCCCATTATATATCAACTTGTAAATATATAATGATAAAAATTTACAATTGTTTTAATTTAAAATTTATGTAACTCATAACTAATTAAGCAAACATGTCTTAAGAACACAAATATATTCTCATTTTTCTAGTTGATGAATTGAGTTGATACAACCCATTTATTTGAATGTTGCTTGAACCTCTTTTTTGTTGCAAGTATATTATATAGTGAGTTTCTGCAAAACATTGAATTGAAAAAAATATGAGCATTAATAATTTATGTAAGACAATTTATATAGTGAAATAAAATTGTACAATAAATCTGTATTGAACTTATAATTTTTTAACTCACTATACTAAGTTGTGTTGTCATGTTTGATGGGTCACTGACCCTCCTTTTCTTACTTGTGCTTCGTAAACTAACAACTAGTTACTTTTCCTCCATGTGTTAATTATAATATTTAATTAATAAAAAATTAAAATTTTAGATAGGATAAATTCAATTAACTAATATGTAGCCTTATTAGTCTCCTCTCATATATGTTTATCGTACATGGGCATTCCTTCATATTTTAGTTCATAATACATAAATAAAAAAATAGTAAAAGAACACAATTTTTTAAAATGTGTTATTTACACAATAAAATTTCCATGATATGCCTCTTAATTCTCCCAAAACCTCGTGCTACATTTTTTGATTAATCTTGTTATATAGTTCACATCCAAAATCACATTAAGTTTATTCAATTAGTCTTTTGCAATTTTATTCTAGAATTTCATTCCACTCTCTATGACAATATGTTATGTACTCGATCAACAATTATTTTCTTGAATTACGTAAACCTAAATATTAAAAAGGTTTCAAATATCATATTGTATTCAATATTCATAAAACGAAAAAATGAATAAGTTTGACCTTAACAGAAACTAATAAAAAGATATGTTGACATAAAAATATTTAAGACTTAAATTAAAAACATATTAAAATGCATACTTTTCATGAAAGCGTCCTCCAAAGTATGTTGTCAACATTATTTACATACAAAGGCATTCCCAAGGCCCCTCTCACTTTGTGTCGATATGTATTATAGATAAGACAAGTTGGTCTCTCATCATATGAAGTTGTTGAGGTTGGTGTGTCCTCCTCATCATACCCCCTTAGTGAATTGGGGATTATGTCGTTGAGGATAGATAGGGGATATTTTGGATTCTATATTTTCTTGTTTTAGATGGAGCAGGTTGAGAGGGTCATGCACTCGAAGAGGATCTACAATAAAATTATAAGTTATCATTATTGAATTAAATAAAATCAATTTGATAATAAAACAAAATAATTATACCTTTGATATGGTGACTCCCTCGCTACAACCAAAGGGCAAGTAATCCTATTGCCCTCATCCTCCTTCAAGTCTATAAATGAAGTAGACCTATCATAATGAAGTTTTATTATTTTTAAATGACAATAAATAGTTTTAAAATACTGCAAATTTAATCCATTAAATGAAATAAACATGCATTTCAAAAACTATAAAATAATACCTTTGTGGTTCGTCCCTAGATGTTGAGGGATGACCACTACTATGAAAACGTTCTGAATACTAGGAGACATGTATTTATAAATTTGTGTGATTAAAATATGTAAATATGAGAAAATAATTTTAATTACAATATAAAATGTAAACTAATACCTCCATGGTGGGTGTGTGTTGGTCAATGGATGTGAAAATGTGGAAGGCCGTCATGCTAGGTCATCTAACTCCTCCATGTCATGTCATGCTAAACAATGAACACTAGAGTATCCACACATAAATGTGTCAATCAAATGACCCATAACTCCACATTGTCTCTATATCATTAAAACACGTAAAAATGAATATAAGAACAATGAGATTGAAATTATTCAACACTTCTAATAAATTTATAAGGTTCCAATATGTTTAAAATTATATACAACACTTATAGTACAATATATTACATTTTTTCTTACAAGTTGTACTAATGTTTGCTTAAATAAGGGGTTAGTAGTGTTAGGTCATTTTGATACATGGGAATAAGTTTAAAACCTACAAATTGGATTCATATCACTCCATCTCTCTTCCCCTCTACCTATCTCTCAACCTCTCCCTCTCTTCCCCTCTACCTCTCTACCTCTCTCTACCTCTCCCCCTCTACAATCTCTCACATCTCTCTCTCTCTCTCTCTCTATTTCCCTCTATCTCTCCCCCTCTCTCTACCTTTCTCCTTCCCTTTTTCTCCTCTCTCCCCTTCCTCTTTCACTTACTCTCCCTCTCCCTTTCCCTCTCCCCCTCTTTCTCTCTCTCTCTTCCTCTGTCCCCCTCCACCTCTATCTCAACCTCTCCATCTCCCTTTCCCTATACCTCTCTCCCAATCTCTCCCTCTCACCCCCTCTCCCTCTCTCTCAACATATCTCCCATATCCATTTCTCCCTCTCTCTATCCCTTTCTCCCCTCTCTCTCTCATTCCCATACCCCTCCCTCTTTCACTAACTCCCCCTCTCCATGTATCCTTTCTCTATTCATCCCTCCCTCCTCCCTCTACCTATCTCTCAACCTCTCCCTCTCTTCATGTCTACCTCCCTCATCTATCTACCTATCTCCCTCTAAAAATATTTCCCATATCCTCTCTCCATATCCCACCTCTTTCTATTTCCCTCTCTCTTCCCTCTCTCCCTTCCCCTCCCCCTCTCTTTCCCCTCTATCCCATTCATATTTCACTCTCTCTCTCCCTCTCCTCTCCTCCTCCTCTCTTTATCTTTCCATCTCCCTCTCTCTACCATTATCAATCCATCTCTCTATATTTCTCCATCCCTCTCCCTCTCGCTTCCCACTTAACCTCTCCCTATTCCCCTATACCTCTCTCCCATCTCCATATCTCTCAACCTATCACTCTCTTAGCCTACACCTTCTCACATTCCCTCTCTCTCAACCTCTCCCTATTCCCTCTACCTCTCTCCCATCTCCATATCTCTCAACCTATCGCTCTCTTACCCTCCACCTCTCTCCCATCCCCTCTCTCTTAACCTATCCCTATATTCCCTCTACCTCTCTCTTATATCCCCCTCTTTCCCTTTCTCCCTCCTCTCCTTCCTTTCTCTACCTCTCCTTTCACTCACTCCCTCTCTCCTTTCTCTCTCCCTCTTTCCCTCCCTCTCCCTCTACATATCTTAACCTCTCCCTCTCTTTCCTTCTATCCCCATCCCTATCTCTACCTCTCCCTCTACCCATATTTCCCATTTCATTCTCTCCCCTTCTCCCATATCTTTCTATTTTCCTCTACCTCTCTCCTCTCTTCCTTTTTCCCCTCCCTCTTTTTCTCCTCTCTCGTTATCCCTTTCTTTTTCTCCCCCTTCTCTTTCTCATATCCCTCTATCTACCTCTCTTCCTCCCTCTCTCTCTTTCCACTCTCCCATTCCTTTTCACTCCTTTTTGTACCCCTCTCCCCTCTCTTTAGCTCTCCCTCTCCCTACCTCCCCCTTCATCTCCCTCCCTCCCTCTTCCTTTACCTCTCTCTCAACCTCTCCCTCTCTTCCCCTCTACCTCTCTCCCATATCACTCTCTCTCAATTGGTCCCTCTCTTCCCCTCTACATATTTCTCACTCTACCCTTATTTTCGATCTCGTATCTCTCCCTCTCCCCATCTCTTTCTCTTTCCCTCTCTCTCAACCCCTCCCTCCTTTCTCTCACCATAGTACTAAGATTGAATTAAGGTTTTGAGCACCATAGGTAGTAGTACTTGGAGTGGGCACACTATCTCAATTTTTAAAATCATATTATTGTGGAATTTTTACAACACATACAATTAAAGCTAGAAAGGATAATTTCTTTCGTCTTTAGTAACAAAATTGTTGATGACATCATCGTAATTGATTGTTGAAGTGATGTCATGTTTAATTATTAAAATGGAAAGGTTATTCAATATAATTTCACCCATTGTTGACATTAAATTGGTTGTTACTCTTGTTATGGAGGAATACTCTCTCATAACTTCATTTTTCAATAGGAATGCAAATAAACATTCATAATGAAACATCTAGATTTGGGAACATAATGTTTAAGCCACTTTATCTTGAATATATTGACATTGATGATAATATTATTAGGGTTTCAAATCTTGTTGATTCCTAGAAATGGATGCAATGTCTATGTTATATATTGTTACTATATAGTTAGAGAATTTCAATATAATCTCTTTATCAAGATCTTTTAAATTTTTAAAATATACAAACCTATAATTTAAAATACTTAATGCATCATTTATTCTTGAAAATTCCCTTATTAAGTTATCTATAATAATGTAGAATAGCTCCACTCTCATATGATCCATCCCTGATTGTGGGATTTCAACATATTTCATTTCATCAAAGTGAAGTTTTATTTTATTATCAATTTCATACTCTTCTTTCCCATGATCTTATGATCTTAGCATGTTCTTCATATATGTCAAAAATGATTTTAATATAATCTATCAAATAATTATACTAAGTCGCGACCATAGTTAAATCAATATCTACCTTTTGTAGAGGTATTTTCTAGTTGCATACATTCTTTCAAGAATACTTTTCCAAATACAACACATTAAAGAGGTTTCCAACTTGTCTAGTTTTTCATGAATACACTTTTCTCATATCGCATGGTAATTGTTTGATTATTTTCTTTGCGCTATATTCTAGAAAGAATCTTAAATTTAACGATATCCCAAGAAAATATCTTTAACTATGTTCGCTACATGTTTCCCTAGATCAATTTTTTGTGGAATTTTTAGGCATGAAACAATCCTCCCCAAAAAAATGGTATAATGCTTACATGGTATTTTAACAA
This sequence comes from Taxus wallichiana var. yunnanensis, assembly GCA_018340775.1. Classification (NCBI taxonomy): domain Eukaryota; kingdom Viridiplantae; phylum Streptophyta; class Pinopsida; order Cupressales; family Taxaceae; genus Taxus; species Taxus wallichiana. Next base: position 187,885,932 of record CM031233.1, on the reverse strand, counting down.
CGTGGTTCTAATTAAATAATGTGTTCTACTACACATTTCTAAGATCATATTTTTCATGGAATTTGTAGGAAAAAAGTGTCCCTTGATAATATCATCATGTTTGAATGTTATTTTCTAATAAAATCCTCTACATTATCCAAATGTGCCGCTTGACCAAATCTAACATGCAACCATAGCGTTATTACTATTTTGATTCAATTATCCTTAATCATCTAATTAAAGAAGTACTACCCTTCATGCAATAATCTTGATATGCACCAAGTAGAGATACAATAAACAAAGGTAATGAAAATCTTCTTTACCATATTTTTTAAATTTATTCAAACAAATGGAGTGCCTATATACCATTCCCATGGATTGCATACTCTATAACCATTGCGGTCAAGTGACTACCTCTTTTCGGACACTTGTGAAAAAAATAAAAATGATGCCCATTTCTTCTACACCCTAGGAAATTCCCTAGGTTGTCAAAGGGTTGATCTTCCCAAACCCTGTAATGGCCCCTTTTGGGAAATTTTGACCCCAAATTGGATTTATAGCAATCCGAAGCCACCAGATGTAATATAATCAAATAATTATCATATTAAAATCTGCCAAATAGAATTAAAATATGCAAAATGCGACTAGGGTGGTTGAAGAAAATCATACAAATCAACATTTATATTGAACTAATTCCACCCATATCTGATCCCATGTAATTATGAGGTTAAAATATGCATTAAAACTCATATTTTAGATGCAAGACATGACTGAAATTAATTAATTAAAGTCTACATACACACTGCCATGCACATGTTTGAGAATGTCACTAAAAGTGACCCAAAATTACAGTAAAATCGATCATTTGCTTTAATTCATAAAATCAGGTTGTCTTATAGATATGTAAATCAGATTTTTAAATACCTCTAAAGCACTGAATTTGAAAGAAATTGGGTCGCTCCACATATGGTAAAAAAAAATAAATGATGCAACTAACTCCACAAACCCTTCACCAATCTGCTTTATTCATTGTTGCAAATCTTCAATAAACACCTGTTGGAAATAACTAGAAGTCTTTAAGCTCTATGGAAAATCTGTAGAAATTCGTCTCAAACTCTTGGGGTTTTCGTCTACAAGAGGGAAAATACTAAGGATTTTCATCCTTAGAATATTTATACAAAAGTTCAAGGCTTGAGATACAATTCAAAAAATTATCAAATGATCGTAGAATAGAATGCCTTCCCCTCAAGTCGACTTCTCCTTATAAAGGAAGAAGAGACCCAAAGTGACCTCCACAATATCCAATCAACATGTAGTGATTTTCTCTATGCAATTTCTACCCTCCATTTTCCCTTCCTAGGACAAGTCGCCATTTCCCTTAGGGAGAATACAAAAGGATATTTAATACTTATTTTTCCCTCCCAAAGTTGGTTGCATTTTTCCTAGAAGGAATACACAATGAAATGGGCTTTGGTCCTTTCTATGTTTCCCTTATTCCTCCTCAAGGCAAGTCATCATTTCTCCCTAGGGAGAATAAAAATATAATTGCACCTTTCTCTAACCTCAAATATTTGCTCCAAGGCAAATTGCACTTTCTAGAGATTACCATTTTTATTTATAAGTGTTTTTCTATTAAGCCAAATAAATTAATATAAGTGCTCTAATAAAAAAATTTCTTCTTTTAGGAACTTAATACTAATTTATTGTGACTTAAGTCACCCTTGTGTTCACCCTTTTACCTGTCAAGTGAGCTAAAACTTGCCACCATATTTTATCAACAAGTTGCTCATATATACAAGGTTGAACCCAAGGCATTTCATAATGCAAATCATAGATTTCATCATCTAGATCATCACTTTTTTCAACAAAAATCTGAAAATGTTGCATATATGAAACTATCTTGCTTGTATCATACCTTATGATGTCACCTGGTTCACAAAGAGCTGAAATTCTTCACCAATCAGCTTGTCATGAGCTGCGTTGGTTTGGAAATTGCAGCAACTGCAATTCCACACAAGTGTCCATGTGAGGCTCCTCCTCATGTGTAAGTTGTTTTATAAAGTCTTCTTTCGTGTGTGTAGACTCCCTTGCATCATTCGCCCACATATTTTCCTTGAACTCTTGTAGGTGTTGTCTCGCTTGAGTGACTATCAATCTAGCAGCTCTAGCTCTGTTATTCCATTCCTCACACTTTCTAAGAGTTTCCATTACATCCTCCTTGCTTGCATATATGAATTTCTTCTCATGTCTATTATCAATTTCTCTAGCAAGAAAAGTTTCACTAACACCATTATTTTTCTTAATGGAACCATATCTTTTGGAGCTTATTCTTCTTACATGTTGGAATACACAATGTGTTGATTTCTCTCCAAGTGTAGATCTAATTTGGTAAACTCCATGATTTTGTTTCCTTGCTCAACCCACACATCAAATCTCTCTAGAAATTTTTGGGAGAAACTTGTAAGTGAATCAACGGATTCAACCCCTTCGGTCTTCAACAAATGGCGCCACCATTTATGTGCTTCTTTCGTCATGTATCTGGAGATGAGCTCGCGTGCATCCTCTTGACACAAAGGATTACAACAATTTTTTTAAAAATAATTACAACCAACATCTAGCAGATATCTCCTCCATTCCTTCAAAGAAAGGGACATCGTACCACTTCATCCTTTCCTTCAACTGCATTCAGATCTGATTTTTTTCTTATTTCATACACATGTTGGGAGAATCATCACTCTAATACCACCGTAATGGCCCCTTTTGAGAATTTTTGACCCCAAATTGGATTTATAGAAATCCCAAACCCCGAGTGTAATATAATCAAATAATTATCATATTAGATTCTGGAAAATTTTAGTGGTGAATATTCGTAGTTTAGCGATTAGTAGAATTCTAGGAATTTTATTTTGGCGAATTTTATAGCAATGGCAAAGTATCTGTGTTTCGTCCAAAATCCCATAAACAATAATCTCTCCCATCCGAATCGTCACATCGAGATTTGAAAACATTAATGTTTTGCCAAGAAATCGACTTGAAAACATTAATGTTTCACTAAGAAATCAACGCATCGGGTTTGAAAACATTAATGTTTCACCAAGAAATCAATGCGTCGAGATTTGAAAACATTAATGTTTCACCAACAAATCTATGGAACTTTATTTAGCAAAGAAAACATTCCCGATATATAAACAGAGGTGATGTTTTCCCGCGATTTTCTAATTTGCGTATTTTGAAGTAGTAGAAAGGGATTTAGCAAATCGGCATATTACAATTTGCTTACAAAATTTCAAATAAATCTAGGTCTTTCCAGGGCCCACTAGTGCATTGCAGTTTACATCCTAGAAGCACTTACTACAAGTGAGTCCTCAGTCTATTTGAGACTGTTTTATTTCATGTCACATTGTTTTTATCTGCGATTCCGCCTTTGTAAGTTATTATAAATCTTGAACATCCTCATCCTCATAACCACTATGATTTTTATGTCATCTAGAATAGTCCTCCGCTTGCAGAGAATCATAACTAGTTTTCATATCTTAGATACATCTATATAAATATATATAATTTATTTATAATCGGTTCGTACATCTCCACGAGGTGATGTTTATCGAGTGTATCTTCTTTGAATATTTTTATTAATGTTCTTATATATATATTATGGTTTCACTTTCCATTTATTCCACGACCAATACCATGACCATTTATCACTATCCGTTGCACATTGCCTCGTCCCACAGTGGACCGAAGGATATATAAAGTGTGGTACATTCCACATGTTTCATGTTCGCAGGAATTTCCTTGGGAGGCGACGGAAAGGAAACACATGGCATAGACCTCCTGGGAGCGGGAGCCATTCCGAACCCGAAAACTTATCAACCGCGGCTCATTCCACGGGGTTCATGTCCGCTAGGAGGATTTGGTTGGGAATGGGAGGTTAACAGAATGCTAAAAACAATAATGTACGAAATAGAGACCATACAGAGATGTCCAAAATGAAAAATTCAAGAAATTCAAAAGGGAAAAAAGTTACAACAATGAACCAAAAACCAAATAATTAGCATTTGGAAAAACAAAAGATAGATTATAACAACTATGGGAAAATACATAAATCTTGTCACATGCATACTTACTTATTACCACCATTTTCCTCATGCGAGGTATTTCAAACTTTTAAACCATGGAAATATAATGTATTGAATGTACTCAAGCATGAATTCCTTCAACAACTGAGGAGCACAAAATGCTTTCTTTATCTTCACAATCACTTTTGGAACTTCGTGACAATAATTGTGTTATAAATCCATCAGAAACTGTATAGTAATACTAATTTAATTTTATTAATGTTGAGGCAAAGTTATAATCTTTCTCTCCACAACAAGTATTTTCCAAAAACGATTGTAGATGTTTACACCAACTCTTCTTCCTCCATGAAGATTGCAGAAGTGGGATCACTCTTTGACATCTTTTCTTGTCCTTGTTGTAGCATGCTTACTTTTTACCACCATTTTCCTCACTACGATGTACTTCAAACTTTTTAAACCATGGAAACATAATGTATTGAATGTACTCCAAGCATGCATTTCCTTCAACAATCTGAGGAGGACAAAATGCTTTCTTTATCTTCACATTCACTTTTGGCACTTCTGTGAAAATAATTGTGTTATAAATCCATTAGAAATCTGTATAGTAATATTAATTCACTTTTATTAATGTTGAGGCAAAGTTGGAATCTACCTCTCCACGAAGGAATTTTCCAAAAAGATTTTAGGGGTTTACACCACCTCTTCTTCCTACATGAAGATTGTAGAATTGGGATCACTCTTCGACATGTTTTCTTTTCCTTATTGTAGTCCAGACAACATCTCTATAATATTTAATAAAAAGGAAAAACATCAAGATCCGGGGATATTTTTAATTCCTACATCCTTCAAGTTTCTTAAACTTATTCTCAAAGTAGGAACACGACAGTATACAAAGAATACCCTTATCATGATTGTATCATATGTGAAACATCAGACCAAAGCATTCAAGCTTCTTTCAAGAATAATGATACTTTAGCTAGCTTTGACACATTGACATTTCATTGTCAAGCCAAAGAACCCTGCATACATTCTCAACCTTGAATTCAAAGTCTCATACCACAATGAGTCATAGATGGAAGACCATATATTCTGTCTTAGCTCCTTTGAAATTATGAACACTCTTGGTAATTGGATCTTCTTATGATAGACCTCATACCTTTGATGAATCAATACTTTCTTCATGATCAGATGCACACCTTATTTGGCTTGATTACAACATTTAGACCCTCTATACAACAGGACAAACCTCTATAAATTATGAAAAGTTTTGTTCAACAAGACTCCTTCATTAATTAACTAAAGATAGATCATACCTTAGATGAATCAATGAACTCGGATTCCTTCATGAGCAGATACATACTATACTTTGATTTCAAACTAAGCACATACCTTGAGATCACCTATTTCATGTTTGATTAGCTACAACAGAGACTTCTTATCACTAGAGTGTCTTATCATTAGAGTGTCTTTGGTTGCTCAAAAATCATTTAAATTACTTTTTCTCTTCTCAAACCTCTGATACATCTTCTAGTTTTCTTGATGTATGCTCTAATTCTGAATGTAGTAATATTATTATTCCTTCCAACTAAGTTATATGAGAGATAGCTAAAAATATCACCTCATCCTTTCACTTTGTTCTATATCAATTTTTTCTTTCAAAAGAGTCAAACCTTGTGATTTTTGTACTAAAACATGTAGATCAGACCAATACAGATCAAGTGCATTGAAACTAAATAAATGGTAGGCAATCCTTATCCAATTTGATGTAACATGTCAATCAAGCAACCATGAAAAATTATGGAAAAACTTTTGTAATTTCTTCTTATACTAATGTAACACTCTTGCAAAAAGTAGTACATGTTAAGTGACACAATATTATATAGCCCATGTCAAAAATCACTTGAAAAGAATTCAAATCTCTTTGAAGAATTCCATTGGGATTAGTTACATTTTTTTCTCCTTAAATTTCTTATTTTTACATCTAAACTTCTTCTAGGTTTCCATGATGACTCTTCTTTTAATTTATTATTTCGTATTTTTCTATTTCTTGTAAGATGCAATGTTGATTGACATCCATTACAACAATTTTGTGCATTTTCTGTCAATTGACATCCATTACATGATACATCTTGAGATGCACTATCTAGTGTTTTGAGAACATGATATATGGATATTGAAATCACTTCTTTGTAATCAATGTTAACATTAGCAATCAGTCAATGAGAGTGCCTTTGAGATGCTTCACGATGAATTTATTCTCTTTGTTGTCTTTCTACCTAAATCAATTCATTTGAATGCATTTGCATGTGTAATATTTTTCTTTATACATATTTCTCATGTTGAGATGTCTGTGCACATATCAATATCATTTAGTCTAACATGTTGTATCTTTTTTCTTTCAATTCTACAAGATTCACTTGATTTAGAAAATGACACCTAAAAAGGGAAGCTCAGCCTCAGCAAAAATGTTATTCCAACCCCTCCTAGTAGTGGTATTGGCATTCAAAAATAGCATCTTATTTTGAGAAACCATCTAAGGAAACCCATCCTTCTCCAACATGACCATCACAATCAAGGGATAATGATTACATTCAAAATGAAACTCAGAATGAGAATGTGTTCATTTTTTATTTGCTTGATGTTGTCAATGACAACAACAATGAAATACCCCCCTTGAAGACATTCCATTGAATGATGTTGAGTTTGACACTATACCACCTGCCCAATTGAATGAAGATGACATTGCATCACCTGCCAAAGTGCCAAGTGAATTTTGGAGGTGAAACTTCCGGCAAAGCGGCAAATCAACGAAGTATAAATTCCACCAAGGAAAATACTCAATGAAACTTATTTTGGAAGAAAGAGAAAGGAAAGAAAATGGGACTTGGGAAGGAGTTTTAGGTTAGAGTGGGTTTCTAAGTTTCCATTTATTGAACTGTTGAAAATGAGAATAAAGCTGAACCTCCCAAAGAATGCAAATGTACAATATGTAGCTGGAAATTGGGCAGGGACAAGACAATGCAACTTAAGTTGGATACTATTGAGAAGCATGTAGGAAAGATATATGAAAAGATAATTGTAGATGGCGTTGAGAAGAATGTTTCCAGATGGAAAACTGCGGATGATTGTTTGCATATTAGGTATGAAAAATAATTTGAAGAGCACAAGAGAAATGAAAGAATAGTTACAGCGAATGGAGGGACAATTACCTCTCAATTCAACAAGATCATTCAAAACAATCTTTTGGGTAAAATAATTCAGCTAGCTATTGTTTTTCACATTTTGAAAAGAGGTCGTCCTATAATAGATTTTCCTGAACAAAAGAAGATGTTGTCTTTTCTTGGTGTCCCACACTTTCCTCATTCTCACTGGTCAGAAAGTAGTGGTTGGGATTGGGAAAATTCCTAGCTATGGTTGAGAAAGAAGACTTAAAAGAGAAACTAAAGTTTGCACAATACATATCTTTGTCTATTGATGAGGTTACAATAGTAGATAATATTGCTTGGGTTTGTATGCATGTGTATACTGTTGAGAATTATGTGAGACAGCCTCACTTACTTTTCATTCACAAGATGAGAGAGAACTCCAATGCTAAAAACCTTTGTGAGTTGGTGATAAAAAGTTTGAAGGAGATCGGTGACATGGATGATGCTGCAATTGCATCAAAGCTGGTATGTGTTGGGGTAGATGGGGCATCTATAATGCAAGGTCATTGTAATGGCCTGTGTGTAAGACTCCAAACATCTCATTGCCCTTATATGATTGTCATTCATTGTATGGCTCATAGAATGAACCTAGCTTACAAAATAGTTGGCAAATTTAAACCTATAGAAAAAGTTGAAGACCTTGTTCGAGAGGTGCATGCTTATTTCTGTCATAGTCCTAAAAGGTTCATGGAATTCCAAATATTTTCAGAAGGACTAACAAATGGGTGTAAACTGTTAAAATATTTTGACACCAGGTGGATCTCATTGTATCAGATTAATCGTTCGTGACGATACGGTGTACGAAGAGTATAAATCCTTATTAGGAATGATGTGGTAGAATTGCATGGAAGTGGACAAGGCCCAAGATTTGATACATCATTTGACTGATATAGAGTCATTGCTAATGTTGTGTGGTCTCCTTCCCATGTTGGAAGAAATGCATCGTTTAATTAAACAAGCACAAGAAAGAACTATCTATATTGTTGATTTTTCTAGTTTGAGGAAACAATTTTGTATGACAATAGAATATTTGTTTCTCAATGAAACTGCTTTTACATGTCCAAAGTTCGATGGTTGAAATGATTTGATAAATATTGGAAATATAATTAACTTCCTAAAGCTCAACTTGTTTGGGGAAGTATGTGTGCTTATACGTGGATATGAGATACCAATGTACATGTTTAAAGTAGTAGCCGGTAAGGTTAAGGAGGTAAAGTCACAAGGCCATTGTTTGATAACATTGTATCATCAAAAAGGGTGAGGTTAAGAGAAATTACAGTGTCCCTACTAGAAGAAATAAGGGAGTGATTTAGAAGGGATGCTTTACTTGAAGCAATGGTTGTAGTAAACCCCACCTTTTGGAATCCTGTCCAAAATGAAATATTTATGCAGGAAGACTACTTCAAGAGGTTGACTACATTGATTCAACATTTTTGTAATCTTGTTGATATCAATGGAATGAATATTCTAGGTATTTTAAGCAAGGATAGTTTGATTGATCAATCTCATGAATTCGCCATTACAATGATTCAACAATTCAAAGATTTGGATAATCCCTTAGAGTGTGGAGCAATAACTTGGCTATGGAAAAAAATGGGGTGAGTACTATTTTACAACAAACCATGTTCAAGTTTTTCTCATTGGTTGATCTATGTCAAACAATGATTTTGGGTTCAGTTGAAGATGAGAGAATTTTCAGTGCCTTGGCCTTTATAAAGTCAAAATTGTGAAACAAGCTTGACAAAAATTTGGAAAATTGTTTGAGAATTTATACATCACGGTATGAAGTGGATAACTTTCCCTACGACAAGGCTCTGGCAATATGGAAGTTGATTAATGAAAGGAGAGGGGCTGAAAATAATGGCACAAATACAATAGACAACCCTATTGCAGCAGTTGACTGTCAAGAAAGAGATTCAATATCAGAGATATCCTTAATCAAATGATAGAGATGATCCAGGTCCATCAAGTTGGAAGCTTCCATTTGTGGATATCCCATGATATAGATGTTCATATAATAATTAATATATTCAAATATTCAATACATTGTTCTGAATCTCAAACAAGGATTAGCACTCACCCCAAAATTACATGTGCCTAAAGGTAATCATATTGATTCCATTTCCATTTTGATTGTAGAAACATTACAAAGTCATGTTTTAATGAGTATTTAATATATTTCACATACAATGTTGTTGATCTCTTTTATAGAAAGCATACACCGTGGCTGGTTGGCTATTAAATCACAATGCATTTACATTATTATATACTTTAGGCATATAAGAGTTGTGGTGCTTAATTTTGAGATAGAATAAGTGGCTTTTCTTGAATCATTACTGAAATGAAAATTTAAAAATAACACTATTCCTCATTCAACTTGCTTGAGACATGCCTTGTATGAAAAAATTGAAGATTGTCATTGCAACAAATGGAACAATTTTCAAAATGGATCTAAATACACTAAAGATTAAATCCATGCACATATATATAACTTGTGCACATCTTTGTAAAAGTTTACTTCAACCACAAGAAACCTAAATATCACAAGTTTATTAATACAATAAACATAAAGATAACTCTATTATATTGATAAGACAATGTACTATTTTTATCCATGACCATTATTTCCTCCCAAATACTAGAAATAACAAAACGAAACTCCCACTTCAACTTGGAATCAGGCTCCACAACTTTAACAAATTATATCATCTTTCTGTAACATGCTCCACTCTTCATCTGTTGGAATTGAAATTTGTTGTAAATCAGAGTGACTGACATGTAACTTTGTTAGCAATTCATAACCGATAGTGGAGCTTTCCTCTACTGTTGTATGCAAACTTATTGATAAGGTTATCAATGGTTTAATAGAGTCAAAAAAAAATCTCATCTAGCTTCTCAGGAATTCGGTCCTTCTCTTGAGTCATTTTTCTTTCATCTTCTTTATGGAATGCATCCTTCTTAATGAATTGGCATGTTTTTTCAAAATTCATTGGCAAACCAAGCTTTGTGAACTCATGTACCTTTCCATGTAGCTCCTGTAACATTCTTTGACACTTATTCAACAATTCTTATGCTTTGCCCAACATCACACACTTCCGAATGATAGATGATACCTTTATTGAGGCATCAAATCGGTTATGAATTCCTCTGGATGTCAGTTCTGTGTCATTGAATTTGTAGATAGCTTCCAAAATTTTCTTTGTTGTATCCTCTCTTAAAGCCATCACTTTTCTGCTACATGTTACGTATTCGCGGAGCTTATCATGATTCTTTGTAGATCAATCATGAATTCAAAAAATCTAATCAAATCATCAATTTTTTTGGTTTATTTTCCCCAAACATTATGTCATATTAATCAATGCCTTTTTATGAAATCCAGATAGTTTGATGTTGGAAGACTGTATTTCCTTTTTTTCTTTCACCAATTCCTGTTGCAATATTTCATTTTGTTTTTCTCATCATCTAGGCTTTGTTCCCATTTTTTGACCTTTTCTTTCTCTTCCTTCACATCCTCTTTCAATTCTCCCAATGTTTTTTTGTAATCTATCATTCTTACTCGTTGTTTCTGTAAATTTTTCTTCACCTCTTCTAGTTCTACATGTGCCTATTCATTCACAACAACTGCAGTCATAGAGGCAAATGATTTTATCTTCCTCTCCAACTCACTTGTCCTATTAACTCGTTGCTTTTCCTTTTGTTTTCTCATTTTCCAAGTCTGCCTCTAACTTTTGAATCTTATTATTCAACTTATTTTCTCCCTCTCTACCTTTAGTAATGTTGTGTAAACCACATCATTGTTCCTTTTCGATACATTAATTTTTTTAGAAGGTTTCATTGCCTTAAGATCCATTTGAAGGGAGGTCACCTTGTAGTCACTGGAAACCATTTCATTCTCTGGTTTTACAACTTTGGGCACAACATACATGTATTCCATGGTATATGTGTCTGGGTTATATGTAGGCAATACCCTCATTGTGGTTGGATTTGAAGTTCCAATAACTGTAGAATTTGCTTCTTGTTTCTTTTATCAATTTTTGATTTATTGGCAAACTCAATTAGGTAATCAAAACTTGAGGTGTTCATAGGAATGAACTGTTCCACCTTGAATGGAGAAGGAGTAATTGAATTTTGGGGATAATTTCCCTGTGGAATGGTAGTTTGTTTAGGGGTGGTAGTGGCACCGCCTTCTATAAATAGTTGCCTTGAGCCAAGAGTAATTGTACAGTGTCTGCCTATCTTTTTCCTCTTCTCGGTTCCTTGTTGGACAATATCCCTAAGAACTTCAATTGTCTCTATTGGCCTCTTTAAGTTTCCAACACTCTGTTGACTACTACCATCATCACTAGAACCGCCAACATTAGCAATAGTAACAAATTCATGGCCAACTTCTCCTCTAGGATTTTCAACGTGTGGCTAAACTGTTTGCTGAGGATTTGACTCGGAGTAAATTGCATTGGATTAGCACTTGTAGATGTTGTAGTATGCAATGGTCCTTTCTCCGAAGGCGAAGCTCCAAGGCTTGACCTATCAAAAAAATTCTAGATTGTACCTCTGGTGGAAGCCAAATGCCTTGTCCTATTGAACCCAAACCACCACCACTAAAACCCAACTTTTCAACAATAACTGCTCCTGTAGAATATCTTTGTTTCAAGCCTTCATCGAGACTTGGTTTATATGTGTTAGGGGAGTGTGTAATTCCTCAGAGGTAGTGTCATCATCACTACTTGCCTCTCTAGGATGCTCTTGATTCCACAATTTGCTAAAATTGCATCTTCTAGAATAGAATCATAGTCTTCTACAAATTTTGGATGGCCTAGGTCCTGCCTCATAGACCAAAAGGCATCAATTTTTGACCTTGTCCAATTTTTATCTCGCAATTCTTGATGTAATGCCTTTGGCATGCTTTTAGAGGACTTTTTATCAGGTTTTGCATAAAATTTGGTAGATTGAAAATCCTCTACCTTTTTTGTGGAGGCTTAGGCAATCCAAAAATTTGTTTTGAGAACTAATTCCTTTCTCAACAACAATTTCATTCATTTTTATTTGTACTTCATCCCAAGAGTTCTTGTTTTTCAATTTTTCTAGCAAGGGTTTGCTTTCATGTTGAATTTTAATAATGAGTTCTTGTTCACCACTACCCTTGCTTTAATCACCTCACATGGGTCATACACCCAATGAGAGTCAACATCAAACTTAAAAATATGTAAGATTTCATGTGCCACATAAAATGCTTTTCTTTCAAATGTGAACCCTCCACATGAGAATGGTAAGGAAGGAAATATGCTCTTCTTTTGTTGAGTAACAAAATAGAGATTATATGTGCTTTCCATCTACCGTATATATTCCAAGGCAAAACTCTCTCTGTCACATGTATTGGAAATTTGCAAGGTTGTACTCCTGATCCATAAAACCTTAGCACAAGTATATTCCTCCATGAAGTACCAATCTACTAATTGTATTTTTGATCCTAGTTGAATGCAATCTCTACATTTCACAAGCAATCTAGGCAATGTAATTTTTGTAATTGCTTCATAAATTGGAGCCCAAAAATAATCCACAAATTGACTGTAGTCCCTTCTATTATCATACATCCTTATCTTGGGGGTCCACTTAGTTAATGGACGCATCGCTTTTGGCTAGACCTCAATATTATAGAGCTCAATTGCAAAAAAAAAAATTCAAACCATTCAGTAAACTGCCATAGAATTAAATAACACAAGTAGGTAGTGAACCTAAAGGTCTTAGTGTTGGATCCTTCTTTGATTGTTAATAATTTTTTATGCATAGATTCTACAATGTACCCAAAAATCTGTATTGACAAGGTGGATTAATGAAATGGATATTGTATACCATTTCCAGGAGGGTTTCATCCACTTTCTCATCATTATTGAAGCCAAGGAAAAATACTAGCATATAAACATTATCCCGACCCACGGATTAAAAATATCAATTGCATGCGCGAAGCCTTCCTTTTGTACGGTTCCATCAACTGTTAATTTTCGTAAAAACTCATCTCTGTCTTTTTTACTGGCAACATGATAATCACTAGCAATTTTGTCTAGGTTTATGTTGACGGTTCCTAAATCTTTGCTTTCAAACCCCAACACATGGCCAAGATTTATCTCCGTAATGGAAAAAAATTATGTTGCCCTTTGCAACAATTTTTTTTTGTCCCATCATAATTTTGGGCACATATATTGACAAATTCAGTACAGTGTAAAACCTCGTGGAGCATTCATCCATCCTAATCCAGACCCCCATGTTACCCAACCTTTATGTTTACCTGATGGGTCCGAACGTCTACTTTCAATCATCTTCGTCTCAGACATGTATCTAAGTTGTGAAGCTTTTGTGCCAATTACAGGATCATAAATATCATGATATTCATCAATAAAACCACTACTAGGGGTTTTACTTTTAAGCAGTTTGGCGTATGGGATTTGGGTTTTACTTTTACTTTGGGATCCTGTGGAAGTAGACATGCTTGGAATTTTGGATTATGTAAACCTTCAACCCTAATTTCTCAACCCTTATATTGAAATATTTCAAAGCGAAGGCTTATACAATGTTACTTATAAAAAGATAATATTTAAAGAATCAAGATTCAAATGCAGGATGACACTTACTCAAAAATATGAAAAATTTGAGTCTTACACGATCCACAACTTCTATGAATCTATTATGCCTTTTGTTGCAGTATGCCTTCCAAAAATAGAATTTCAATTGTTAGTGGACGTTTAATATCACCTCGGTCCACATCACTATAAATGATTACGTATTTCAATGTACTTTGTAGACGTCAAATTTAGCCTCCTTATCAGATGGCCACGTGGCAGGATTCCGGGCCTCCTCAAGGCAAAGGCATTCCCTGGACTCCAAGCCCGCGGAATGAACCGATTCAATAAAGTTTTAGGTCCGTGGTGACAAGTGTGGGAATTTAATGACTTGGTTGTTGAATTTTTGTGGGCCATTGAAACATTTTAAACCCCAATTTTTACCATGCCACGTGGAAGAATTCTATGGATTTCTTTTTGCCTTGCCCCCATGGACATGAACCTCCGGATTTAGGCGGGATGAATTATAATTTCGGGTTTGGGTTTATTTGTTCATTGTTGGTCATGGACATTGGAATTGGAATATTTGATGGGCCCTAGCGCGCGCGTGCACACACACACACATAGAGCCGAGGGCAAGTATATTGACTATTAATTTTTTTACATAAACCAATTAAAATATGCCATGTGTCAAAAAAATTCTTGTGTAAAGTTTTACATAAAATATTTGCAGGAATATTTTGTTTCCCTTTATTGAAGAATATGCCATTACATTTTTCTTTTGTATTGCGAGGCTTCATCATATCTATTAATTTGATCAACCATTTTAATTTTGAGCCAATCATATACATGTATTTTTTCATATATGTTAGATTTCCTAATGTAGAATTTCAATCCGACATATTTTCATTATTATAATTTTTATAATATCATTTATTTCAGTTTTAATTGGAGAAAGTACCTTTATCGAATTCTTTAACAAAACAAAAACAAAAAATGACTGAAGGCCAAGCGGCCTGACATTTAGTGATGTCAATTTCAAAACATTAATTTTAAGTGATAGATTTGATTTTGGATAGTCTGTTGTAAGGTATTGCATTAAATATGATAGACATAGGGATTGTTTTTATATGTTTTATTTTTTGATTTAATGTCCTCTTACCGATTCTCGGTATATAATTCTGTCATATATGTATAGATTGCTAGTCATTCAACCCATTTAAAGCTCGAAAATATATTATTAGTTTCTTCAGAGTATGATGAGGTTACAAATTATAAGGTAGGTGTTTTAAGAAGAACATTATGCATACGTTTATTGATTTTTTGAGCATTTTGAGCTCGTATAATTTTTTATTACATCTTTTGTGACATTTTGAGCTCTTATTGAAAGATCTTTGTTCAAAAATGAATTTGACTTCGGTAGATGCAAAATGTTATGGTTACCAAAGATAAATGTCATAAAGCTAACTGATTTTGAAAGTGCCACATTTGAGAGTCGAGAATCATAACTCTATGATCATCTTTGGTTTTTAATTCCGCTTTTGGGTAGAGCTACCCTGCAGATATTTGGAGTATTGGTTGCATCCTAGTAGAGCTTTGTTAGGTAAGATATGTCATCAAACAAAGTGGAAACTATTGTTGATATCAAGGAGCTTATATCGAAAAGAAAAACTATGGGTTTAATTTTTATCCAAATATTATAGCCTATTACTAACAAGAAAGATGTGATTATTCTTTGGCCAATTTGTGAATGTGTTTCTCTGAGAGTGGCCAAAGTTAAGAACTTGTTCCCAACAATGGTTAGATGGGTTCAATCCAGGCCAAAGTTAAATTTTATTTTAAAAATCGTGAATGGTCTTATTCTTGGCAAATTTGGAATCATGTTACTAGGCAAATATGGGATTTTGTTTGAATTTCATGCATCTTTTGTTGATTCATCTTATGATTCAATATTATTTTTGCATTGGACATGTTAATTTTTTTTAATTTTATGTAAAATTATTAACCAAATAATAGAACTTAATTTTATTTCATTTCAATTTTACAAGGAGAAACTCTATTTCAAACTCATGAAAACCTGAAACATCTTGCCGTAATGAAAATGGTACTGGGGCAATTACCATAACATGTTGTTAAGAGAGTAGAGTGAGTTGTTCACTTGAAAGTTTCCTTTCCTTTTCCATTCCATTATTTCACATAGCTAACTAATCTTCTTTCATCGGTGACACATCCGCCAAATATTTTAGACATCGAACATGATTAAATTTTCTGAAGGAGCATTTCAAGAGAGAGCATTGGAATTATGGAGATGTTACCACAACTTAGGGTAGGATCCACATTATAATCTTATGCAAGTAATTCATTGTTGTATTGGAAAATATATTATCCTCATTGATTTGAGTTTGCATATTGTTGTGTCCTTGTAGAATATGGTAATTGAACATGAAGATCATTCGGTTGTT
Source organism: Taxus wallichiana var. yunnanensis (assembly GCA_018340775.1). NCBI lineage: Eukaryota > Viridiplantae > Streptophyta > Pinopsida > Cupressales > Taxaceae > Taxus > Taxus wallichiana. The sequence continues at coordinate 187,869,652 of CM031233.1, read as the reverse complement.
GTACTATAGATTTACTAGGTCTTCTTAAGTTTGAGCCATCACAATGTGTCCAAGCTCGGGAAGCTCTCAATCATCTATTCTTTGCTCAAGAAATAGAAAACTCCCAACTATTTCCCTCGCTTCACAATGTATCAACTATTAACTTATAACGTCAACATTATAATGTATAAGTTGGTTCACCCATGTAGTCAGTAATAAGGATATGTGTGGTTACATCAGACAAGTACACCTAGAACAGGTTTTCACCAAAGTGATTCTTCACATCGCCATAAAAAAAGTAAACCTTGACATGGCTTCTCGCCAAAGTAATTCTTCGCTTTGCCCATTTATTCTATATTTTGTATGATATAACTTTGTGGTCTACCTGATTCATTCTATCAAATTACAATTAAAATCATCACAATTCTCGTTTCTAAATTTTTGTGATTTCTAATTTACATCTCTGTTTGATGTGGCATTTGATCTACCATTCCATGTCTTAAAGCCCAAGCACCTTAGCATCAATCATACAAAATGTTAACTCATTGTTAATCACCTTTTGTAAGCTGCGACAATAGATTGGATGTCCAAGAAGGCTTTCTATATTCATTTCTTTTTTCTTTAAAAAAAAATCCTAAATTGTCTACACTTTACATATATGATTAATCAAATTTACTCGTACATTTCTTACATGGGATCGATTTTTATAAAATGACACAATTTCAATTATTTTTTACCATTATGTTGAGCACCTTTGCAGCCCATGTTTTCTAGCCTTATCCAAATATTTGTAGGAGATTATAATTTTCTAATCACACAATTTCAATTATTGAGTATGTGTTTTCTAGCCTTATCCAAATGTTTGTAGGAAATTATAATTTTCTAATTGCACAATTTCAATTATTTTTTACCAATATGTTGAGCACTTATGCGAGTCCATGTTTTCTAGTCTTATCCAAATATATGTAGGAAATTATAATTTCCTAATCGCATTCTTCTCGTAATGTATTCCCATTGAAAGTAATCACAAGATGGTAGACTCGTTTGAAAAGCCAAAATTTTATACGAGCTCGTACACCTTTACTTTTGTTTTAAAGTTTTACCAAAAACATCACCTTCGGCAATATTTGCCATATCATGACCTTGTTTATATATATATATATATAAAATTTACATTATTGATTTCTTAAATTAGATTCTTTCTTTCTTAAGTTAATTTAAAGTTTTCAATAAATTAAAAACCTATCACCCCACTTTTTCCCATGCCACGCGGAAGAATTATGTGGATTTCATTTTTGCCTTGCCTCCACAAACGTGAACCTCCCGAATTTTGGTGGGATGAATTAAAATTTCTGGTCCGAGTTTATTTGTGTATTATATATATATATATATATATATATATATATATATATATATATATATATATATATATATATATGTATGTATGTATGTATGTATGTATGTATGTATGTATGTATGTATGTATGTATGTATGTATGTATGTATGTATGTATGTATGTATGTATGTATGTATGTATGTATGTATGTATGTATGTATGTATGTATGTATGTATGTATGTAGTGTTTTCAAAATTATTTTTAGATGTTATATATTTCATAATTTTGACATTTTTCATATTTATTTTATTCAAATTAATCAAATATATATTGAAAGAAAATTAACATTTTCATTTTTTTTTAGAAGGGTAATGTGTTTTCTAATATCTCATTTACGAAGGGTAAAACTTAACCTAGCCAATCAAATTAAAGTATGGGGAGCCCTTCAAATTTGATCACTGAATGCAATGATGGTTGTTTCAATATATTTTGCAGGCAAGTGCCCTTTTCATAAAGCTTAGTAACTTTTGAATATACATGACAACTGAAATATGTCACTTCCAAATTTCTAAAATATCATTTCTTATATTTTATATATGTAGTTAGTTTCTTTTTTTTCCAAACGTGTCTCCTCATATATGTGATGAAATCTAAACAAATCTAAATAATCTAAATAATAAAATTTAAATGCATCACTTTAAAGACTAAAGTTATGGAAAAAGTATTTTCCATATTTATTAAATATGTCACTTTTATGAAAAAGTATTTTCCATATTTTTAAAATATCTTGTTTCTGGACCTTCATGCTAGAAAATATAACGTGACCAAGAATTAAATTTGATAAGACATTTCTTAACTGCGAGGGTGTCGATTAAATCTCTCGGCACACTTTACATGAATAGGTAAATAATTTCAATTAAAATTCAGGTTGAGGGTCGAGGCTATCAATTTTGGGAGGATATGACATTAATGGTGAAATGATTTCTCCCTCACACATCAGCTCAAAAGACATGCTTATTTAAACCTAGTGATGACATGTTACCAACTTACCACATAACTTTTCCAAGTGTCTCTCGCCATCTGCTTTCAATCATCCATCTTGTGTCCATGTCTTCTGCATCTACAACATTACCATTGAATCCTCTTAATACAAAACTCACCCATTTAGGTGAGTGTTTCTAGTTGACATGGCTGAATGAAGGCCTCGTCCGCCATGTTCTCAAAGATACTAGGACACAAGGGCCAGCTCTCCCAATATTTCCTCTCTGGAGGACATGCTTTTATCTTTCTTGCATCACTTGTTTGAATTATGTCCTTCATTTCCTATTTTCCAAGCTCTCCATTTCCACCGATTCACCTAGATTATCACATGAACACAAAACAATTAAAGTACCACTAGATACGCCATTGCCCCGTGTCTTAGGCGATCAATGGGGTTTCAACCTAGATTTTTACAAACCTCATTTATTGACCACAAAGCTCTCAATACCAAGCTCACTACCTACTCAATAGGGGGAAGAACAACCCCCAAATTTTCCAGAGAATGAAACAGAGAAGCGGTTGACAACATTAGAAACCACCCTCATTTGAAGTATGGTCCATGGTAAGCACCCATGCCTTTCCTCTCAAGAAAAGGAGGATCATGAGGGAGGGCTCTTCTAGCACTAGTAGAATTCCTCAATTCCCTATAGCTCGAATTTCTTCAGGGAAGAAAACCAAAGCATACATAAGAGGGGGAGACTCTCTTTCGAATGGGTAAACTCACATAAAAGGAAAAGAGAATTCACCAAAATACTAAATGGGCCTCGGGTGGGAGTCCAGGAGCTACTAAATATGGGCATGTCGTGGGATTTAGTGGGAGATATCTAGTTTGTTTTCATTCATAGTGGCCAAAGACGTGTTTATCCAACGTAGGGACAGTCGCTAAAACGTGCTCCAGTGTTTTGGGATGAATTTGTGTCTTCAGAAGAATGACCATTATATTTTATCTTTATAAAGCAATCTGTAATATGTATTTTGTAATATCGTGTATGTATGTATATATGTGCTTTCAAGGGCATGGGCCCCTAAAATAGAACCCCATTTTGTTATGAGAATATTGTTGAATAATTGCTCATAGTTGTAGTAGCATTTGATTGATGTGACACATTTTAAGTGATAAATTGGAAAGTACTAGTCCCTATCTTTAGTATTTACATCTACCCTCACCAATACCATTATAATTTATTGGTCCATGCTTGATGATTATCTCCTCTCCCTTAATATATTGCTCGAATATCGATATGTTTATTAAGAAGGAAGTTATTATTGATTTAATGTATAGCATTTTATCCTTAATGATATCATATTCATCATGATAAAAGGACGTTTAAAAGGCGAGAGGAATGTGGGATAGTGCCACCAGTTTAAAAGTGATTTTCTTGCCACGGCCCCACGTTTTACATTTAATATTAACCATCAATTCATACCTAGGTTTGGTGGACACGTGTAAAGGTCCAGTCGAAGAAATTGCTCAAAAATTATAAATTCAAGGCCCATGGTCATTTTTCGACACTTACTTTCTTTTGCAAAATCATGGGGGACCAAATTGAGCGCATCAAACCAATATCAAGCCATGAATACGTCGAGATTTCTTCTAGTTCTGATATAGACTCAAACAAGGTTATTGTTGGGAAATCCTTCACCCTCTCTACTTCTAGTTCTCCTTCTGATGGTGCTTCCACCCCCTCTCTTAGCTAGTCGATTGCTACCACTGTTCCCCTTCATTCTCTTGGAACTTCTCTTGCAGAGCTCCAACTGGATTCCCTGTCTGAGCAGCCAATTCCCGAAGTATTACTGGAACTCTCTATTCTTTATCCAGAATCCCCGAACCCAGAACCTATGGATTCTCCACATGTTGCTACAAACGATGTGGATATGGAAATTGATGGCAATCAATCCCCTGGCGGTGACCCCTCAGATGGACAGTCAAGTCGAAACAGTGTCTTCCATCCTTACAAAGCTGCAACAAGATTTTGAAGTGCTTAAAACTGGAAAGACTTAATAGACACCAGCAGAGCTATCATTGATAAAGAATGTGTCGGGATACTAACCTTGGTCAACACTGGCGGAGAAGATTGATACCGATGCAGTTAGGAAAGTGGTACAAGAACTGAGAAATATATTATGATATGTAATATTTATGTTATAATATAGTTATAACTTTTTGGTATGTCTATGTTATGATATGTAATGTTTATGTTATATCTACCTGATGGGATTTTTGGTAAAAGGATAAGGGTCCTTTCAAAAACCCCACTTTACCGTGTTCCAAAAATGTATAGTAGTCTATTTTATTTATAAAAATCTTTTCAATAAGCTTATACTTATTGAATTATAGGTTTCAACAAATATATGAGAGGTATGTCCTGAATTGTACGCAAATGTTCTATTTTTTTCCTTAGGAAGGTATAATCTAGTTTGAGAACAATAATATTTAAATTAGATATTCCTCAATGTTTCCTCCATACTCATGTTTTCTATCAGTTAAAACAACTTAAGTAAGAACTGACAAATATATAATAAATGGACAGATAATTAATAAATGTAAAAATTAATAACATCTAAAAATAATTTAATAACTTATAATTTTGAAATATATGTTATAAGTTATTAAATTATGAAATTATTTTTAGATGTTATATATTTCAAAAAGGATTCATTATTTAATAATTTAATAACTTATAATATGTTATAATTTATGTTATTAAATATAAGTTATTTTTCCTTATTATTAAAGTTATCAGTCCTTCCCTACCCATTAGGTAAACATGTGGTAGGATTCCGGGCCTCCCAAGGCAAAGGCATTCCCGGACTCTAAGCCCGCAGAATGAACCGATTCAATAAAGTTTTGGGTCCATGTATCGGTGAGGTAAGGCAAAGTGTCATGCAAAAGAAATGAAAAATTTTGGGCCTTATTATAGTCAAATTTGACAGAGGGTATTCACCAAACTAGTTACAGGAGATTCGCTAATCAATTTCTAACTATTTTTAATATTTATACAATTTTCACTGAAAGAACAAAATGGGTTACAGGGATATTTGTCAGAACCACGAAATTGGTTACAGGTATATTCGCCATGATCTCTATAAATTTTTTTCTGGGGGCTCCTTAAAATTTTCCTTGAATAAACTTTGTCAAACAAAATTAAAATCTGCAAAATGTGACTAGGGTGGTTGAAGAAAATCATACAAATCAACATTCACATTGAACTAATTCCACCCATATCTGATCCCATGTAATTATGAGGCTAAAATATGCATTAAAACTCAGATTTCAGATGCAAGACAGGACTGAAATTAATTAATTCAAGTCTACAGACACACTGCCATGCACAGGTCTGAAAATGGCACTAAAAGTGACCCAAAATTATGGAAAATTGACTGCTTTAATTCATAAAAATCAGGTTGTCATATAGCAATGCAAATCAGATTTTTAAGTACCTCCAAAGCACCCAAATCTGCAAGAAAGTGGGTCGCTCCACATATGGTAAAATAGAATAACAACTGATGCAACTAACTCCACAAACCCTTCACCAATCTACTTTATTCATTGTTGCAAATCTTCAATAAACACTACTGGAAATAACTAGAAATATTTGCAAGCTCTATGAAAAATCCTGTGTAGAAATTCATCTCAATTTTTGGGGTTTTCATCCACAAGAGGGAAAATACTTAGGGTTTTCATCCTTGGAATATTTATGCAAAAGCTCAAGGCTTGAGACACAATTAAGAAATTATCAAATGATCATAGAATATAATGCCTTCCCCTCAAGTCGACTTCTCCTTATAAAGGAAGAAGAGACCCAAAGTGACCTCCACAATATCCAATCAACATGCAGTGATTTTCTCTATGCAATTTCTACCCTCCATTTTCCCTTGTTAGGACAAATCGCCATTTCCCTAAGGGAGAATACAAAAGGATATTTAATACTTATTTTTCCCTCCCAAAGATGGTTGCATTTTTCCTATAAAGAATACACAATGAAATGGGCTTTGGTCCTTTTTGTGTTTCCCTTATTCCTCCTCAAGGCAAGTCGTCTTTCATCCCTAGGGAGAATTAAATTATAATTACACCTTTCTCTAACCTCAAATATTTTCTCCAATGCAAATTGCACTTTCTAGAGATTACCATTTTTATTTATAAGTGTTTTTCTCTATTAAGCCAAATAAATTAATATAAGTGCTTTAATAAAAATTTTCTTTCTTTTAGGCACTTAATACTAATTTATTGTGACTTAAGTCACCCTTGTGTTCACCCTTTGGCCGTCGGGTTGACAAAATAGGCCAAAGGTCTTCAATTGGGAAGGGGATATTACACACTTGTGCAAAAATTAAAAACGATGCCCCTTTCTTCTACACCCCAGAAATTCCCTAGGTTGTTAAAGGGTTAAACTTCCCTTACATCCCACCCTTCCTTTTCTCTCTACCTCTCTCAACATCTCCCTCTCTTGCCCTTTGCATCCCTCTCTCTCCCTCTACCCTTTTTCCCATCTCCTTCTCTTTCACTATAGGTTTTAGGGTAAGTGCACCAAGTTGGGGGCCAAAAGGGGGTCTTAAGTGGACGCATTTTTTTGAAAAATAAAAACTTCAACTTGTATGAGTTTTTTTGAAATAGTTACACTCAAAATTGGAAGATGTTGTAGAAATATGAATCGTAGCATTTTGAGTTTAGTTTCTAAGCTACTAAATTTTATTGAAAATAGATAAGTTTAAGTGGGTCAAATAACTAAAATACCAACAGTGCTCTTATTTTTGTTAAAAATATAATAGAGTGACTTTCGTGCCCCCACCATTTTTTTAGCACCATTTAGTATTTTTGAAAACTATTTGGTAGAAAGATAACTAAGAGCATCTAGTTTGTGTTAGATTTTAAAAAAAAAAATTTAGTGAGTATTTTTTATGATTTTTCTAGTACATAAATTTTATGTTTTGAAAAATAATGGAGCTCCGACCATGCCCCCTAACTACCTCAAAAAATATCAAAAATTAGTTTTTAAAAAAATATGTATATAATTAGTCCTAGTTTGTGCCTAAAATTTTTTTATTCAATTTCGATGAGTAAAAAAAGATACACAACAAAAGATAGACATGTTTAAACTTCAAAAAATAGCTATAAAAAGGCATAGTTAGAAAATAAATAATATGGAAACCTTATATTTGTTAGAAAAATTAGAAAATAATATTTATACAAAGAAGAAACTCTGTTTTATGTCGTGGTATAATTTTTTTAAACGAATCGATCATTTGATGTTGATTTATCATGGCGGAAGTTGGATTTTTACATTTTCCTACAAAAACATGTGGTTTGTTGTGTTTGTGCAAGTCCATGCCTCAGGCTTGGGGATCAAACCGGATCCCAAGCCTTGAGGCATGGGTTGGAAAAGGGAAAAAGCATAACGCATACGCGTTATGCTTTATTTATACATTGTGGTCCCCCAACGTCCCTTTCATCTCTTTCACGGGATTTCTGCATACATTCTGTTTGGTCTGTAATTTTCTGTACATTCTTACACGATTTTTTAGTAGTTCATTTTGTCCCCTACCCCACTAGTTGATTTTTTCTAATCATGGGCAATAAAATTTGAGCTAAGGACATGAGGAAAGTCAAGAACATGACATCAAAGCAATTGGAAGAGATGAGAATAAATAAATTGAAGAGAATGCAAAAACTTTCAGTAAGCAGGCAAGGTACATCTGTTATATCAAATGTAGCTAATGTATTAGAAAATCAAGATGAAATACATAATGTAAATATAAAGAATAATGATTTTACAATTAATAATGATTTTGCAATGAATGATGATATTGAATTAAATGATAATGTTGGTATGGACGAAGAAATTGATATGAATCCAATTGTTGAACCTTTACCCGAGAATCCAAATGTTAACCCCAAAATTTGAGCTAGTGGAATTTGGGATAATTACTTTGAGATTTTAAATGACACACAAAGATGTCAATTAATTGTTATAATGATTAAATTAATTAAGATGAGACCTATAATGAAGACTCGTGGTTAATAACATCTAATGTTGTTGATCAAAATGCATCAATTTTGAAAACATACATAAAACATACCAAACTATATGTGGCAAAAGATGCACCAAAGATAGTAATGCTACACAATGTGCACTTACTAGTTGTATAGTAAGTGATAAAATAGTTAATAAATGCTTGATTAGAAAAACAAACGAAGTGTTTTGAAGCTAAACAGAAAACACTAATGAAAGCAATAGAGAGACATAAACATCTTGAGTCAGTCAATAACACTAACTATTGGGCTTTCTCTAGCAGACTTCCACTGAAAGACAAGAATACATCTTATATTCTACAAGAATTAATTGTAAAATTTTGGAATGAGAACGCAAGGGTGTCACCGAATAGAAGAGATACAGTAAAAAGAAGAATAGGTTCTCGTAATCATGAATCGTGTGCAAAACATTTATTATTTATGACTCAAACACAATTGTTCTCTAATTTTAAGAATGAAAATCCACACATTAACATTAGTAAAAGATTCTTTAAAATGAGCAAACCCTTTTATGTAAAAATCAATCACTCACGTACCACTTGTTACGTGCATCATGTTGAATTTTCAATGCATTATGATGTTTTTTTGTCGATAGGTCGTGTTTTGCATCATCGACATCATGTTGCAGGAGTGTGGATTAAATGTCCCACCAAAATCTTCAAGGGAATTTATTCCGACAATATTTTGTGAAAAATCAACTAGAATTTTTTTATAACAAAGCATGTTTGGATGGAACGTGCAATGTATGTGGTGGCTTGTCAAATACGAAAAGTTGTATCCATGAGGAGAGTACATATTCAATAGGAAAAGAATTGGTTGGTTTCAGCAAATATAAATCAGTGGCATATCAATTAAAAGATGGAAAAGAATATAAGAGGTGTGAGCTTGTAACAAAACAATTACATGTATCAGAATATATGGTCAAATTCAGAGAGGAAATTGTTTATGAGTATGTAAGACACGCACATAGAGTTCGATGGTTGGATGAACAATTCGAGTTAAGCAAGGACACATTCCCACTTGGTACTATTGTTTCAGTAGTTGAATTTACAGAGAATTACACATTGCAACCACAAATGAAGGTTCAATATTATAACTCAATGCAAGTTTTTATTTTTGTGCATATAACATTCATGCACTCTCCGTAAAGCACTTGAGCAAGATTGAAAAAATATTAAGAGAGTATCATTTTTACATATGTGATGATCGAACACATTCTGAGAATATGTACATGGGTGTTTCCATGTGTTTTATGTGAACTTCAATGAGAGGAACATTAGTTTGAATCAACATTAGATTTGGTTGGACCACCGCACATCATAATTTAAGAATGCACGGATTTTTATTGGCTAAGAAGGATGCACAAAGAAACAAATGTACAACATATTTGGAGTTTTACTGAGGTAGGGCATGGAAAATGAGAGCATGATGGTGCATGAGCATGTGTGAAAAGAGAACTTGCAAGAGAAGAGTTAAATTTCAAGGGTGGTGCTAAATTTATAGATGCAAAAAATATTGTTGATTAGTGTGTCAATAATACGGGTCATGAATCTCAAGAGAGATCAACGATTCATAGATTTTTTTGATAGAGGAACAACATCTGGCAAATTTTGAAAATTGTATAATGATTGCATGATCAAGTGATATGTACTCATTCCATAGTTCAGATGCAAATTCTTGGACTATTTATACTAGGTGCATGGCATGTTTTTGTATATCATGCATTGATTTTACATGGAATGAATGTGAGTCACATCGGTGGGTGGATGGATGGACTTGTAGACCTCTAATTCCACTCGACACACATCAAGTTCCATGATCATTACAACATACAGGGTCTTTAGATCAAATGACAACATCACTTGACTTTGACCAAGTCTCTAATTTAGTGCAACAAGGTACATACATATATGTATATGCCATGTTTAGATTTATAAATTATTAAATGGTCAACTGTTAATGTATTTTAAATTTGACTTCAGTTTTACTTTGTGATGTAGGGCACGTTTTTGCAGTTATTGTGATGGAATTTAACGAAGAAGGAACAGACTACTTCTTGTCTCGTTGTGTAGAGGGGAATTTTTTTTTACTTCCACAGTCATTGATGATGAAGACCTTCAAGATCCCACTAGGTCAGTGGTAGTCACTGCAACTTGGCTTTGACGATATCCTATCAAAAAATGAAACACTTGGTTGTTTGAAGACTATAAAGTACATCAAAAGATACTTCACTATTCACATTTGGTTCTTGCAACAAATATTAAATTGATCAAATATCAAGGTAAACCATTAAACAAGAATCTTTGGAAGGTTCGTGAATCAAATCATGAAGCAATTCTTGCTAATGTCAAGAGTAGAGTTGATCCTTGCGGTTCATTGGATTGAATTTGTAAAGGTATGTTCTTCATGAATTTAATTTGAATATTTACTTTAATGATTTTGTTTAAATTATGTATGATTTAAAATTCTATTTAATTGTTTACTAACATGTTTATGTAGGTTAGTGGTGCCAAAAAAGCTTCCACCTTCACGTGGTTGGCACTATCAATAGAAAATTTATTATTCTCGAAGCCAAGTGAAGCTAAGAGAAATTAAATATTAGAAAGGAACAACAAACAAAAATTCTCATTTCACCACCTATATTGTAAAAATATCTTATTAAAATTCTCATTTCACCACCTATATTGTATGAACCACCTATATTATTTAGGTGATTGGCAATGGACAACCTTACACTAAATCAGACTACATTATTTCATGTGTTTGCAAACAATAGGACAATGAGAACACCGAAAGGAGATGGAAAAAACCAGCATAGGATTTTGTAGAGGTTCCCTAGGTGGAGGTGTAGGATCTGACAGAACATCTCTAGGTGCCACAAAGTCCGAGAAATCACCCATCGAAGATATAACGTGTTTTGGTCTCATGGCTCTTAAGGGACTACGCCTGGACGAGGTAGCCTGGAAGCACGGGGAGCGTAGGGAACCAAAACAAGGCCTCCACTAGCGTTCACTAGGCCATCTAGACGTGTTGGTGTAGATGGTTTGGTCCCATGAGCTACCATTTGCAATATATAATGTCCGATGATGACCTTTACACCGACTTAGAATACATTATTTCAAGTGTTTGCAAATAATAGGACAACGAGAACACTAAAAGAAGATGGAAAAAACAAACATAGGCTTTCGTAGAGGTTCCCTAGGTGGAGGGGTAGGATCTGAAAGAACATATCTAGGTGCCACAGAGGCCAAGTAATCACCCGTCGAAGATATAGCATGTTTTGGTCTCACGGCTCTTAAGGGACTACACCGAACGAGGTAGCCCGAAGCACGGGGAGTGTAGGGAACCAAAATGAGGCCTCCACTAGCATTCACCAGGCCATCTAGACATTTTGGTGCATACAGTTCGGTCCCACGAGCTACCGTTTGCAAAATATAGCATCTGACAACCTTACACTGACTCAGACTACACTATTTCACGTGTTTGCAAACAATAGGACAACGAGAACAATGAAAGGAGATGGAAAAAACCAGCATAGTATTTCGTAGAGAGGTTCCCTAGGTGGAGGTGTCAGATCTGACTGGACGTCTCTAGGTGCCACGGAGTCCAAGAAATCACCTGTTAAAGATATAGCGTGTTTTGGTCTCAAGGCTCTTAAGGGACTACGCCGGATGAGGTAGCCTGGAAGCACGAGGAGCATAGGGAACCATAATGAGGCCTCCACTAGTGTTCACCAGGTCATCCAGACGTGTTGACATAGATGGTTTGGTCCCACGAGCTACCGTTTACAAAACATAACATCTAACAGCCTTACACTGACTTAGACTACACTATTTCGCGTGTTTGCAACAATAGGACAACGAGAGTACCAAAAGGAGATGGAAAAAACCGGCATAGGCTTTCGTAGAGGTTCCCTAAGTGGAGGTTTCGGATGTGATGGGACATCTCTAGGTGCCATGGAGTTTGAGAAATCACCCGTCGAAGATATAGCGTGTTTTGGTCTTAGGGCTCTTAAGGGACTACACCCTGAGAGGCAGGAGCCCAAAAGCATGGTGAGTGTAGGAAGCCGAAACGAGGCCTCCACTAGCATTCACAGGACATCCAGACTTGTTGGCACAGATGGTTCAATCCCATGAGCTACCGTTTGAAAAAAATAAAAATCGACTGATTTTTACACTCGACTTAGACTACATTATTTCATGTGTTTGCAAATAATAGGATAACAAGAGCACCAAAAGGAGAAGGAAAAAACCGGCATAGGATTTCGTAGAGGTTCCCTAGGAGGAGGATTCGGATCTGACGGGACATCTTTAGGTGCCACGGAGTCCAAAAAATCACTCGTCAAAGATATAGCGTGTTTTGGTCTCAGGGCTCTTAAGGGACTATGCTCGGACGAGGTAACTTGGAAACATGGGGAGCGTAGGGAATAAAAATGATGCATCCACTAGTGTAAAATAGGCCATCCAGAGATGTTTTTCGCACGCATAGTTTGGCCCCACGAGCCATCTTGTTTGCAAAATATAGAGTCTGACAGTCTTACACTGACTTAGACTACACTATTTTGCATGTTTGCAAACAATAGGACAACGAGAACACCGAAAGGAGATGGACAAAAATAGCATAGGATTTCATAGAAGTTCCTTAGGTGGAGGTGTCGATCCGATGGGACGTCTCTAGGCGCCACAAAGTCCGAGAAATCACTTTTCAAAGATATAACGTGTTTTTCTCAGATTCTTAAGGACTACGCCCAAACGAGGTAGCCGGAAGCACGAGGAGTAGAGGGAACCAAAATGAGGCCTCCACTAGTGTTCACTAGGCCATCTAGATGTGTTAGTATAGACGGCTCAGCCCACGAGCTACCGTTTGTAAAATATAGCGTCTAGCAACCTTACACTAACTCAAACTATACTATTTCATGTGTTTGCAAACAATAGGACATCGAGAAAACCGAAAGGATATGGAAAAAACTGGCATAGGATTTCATAGAGGGCCCCGACATGGAGGTTTTGGATCTAATGAGACATCTCTAGGTTCCACAGAGTCTGAGAAATCACTCGTTGAAGATATAACATTTTTTTTTCTCGGGGCTCTTAAAGGACTACTACTGGGACGAGGTATCCGGAAGCACCTGGAGCTTTGGCCTCTAAAATGAAACCTCCCTAACATTAACCTCGCCACTCCGACATGTTGGTGTAGTTGATTCATGCCAAGAGCTTCCGTTTACAAAATATTGCATCAGATAGCCTTACACTATTCTAGCATGCACTATTGTAGCATGTAAATGAGATGGGATAGAAAAATGTAGAACTATTCTTTTCTAGAAATTATGGGAGATGATAGAGGAAGGTATCATGATGCTTACTGAAAAAATTTAGGCCAAATTTAGTTCATTTGTTCAAGTTATATGAGTTTTTGTTCAAGGTTGTCCGACCAAAAAATGTTATATCTTTGACAGGTGATTTCTTGGACTCCGTGGCACCTAGATATGTATCGTTCGATCCAAAACCTCCATATCATGACCCTATACAAAATCCTCTTGTGGTTTTATCCATCTCCATTCGGTTCTCTCGTTGTCCTATTGTTTGCAAACAAGTGAAATATTATAGTTTGAGTCGAGCCTAAGGTCACGATGCAATACTTTATAAACAGAAGCTCTTTGGCCGAATCGACTACGCCAACACATCTGGATGGCCTAGTAAATTTTATTGGAGGTATCGTTTTGGAGGCCAAAGCTCCAAGTGCTTCCAGCTACCTCGTCCAGGTGTAGTCCCTTAAGAACCCTGAGACCAAAAATGATATATCTTCGACATGGTGATTTCTCAGACTCCGTGGCACCTAGAGATGTCTCATCAGATCCAAAACCTCCATGTTGGGACCCTCTACGAAATCCTCTCATGGTTTTATCCATCTCCATTCGGTTCTCTTGTTGTCTTATTGTTTGCAAACACGTGAAATATTGTGCAGTTTGAGTCAATGTAAGGTTGTCAGACGCAATACTTTGCAAATGGAAGCTCTTGGCACCAAACCAACTATGCCAACACGTCAAGTTGGCTAGGTAAACGCTTAGGGAGGTGTCATTTTGAGGCCAAATATCCAGGTGCTTTCGGGCTACCTAGTCCGGCGTAGTCCCTTAAGAGCCCTAAGACCAAAAATGTTATATCTTCAACGGGTGATTTCTCAGACTTCATGGCACCTAGAGACATCTCATCATATCTAAAACCTCCATGTCAAGGCCCTCTACAAAATCCTCTCACGGTTTTATCCATCTCCATTCGGTTCTCTCGTTGTCCTATTGTTTGCAAATGCGTAAAATATTACAGTTTGAGTCAGTGTAAGGTGTCGATGTAATAATTTGAAAAGATAATCTCTTGGTGCCAAATCAACTATGCCAACATGTCTAGATGGTCGGTGAATGCTAGTGGAGGCCTCATTTTGGTTTCCTACGCTCCCGTGCTTTCAGGCTACCTCGTCTCGGGCGTAGTCCCTTAAGAGCCTTGAGACCAAAACACGTTATATCTTTGACAAGTGATTTCTCGAGACTTCATGGCACCTAGAGACGTCTTATCAGATCTAAAACCTCATCCAGAGTTCTTGTTCAATGACTAGATTGGCTTAAGAATGAATTTGATAGGGGAATGTCTAAGAACACACAAGAGTTATCAATCGCCTAGTAAATCTTTCTTGTTTAGTTTTGAATGGGAGTCAGTTGGCCTATGGCTTAGTGACCTTCCATTCATTGATAATTTATGCTATGATAAACCCATGGATGCTTTCAAAAGCACTTTCAAAAAGATAGGGGTATTCATTAAGCCTAGTGAAGGGTGTGATGTGATTTCCAAATAACTTGAAATTCCTACATATTTAAAGGTAATATCACTTAATTGGACAGATTAGACAATCAAGAATCATTGATTGTTTGAATCGAATGTCATTGCATCTGGAGACATTCTCAAGCATTGGAGTAATGCATATGGAGAGACATTCTCAAAATATCAACAAATGAAAGGCATCAAATTATGACGACTCTCTTTGAACTATTTAAGCTTGTAAGACTTTGTGGGCATCCTTAGATCCTTCTATCCATTCTTGTTGCAAAAAAAAATGTCTTAATGATGGTCCTAATGTTTGTATTCTCAGATGTTTTAACATAGGAGAAGACTAAGAAGCATTGAAGAATGTAGTAGGTGCATGATAAGATAGGAACTAGTACAAAGAGACCATGAGCAAGAAGAAGCGCAAGTAAGGTAAATACACATATACACATTGATAAATTGAATGAATATTTACTCAGATTAGGTAACTCGTTATATACATACATTATATAAATATTGATTTCCAAAGTTTGATGCATATTATACATTGAAAACGCTAGTACATGTACATCACCAATAAATGAAAAAATAATTCATAATGTCTTAAATATTGTCAAGTGCACATCATATTAGTTTCATGCAAAAATAATCTCAGAAAAGTAAGGTCTCATACAAAAACATCAAGTTCCAAATAGTATTTTAATGTGCATAATAAATATAAAAATTCCCAAATAGGTCATATAGCATCAAGTTCAAATGCCATATATGCGTACATACAATGCCATGCACATAGGCATACAAAAAAATGTCATGTAAGACATATATTTTCTAATCATCAAAATCTATCCCTCTCTTGGCCTTGCTCGAAGAAGGCCCTCCCTTAGATGAAGATGGAGATCTATGAGATGAATTTGGATCGTCCAAGCCCATGCTACGAGTCCTCTTCCACTGAATACTCACCTGTAGTTGAACCTATAAATGTAAACAATGTTTTTTTGTTAAAACTTAATTTATATATGTTTTCAACATGTATTTAAGACCATGTTAGAATGAAAGTATTTACATAAATACACAAACTTACCGCAAGTTGTCGATCACGCCGAATCTGCATCTCATGCTCAGATGAGTCATCGAGAGCCCGGAGTACGAACGGGGGTACGAAGATGATGAGATGGAGGATTTTGTGCCCTCGAAGTCAAAATGGAGGGGGTTGAAGTTCCCTACATACACATAAGATCACAAAATCTAACATCAAAATTAGCGAAAATAGAACTAAGTACATGTATGTGTAATGAAAATATTTTAACTAATTTTATCAATATAGAACTATTGTTTTTACCCGCCACGCCTGTGAATCAAATGAATAGGGTTCTACCTGTCACAGGTAACTCTTGCATATACACAATGAAGGACATTATTAACATAATTTAATAATTCTACAATGAAAGACATTACTAACATGTAATTTAACATAATATGAATTACACGAGCAATTTAACGAAATTTACATGTTGTTTGAATACCTCAGTGAGTTGTTGCGTAGATGAAATCGCAGCAGCAACACCTTTCTCTACTTGTCACAGAGATGGTGGGGTGTCTAGTGAAGTCAGCATCTTTATCAAACATGTATCACGTGAGTTAGATGAACATACAAGAACATACATATATTTGACTTCAAAAAAATATATATATATATATATATATATATATATATATATATATATATATATATTTGCATGTATGTGAAAATTTTACACAATTAACATTCTAAATTACCTCTGTGAATGTATGTGTACGCATGGTGCTCGCCGCTTGTGGTCGGGATGAACATGTGCCTCTCGCTCATTATAATATCTATGCATGTACATGTATAAATACAATTATTTCAAAAATTTAACATATATAAGTAAATCAAGTACTCCAAAAATTTTATAACACACATAATAAAACATAACAAATACATGCAAAGGTGACACCAATGACTATAATCCAAATATCTCACTCAAAAAGGCATCTGACATAGTGACATTATCGTGTGCACCCCTAGCACCAACTCCACAAAAATCTAGTATGCATGAAATTATCATCCTCGGGCCCCAAACATATGCTACCACATGATGAGAAAAGATGTGGCCTCATGTTAGTACTCCCTGAGGGAATACTCAAAGTGTACCTCCGTGAGCATATGGCTCAGAAATCTCCCTCGTATGTCGAACAAGAGTCGTAGATAGCCCCTGAAGCATATGGATTGTATCAATCTCTATTGTCTCCTTCACTACTAGAGGGACAATCTCAGGGTGAGGGGGCTTCTATGTGGGGACTCTACCTTGCTTTGAATACGTACACACATTGTGCACCCGGTCGATCCTATGAAGATATTTTTCCTCGCACCGAAAATCTCAGAAATCAAAATAATTTGGGATCTCATTGAGGATAAACTCGCAATAGAGTTTCCTCAGAAGGTATAGTGGCACCTCATTGTTATTGCAAGGTGGAAAATCAAGCACCATCCACCATCGGTCTCAAAAAAATTTAATCAAATTATTATTGCACCAATGGATGGGAAGCCATTTACATGACAATGGAACATGAAAACTAGTGCGAGGGTCCGTGAATAAGGCGCATATGACATCTTTTGTAATTTCTTTTTTCTTTACATACACATATGACAATTTTTTGGAATAATAAACCCTATAACCCTCTTTGTAAGATGTCTAACGATCAATTTTCCCGTTGTCACGTCAACTTGAGCAACTAATGCCTCCAATGTGTTTGCAAGAGAGGCGTGGTGGGGGTTTGTAGATTGTGAATCCCTCATTCTTTTGATTAAATCCTCAATTTCACTTTTATTTTCAACTATGTGGGTTGCTAAATCTTCTTGAGTACCCGAGGGATGTTGAGAAACTATGGCGGAGGGTTGGGAGGGATGACAGAATAACAGGTTTGGTTTTGGTTGATTCCTCGACCTCGAACTATAACAATAAAAAAATGTATTCAATTCAAATTCTACTCTATAATTATCAAATTTCAATGCAATTTTGAGAAAATAATTGTGCCTACCTCTTCTCCATGGCACCATCATCGATTCAGATCTTCTCGCGATCAGAGATGATCGTTTGAGCTTGAGATCCATTTGAATGACAAAACGCGAGGGCACAGTTAAGCTATGAAACTCACGTTTGAGGGAGATAAAATGATAGAGGCCCGGATTCTTTTTTATTTATAGTAGACATAATGCGTACGCGTTATGGTTTGGTAAATTCCAAACCTAGGAAATTAAAACGTGATCGTGTTATAATAGAACGCGCATGGTTTTGCTTTTTTCATGTTTTTGTCCACTTTTTAGCCCCCCAACATTGTGCACTTACCAGTTACACAAATTGTTCTAGGTTTTAAAAAAAAAAGTTCTAGGGTGTAGATATGTTAAAAAAATGGCTTTTGTAAGACATTTCCACTAAAGTTTAAGAATTATCCTATGGTTAATAATTTAGAATGTAATTTTTACATTCATAGCAAAAAAATGTATAATATAAAGGCAAAATAAACTTACCTCTGTCCTCATTTTTCTATGTAGAGGCATCACATATTCTTCTTCCTCCTCTCCCATTCCTCTTCTACTATTGGGTCCATAAAGTAGATTAGGGTTTATATTTCCCTCATCTTCTATCTAGTTGTGCCATATTTATTTTCTACTCTTGAATTCTTAGCAAATTCTCTCACTTTTATTCTCTTATCACAATTATTTTTCCTCCACGCATTGTTTTCTCTCTATTCAATCTTCAAGGTAATGTGAAATGAAATGCATTTGTATTTTTAACCATTCTACTTTTCCATGAGGGTTTGATCGAGTTACAAAGCCATTTTGAAGGAGAGTGGAGAATATCGATACACAACGATAGTTATTTCCATGTTAGAGAGGCACATAGAAAGTTGTAGACACTCAAATTTGGTAATCTATCCTTTGACACTGTTGGTCTTGGCATTGCACACTTGCATGCACAAATACACCCTCCCCACTCTTTCTTAGCATACCCTAATAGCTCTTTGGTCACTTGTTTATCTTTGCATGGATTTCTGTCATCAATTTTTGAGGTTTAATTACACAAAACATGCTTAGAAACATCTATCCCCAACTCCATGAAGTCAAAGTTAACTTTTTCCTCCTAGGTGGAAAACATCAACTTTGGTCAGTTTGTCAAAATCTACAACTCAACCCTAGTGTATGGTTTTGGACAGGACACATTGTGCACTAAAAATTTCAATTGCATCATCTTCATATGGACTAATGTTCCCTCTTAGTCATATTTTTATGATATGATGATCATCGACGCCTATATATGCAAGTAAATTAAACCTTAGTTAGGGTCCTAGCACTTTCAAGATCTCCTCATGTAAAGCAGCAAGCACAAAAGGTATTATGAGCTTCCAAAACTACAAAATAACTAATGCAAATTCATTAGGGAAGTATTCTTTATAGATCTAAAGTCACCTACTAGGTCCAAGAGCCTCCATCATCTCTCCATAAACAAGTGAAGTGACCTTTCCCAAGTATTTAAGCAAGTGTGAAACTCAAACAAGGTATTGTCAAATAATGTTTTGTCAAATTTTGATTGCATTGTGGTAGATATCTCATTCTAGGATAGCAACGTGTGATTTGAGCCTTGTTATGAGTATTGGCGATTTTAAGTGGTACACAGAGGTGCCCACAACCCACTTAAATTCGTTTTGCATGAATTCCATCTTGCACCATGAGGATTTGATCAAAGTTACAAATCCATTTTGAGGATCGTGAAGAAGATCGACACACAACAACATTCATTTTCAGGTAGGTGAGGCACATAGAAAGTTGTATACCCAAAATCCAAGTAGGTCCAAGACTATACAAAAATTCGGGACCTACGAATGCTTAAGACCTAGTTGTTTAATTTTGACCAGAGCACGCTTTAGGTGCTAGTTTCAAAGAATGAAGCATTCTCAGTCCTAGATCATCCTATTCTTGCACTCATATCACTTAGAAACTCCTAGATCCACACATAATCAACTAAGTACAATCTCTCATTTGTGTTTTGATAGTTCCTAGATCAATAGTCACTTTATAAAGTGTTATTTTCATCAAAGTGTTACTTTTATTTGGGCACTTAATGTTGGAAATCAATGAAATTAGAGTAGCCTAATGTTGCATTATTTAATCCTTTTTATGTATTTTAGTTAGAAACACATTTAAAACTTAAAAGGGAATAAAATAGGAATTTCACAAAAAAGTGAAATCAATTTCTTTCTAAAATTCAATTTGTTTAAGGTTTTCATCCTTAATTTATTTTACTAGTGCCTTCTTTTCTTGCCAAAACACATGTATCATTTTTTATACATAATTTATGATTTGCTCATCTAAATTTCAAAAATTTAAATTGACATGATCTACACTCCATTCTACACACATAAAAAAATGATTTTCAACTTTTTTCTCAAAATTAGGGGGTGTACACACAAATATTTCATTTTTGGGATGTGTTCACTTTGAAAATTAGTAAAAATTATATATTCATCCAAAAATATGAAAATTAGTGGGACCTAATACATGGTCTTAGTTAACTTTCTACCGAAAGGATTTGTAAAATAGTTTACGGAACTCAAAAATGGGGGAGGGTGGCACACACAACACTATGTTATATTTTTGACACAAAAATAGGCACACTTTGTGTGCGCACCACATTTGACCTTCTTAATCTCTCGCCATTAAAAAAATTAGTAGTTTAGAAACTAGATTCCAAGCACTATGATTCTTATTCTTATCACATTATCAATTTTGAGCATATGCATGCCAAATTACTTGTTGAAGTTCAGCTTTTTGTTGATTTCAGGAAAAAAGTGGCCACTTTTGACCCCTTTTGGTCCCCTATTTCCATGCACTTAACCAAAGGTATTTTATTTCATAGCTAGTTTTACTTTTTTAAATATTGTGTTAACCAAGTTCATACTTCTAAATTATTTGTAGGCATGCAAGGTACAAACCAATGTTATGTGGGGATGTATCCCCATAGATCTTGGTGATGTCTCGAGACCTCCCGAATGTTTTAGTGGATTGGAGAACTTGGAGGGAAGTCCCCTATTTTTTAATTTTTATAAAAAGTTTTTGATGTTTTTACATTTAAAAAGCTATTATTTTTACCAAAAATGAATTATAATCTCGAAAATACCTAAAACACATTAATTATAGTTTAAATCCCTAAATTTCATTGAATAAAGTTAAAATATTTAAATATTAATTTTTGTTTATTAGTTTAATAGTCATCCCCAAAATTAGGAAAAACATTGTTGTTCAAAAACACCACCCCTCCGTCACTTGTCCCCTTACAGGGGGTTCATTAGCTAGGCAATATCCCAAGACTTGGGTTCATATTGAGGTAATTAAAATTAATAAAATTAAATTCAATACCTACGGTAGACATGAGGGGGTGAAAGGGTTTAATTTATTAATGTTTTGATCGAGTATTGGGGGTAGGTTAGAGAGATGGGCAAAGGAAATGAGGTTTACTTTTAATATAAAACTAAAACATTTGAACCTAGTTTTTAAAAGTAAATACCTTAAAATTGGAAAAAATGGTCATAAATTAAATTATAATATCTTTTAATAAATAAATCTAATTCTTAACCAAGAAATAATAAGATGGTAGAAAACTAAGATTGAGTATGCTTTTCAACACAAGTGATATTATTTCACCATCTTAATTATTTGAAGAACTATTGATAAATGAATAAAACTTAACATATATAAGGTGACTTTAATATGTATTAATGGCTTCAAACTATCTTTCGAAAGGAAATGCATATTAAAAAAATGTGAGTGAGAAATATAATGTTTTTTAATCTAATATATTATAGAAAAAAAGGGGTAAATAAAATTATTAATTGAAAAATGGGTAAGTAAGGTACATAGATGAGTAACTCATGTGCTAATAATATAACAGAGGGGGTATTATCAATTGAATAATTAGAGGTAGAAACTAGAATTAATATTCTTTAATACCCTTCGAACATACGTGCTATATACCATACTTTTACTAAGTGAATCCCCGTGTCCCCTTATCCCCAAGAAGGTAACTATGCTACAAACCTAATCCACCAATGACTATTGGGATAGTCGTGATTCAATTAAACCAAGTAGCAACAACAAGTTACAAATGTCGATTAAAATAGAGAAATAAAATCATCGATCTCATTGGTCATACTAGAGCATGGGCTCATATTTGTAAGTATATTTAAATATTCATTAGTAAGTGTTCAAGTTTTTTTAATTACATTATAAATTAATATTATTTTTGCATTTTCCTATCAGATTTTTATGTGCCTATTATTAACATTGGATCATATTTTGCTTTTACATTTCTTTGTTAAAGGAAACACAATATGGAGTGTAATGATTACATGTACGTTATATATATATATTCATTATAAATTATATTTTCCAATGATATTATTAACATTGGTTTATTTTGCTTTTATGAATGGGAAACCATCATTCACAAGTGGCAAATGCTCCAAGAAATGAATGAAACCACATCACTATTGGGGTTATCATTCAATGTATGCTACACGAAGTGGATCTATTGGGGATTTAGACATTGCACAAGGTTGTCAAGGTTTTAATGATATTATAGTTGAGGGCGATGCTACTTAGAGCATGGCGGGATGAGAGTTCGGGGCAAATGAAGATGAGTACCCTAATGTCAAGGGTCAACATTGAATATTGTGACTTGTGGATGTTGACCCTAATATTTTATGGGGTCAGACATGAATCTATAGTATTTTTATTATAATATTATTATGAATTTTGATTAATTATTGAGTGGTTTGATTATCATGTTTAATTTATTATTGTTTCCTTAATTGTTTTTTGTTTGTATTCATTTTCTACTTAACATAATTTTCATTTTTTATGTATATCATTAAAATTGACATTAACATCAAAATTTTGTAACTAAAGTTGTATAATATAATAATATAATTAAATAAATAAAGTTCAAAAACATTATATATTTTTATATCATTGTAATGACTAAATTCGCAAAACAAGTCGACCTAAGTTACAATTGAAGTCATAATAAAGTCAAAATTGAAGTCATACTTAAGTCATAATTGAGCCACACTAAAGTGGTGATTAAAGTCATAAATAATTATGGAATTAAGTCAAAATTTTAGACCGACTAGTTGTTACAAATCTAATGGCAACTAGTGTCATAATTTAAGTTAGATGTAGTGTCACAATTAAAAATACATTTAAAATCGTACAAATTTTCATTTTCTAGTTCACACTTAGGGTCGACATAAAGACAAATCTAAAGACCCTTATTAATTCGAGTATTAAGGCATACTAAAGTTATGAATTAAGTCACAGATAAAGTTACCTTTTAAGAGGTAACATTCGATTATGTCACTTAAGGGTGACTTAGACTAAAATGTTAGGGTGTATTTAGTGTGACTTTATGATTTATGTCATTTAAAGTCAGAGTTTAAGTCATCATTAAGTCATTTTCACATCTTTAAATTCAAATTTAGGGTGGCTAGTTGGAATTCAAAAAAGTCATATTTGACTACTCAAAAGTGACTTAAATATGACTTAATAGTGACTTATTGTAGTCAAAATGTTGTAGTGATTATGCAATACAAATACAACAAATAGTGATGTGGATTCTTTAAGGTATTCATCAAAATCATCAACACTTGGAGAAAAAAGATCAAGCAAAATGCAATAGTATTGCCATAAAATACATTTCAAATCGATTTTCACCCATAACCACAATTTGAAAACTATTTGGAGTTAGAGAACATCCATTCAAAATGGTCACAACGCCATGAAAACCATTATTTTTCTCTTTTGTTTTGAGATTTTAAAATTACAAGTGCATGTAACATCACCATCTTAGATAAACATCTCGATGTGCTTTAAGACTAATGACGATGTCGGGGTTATTAAATTTTGGTGGTAAGTGGTGTTGTCCATGGACCTTTTACTAGGAGATGGTGGGATGCCGATGTAGTGAGATTTTGATGGGGTATGTACACTAGCGAACATGAAGGATTTTTACATCTCGTTGTTTAAAGCAATCACAAAGGACACTTTAAAGGGGGATATTTGAGCACCTTTGGGGTGTTTAATACAAGAAGATGACAATATGTTTTATCTTATGATATAAGAACATACAAAAATAGAACAAAATGTTATTTACGTAATGCACATGATGTTATTAATTTGTTGAGCATGTTATTCAATTTCGCTTGATGAATTAAATGTCAAAATCTAAAAGCCCTTATGTAGCAAATTTCTAGAAATGACAAAATAAGTGACTAAAAAGTGTGTTTTTCATCAAAGCCTTACTTGTAGGAAAACAATACAATGTGTATTACAAATGCAAAAAAAATGGATGTGGCTTCTTCACCTTGAGCCGGAAAATCAGCATAAAACAATACAATAATGGGCAACATATATGTAGTAAAAAAATCTACTTTTGATAGGTTACTCTTTGACCTTTTACATTTTCTTTAACTATTAAAAAAACAAATAAACAATAGAAATGACACATCCAATCAACTTATGTATTATATAATTGCTACCACTACATGAGCCAAGCCAACGAGGATAACCCTTGATAGGTAATATGTCTTTCAATTCCAAGCCTTTCTCAACAACAACAATCATTAAACAAAGAAGAACAAAAACGTGTACCTCGTGGAAGAATCATCATAATATAATAAGATAGGCAACTTGCAAGTGAAAGTTGCCCAAAGGAATGCCTTTATAGACCTTTAAACATGAGTCTTATGGGCCTTCATCCAAGATAACAATATAATTTACTAGACAATGTCATTTTATCCATACAATGTGTTTTTCAGGTCAAACCTTATTTAATGGAAAACTTGGATATATTAAGCATTACAAATGCATTAAACATTGATGTGGCTTCTTTGAGGTATTCGTCGTTGTATAATGGATTTGGACATGGGCATATAGGTGAGGGAAATTTTGAACCAAGAATAAACAATGAAAATGCATTATCTTACATGGTGGAAAAAAATGTTGATACCCTTTATATTATAAATGATAAATGCAATTTTACTTGATCGTGGTTAATTCAAGATTAATCAACTTGTTTGGCACTAGAACTTTGTAGTATAAAATATCCCAAAGGCGCTCCAAAATTGCCTATTTAGTGTCCATGTTTAATGGATGTTAGGGGATCGTAATATTTTGTAACATAGCCACAAAACCAATTAAAGCACCACTTTACATTTCTTATGTAGACAATGGAAAAAAATTGTTTACAAGTGCACAAACCCGTGATAAAAAGAACACAACTAAAGAATCATGGTTTTCGTGACATTTCTGCTACATTTTGTGGTATTTTAGTGGGCAAAGAAAACAAAGTAAAACACATGTTGATAATAGGGAGAAAGACGAAAAATGTGAAAACCCCTAATAACTAAAAATCCAAAAAATACTAAAAACTTTTTTGTCTACCAAAACTATAAATACCAACACAATATATGTTGATTTGTTTCTTAAATAGTTTAAATAAATGTGAAAATCCCCATATAACAAAAAGGCACAACCCATCACAAACCCCATTAAAGTTAAAATTTTCATTTAACAAAATAAACTCTTCTACAAAATCCATGATGTAGACATTTTAGCATATTCACATCCCCATCTACCTTGAATTGATAGAAATAACCATCTTTTAAAGAAAATTGCATGTCACCTAACACGTTGATGTAATGTACAACAAAGTGACACACCTTTTTCTGTATAAAATGATACCATTCTTCTAAAACCCTTTACCCAATCCATTGATGCAATGTAAAACAAATCGAAACACCTTTTATTAAATAAAATGATAACATTCTATTAAAGTCATTGTCTCATACTTCTCCATGGTTCAACAAATTTGAAGAATTTCTTTGAAAAATTAAACGACATTGACTCGGATAAAAACCCTTTTGTCCTTACCTCACGAATAGCATAAAAAATGAGAAATTTCCCTATTTTAGTAGGGAAGTCATGACATAACCTCACTCTGCAAAATTATCTACAATTGAATTAAAATCATGTAAAATATGGTACCATTGTTTTGAAATTTTGAAATTGCAAGTGAAGGTTACATCACCATCTCAAGTCATAACGTCTCAATATACTTAAAGATTGACGACGATGTTAAGATTATTAAATGTTAAAGTTCAACATGTTACGTGATCGTTCCGGAGTGAAATAGGTAGATATTGATGTAGCAAGAGAGTGATGATGTGACACCTACATTAATGAACATAAAAAAAATTACAACTCAATATTCAAAATTATCACTAAAAATACTCTAATGAGGTGATATTTGAATCACGTTGAGATATATATACATATACATATACATATAGTTGTACATATGTGTGGTGAAAAAATTGAGACTTATCTAAATAGGTTGTAGTCTAGGAGTGCATATAATAAGTTTAAAGATGTTGCCTAAAAACAAAAAATATTATAAATAAGAAGGTCTAGACTAAATCCAGTTTTCTATAGCTTAGATGTAAGGTGTGAGGGGTATCCGTTCCGCCAAAGTCCCCAGCGGCACGATCCCTTCTTTTTGAATTCATCTTAGACTTTTGCACAACAAGAATTGATCCTATGAACTCTTTGAGAGCCCTAACCAATAGACCAAATCACTCCTGCCCAAAATAATCTTTTAAGTTCAAACAAAATAAAATACAAAATCTCACACACTTTTCTTTCCCAACAATGCCGTCAAAATGTTTTGATTGCAGGTCGTAAATGCTATTTATTTTATATGGGCAGTCTGCCATAATGATGCCTGCCCTTTGGCCAGTTTTCTGCTGTCTCATACACGTGCTACGCGTATTAAATTTCTATGGCCGAGAAGACAAACAATTCAAAGGAATCTCTGGTATCATTTAGTTTATAGCCCTGTTGCAGTGGCCTTCAGAAACAGTGAAGAGAACTTTCAACTTTCTTTCGCAAAACCATGTTTTCTATTCTGATCTTCTGTGTAACAGTAACTGTAGCAGTATTGGGTGTTTGGATTTGGATCACGAGGTCCAGGGATCGAATCCCACGCGGACCCAGAGCATGGCCATTGCTGGGTTCTACCATCGAACTCAGTGCAAATTTCCACCGCCTGTACGACTGGTTAACAGACTATGCAATGGAAATCCCAACGTTTGAGGCAAACTACATGAGTTTCAGAGTTCTCTTCACTGTGGATCCAGCAAACATCGAGTATATGCTCAAGACTAACTTTGATAACTATGTAAAGGTCAGTATGTATTATATAATATATCGAATCCCTGCAAACAAAATTGGCTTTTAACGCCATTATAAGGTACTCTTTTTATTTTGAAATTTGCAGGGGCCTGCAGCTCACGAGGTACAGTACGACCTTCTGGGCGATGGCATTTTTAACTCGGATGGAGAAATGTGGAGACTCCAACGCAAATCTGCGAGCCTGGAGTTTTCCTCCAAGATGTTGCGGCTTTACAGTGTAGATGCCTTCAGGAAATACGCGGTGAAATTAGCCCCTATTTTGGAGGGACAGAGCAATAATAATACTGTTGTAAATATGCAGGTAACTAGATTCATTGGTAATACTTTGGTGAGCATTGCTTGAATTTCTGCCCATTTACTGTTGTTTTTCCTTGCCGCTGGGCCTTATCCTATACTAGGTTAGGTTTCAGCCCTGTTCATTCAATGATGGACATTAATAGTTTTTACATTGGTAATTTTATCTTGGTTTAATTTTTTGGAATGGGATGAACTCAAAAGACTTTCATAGCGAAGATCGGTGTTCAAATTTCCACATAAAACATATTAGAAATGTTGAATTGGATCGAACATATTCAATTCTGGATGTGTGTATCTGGTCCTGTTCTTGTGTAAATTTATGGTTGCATTTCATTTTATATTGGTTTTACTGTGCTGCAACATATGGCAGCATCGTTTTTAATCATTAGTCACGAGTTTGTTCTCACCAGGAATGCGATGTATTGAGGGTTTATACTAGTCAAATGCTCTGGTTTTCATGAATATGGACCATTTTAAGAGCTTCCCACCTTAGTTCCTTTCTATTGACTAATGAGGATTAATTGTACTTAAAAGCTCTTCTTCCTGAATTTTAACCATTTTAAGATCTTACTACCTTAGTTCTTTTGTGTTAACTAATTCAGGTGCCATTCACATATACATAGAACCTAACCCTCCTATGCAATTGATTCCAGAAGATTTTTCAATATGGTATCCACAAGGCGACTTTCAGATAGATCTCTCTACATCTATGTGTAGATTTACTTCTACTGTGTGCCACCATAATAGTCGCAACCATCCATACAAAGACAGAAAAAAGGAAATCACTTCTGCATATCCAACAAGAGAATTTTCCTTACCCCACTTAGCCTGGGTTTTCCTGGTTTTCTTGAATTGGAAGAGCTCCTTGTTCAGGATGGCCAGGGACAAGCTCAGTCTTCAAGAATCATTCCTCGACTCAAATTTCAGTCTCGAGACTTGGTCCCCGAATCTCCTCCCCATGAAAGATACCGAGCAACATCAACCAGCTGATAAAAGTATCTAGTGATATTGACCCTGCCAGTAGTTCTCCACTTAGTCATATGGAGGTCTCACGGAAGACTCACTTGTTCCTGAAAACTGGGGCCAAGTAGAGGAGAAACTCTTCCAGCGGCCTTGCCCAACAGGACTGCATCGGCTCAATACACCACTGTGAATTGTGAATAAAACCAACAGTAATATATGTAATATAATTTGTTTATGTATTGTAAACGTTTGGAGAATTGTCTTGTGTGCAGAATATGTTTATGCGGATGTCCTTTGACTCTATATGCGAGCTTAGCTTTGGAGTAGAAATTGGCACTCTGGCATCCTCTCTTCCAGATGTCCCCTTCGCTTCAGCTTTTGATAGGTGTAATGCTGTCTGCGCTTCTCGTTACTTCGACCCCTTCTGGAAACTCAAGAAACGCTTCAACATAGGTTCAGAGGGAAAACTCAAACAGGACATTAGACTTTTGGACAATTTTACCTATGATTTGATACAGAAGCGCAAAAAAATCATCCAAGAAGAAGAGGTACCGAATCGGAATCCTAATAAAGTAGTTAATTTTGATTTCGGAGATGATTATTTTGAGTTTTCTTTTCAAGTTTTCTTTTTCTTTAATTGCAGGTGAAGTCTAAGTCTGATTTGATGTCGAGGTTCTTGTTAATGGCCAAGGAGAACTCAGAATTTTACGATGATAGAAAGCTGAGAGATGCAGTTCTGAATTTTGTCATAGCAGGACGAGATAGCACAGCTGTCACTCTTTCCTGGCTACTGTGGTTGCTATCTAAAAATCCCCGAGCCGAGGAAATTATAGTGCAAGAGTTGAGGAATATCCAGAGGTTTACCAACAGCAGCATTGATGAAGATGATGATTGCCGCTTTCAGAAATATTCAGAACTGTTAACTTACGATGTGCTCACTAATGGCATGCATTATTTGCATGCCGCAATCACTGAAACATTGCGCTTATATCCTGCTGTTCCTCTGGTAATTCACATTTTTGTATTTGACATTCTCCTAAGCTTGGTAATGAAAAAATATGCAAAACCTGAATGTAAGGTAGCTTAACAATGTGATCATCATCAGCCACATTTGTAGGGTACACTGAATGTAATTTGTTGTTTAGTAGCAGCATTTGGATTCTGCAGGGGTAGGGTATGTACACCTTTAAAGATGTTTCCCTATTTAAGTATTAGATTAATAGGGAGTACAGGGTCTAAGAACTCGAAGTCTTAAGATAATTGTTGATTTCGCCTGACTGACAGTGTACCCATGAAGTGTTTAGCATTTTTAGTGTTTTTGAGTGTTAAAGCTTGTGTATTCAAAGCCATTTAAGGAGCGCAGAGCGCATGGGCCCCATATGTACATAATTTATACTAAACATGTAAGGAGTATAAGATGGTGTCATATGTGTGTAATTTATAGTGCTTTGTTTGTCTACCTAGTAGACTCAAGGAGTACTTGGTAGTCTCATATATACATCACCTACACATACAAAAACTTTTCCTTTTCTTTCATCTCAATTTCCTTCACTCCACATCACTTTCCCTTGCAGTCAAGTTTGTTTAATGGATTTACAACACCCAAACAATTCACTCTCACCTTCTTGGAGCTATGTGGTCTTTGGGTTGTCATGGAGATCGACAAGGTCAGATGGCTTCCTGGGGTAAGGGAGGACACTCTTAGATATTTGTAGTCTTTAGTTTGTCATTGAGCTCCACAAGGTCAAATGGCTTCCTGGGGTAAGAGAGAACGCATTAGGTAGGGAAACCCTTGTCAAGCACTGTTCTTGGTTTTTTTGGCGAATTAGGTAGGGCAACCCTTATCAAGCACTGTTCTTGTATAGAACACTTTTGTGATTGTTTTTGGTCCCATAGATTGTTTGGTCTCATAATTAAAATCTTTCTATCATTCATAAAACAATCGTAGAGTAGAATGCGGACACAAGTGATAATTATTCAAGATAAAATCGTGGTATATTTATAGAATTCATCACAGGGTTACAGTATTAGAAAGCTTTGAATTAACTTCCGCATTTCAGGATGGGAAGACAGCGGTGAGAGATGATATTCTGCCTGATGGCACCAGAATGGAAAGGGGAATGTAATAAACTATGTACCTTATGCAATGGGCCGAATGCACAGAGTTTGGGGGCATGATGCCTTGGAATTCAAGCCTGAGCGATGGCTTAATGAGGATGGCATCTTTCAGCCTCAGTCTCCATTTAAATTTACAGCATTTCAGGTGAGTATATTTAATTTAAGAATTTCAAAACCATAAGTAGTATTCTAAGTTTTGCATACTGTAATTTAATTTGACATGCAGGCTGGGCCGAGGATCTGCATGGGTAAGGATTCGGCCTACTTGCAAATGAAAATGGCTGCTGCATTGCTTCTGCGTTTCTTCAGGTTTGAATTGTTGGAAGGTTACCGAGTAAAATACACGGTGGCTCTAACACTACTACTTCCCTGTCTGCCGGTGCTTATTCACCGGCGGGACAGGTAATGACCGGCGATTTGGGGAACGGCAAAATTATGTTTCTTTTGGCGGGGCCATTGTCGAATGCACCCGGACTGTGAAGCGACAGCCGAAAAACAAAATGACAGCTGTTTGAAAAACAAAATGCCAACTGTCATGTCCGAAAAATACTTGTCACCAACTGCGGGCTCAATGGACCTGGCAGTGGCCACGTGTCAGTGTTTTGTAAATGGAATAATTTTAGGCATTGTATTAAGGGAGGGAACACTTTTGTTACTAGTCTATTATAGAATTTACAGATTGTTTGGTGGTGTAAAGATGTTTTTTCTTTAAATTATTTATTTCTAATTTTTAAAAAAGAGATCGTTGGATGTTTAGTTTTGGGATGGCAACGCGTAGTTCAAGTTTTTTTGTTAATGTATATTTTTTCTTGGAAGTGTTTAATTTAAGGGAAAGTCATATTTTGATTTGACTTAAAATAATAAATTTGAGCTATACTATAATTATGGTGGAAACCAATATTTGTAGATGGGTGATAATTATTGGATATTGTGTATTTAATAATTGTAAGTCTTACATCTCATGATATGATTAGCTATTCTACATAATTATTATGTCAAAATTAAATAACCACTAAGTGCACTATTATGACAACTATTGGGTATTGTGTAATAAAGACTCAGTGACTATTATTAGACCATGATTGAGTATCGACCCCTCTATTATTTTTTTTAAAATTATGAAGATTAGGGAATCGTAGATACATTATATATTTTTGGATATGGAAGGTGAGTTTGCAATAATATTGTTCTACACAAACCACACTACATGACAATTAAGATATACATATGTAAAATAGATCTAATCGTATTAATTAAATTGTCGAGAGTAGAGGAAAGAAAAATTGGAATAATTGAAATGCTAGCTCGATAGTTACACTTTTAAAGTGAAATACAATTTGTCATAAACTTGGACATATTCGTTGATTATAGACAATGGAATATAGGTCCAAACAAACATTGGTCTAGGTGGTGAGACAAACAAACTAAAAAAAGTCAAACCAAAGAGAACTTTTCTTAGAGAGCCAAAATCACACAAGTGCGTGAATGGGATGTGTAACCATAGAAATATGGTTCAAGTAATATCCTATGAGTGTCAGTAGACAATGGAAATCATATATTTTTACACTTGGGCTCTATAAGCATAACTCGTTCTTCAAAAATTGTTGTGAGTTCTCGAGAAATTATCTTCCTTCTTC
The DNA here is from genome assembly GCA_018340775.1 of Taxus wallichiana var. yunnanensis. Taxonomy (NCBI): domain Eukaryota; kingdom Viridiplantae; phylum Streptophyta; class Pinopsida; order Cupressales; family Taxaceae; genus Taxus; species Taxus wallichiana. The sequence continues at coordinate 187,837,111 of CM031233.1, read as the reverse complement.
CAAACTCTAATTTTACATCTAGTTCATCGAATGTATAAGGAAAACAACTATCTCTTGGGCTTGTGCCAAACAAAACAAAATACAATCTTCATTGATATTTAGGAGGGCTCTACACGAATGATTAATTTGGCAATCAACATAGTATTATAATGCAATTCAACAATGGATCCAATGAAGTGTAAATATCCCAACCCATTATCTTTTCAACGGTTGCAAATAGTTAATGTTAAATTATAACCACCCTCTCCGGTGGGAATCAAAAAAATGTGTTGAAGTATTTATTGTGACCATTATCAATTATCTTGATAGAAAAAGATGTTAAATGAACACATTTTCATCGTAAACAAACTACAACTTGGTTTTTCACTATAATATAGCCTTTGGTTAATCTTTCAATATTCGTGGGTTATGGCCCACTCTTCTTCTCTTTTGAGCTTTGGGATTAATCACTAATATGTTTAAACACTTATAGTCTAGAATATCGTTTAATTGCTTAGGCTACTTTAGGACAACATGAGTCTTCTCTATCCGTCTCAATTGTGATCCTCGATTTCTTCATTGAAGGACTTTCTAAGTTCATCACGCTCTTACTCTTAGTATGTCTTATTTTGGCATAACATGTATAGTTACAAACTTGTAAGACATTCCCTTTACGTACAACCTCATTCAAGCTAGTTGCCTTGTTATAAGAAAGGTACAACTATTACAATGTATGTCAGTGCTTCCCAACAACCACTTTTTCCCCAATAATCTACTCTATATACTCCCAACTACCACTCTTAGTTTCTTGGTTGAGATAAGTGAGTAAGTTACCTAGGCATTTTCCAAAATTAATCTTCTCAATCAGCCAATATACTTGTACGATCCAAGGTAATCATTTAAATTTCTTCTATCTTTAGTTTTAGGGAGGATTCTTAACTTTCTAGGAAATGTAACTTCGAATGTTAACTTGAAAGACATCGGTAGAATTACATCCAATTTACATCGTATTTAAGGTTTTCTACTGTAAATATATTTCATCTTGCGAAAATTTCTACGAGACTTAAGTTACTTCTTGTTTACCTAAGTCATAATCGTGAAATATTACTTAAGACTTCTTAAATTCATTCGATTGTGTTTCCAACAACCTTTATAATTTATTCGATTTATGGAGTAAACTATTAATTACCCTCTTGTAAGGTCATCTTGTTGTAGTAGGTTGCCTAAGTCAAGATTGGTTTAGTTTACTAATTGTTATCTATATAATAGAGATGATAATATCATTTACTTACGATGGTTACCTTAATATTTCATAAGGAAATAATGATTAAGAATAATCATTTCACGTTATCCATGCCCATTTTATTCTCAATTAGGAGTTTATTAACCACGTTCACTATTATCATATCTTCTTATTATGAAGTATAGATTACTTCATTATTATTCATGGTCTATATACATTTTACTTTATAAACTCATCAATGATCATTACTATTATTTCCATGATAAACATCGTGTTCAACAAATTGCTTTCTATTGTTTATAAATCATAAAATAGTTAAGTAGGGGATTCAAATTAAGAAATGACTTAATAAATCATCTAAAGGTATTTTAACCACTTATTTAATTAATAGATTAACACATAGCAATTTATATGAAGACATAGCCATTAAAATAAGCCATCCATTTCTTTACTAACAAAAAATCACGAAGTTGCAAAACAAACTTTCATCATTATAAATTCAACAAAATCCATATTAGGATTATACATTGGGGTCATATGCCCATCCTTTCAATTTGGATTTCTTCATGAAATCATTTAATACAAACAAGATACTTATTAAAATGATCCTTTTTACATATGACCACAAGGTCGTAATCAACAAAAAGTATTAAATCAATCCAAGTATTCACTTCATAGTTTCTCCTATTTACTTGTACATCAGTTAGGAGAGAAAAAAATATACATGGGTCAGTTCGGAGAACTGACATGAGTCAACTTACTCATTTTCTATATCATAATCATTATATAATGATAATAATAGTCAAGTTTGACCGCGTACTAATCAATCAACTTGCTAATTTGAACTAAACAATTTATATTAACAAGAATAACATCAACAAATTGCATCAGACCAAATTAACTCAATTTTTATACTTTACTTGTATTTCATGTCAAATCACATTTAGCTATCAAATAATGAACTTGACTTGTAATTTAAATAAACTATTAAAATTCATAAATACCTTTATATTTTTCCAAAGAATATTTTTCATGTTGCCATTATCTACTCACAACATTAACAATTTTATCCTTCCACAAAAATCAAACTCTAAGTTCAAGCTTGACATGAATACAATATTCATCAATCCATAGAGTTTTTATAGCACCAATTATATAATTACGAAACGTTCAATTTTCTTGCAAAATGGTCATATACAAAAAGGAGAAGCAGATAACAATCTATTATCTTATAGATAAGAAGATCCAACAAGGAGAGATAAATATCTCTATATCCTATAAAAGATTCAGATCAGAAGGTGAACAAATAAAAAAACACCCACATTCACTCAAAGTTACACATACCGGATAAGAGAAAACCATCATCCACAAGGAGGAGTCAAAATATGGTATTCTACCACAATAACGTGCACATACTTCCATAACTAAACATACATCATGCAGACCCTTATGGGTATTTAAATCTATTACTCCAAACAAGTATTCTAAGTCATATATACTCCATCCCATTCTCGGGATATTCATTTTTTTCATCTAATAAAAATGCGTAGACCAAAAATGCATTCTAGTATAAATCTCATACTTGTTCCTTATCAAAAATACTCTATCCCAAAATTTTAAACACAGTCCAAATTTTATAAAAACTCAAGAACTTGTTCCATGTATATGATACACAAACCAAAAACTAAAACATCATTCCCACTCACAAAATACGGAAGCTCGTCTAATATTTAACACTGAAGCTCATGAATCTCTACATAGATTCGACATGCAAATAAAATAGAAGAGATATATTATAAATAAATGTTTTTTCAATCAAAACCAAGCACACAAAACACTCATTGCTATTAACAAGATTTAATCATTATGATTTAGAGTATGAGTGAGCAGCTCATACCTATAATGCCCACTTTTATGTTCAACTCTTTTTTCCTCTATTTCAAACTTCTCCAAAAATTGAAACAACCATGCACTCTTCCACATGTTCCATATCCATAACTAGAACTACATTCATGGCCATAAAACATGCACAATGGAGAGAAATTTCACTACCTCCAAAACCCCCAAAAATAGCCCAACAGAATAAAACAATGCAAATGAGCAAAGAAAGAAGGGATGCGACCACATTTGGGGTTGGCTTCTCGGGGAAGCTAACCATTCCCGAGGATTTGTCCATGCATTGAATGCCAATAAACCCAAAACCTTTCAACCTTAATGCCTTATGCCACACAACCACATAACTTACCTAACATGTTCCACATTACCTTTGCCAAACTAGTTACCCAAGTCACCTTGCCACATCATTTACTATGCCACAAAAATCAAGGAAAATTGTTATGTATATGCCACAACAGTTAAACAAACCTTCATACATGCCATGAAAGCCAAGTCCAAGTTCCCATTCATCAACTCATGGACTATTCAACCACATTTAAATACAATGCCAAATCATTTAGAAAGGTGAATGAAACAAAACAATGCCAAGATGCGGCCAGAGCCACACATTTTAATAACAATGAAGGCTAAACATAGCACTTTAGTATATATGCATATTTTCCATCCACTCTAATCAAGTGAATCTACATGTTAAATTAGAGAAGTCCACTTACCCCTATATTTATAAATTAAAACCCATGTATTTATCCATGCTCGCATACCACAACTAATAAATCAACACTTTGTATAGATGAGTCACAAACTTATATCTTTTCAAAGCTAGTGCCAAGTGTTCTAACAAATGACCCAAATAAGAGTCCAAACAAGAGAAATATTACAATTAAAATTATTGCCTTTTGAATACTTATCATTATCCAACATACAATTATATATGTATGTGTGTGTATACACACACACACACACACACATATATTGTATGTTGGATAATGATAAGTATTTAGAAAAGGTAAATATACTGGCAAAAATGTTAGTGCGAGCTAAGACTCCTGGTTATTAACTTTGTTTACTTTAGCTAAGGGTCTATTGGCCATCTATATGGTCATCAATTTCGAGACTCAAAAGGGTGGGATGTTACATACTTCCCCCTAAAAAGATTCATCATCCCGATGACACATTTTATTCATTCAAGAAAATAAAATACTTAACCAAAACAAAAAGCAATATAATCATAAAATCGTGACTATAATTTAAATTTTCTAGAAAAAAATTCCAAAATCATTCACGTTATAACAACTTTGAAAAAGATAATAATTCATAACATAATAAATAGTCGGGACTCGTATGGTCATTGGTAAAGTCAACCAAAATCAAATAACAATACTAAAAGTATCATTCTCTTTTAAACTTGATCAAACATAAAGGAAAAGTAGCTAGCATGTCATCCATATTTTCCCAAGTTGCACTTTTTTAGAGTCTTGGGTCCTATTGGACCTTCATGATTTTGAGAATTCTCACAATTTCTAAGCTACAAATTGTGTGTTTCCAAAATTCTTATAGGTTTGAGTTAATTCAACAACATACTTTTTCAGCAAGGATGCATGGAATACATCGTGTATTTTGGACAATGTGAGAGGTAAAACCAAGCATGTATGCTATAAGACCTATAAGCTTTAAGATTTCAAAGGGTTTCACAAACCTAGGTGACAACTTGGAAGCCTTTCCAAAAGTAATAGAACTCTTTTGGGATTTTACCCTAAAAAAGACTATATCACTCACATTAAATTTATTTTCTAATTTTTTTAAATTTGCATAACTCTTTTATCTCATCAACTACTTCCTTTAATCGATCACATATGAGTTTCATTTTCCTCCATTTTAGTTAAAATTTCAAGTCCCACAACTTACCTATCTTGATGTTATCACACGGTGATAGGTGTTTTGCATCTTTCATCTGCAAGGCTTCAAAAGGAACCATTTTCAAAAATGAGTTATACATATTATTGTATGCAAAATCAACTAGTGGAAGTTATTCTTCACATTTGTATTGTTGATCCTTTTAAGGGTTATTATTGTCTTGCGTTAATCCTCCACTAGTTGATCCATTATCGGGATATTATTGTACATCCTTAGCATATCCTCCAAGAATTGATTTACCCTTTCTATCTATCCATCGGTTTCGGGTGATAAGTTGAACTAAAATTCATTTTTGTTCCTAAGGCCGCATTAAGCGTCTGCCAAAATTTGGAAGTCATTCTAGGATCTCTATCTGATATGATCAGCTCTAGTATTCCATGCAATCTAAATATTTATTGAACAAATCTTCTTTCCAAGATCTTGGTGAATCATCTTTTGATTCCTAGGTATAAAATGTGCCACTTTCATGAGCTTATCCACCACAACCAAAATTACATCATGTTTATTTTTGGACAAGGGAAGTCCTTGGATGAAGTCCATGCTAATTACTTGCCACTTATATTGAGGTACATTATGTGGATACACCAATCTTCCAGTAGATATAAATGTTCCACCTTAACCCTTTCGCATTTTAACTCAAATGGGCTACATAATTTACTACATCCTTTTTCATTCCTTTCTAGAATTATTGTCTTTTTATGTCAAATAACTATTTCAATTTAGGATGACTTGAATAAGTGCTATCGTGAAATTCCTTAGGTACCTTATTTCTTAATTAATTTCCCAAAGGTACATATAATTTGTTGAAATAATGCAGAATTCCATCATGTTCAAATTTAAAACCATCATCTTGAGGACAAATACAACAATTGTTTGGCTATGCACAATGCTTATGATGTACCTTATGCGGGTACACATCTAGTAAATTTATGACTCTAGTAGATCCTGGATCATGTTTACTTGGAACAATGGAAAGATTATAAGAAAGTTCGAGGCATAATTAATTGGGATCCCACTATCTCCATTTCCCTCAAACTACTAAAGGATTTCTGGTGGATGTAAATGTTTTTCCTTAAGTCTTTGGTTAATGTTGTTGGATCCGTGTTCTTGGTGTAACAATTTTTGTGTTACATCCTTTTTTTGTTGTCGAGTTGTTGTTTCTAGGCTTTTGTGGCGGTTGGCCCCTGCCTTTTTCTTTACTACTTTTTCCTCTTTTGGTAGGGGTGTGGACCCCATGGATCAAAAAACCAAATTGTTTTACTTTTCTTATCTTGGTTGTTGAGTCTTTTGCTATAAACTTGGGTAAGGTCCCTCCAAAACCCTTTCCATAATAAAAAAAAAAACCATCATACCTCTTGTCACTAGGATTGTTTTCTAGTGTTGTTTTAACTTGTTGATAATAAGGATCTGATTGAAGTTGTTCTCTAACTTCATCTTTGAACTGAGTTCTTAAAGTAACAATAGTAGAAATATGCTTCCTATGGCTTAAGGCATCTGCTACATGGATTTTATTTCCCTTAATATAACTTATATCAAAATCATATTGTGATAAAAATTCTAACCACTTGTGTTGTCTTGCATTTAAATTTGGTTGTGAAAAGATGTATTTTAGACCCAAGTGGTATGTTTTTCGATTCAAAAGGTTTTCCTAACAAATAGTGCCTCCAAACTTGCAATGCATGGACAATAGCAACAAGCTCTAAGTCATGGGGAGCATAGTTCTATTCATGCACTTTTAATTTTCTACTTTCAAAAGCCACTACATGTTCATTTTGAAGGACTCCTCCCAATCCTTCTCGGAAGCATCTATTACTACTATAAAATTTCCATTTGGATTCGGAACCTTTAAAATTGGAGTTGAAGTTAACTTTTCCTTTAATAAGTTGAAGGCTTCTTCACACTTATCATCCCAAATAAATTTCTTATTTTTTTTTTATAAGGCAGTAATTGGTCCTTCACTCTAGATAAGTCCTTAACAAACTTCCTATAATAACCAACTAGTCCCATGAAACTAATGATTTCATGAACATCCTTAGGTGTTGGCCATTCCATAATAGCCCTTATCTTAGATGGGAAACTAAAATTCCTTCTTTATTGATTATGTGACCCAAATATTGTACTTATTTTTGATAAAAAGTACATTTGGACCACTTGCCATATAATTTATGCTTCCTTAAAATCTGCAAAATTGTTCTTAAATGTTTATCATGTTCCTCTATATATTTTGAATATATAAGTATATCATCAAGGAACACTAACACAAATTGATCTAAGTATTCCAAAACACACTGTTCATCATATTCATGAAGGTTGTAGGTGCATTAAGTGAGTCTAAAGGCAAAACAAGTAAACTCATAATGCATGTAACATGTTCTAAAAGTTGTTTTATGGATATCTTCATCTTTAATTCTCAACTAATGGTAACCAGATCATATCGATCTTTGAATAAATTGAAACACCCTCATTTGATCAAAAATATCATCAATTCTAGGAAAGGGGTATTATTTTTAATTATTACCTTGTTTAACATGCGGTAATCAATGCATAGTCTTAAGGAACCATCCTTCTTCTTTACAAAGATTACTGGTGCCCCCAAGGTGATACACTTGGGTGGATCAATCCTTTGGACAACAACTCATGAAGTTGAGATTTCAACTCTACCAACTCAGTTGTATTCATTATGTATGGTGCTTTGACATAGGTTCAGTTCCTGGTTTGAGGTCTATGACAAAGTCAAACTCTTGTCTAGGTGGTAAACTAAGTAGTTCTTCAGAAAAACATCTCTAAATTCACTTAAAAGAGGAAAATCCTCTATTTTTGGATCGCTTTATTCGTTGTAATCCGTTATTTTTACTGCATACAACATACAACCTTTACTCCTAGCATTTTTCAGCTGCATGGCAAATATTTGTCTCACTATGAAATCTCTTTTTATACCTTGGATTTTTGTTGTTTTCTGTTGATCATCAAGGCATACTATTTGTTTTCTTAAAATCTATCAGATGCTTTATGTTGGGACAACCAATTTATGCCTATGAAAACATCATAAGACCCTAAAGGAGCTACAAAAAGGTTCAGTTCTATAGTAAACTCAGGTAGTTCTAAGGTTGCTTCAAATAGGCATTGGGTGACTCTATGGACAACATTATTTCCATATTTAATAGTCCACGTATTTTCCATGTATCCCATATTTCTAGACAATTTAGAAGCTAACTTAGAAGAAACAAAACATTCAGTTGCTCAATATCAAATAAAATAGTAACAGGTAAGCCAAACAACTTACCCTTCACTTCTATGGGAGTGGCATGTTTCTCTACCTCATAATTTCCTACAACAACATGCATCCTCTGCTGAAATGGTTCTTTAGACCCAAATTTGTTTTTCCATTGTTTATTATTCCCTTGGTTATTTTGGGGACAATTATTAGCATAATGATCACCTCGACATTTAAAACAACCCCAACAGGCCCCTTCCTCTCAAATTTGTTGAAAACCAGAATTTTTTTGTCCTTTTTTATTTATAGTAGATTTATCTGCAATATTTTTCTTTTTAGATCTTCCTTTTTATCAAATCTCTTTTACCATGTCCTTTTTGCAAAGGGAGGTGAAGAGGTATTATTTTTGTTCCGCATTTTTCTTCTCTCAAAGAAAGGATCCATGTAGACTTTTGTTCCTGATTTATATATTTTTCAAAAATTACCTCCATAGTGGATGGTCCATGCACATCCACTTCACCCCCTATGCTAGGATTCAAGCCCAAAATGAACTTACAAATTTGAAACTTCTCATTTTTTATATTGGGAACATATTTAAGAATCTAGTGAAGTGTTTCAATACCTCGATTCTTGAAAGTTTCCTTGGAATAAACTCTGAAATTTAGTCATTTTTTGGTCAAAATACAGTGGGAAAAGCTAGTGTGATGAAAGTACCCTTTGAATTGCTCTAGGTTATAATTGATGTTTCTATTCCTAGTTTCATTTTACGATTGTCCCACTAAGTGAAAGCTTCATGAGAGAGCTAAAAAGACCCCACACAACCTTGGTTTCTTCAGAGAAATTTTTAATCTCAAAATATTTTTCCATTTCACTTAACCAATTTTTAGCACCATCCCCTAAGGCAGTCCCATCAAACTTTGGTGGATTGATTATTTTATATCTTTATCAATTTAGTAGTCATGTGAGCTTTCTTATTATCTCACTAATTCTCATTATCATGTTTCCTAGGATGTTCTTCATCATGTTCCTCCTTATGTTCCTCATGATTTTTTTCACCCCCAACCTGTTGCTCAAAGGCAATTATCCGATTATGGGTATCTTGGAGAACCAAGAGGATCTCATCCAATTTTTCATTAGTTGAACCCTCGGGATTTTTTAAGTTGGTTACAACATCATTGTTCATTCTCCTTCTTACCATTATATCATGTTAAAACATGAATAACTTAATATTAGCATAATGAACCATTAAGTCAAGAGATGGAACCTACAACTCGTACCAAAATGTAACACCTCATTATTTCCCCAAAACTGAACAATTTTAAAATAATAATAATAATCTTCATAATTCAATCATAAGTATGCAATAGAGTTAACTTAGAACAAACCAATTAACAAATTTAAACAATTAGTTTTTAGTTAGGTTTTATCCATCGATAACTCTTTTGTATAAACCTTTTGCAACTGAGAAGGGTTTATCCTTATCTCCCTTCAATCCACTCTATGAGAAACCATACAATATTTAGTATGTTCTGGTTTACCTTTTTCTAGGTTGAGAAAGTTATGTTTTCCATCCTTAAATGTCTACCATGAAATTCAATTTCTTAACTTCGTATTCTGGTATCTGACATATATAAAATAAGGATATGGTGAACAGACAATGCAATCAACTACTTGCATTACTTTGGCCAAAGTTTCCATCCATGCATAAACAACTTATCCCAAGACGCACAAAATTCTTAGGGATATAGTCTTCCATCACCAAACAATTATCTCGACATAGTTTATCGGATCTTTTTGTTTAAGAAGGTGAACATGTTAAGAAAGAGGAAGTGTGTTCTTTATAGGACCATCTCCATAAACAAAAAGAACCACAACTTACTCGGGTTTTTATAGAATAGGGAGAGACCACATAATGGAATTACCATCATTATGTCCTCTTTCCCTCTTTCGTAACTACCCCTAGTTAGCACTATGTCAAGATGTTTGTATGTTGATGTAAGATTACATCCAATCTATGTCGTATTTAAGGTTTTCTACCACAAACATATTTCATCTTGCGATAATTTCTATGAGACTTAAGTTACTCCTTTTTACCTGAGTCATACTCTGAAATATTACTTAATAATTCTTAAATTCATTCGATTGTGTTTCCAACAATCTTTATAACTTATTCAATTTATGGAGTAAACTATTAATTACCCTCTTATAAGGTCATCTTGTTGTAGTTATAGATTTCCTAAGTCAAGATTGGTTTAGTTTACTAATTGTTGTCTATATAATAGAGATGATAATATCATTTACTTACGATGGTTACCTTAATATTTCATAAGGAAATAATAATTAAGAATAATCATTTTGTGTTATCCATGCCCATTTTATTCTCAATTAGGAGTATATTAACCACATTCACTATTATCATATCTTCTTATTATGAAGTATAGATTACTTTGTTATTATTCACGGTCTATATACATTTTACTTTATAAACTCATCAATGATCATTATTATTATTTCCATGATAAACATTGTGTTCAACAACTTGCTTTCTGTTGTTCTAATTTAATCATAAGACTAGTTAAGTAAGGGATTCAAATTAATAAATGACTTAATAAATCATCTAAAGGTCTTTTAACCACATATTTAATTAATGAAGATCCATTAAAATAGGGACGTAGATAATATCTACTCAATATAACTATTATTAAATAAGCCATTCATTTCTTTATTAACACAAAATCACACGAAGTTGCAAAACCAACTTTCATCATTATAAGTCAACAAAATCCATAATTAGGATTATACATCGGGGTCATATGCCCATCCTTTCAATTAGGACTTCTTCATGAAATCATTTAATACGAACAAGATAATTATTAAAATGATCCTTTTTACATATGACCGCAAGGTCGTAATCAACAAAAGTATTAAATTAGTCCAAGTATTCACTTCATAGCTTCTCTTATTTACATGTACATCAATTAGGAGAGATAAAATATACATGGGCCGGTTTGAGAGAACTAGCATGAGTCAACTCACTCATTATCTATATCATAATCATTATATAATGATAATAACAGTCAAGTTTGACCGCGTACTAAATCAAATCAACTTATTAATTTGAACTAAACAATTATATTAACAAGAATAACATCAACAAATTGCATTAGACCAAATTAACTCATCAATTATTATACTTTACTTGTATTTCACGTCAAATCACATTTAACCATCAAATAATGAACTTCAGATTGTAATTTACAACAAACTATTAAAATTCATAAATACCTTTATATTTTTCCTAACAAGATTCTTTCTTATTCTTGTCATTTACTCACAACGTGTTAACAATTTTATCCTTCCACAAAAATCAAACTCTAAGTTCAAGCTTGACAGGAATACAATATTCATCAATCCATAGAGTATATATAACGAAACATTCCAATAATCTTGTAAAATGATCATATACAAAAAGTAGAGCAGATACCAATCTATTATCTTACATATAAGTAGACCCAATAAGGATAGGTAAAGATCCTATATCCTATAAAAGATCAAGATCCAAAAGGTCAACAAATAACAAACACCTGCATGCACTCAAAGTTACACATACCCGGATAAGAGAAAACCATCATCCACAAGGAGGGAGTGGAAATATAGTATTTTGCCACAAGAACGTGCACATACTTCCATAACTAAACATACAACATGTAGACCTTACGGATATTTGTTCTATTACCGAAATAAGTATTCTATGTCATATATACTTTGTCCCATCCTGAGATTTTTTTTATTTCATCTAATAAAAATATGCAAACCATAATTGCAGTCCAGTATGAATCTCATACTTGTTCCTTATAAAAAAATTATCTTTCCCAAAATAAGACACAATCTGGATTTTATAAAAACTCAAGAACTTGTTCCATGTACATAATACACTAACCCATAACTAAAACATCATTCCCACTCATAAAATATGCAAGCCCATCTAGTATTTAACACTGAAGCTCATGAATATCTACATAAATTCGACATGCAAATCAATAGATAAATATAATTATAAATAAACATTTTCCCAATCAAAACTAGGCACATAAAACAATCACTACTATTAGCAAGATTTAATCATTAGGATTTAGAGTATGAGTGAGAAGCTCGTGCCTATAATGCCCACTTTTTGTTCAAATCTAATTTTCCTCTCCCGTAAACTTTTCCAAAAATTGAAACAACCATGTACTCTTCCACATATTCCATTTTGAAACAAAATTTCTCCATAACCAAAATTGCATTCATGGCCATAAAACATGCACATTGGAGATAAATTTCCACTACCTCCAAAACCCTTAAATAGCCCAAGTAAAATAAAACAATGCAAATGAGAAAAGGGAGAAGGGATGCGACCGCATTTGGGGTTGGCTTCTCAAGGAAGCTAACCAATCCTGAGGAGTCATCCATGCATTGAATGCCAATAAACTCAAAACCTTTCAACCTTAATGCCTTATGTCATGACCACATAACTTACCTAACATGTTTTGCATTACCTTTTCCAAACTAGTTACCTAAGTCACCTTGCTACATCATTTACTATGCCATGAAAATCAAGCAAAATTGTAATGTATATGCCATGATAGTTAAACGAACCTTCATACATGCCATGAAAGCCAAGTCCGGTTTCAAAGACCGTCCAAATCATGGACTATTCAACCACATTCAAAGACAATGCCAACTCATTTAACATGGAGCATTAAATGAAACGATTTCAAGATGCGGCCAAAGCCACACTTTAATAACAACGAAGGCTAAACATAACACTTTAGTATATATTCATATTTTCCATCTACTCTAATCAAGTGAATCTCCATGTTAAATTAGGGAAGTGCACTTACCCCTATACTTATAAATTAAAACCAATGTATTTATCGATGCTCGCATGCCACAACTAATAAATCAACACTTTTGATAGACGGCTCACAAAATTATATCTTGTTAAAGCTAGTGTCAAGTGTTCTAACAAACGTCTTGTTGTCTCCCAAAAACCGCTTTTCGTTTTCCAAGTTAAATTTGAAATTTCGAGCTCTCACCCTCCTAAAGTATTTAAGCCAAGTTGAAAGTTTGAAGAAATAGCAAAATCTGTGCCCTAGTGTTGTTTAAATCTCTGTTTTGCTCATTTTGAGAAATTCTCCATCTCCGGTCTGTGCACGTAATATCCTCTTTACAATCTCCTTTTTTATTGAAATTGTTCGCTTGTTCTATGGCATGGGTTGTCAAATCATTGTTTTGCCTCCATGCCTCCGGCTCGCGAAGGAAATTCAAAAATTGGACTCAAAATGATGAAGTTCTCTTCCTTTGTGTATTTTCCCACAATCATGAACGATGGGCGTTTTATTCCCCGTCAAATTTTGGCCCCTTCATCCATGGTTACATGGACATACCTAATTGGAAGCGGGCAGCCAATGGAGAAATTTTTGTTTTTGAGCTTCTTTGTAAAAAAGGCGAAAAGTTAAAAGTGACCTGCAGCCCCGATCAGGCTATAAAGGTAAGAGTCGAATTTTGAGACCACAGAGAAAAGTCAAAGTTGAAGCCCGTAGGGAAAAATTCAAAGTTGAAGCCCACAGGGAAAAATTCAAAGTTGAAGCCCGCTGTTGAAAATTCAAAGTAGACGAGTGGGCCATTGAGGCACTTTTGGAAATTTAACCAAATTCCCAAAAGTGAAGTAAAAGTTCTAGAATGCTCCACACTCCACCAAGGTCTCGGGCCCACCGTTGAAAAGTCAAATCGAGTAGCGGTGGCGGAGGAATTTGAGTTTTGAGCCTTTTTCCAAAAAAGGTTAAAATGTTGAGAAAAGGGTCATGACCCCATTTCCAATCAGAGGGTGCCACATGTCAAGAGTTCAATCGGAGCGTGGTCGGTGGAGAAATTTGAGTTTTTGAGCCTTTTTCCAAAAAGGTTAAAATGTTGAGAAAAGGGTCGTGACCCCATTTCCAATCAGAGGGTGCCACATGTCAAGAGTTCAATCAGAGCAACGGGTCGGTGGAGGAATTTGAGTTTTGATACTTTTTCCAAAAAGGTCAAAATGTTGAGAAAGGGGCCGCGACCCCATTTCCAATGAAAATGTGCCACGTGCCTAAGTTAAAAAGTTGAAGCGGGGGTGCGGACCAATTTGTTCCAAATTGCCAAATCTCTAAAAAAATCACAAAACACAAAGGGCTTTCCCTCGTACCCGCTCCAATCTCTTCTTACCACGTGGACGACGCGATTTCAAAGTTATAAGAGAAAATCAAATGGTATGTATTCAAACTGGTAAATCAAATGTAACATTCGTGTTGCAAGATCTAGTTTTTAACCTGCCATGAGCGTTTTATTTGCAATGGAGGAATTTGAAGAGGCATAAATGATTTGTAAAGTTGTAACCATTTTGGCATGAGATATAATGGCTCCTCGGCTCCATTCCGAGGAGGCGATTGATTTCAAAAAGACCGAGTGCTCTGTGCACTGGAAAAGACAAAAAAATTCCATACTTCTATTTTACCTTCTCCTTAGAATTCCCTCTATTCTCAAAGCTCTGTACAAACTCTGCTTTAGCTTCAATAATAAAAGAAGGAATTTTTTCCTTTTGATTGAGGGATTGATTGGTACCTTGCGACCAATGAATTTTATTCGGTCTTGTAGCTTCTCCTGCGGATTTGTTTTTCTTCTAACTATAAATGCATGTAAATGAAATTTCTAATTAATGTGTGTGGGCATCTGATATTCTACTCACAACATTATTTTTCTCCTACCTCCATTTCCACTCCCCTTCCCCTTTCCAAGACAAATTTTCTTCTCTAGTGAGACATTGCTAGCTTTGCCATAGGGTCAGTGGAGTGCCCTATTGGATCTCTGGTCGAAAGGCCACCATTGAAATCCACCTTTTATACATGCACCTACGGAAGTTGCATTGTTCAAGTAGAGGGACTTAGATTCCCACGGCGTTGGCTTCAAACCCACTAATTTGTCCACAAGAAAAAATTTCCATGCCAACACGTCTCGAAGAAGAGTCAAGCAAGAGAACTATTACAATTAAAATTATTGCCTTCATTATCCAACATACATGACATAAAATGTTGGTGCGAGCTAAGACTCCCGGTTATTAGCGTGTTTGAACCAACCTGACAGTCTATTGGTTGTCTATATGGTCATCAATTTTGGGATTCAAAAGGGTGGGATGTTACATTAGTCATATCATAGCCACATACAATAGTAGTATAGAATTTTCAATTGCACTATGAGGAATGTGGAGTTGGGAAAGTAATGATAAAGGGAAAATATTCAATACGGAGCCATTATCAATAAGTAGACACTTAATTTGGAAATCTTGAATGTGATCCATGATAAGAAGAGGAGGAGAATCAATGAAAGACTCAAGAGTAATGTCCTCATCAGAAAATGTGATAAAATTGGTGATATGCTTGAAAGAATCCATGAGATGGGAAAAATCTATTGGAGGGTCATCACTTTGGATTTGAATAGAGAAAAGGGTAGCCTCTAAGGTATGAAGAAAATCAGGATCCGACAAAATAGATCAAAGAGAGATATCTTAGCTGGGGTATTCTTTAATTTCTCAATGATATCATAGGTTTTAGATGGAGCAACAAGTTGAGGAAGTGGTGTATTAAGAGGAGGAGGAATAGAGGTAGGAAGATGCAAAGGGGCCCTATTTTGGATGGTAGTGATAACATTGACAAAGGGATATGTAGAAGTATGTGTGTAATGAGGTGGATGTTGCGTATAGTAACAAGGATATATTTAGATATGATAATATGTGAGGAATATATATGAGTAGGGATGAAAGTAGAATAATTATCGATGATCTCAGAAGAAGAATAAAAAGGGAAATGGATTTGGGTCAAGGACATGGGTTGGGTTCACCAAATGATTTAATAAATTTTAAGTCTAAGACAAGGAAATTGTTGATTAGATAAATATAAGAGGATTCAAATAAGATCAAACAAAGGAAACACAAGAAATAGTGATAGATAGGGTTTGTAGAATGAATCAGCTTGCCTCCATAGGTCTTGACTAATTATGGGCAGTTTGGAATGGTGTATTCGGCTGTAACCTCGATTTTGGCTCGAAGTATGATGATCTCTAGGAAATATCACCTAGAAGGGGACATGGTTGCAAAATACTAGTGTCTATTATGGGTCTTTAGTGGCTACGAGATATCTTGGAACTTGGTTCTTTCTGTGTCACTTAGTGTCACTCCTTATTCATTGTATGTTGCATCAAATTTGTTGTGTCACACTTTTACCTACAAAATAAACCCTATCTACCTGCACAATACTCAAGCACACATTAGATGAATAAAAATGCATATTTTTGAGTCAAACTGACCTCGACGCTCACCCCAATGTGATTTTCATTAAGTGTTGTAGTACATTTCAAACTCTATGTAGTTCTTGTGTGTGTGTGATTGAAATAATGTCCCTTGAGCTAGGATGCCCTAGTCCCAGTCCTGTGATAATATCGGGCTATAACTACTTTGTCCCAAATATAAATGTGTGGTATGGAATTCAAAATAAACCCTCATATGTAGTGAAGTATGTAGTCCAAAATTTAGTCCTTGATGTAGTAGATAGAAAATATTAGCTCCTTATAGAAGTATGTGCCTCTTGAATGTTTTCCCCCTAATGAGGTTAAATAAGACATGGGTCAAAGCACAATGTTGTGTCCCACTTCATGTCCCAAAAACGCGAGTAAGAAGTTGGGCGGGATCGGAAATCGAGGTTGTTCGCGCGAACACCCCTTTCGCGTGAACCCCCTTCGCCTGAACTGCCACGTAGGATGAAGAAAATGGTTCGCGCGAATGGGGGTTCGCGCGAACACCGCTTCGCGCGAACCCCGAATTCAAATAATTTTGGCGGCAAAGAGTTATATATAGATATTTATATAGTTAAGGGGCGTGATTTAAGGTTGGGGGTTCGGGCGAAGGGGTTTTGAACCCCTTCACGCGAACCCCCTTCACGCGAACCCCCCTTCGCGCGAACCCCCCTATGTGGCACCTATGTGGCACCTTTGTGGCACATTTTGGCGCCAAATCCATTTGGAGGATAATTTTATGCCAAAAAGTGCCACTTAGGTGCCACGTAATTAGGGTTAACGAATGAATAAAATTACAAAAATTTAACACAAAATACAGAATTTTATTAGCTTTCTAAAAATATAATTTTTATTTTTTAAAAATATGTTTTACTATTTATTTTTTATATTTTGCTAACATATGGTATTTTAGGACAATCAATTGTACACAATCAACCCAATTTGAAAAATAGCAAAAAATATCAAAAATTTTGAAAAATTAAAATTACTATTTATTGAAGTCTTCTTCTTACCTGTGAAAAAAAAAATCAATTTTGATAAAAATCTTAAAAGTTATTAGCATAAACATTTGTACACCATTTATTTGAAAATATTTTTACTAAATAATTAATTAAAAAAAAAATATAAGTCCAAAAAATATGAAAATTTGACAGCACCTCAAAATTCAAATCTTAAACATATATCTAAAATTTCATGGTGAAAAAATAAATTTTCATTTAAAAGAACCACCCAGGGACAGTCATTCCTCTTTTATAACATAAGAAACAACGTATGAATAAAATTAAGAAAAAGACCGTTTTTTTTGTAATTTTTTTTTATAAAAAATTTACATGTATTCTACACTCTAAATACAACATTTCGTTAGTTTGTGGAATTTCATGAATGTGTATGGTTTTATGGCTATTACCTTTAGAAAATCAATGAAACTGAAAATTCATGTGTATAATGGTACAAAACATACCAAAAAGTGGGACATTTTATTGTGCTTTTACCCACATGTATATATATGATTCCTTTGTTTAAGGTTCATCATTAACAAGTGAAAGGCCAATCAAGAGTGATAAAAGAATACAAGAAAGAAGTAACATTCGAAAGATCAAAAAAGAGGTAAATATTAAAAAGGCGCAGAGGGGATAGTAGATCTGGGCTCTCCTGTCCCTAATGGGCGGTCCTATACTGTGGTGCTTTTACGGCCAGAAAATGAAATCAGAGATGAGTGGGATGTCAAGTGGTATGCAAAGCTATAAGTTGTTAATAAAAATAACAAGTAATAAATATGAAAGGGATAAAAACAATGTCAAAGAAAAGTAAATGGGGGTTAATGAGTAATTCTCTTTATTAGGAAGCATGCACATAAATGAAATATTTAGAGGCTAGATGTACAAATTAAGTGTGTGATTAAGTGACTAAAAGCACAAAAGAAAAGAGAAAACATGCGCGAGAGAGAACCACCGAGGAATGTGTCAAAGAAAACACACGATAGAGTTCACAAGATAAGTCATAGGTGAAAAGAGAAGTTACTTGAGAGAGATGAAAGTGCATACGAATATTATGTTGGAAAATGAGGTTATCAAAGGAGAGGAGATGAACATCATAGACCATGAGCGCATGGAATAGTGTGTAGAAATGAATGTCCCATCCAATGGATAGAAGGATGAAGAAATGGTTGTTAAATTCCATGCACACACAAGAGGTGACACGATGTCACGGTTGTAGGCAATATAAAAGGAATGGCAAGAAGTGTGCGAGTCTGAGAGAAGGACCAAAATGTGTGGATGATTGTGTAAGATGAGAAACTCCCAATAGAGGAGTTGAGAATGAAGGCCAAGGAATGCATAATAATGGGAGTACCATTCAGAAATGACCCAAAGAATAAGGAGAAATTTTCCTTGAAGGAAGCGAAAAAGAGTAGCTCCCAGAGAAGACTACAAGAGTGCACATGAAAAAGAGTGCACCGAGGAAGAGGGAGATTGATAGAGATATCAAGGATGATCATGTGGAGAATTATGTAGGAGAAGAAAAGTGCAATGAATAATTACACAAAGAAGGAGAAATTTTCCTAAAGGTAATTAAGAAGGAGCGATCTGTGGAGGAGACTATAAGAGTGCACATTGTGAGAGGTGCACAAAAGAAAGAATGTTTGGATGAGGAAGGGGATGATAGTAGTCACTAGAAACTATTGTAGATTTTAGAAGTTTCCACATAAGAAACAAAGGAAATAAGGGAGAAGCCGCAAAGAGGCTCTAGAGGTATTATGCAATGAATAAGGCATAAGATAAGAAAAAAAGAAAAAAAGTGGTCAGGATAAATTTTCATTCAAGAGGGAAAAGAGATGTATCCCAAGCCACCAAGGTAGATAGTGTAGTGTGGGAGAAAAATAGACACTAACTAAGAGGACACAAAGGTGAGTACTCAATGATGAGAATGCATCGAGAAGAGAAGAAGATGGAAAAATATCTATGAGAATGTGGGAGATAAGTGATTATGGGCGAGCAAATCAAGGTCCGACAATGTACCAACAACATGATTAAAGTCTAATAGAGGCTAAGAGGGGAATAAAATGAGAGGCATGTGATAATACATCATGAAAGTCTGTGTAAGATAATGACGTAGAGAGAAACATGTGAGGAATAAAATGTGTAAAGAAGAGAAACCCCAAGAAGAGAAGGGTGAAGGTGGAAAAGGAGACCAGGGAGATGGACTACAATGCATGTAAACTCATTAGTGTGTAATGAGATAAATGCACAAAGGAGAAGAGATCTAGGAAAGGTAGCATTAGAGTTTTTGTAAATAAGAAAGGGTGTGCAAGGAGCACCACAGAATGCAAGTGTGTAGAAGGAGAATACATAGAGAGAAGAAATCATAACATGAAGGTGATAAGAAGAAAACAAGAAAATAAGTGCACAAAGATAGAGTGCACAATAGTATCCCATGGAAATGAGAAGGGCTTATAGGAGAATACCAAGGAGAAGAAGTGTGCAAAGTGAAAAAGTATAGAAGAAAAATTTGTGATAGAAGGGCGGATGGAAGACAAGAAGAGAGGAGGAGAAGGAAGTGCACACGAGAAGATGGAGTGCACAAGTATAATCCCATGGAAACGAGAAGGACTTAAAGGATAATATTAAGGAGAAGAAGTGTGCAAAGTGAAAAATCATAAAAGAAAGAAGTTGCGATAGAAGGGTGGAAGGAAGACAAGAAGAGAGAAGGAGGAGAAGGAAGTGCACACAAAATGCACAAAGGAGAAGATATCTAGGAAAGGTAGCATTAGAGTTTTTGTAAATAAGAAAGGGTGTGCAAGGAGCACCTGAGAATGCAAGTGTGCGAAGGAGAATACACAGAGAGAAGAAATCATAACATGAAGTTGATAAGAAGGAAACAAGAAAATAAGTACACAAAGATAGAGTGCATAGTAGAATCCCATGGAAATGAGAAGGGCTTAAAGGAGAATACCAAGGAGAAGAAGTGTGCAAAGTGAAAAACATAGAAGAAAGAAGTCACGATAGAAGGGCGGATGGAAGACAAGAAGAGAGAAGGAGGAGAAGGAAGTGCACACAAAAGATGGAAGTTGTGAGATGAAGTGGGCGAGGGAAAAAAAAGACCCAAAGGCTTTAGGTGGAGGTGGACATATAGGAGAAAGCACATACTTGCATTGAGAGAGTTAAAAATGAATATAGACTTGTAAATTAGAAGGATTGGTGGGGGAGGAGGATGGTTATAGGAAAACAAAGACTTGCAAAGAAAGATAATGGGTAGAGAATTGCAAATGATTAGAAATAGAGATCCATTTAGAGTAGGGGTGGTTTGCGGTGAGTAGAGATGAGATAGGACAGAAGTCAAAAAAGGTGAAAAAATCTTTGGAAGATATGTCATATAAGTTTTAAGTCCAACAATAGATCCAGAGGATAAAGGAAGCTGGGACTATCTACCTCAATCATTCAAATGGTAGTTGATGCGAGGATAAACAACACTCTTCTTTCTTCTTGAAACTTGAACTTACCTATTCCTTTCTTTCCTCATACTCGAACACTACCATTATTAGTGCTTCTCCACAACCCTTGCTTGAGGATCTCCATTAAGCCTTTAAGGAGTTAAGCATGCAAAAATACTCAAAACACCATTAGTTCTATGCATTCCTTATAAATCTTGGTCTCAACATGTACTATAGAGATGGAAACATGAAACATATTACCTTCAAACTCTGTAATTATGGATCCATTGTTCTTTGGCAAGTCATCACACTATAAAAGGTTTCCTAAATCCTCTTAAGTGTCAATTCTTCAACCAAATATCACATGTCCTAACTCTTCTTAGATTACCCCTACTTCTGGCAATATCCAAACTAGGTCATAATAGTCAATTTACCCAAAACTTTATATAGGCCCCCGAGTCATCTGTGTAATACTCTTAGAACCTTTTATATAGACTTTGCTAAGGTGATATGACCCTACATTTGGTTATACCCTTGCATTTCATGGTTACTTCCTCAATTATACATTATTTTCCTACTAGCCCTTTATTCATGCAAATGCTAATGGATCTTAAATTCTTCGAAACAACCTCACTATATCAAGGTTGATTTAAAGACCCTTTATGGAGTTCTTGAAGATATATAAATTTCACCCCTTGTTCCTTTTTATGGATTTGTACCTCTAGACCATTGTCCTAGGCAAATTAGGCCTATTTAGATTCCTATATGTGACAGTAGATACTTACCAATGGGGCCTCACTTGGATTCAAATGGATCCATCTCTATAATACTTCTAATAAGGTGACTATTAACTTTGGTGGCTTGACTCCTTGTTTTCATACACCATTCTACTTCTTTTCCCTCAAAATTGTACGTAGTCTATGTCAATCCTACAAGACTTCACATAACTCTTCCACACACTGTTAATTATTTTCTCGAAAAATTTCCTACATTTCACACACTGGACAGAGATTCTCATGAAGTTTTATGATTTTTGATTGGATGACATTCAAATGACACCAGCCCTAGTTTAGACCTAAGAGCATAGAATTTGGGCTACAAGAAATTAGAGTTAGTTTCGTGAGTTGATAAAATTTTGTAAGCCTCCTTGGACTTTTTCCCATCTATCTATACCCTCATAGATTCAAAATCTCTTTCTTTGAGTGATTGTCTTACTTCTACCTTTCGGCTCGGGACATAGTGTTCCACACAATTTGCAATTTACATGTATAATACATACAAAAATACATTCTATTACATGTAGCATCACTTTGAAAGATCTCTATTACTCCTTGGACATCTTCTTTATATAATATTCATATTTTTTTCTTTGTTCTCCATCAAACCACCCTATATCTCACAATAACTCCTCTTAAATTTCTCTCACAAGCTCCTAAATGAACTCAACAACCTACCTAAATTTGCAATGTCATGAAAATATATCTCCCAACTTTCTCTAGCTCGTTCCAAACCTTATACATCCTATAACACACCTAAAATGCCCTTAATTAGGCTTATGACAACTATTTTACTCTTTTACACACCTAAATTTACCTTTACAAGCTTATTCACTCTTACATTGACCAAGCCAAGTAACAACACTCATCCACATGAATTTGGATGTTATCAAATGAACACAATGATCCTATGACACTCTAATCATATTGATGTTTCTACATCAGATTACCCTTTGGAAATAATTTGAGCCCCTTCTCAAGTGTATGATTGAATCTTCTTTCTCCTTGTTTTCCAATATTTTCTTGTCCTCTCTGATGGTATACATTGACTTGTTTGTACCATTTTCCTCTTTGCCACCACTTTGAACTTGTACTTGCATTTGTTCATCCTATACTTTTTCCTCTTACTTGTTTCTTGTCCTTATTTAATCATGCATTTCAATTCTAACCTAAATTCTTCATGTTTGCTTGCAATCATAACTTCTAGGACTGTATTTGACATCAAGTCATAAGGCTTAAGTGTCTTCTTAACATGCTCTATCACCATTCTCTTCTCATGTTCACATTTGACTTCTTGATAATCTTGTTTCACTTTGCTAATGAAATGGAATTCTTCAATGCTGACATTTAATTTTTTTGTACTTCTTAAAAGACTCATTTGACTTCTCATTTGTCATCTTATACTACTGTAGTTGGTTGTATGAATCATTGCATGAACCCTCCTTACTGATATAGTATCCTTGTACTTTGGTGGTTGCTAGTTCACCTAGCTTCTTAGCTTCTTCCTCCTTGTATTTGATTTACTTCTTGTGTTATACCTTTCATATCTTGCTCTTGTACTGATTTTAGCTCTTCCTAATGTCTCTCTTGACTATAGATGATCATCATTTTACTTTCATGACTGTAAATAGACATTATTGCAACTTTAGGACTATTTGCATGACTTCTCTTGACCTGATTTGTGTCATTTTCCATAGTTTGTTTATACTTCCTCATCTTAAATCTTGTTTCTCCTTGGATTTTATAGGTATTCTTGATGTATGCACTAGTTCTTCTTTTAAATTGTTTATCATCATTCATATGTACACTTTGTTGTACATGCCTTGTTATCATCTTCTTTATCATGACAGATGCATGATCCTCCATTATTTCTTTCTCTATCAATTTTGTAAGAAATTCTCCTTGTCTCATCAAGTTGTACCAGGTTTGTATAAGCTCTCTAGGCCTCCAAGAAAGATCACACCATCCTTCAAACACATGATTTCCCAACATCAACTCTACTTCTTGATACTATGTCAATCTCTAAACCTGATTTTATATCCTTCTCTTGCATACCTTTTCTTCTTTCATGGACAATAGTCCCAAGCCATCTAGGCTTCATCAAAAGATATACCTCTCTTTCTTGCATACCTTTGTGATTCCATAGTTCCAAGAAATCTAAATTCATTCTCATTGTCATATCATTCTCAAAGCTTACCCTAGGTTTAGTTAAGTCTTGCTCTTGGGCTGGTCTCATTTTACTTGTTTGGATTGTCATCTTCCATGTACAATTTTTATAGTCTTTGTGCTTTTCTCATTCTTATGGACACCATCTTGAAACAACATGCTACTCGAAGGAACTATATTCACATGTTGATGCTTTCAACATATAGAACCATACTCAAATTTCTTATATGCATACCTTGTTTGCAACTTAGGATCTTAGACTTCGATTTGGTCTTCTTAGACTCTTGTTGACTAGTCACATGCTTGAATTTCTCCACATATAACCTCGTATTATCTTTACTCAAGTAATTATGCTCCTTAACCTCTTGAATGTAATTTTTTTCTTCCTCATTCCCATGCATATTTAAAATGTACTCTTGATTTCTAGTCCTCATTCTCTGCTGGTCCAACCTAATTTCTTCTTGAAATTTGAATGCATTTTCATAAGAAACATCACCCATACCTCCTTGCTGGTTTAGATGCATGATTTGGCTCTCTTTTTCTTGTGTTAAGCTTTGGTTTTCACTCCATGAACCTATGTTCAGCTTCATCTTTCTTTACAACTTACTTTGATTTTCCATCACCCATGTAAACTTCAAAATCACTCCAAATCTTCTCATTTTTGCTTGGTTTTATGCCATACTCCATGAGATTGTCTGATTTGGGTCTTCTCTTTCTCTTGACTCCATCATGTCTTGACTGCAATTGTTATTCATCTTGTATGGTGCATCCTCTTAAATAGACATCTTCAGACCTTTTTAGGTCTCTAGGAACATTTCATTGTTCCATCCTTCACTAGATTCACTTGGTTCTTGTTCATTCATGTTCATTATTGACAAGTTATCTCTGGAACTTGCATTCACACATGATATTACAAGATTAGATTCAAAAATCATATGCTCTTGACCTCCTTGGTTGTTTCATGTATGCTCTCAACTTTTTTGCCACTTGCATTCTCTCCTAGGCTTGTTTTTAAGTCTTGTTTCTTCGACTTTATCTGTTGTTCTTCTTCACTCATGGTATCTTCATCAAGACATTGTTGTTCTTCTTGAGAATCATCTCCCATCTCTCTGAATTCTTCCTCATTTCCTCTTGCCGATATGCTTTATTCTTATTTTAGTATTTTCACAAGGTCTAACTATCCTCCATCTTCTTTATCTTGGTCTTCAAGTGACCTATCTGCTTCCATTCTTCTCATGACACCTTCTTGTGTCTTCTTACTCTCTTTTTCTTCATGATCTTTCATAAGATCTTCAAGGACTATCTCCCATGTCCTTTCCTCTTCTTCTCTTCTCTGAGAGAACTCATTATTGTCACTCTTACCTAGGTGACTCAACTGACCTTCTTGGTCATCCTTCTCTTTCTTGAGAAACTCATATTCTTTCTCAGCCTCTCTTGGGATTTCATCTATACTTCATGATCCTTTTCAATGGATCTTGACTATTGCTCTTGCTTAACAACATTTTTTATCTTCTCTTCCTTCCAAGGACACATTCATGCCCCCTTCTTCCTCTTTCATGAAGGCTAAGACCTGATTCTTGGTCTTCTCAACAAATTCTTTGATTCCAAACACCATGTTTCTCCTTTCAAGTACTTGCATGTTGATCCATCAAAGGCACTAAAACATGCTCTTTTCCATCTTTCATTAGAAAACACTTATTCAATCTTCCATTATACACTACTCTTCTATCATATTGCCATGGTCTACCTAAAAGTAGATGACACACATCCATAGGCATCACATCACATAAAACCTCATCTCTTAGACTACCAATTTGAAATGGAACCATACACTATTGATTGACTAAAATTTGATGATCTTTTTGCACCCATGCTACCCTATAAGGTGTAGGATGAACTAACCTTCTTAAACCCAATTTACTAACCATTTCCTTTGAAACAATGTTATATGTGCTACCATTATCTATAATAACATTGCAACACTTACCTCATGTTTTACATTTGGTCCTGAATAGGCTTCTCCTGTGGGTTGGCTCCTGAGTTTTGGCTTGTTGATGTAGAAGTACCCTCCTTAGCAACAATGATTCTCCATGCTTCTGATCATCATCTCTATCATCTGATCTCTCCATATCTGAACACAATGCCTCTATGCTTGTCATTCTTGACCCTAGACTTTTGATCTCATATTCCATATTCCTTTGTGCCTTCATCATATCATCCATCTTTCCCATGACTTCTCCCTTAATAAAATCCATAATACGCTGCAATGATGGTTTCTCTACCTTTTCCATGCTGACAAAAATCACTTCACACTACCAATCAATCTCAATTTCTATAATTTTCTCGTAATAAATCTGATCCTAACAAAGCACACGGCTCGATACCAAAAAATTGATGCAAGGGATATACAACACTCTTATTTCTTCTTGAAATTTGAACTTACCTCCTCCTTTCTTTCCTCATACTTGAACACTATCATTATTAGTGCTTCTCCACATCCCTTTCTTGATGATCTCCATTACCCCTTTAAGGAGTTAAGCATGCAACAAATACTTAAAACACCATTAGTTTTATGCATTCCTTATAAATCTTGGTCTCAACATCTACTATAGAGGTGGAAACATGAAACATAATGGATCCACTATTCTTTGGCAAGTTATCACACTATAATATGTTTCTTAAATCCTCTTAAGCATCAATTCTTTAACCAAATATCCTTTGTCCTAACTCGTCTTGGAGTACCCCTACTTCCATAGAAAAATTGAAACTAGGTCACAATTGTCAATACACCCAAAAATTTGTATAGGCCCCGAGTCATTTATAATACTCTTAGAACCTTTTATATATTTTTTCCTAAGGTGATTTGACCTTGCATTTGGTTATACCATTGCATTTTATGGTTACTTCCTCAATTAGACCTTATTTTCCTACTAGTCCTTTCTTCATGCAAATGCTAAGAGATCTCAAATTATTCTTAAACAACCTCACTATATCAAGGTTGATTTAGATACCCTTTATGGAGTTCTTGAAGATATCTAAATTTCAGCTCATGTTCCTTTGTATGGATTTGTACCTTTAGACCACTATTTTAGGAAAACTAGGCCTATTTAGGTTCCTATATGTGATAGTAGATACTTATCAATGGGGGATCACTTGGATTCAAATGGATCCATCTTTGTAATACTTATAATAAGGTGACTATCAAATTTGGTGGCTTGACTCATTGTTTTCATACACTATTCGACTTCTTTTCCCTCAAAACTATACACAGTCTATGCCAATCTGCAAGACTTCACATAACTCTTCCACACGTTTTAATTACTCTTTGAAACTTTTCCTACATCTAGTTCACACTGGACATATATTCTCACTAAGTTTTATGATTTTGGACTAGATAACATTCAAATGACACCCAACCCTAGTTTAGACCCGCGATCATAGAATTGGGCTATAGGAAATTAGAGTTAGTTTCATGAGTTGAGAAACTTTTGTAAGCCTCCTTGGACTTCGCCCACCTATCCATACCCTCAAAGATTCAAAAATCTCTTTCTTTTAGTGATTTTCTTAATTCTACCTTTTGTCCTGGGACGGGGTGTTCTACACAATTTACAATTTACAAGTATAATACATACAAAAATACATTCTATTACATGTAGCATCACTGAAATATCTCTATTACTCCTTGGAAATCTTCTTTACATAATCTTCATACGATTTTTTTCTCTATTCTCCATCGAACCACCCTATATCTCACAACTCCTCTTAAATTGCTCTCACAAGCTCCTAAATGAACTCAACAACCTACCTAAATTTGCGGTGTCATTAAAATATATCTCCAAAATTTCTCTAGCCCATTCCTAACCATATATGTCTTATAGTGCACCTAAAATAGCCTTAATTTAGGATTATGACAACTATTTTACTCTTTTACACACCTAAACTTACCTTTAAAAGCTTACTCTTACATTGACCAAGATCCACATGAATTTGGATGTTATCAAATGAACACAATGATCCTATGACACTCTAATCATCTTGATGATCTTACATAAGTATTTCTACCACTCACTCAGTCTATATGAGGTGGAAATCAAGTTTTAAGTACCTCACGTGTTTGATTTAGGAAAATCCAAGCTCCATGGAAATCCTACACAATTTTGGTGAAGGATGGTTGCACACAAGGTGTGAAGCGTATAGGAAAACATGAAGAAGCACAATAGGATCAAGTGATGATTACACTGAAGTGTGAGAGTGCTTTACACAATAGTTATCAGCAAGGATCCTAGAGAATAGAGTGTGCGAGAACGTGGGTACACAAATAGTGTGTGGAAGGCTTGCATAAAGACAAGTGCCAAAGAATAATGCACAATGGTGTGTATCATATTTTGGTAGAATAGTGGAGTTTTGGCTCAACTTGATGGACTAGAAGTGCATGGATATTGTGAAGGATTTATGCACAATAGTAGTATAATTGTAGAAGGCACAAAGACATGAAAATAAGGATTGCACAATAACTAGATTACTCAAGGAAAATACGGAAGGATTGGAGAAGGCCCAAGACTCTCGAAGACAATTCATGGTGATGTGGAGACAAAACTCAAGTATAAATGAGTGCACGACAAAAGAAGAAAAAAGTGTGGTTGAAGGGTGTGAACAAAAAATGCACAAAATAACTAGTAGTTGGTGGAAATGTCACACCCACATATTCAACACATAAATACAACAATAAAAATACCATATTTTTTCTTTCACTACTAAATACATGACACTAGATAGGATCACTTAGGAAAACTCAACATCACATAAGAATTTTACACCAACATGGACCCACACGTACAACAAGATGAGAAAGTTATCGCCAACACAAGTAAAGGTGACAAAATTACCAAGCCTAGCTACGAGGCTTACAATGAATGAGAACATAACCACATGAAAACACATGATGCACGCCCCACCACATTTTCCCAAATTAAAAGGTAAGGCAACAATCCAACCACAATATAAACTCATGAATATGCACTTTCCATAACACAACACTTTCATGATTGTATCTTTATTATAATTAAGTTCCATCGTTTAACCTTACACATTTAAGGAGTATTTAACAGGTGAGCATATATTTCATTCTCAAGCTACATGTTCACTATTTCATTATTTGTTGCTAAAGATTTAAAGAGCACATAACATGTAAACAAACGTTCTCATTTTCTCTAGACTCCATTTTCTTTATTTCGTTTAACATTTAACCTATAATGGTTCCATTTATTTTTTCATGTTTATCTTATCACAATTAAAGTATATAACCTGATTATTAATGGGAACATTTAAACACACGTGATTCTACTAGTTCTTGTCCTAAGGATTTGTTTCTAAGGAACATGTTTACTTGGTTTAGCATTATACTTTCATTACGCAATAGGAACTAGTATGAGATCAAGAGGGAGAGGATTATAGTTTAAAGGATTAAGGTTCAAGATTATTTTTCTTTTTATACTTTAATAATTGGTTGATTCATATTAACGTTTACACGTCATGTGTTTCTTTC
Organism: Taxus wallichiana var. yunnanensis; assembly: GCA_018340775.1. Lineage (NCBI taxonomy): Eukaryota > Viridiplantae > Streptophyta > Pinopsida > Cupressales > Taxaceae > Taxus > Taxus wallichiana. Next base: position 187,807,594 of record CM031233.1, on the reverse strand, counting down.
TCTCAAATAAAATTCTATGTTTTCTCAAATACTCGATTTCACATGGAGCAACTTATATTATTTTCCCACAACATAAGAAGGCTTAATCAAGTTATAAGAAAGCTTTGAATTTCACTTTTCTCCTAGAACAACATCTCATGAATACACTTTCAAAGACTAAGTGTTAATTACAATTTTGATATTATCTGCAATTAAACCTTAATATTGTGTTATAGAAAACAAATTGACTAGCTGAAATTTGGCATAGAATTCATCTGTAACCCAATCCTCTAAGATGTATTTCAAAAGAAACTCCTATCTTTGTCACCTAAAACCCTTCATTCTACTCATGTGTCAGCTTAAAAAGGTATGCATTAGATTTAAGACCGGATTCTTGTAAGGTGCTGACTTAAAAGAACCCATTCACTTTACGGTTTACCAAAGTTTGTATAATCACCCATCAGTGTTACAAATTTATACTTCCTATTTGTCCATATGCTACCTAGTATGTTCATTGTTTAGCCCTCCATGCCTAGCCTCAACACAACTAAATAATTATGTTGCTTAGACCTTACGTCCTACATGACCCAAAGTGACTCTATACCTTAAACTAAAGCATCCCACACAACTTCCACATGCACAAATACAATTCCTAGGAGGAAACCCACATACTCTAGACAGTGTTTAACCATTACCATTCCTATAAGGTGGTTTTGTGACAATGTCGATAAGCATACATGTTATTATGGTAACTGAATTTGGACTCTTATTTCCCTTAAGCTAGGAGGTGTCATCGAGTATAAGGAGCTAGGCTCATCCTAAAATTTTAGTTTCTACATTATGAAGGTGATCACACAAGAAGGGTAAATCATACAAGAATTTTACTCTAAGGTTGACCTTTTATTTAGGTTCCTTTCTTACAATTCCAAAGTAATTAATACAACACACAAGAGGTTCATTTATAAATTTCACACCGGAGCACACTATAAAATATCAATTCATTTCTAGTTAGCATATACATCTACCCCCTTAACAATACATAATCCTAAATTAAGTTAACACCCATGACCAAATGCCCATTTTCCAAACACCCCAAAACGCTAACAATTTCATGCTCATCACAAAATTCAATAATTAACATTTCTATATATAACAATATTGTTGATATATCCTATATAATTACATTGTTCCAAATAACATGTTATGTTATTATGCAAACACCAACAACACTTCACTTTGTCCTTATCTAGGAACCTGCAACTAACACATGGTCAACACAAACTATTGGCATGACATCTACCCAAAATCTAGCATAATTCATGTTTTCATAATTTTCCATTCACATGATTATAATACTTAGCACACAACAAGATAGAGTTAGAGGTACATTCATTTCATTTCTTAATTAGAGAGAGAGAGGAGAGAAATAAAACACCATTTTCCCAACAACTAAATTCCTCAAAACAAGCAACAAAGAGAATTCCATACAATCATATATAAGTGCCTACAAGTTTTCTCGTCAGTTATTTGACCTAGGAGGGCCCCACAACATTCTTTCACATTTACCTACTAGTTTGCAAAAATGACCAATTTAGCCCGAGGGCTAAGAAACTACGTTCAAAAACTGAATTCCGAAGGGCGAACACACCACAAGTTCATTCCTATATGCTCTCATATATACAGGAAATTCACATGAATTAATAGAACTTAGAACTAGAAAACAAGGTATGAATATCAACTACTTTTCCGGAGCCACGGTCGTAATTGGGCTAGTTTGACTTGGTCAACCAACGACCGGAGGCCTACAAAACCCCTTGTAAAACTAATTGGTGAGGTGTTTTTCTCAAAACTAAGGGTTGCAAGCAATTTTCATGGATAAATACTAGAGGTATATGGAGGTTGATATCCATTTCTTTACTCAAGGTCCAAACGGCAAGCCAAAACCAAACCCAACTTTTGAGTTTCAAAGAACTTCCCAAAACTGTAAAAAGGGTTAACATGGCTCCTAGAGGGGTGACAAAATTTGCACGAACAGTCATATTAGGGTGTTCTAAGGTTTGACGTGACACCCCACATGACAAGGAGCACAGAGAAAACTTCGTCTTTCTCATTTTCGAGTTCGGAGGGGTGTTTTGCGAGTCACCGAAAATCATGTTTTATTAACTTTGCAAGGTAAACAAAGGGGTGGTTTAGTTGATGAATCTACTCAATCTCGCTAATACAAGCAGACATGGACATATAGTTTTGATACCTTGGTTTTACAACATATTAGGTCGTGGTTGCGAGTATGGTTGATGGTCACATAATCCGTCAACTTATGTAGGTAAGAACCCCTTTTGTCATTTGAACTACAATTTATTTAATTAATTTGTGCACTTGTCCTTAGTTTTATTATAAAAATGATATTAAAGAAAAAGGAAACTACCAATACAAAAATTATGCAAGTTCAAGGTGAGAAACCATGTCAATGAGAAAAGTGAAGCGGGATAGAAGGTGCTCTGGCGGTTCCACACGTGCTCCAAGAGACCACATTCGCCGAGGCATTTCAAGAAGAAAATATCATGTCTTCAAGTATGTGTTCCACATTTTTAACAAATAACAAATATCACTTTCAAACATTGTTTGATGGTTGTCCATAGATTATTCGAAATCTCCTATTTTGGCATAGGTTTGGAGGATGCTAGCAAGGGTTGTGGAGTTTGGTTTTAACCTGCCAATGGCCTCTGATTAAATGCCTCTTTGGTATTTTCAACAACCCATTCAATGCATATCGTGTAACCATGGCATTCCATGAGATGATATCTGGATGAGGCATTTATTTGAAAGGCCTTGGAGACTTACAAGATAGCCATTTACTCTGAAAATACCACATTCCATGAGACCATATTACTTTGACACTTTTTCAAAGAGTCCATTTGCATGTTATAAGCATCTACCTTTTACATACATTAAATAAATATGACACATGAAACAGTCCCAGAATTCCAAAGGGTGTCCATGTCTCTTCTTCTACATGACTTTTCCCATTCTCCAGTGCATGGGAGAACATGAGAAAGACTATAAATGCATGTTATGGAAGAGAACAAAGGCATCGAAGCATGAAGCAAGTGAGTAAGAAGCTCTTAGTGTTGGAATTGTGATTTGTAGAAGCAAGGAGTAATTGAGTCAGAGCAAGCAAGTAACTGGGAGGAAGTGTGAGATATTATCTACTTCTCTTTCATACTTATTGTAATTTTGTACTTATTATTGAATTGGCCAATAAAAGTGGGAAGAAAGAGCAATTTCCCTTCCCGACTGGTTTTCCTCCTCTGGAGGTTTTCCAGGATAAAATTGTTGGTGTATGAGTCTATATTCTTTCCCTTTCTACAAATTGTTGATTCTAAGCACAAGTATAATTCATTCACTAGCTATCTCTATTATTTTCTAATAGAAAGTAGAACAACAACGATTAATTGTGATTCGTGGATAATTCCAAAGTTGAAGAGTTTACAGATCATTTTGGTATCAGAGCTAACAATTATCCAGGACTGTGGTATTCGTTCTTGGATTTGTATGACAGTGATGAGATCTAAAGGTGAAGAGGCTTTACCTTGCGATCCAAAAATTTCTACAAAGAAGTGGAAATAGAGAATTTGGGGACAAATGGAGGAAGAGAACTTGGTCCGTAGAATCGAGATGTTGGAGACCATGATGGATAGGATGTTTAGAAGGCAAGAAGAGCTTGTTGATTTATAGAAGACAACTTCTGTCAAACAAGACTCCATGGACTCAGTGGTTTGGGGCTTAGCTGAAAATTTTGGCATAGGAAGGAGCCACCATGAGGAAAGTTATGGGGAAGAACATGAAGAAGAGACTTCTAACACAAGAGAAAAGGTAAAATCGATCATACTCCTTTTAAAGTTGAAATGAAAGTTGAGATTAAAAGCTTTGAAGGACAAGTAGATGCAGAGTTGCTTGATAAATGGTTAAAATAGTTAGAAGTCTACTTTAGCATCCATAATGTCACTGAGGCACAGAGGATCACCTTTGCACGTCTCAAGATGGAGGGACATGCTCTGGTTTGGTGGGAAACCCATCTAGCCACTTGTGAAAAGAAAAAGCGTCCTATTGTGAAATCTTGGCAAGAATTTAAAGAACTACTTAGAGCTAACTTCTATCCTATTGGCCATAAGACTGACCAAATGATTAAATGGTAGTATTTTAGACAAGGCTAGTGGTCAAAGTGTGTAGGACTATACTACGGAGTTTTGAGGCAAGCCATGTTGCTTAACATGGACTTGGAGGATGAGGATATTCTGACCAAGTACTTGGGAGGACTTCACACTCACCTTCGAAGAAAAGTCATCTCCACAAAGCCCAAAGATCTCAACGAAGCATGCGTACAGGCATACTACATAGATGATGAAAAGAAGCAAGGAGAAGCAGAGCCAAGGGTAAAGCAGTCAAAAAATCAGCTAGAAGAAAGAGTTTGGGAAAACAAGTAACAAGGGTAAGTGGAAAGGGAAAGGTAAACAAGCTGCCACTACTTTGAATACTTGTAAAGATCCCAAGAATTTTTGCAAGAACTGTGATATCAATGGTCATATTGATGCTACATGTTGGAAGTTGCATCCGGAGTTGCATCTGAAGAACCAAACCAAGGACTCGAAGAAGTCCATGACAATATGTGAAAACAGAAGGGAGGTGGAAATCAAAGATGACTTTGATGTAGATGAGAGGCTTGGATGCATGGCCACCAACATGGACAGCCAGGAAGAGGAGATGAGTAGACTATTCCAGATCAAAATCAGATCAAGAGAACTAAGGTAAATGCTTTGGTTGATACCGGTTCTTAGTCTAACTTGATTTTTAAAGTAGTTGTAAAGAAGCTTGGTCTTGAGACTTACGAGCATCCACACCCTTATCCTTTGGGTTGGGTGAAGAAGGGTGTTGAAATTTAGGTAACAAGAAGATGTAAGGTCAAGTTTGGGATAAATTCCCAATATATTGATGTTTTTGAAGCTGACATTATTCCACTTGATGCTTTTGATGTTGTATTCGGGAGTCCTTACTTGTATGTTAGGGATGCTATATTTATGAGGAGGGAAAACTGGTATAGATGGGTCAAGGATGGGATCAGCTACAACATCTGGGCACACCAGCGTAAGACATGGGTTACTATGGTAAGTGCTAACCAAGAAAAATGACTTATTCAGGAAAATCATAATCAGTTTTGTTTACTTTTATTGAAGGATAAACAAGATGGGGTAGAAGTTGCAGAGATTTCTAACCAGGAAAGCATGATTTGGATAGTATTATTCAGTCTTTTCAAGAAGTATTTCAGGCTCCTAGTGGGTTACCACCAAAATGGGAAGTAGAGCATGAGATTCTATTGCCAGAATCCCCTCTACCGAACATCGGGTTGTATAGGCAATCCTTTTCGAGAGTACTGAAGTAAAGAAACAACTCCAGGAACTACTAGACCAAGGGGTGATACGTCCAGAGCACCTCACCATGTGGTTCACCTATTGTGATGGTGCAAAGAAGGATGGTTCTTGGAGAATGTGCATCAACTACCGTGCTTTGAACAAGATCACCATAAAGAACAGATATCCACTTCCCCGCATAGATGATCTCTTGGACCAGCTTTAACATGCCAAATTTTTCATGAAGTTGGATCTCAAGTCAGGTTATCACCAAGTTAGAATGAAGGAGGAGGATATATGGAAGACTGCCTTCAAGACAAAATAGGGTTTGTATGAATGGTTAGTACTTCCTTTTGGGTTATGCAATGCACCCGCTACATTTATGAGATTGATGAATGATGTATTGGGATTTCATAGATTCATGTGTCATTGTATATCTAGATGATATCTTGATTTTTAGTGCCACATGGGAAGAACATCTAACTCATTTGCAGCAAGTCTTGCAAGTTCTCAGGAGAAACAGTTGCTTTGTAATATGAAGAAATGTGAATTTTCCAAATAGTCACTTGTCTATCTTGGGCACGTGGTTGGAGGAGGAGAGCTACGAGTGGATCCAAAGAAGGTGGAAGCCATCACTAATTGGCCAACACCAACAGAGCCACATAAACTAGGAGTTTTGTGGGAGCAATACAATACATGTGGAAGTTCATTCCGGGCTTCTCTGTGATTACAACACCTCTACACATAGTGGCCTGCAAAGAGTAAGAGTTTTGACTGGGGTAAGGAACAAGACAAATCCTTTGAGTTATTGAAATACAAGATTAGTCATGCTCCAGTACTTGCTCTTCCTAATTTACAGTAACCTTTTGAAGTAGAGACAGATGCCAGTGATTATGCCATGGGTGCAGTGTTGCTTCAAGGAGGTAAACCCGTATGTTATCATTCTGAAACTTTCACTTCAGCAATTAAAGGATATTCAGTATATGATAAGGAAATGTATGCACTAGTTCAGGCAATTAAAAAATGGAAGCATTATTTGTTGGGTAAAGAAACTATTGTGCACACTGACCACAAACCTCTCAAGTATTTGCAAACATAGTCTAAATTACAGTAGGAAAGGCACTACAAATGGATGGGGTTCCTTCAACAGTTCCATCTGGTGATTAAATACAAGAAGGGTAGTACAAACTTGGTGGCAGACATGTTGTCTAGGCCACCCACACAAGAGAAGTTTTCTGTTTGGCCACTATCTCTCAGATCGAGCCCTTCATGAAGGAAGCTTACGAGAGAGGCATATGCCCAGGACAAAGACTTTGGGGTGACATTTCAGCAGTTGCAGTCCCAAGGGGCTGAAAGGAGGGATTGAAGATTGTTATCTCAAAGACGGGCTGCTCTACCGATGGGGGAAGCTTTGTGTGCCAAAAGAAGAGTGAATTCTATTGATGAGGGAAGCACATACCTCGAAAGTAGTGGGACATTTCGGTGTTGGTAAGACCCTAGCCCACTTGCAAAGGTACGTGTATTGGCCCAATATGCAAGAAGAAGTATCAAAATTTATACGGGGATGTAAACTTTGTTGTACTAGCAAGCCTAAGACTAGGAAGGAAGGTTTGTATATGCCTTTTCCAGTACCTACTCATTCCGTGGGAGGACATTTCTATGGATTTTGTAGGAGGATTACCTATGTCTAAACATGGCCATGACTATCTCTATGTTGTTGTCGATAGATTTAGTAAGATGTGTATTCTTATGGCATGTAAAAAGATAGTAAAAGCACATGAGGTGACAAATATTTTCTTTGCTAATGTATGGGTGCATTTTGGTTTCCAAAGTCTATTGTTTCTAACAGGGATTCTAGGTTCTTGGGGAAATTTTGGACTACTTTGTGGGACAAGATGGATACCAGGTTACAGAGGAGCACAACTTTCCATCCACAGATAGATGGACAAACAGAGGTGGTAAACAGGACTTTGGTACAGATTGATCAGAGGGTATAACAACAAATACCCAAGGACTTGGGATGAGTCCTTAGCCTACATTCAACATTCCTATAACCGGGAAGTACACACATCCACTATGAAGTCACCGTTTGAAGCATGCTTGGGATATCTACCTACAAATCCACTGGACATAGCAGTTGGAAAGCATGATGAGAAGGATACACGAGACACAGAGGTGACTAGAGAAAACAAATTCATTGAGAGGATCCGGAAAATCCATCTCAAAGTCAAGGAACAACTAGAGAAATCTCAGGCCAAGTACAAAGCTAGGCGATCAGCATAGAAGGGAACATAAGCTTCATGTTGGAGATAGAGTTTGGCTTTACTTGAGCAAGGAGAGACTACAAGGTCAAGCACGGAAGCTCAAGCCATTATGATATGGACCCTTCACCATATTGGAGCAGGTTGGAGAAAATGCCTTTCGACTTGATTTTTCGTCATTCATGAGGATGTACTCTGTAGTAAACTACGAGAACTTGCACCTATATGAGCCATCCATGCTAGATGAAGATGAAGAACTACAGTTTCTACCTTCCATTGAGGATTGTGTCTTGGACTCACAAGGTGAATTGGAGGAGGATGTAGTACTGTAATAAAAGGTAGAGAGACTAGGAGAGGTCCATAAGAGTCTTGGCAGATTGGACTGAAAGGAAAGACACCAAGGCAGGCCCGATGGTACCGAAGGAGCAAGTGAGGGAATTATTTCCTCATCTACTCCCCCACTAAGCTTTTGTGGGACCAAAAGCCTCCTAAGTAGGGGAGGTGTGATCCATAGGGATCCAAAATGACTCTACTTTATCAAATCAACCAACACGAAGAAGAAAAAAAATATACACGGAGGTTCTGTTTGTTTAGTGATAGGACCGCCGCCTGTGCAGGGTGGCGGTTACAGAACCGCCACCCCACCAGGGGCGGTCCTGGGACCACCGGTCTGCATTGGGTGGTGGTCTAGCTCTTGTGGATAGAAAATAAAATATGACGCGAACAGTCCCTAGAATTCCAAAGGGTGTCCATGTCTCTTCTTCTGCATGACTTTTCCCATTCTCCAGTGCATGGGAGAACATGAGAAAGACTATAAATGCATGTTATGGAAGAGAACAAAGGCATCGAAGCATGAAGCAAGTGAGTAAGAAGCTCTTAGTGTTGGAATTGTGATTTGTAGAAGCAAGGAGTAATTGAGTCAGAGAAAGCAAGTAACTGGGAGGAAGTGTGAGATATTATCTACTTCTCTTTCATACTTATTGTAATTTCTATACTTATTATTGAATTGGCCAATAAAAGTGGGAAGAAAGAGCAATTTCCCTTCCGATTGGTTTTCCTCCTCTGGAGGTTTTCCAGGATAAAATTGTTGGTGTATGAGTCTATATTCTTTCCCTAGAAAGTACAATGTTGAAATTGTTGATTCTAAGCACAAGTATAATTCATTCAAAATGGTGTGTGATTTTGTGTAGGAGCTATGTCCATATCATCTGCAAATTTATTTTTCTAAAACATTAACATTACTAATGCATACATGTCAGGAGCTCCATACCTCCATCGCCCCCTTCACTCACCTGCTCCACTAAGTCTCTGCCCGCTACGAATGCTTCAACCACCCACTCTACTTCAAATCTCGATTAAATTTTTAATTAATTAATTTTTATTTTTTTACATTATTATTATTTTTATTTATTTATTCTATTGTATTTTGTTTGGATAATCTCCCTTAAACTATTATACATGTTTATTATTGTTGTTATTATTAACCACATTATTATTATAACATTTTTTTGAATGCGATCACGAGTCTTTCAACAAGTGAAGGAAACCGACAAGCCACCTTAAAATCTCAAATAAGGAGTATTTTAATTATTAATTATTAGTTTATAATGATAAAATTGATTATATTAATATTATTATCATTTTCCGCAATTAGGATACGAGTGATACGTAGCTCGAAATCGAAAACACGAAATACAACCAAGGAGAAAATTGGTGTCAAATGAGGTGTTTGAAGTTTCGCATATGACTTGATGACAACACACATGGGATCGATACCCCTAATCATTCAATCGGTTGGAGAGATAAACTCTCGTATCAATTGGCCAAGTATGAAAGTGGGACCCACACCTCACCGGTCGGGTGTAATGGAGTGGGGCATTACGTAAAAATAATGGACAAGTCAAAACCGACTATTCCAAACAACTCACGGTGACGTAATGGTAAAAAAATCTCAACGATTAGGTAGTTTGGCATTACAAAACAACTTTGTGGCACTAAAATGGCTCATAACATTAATGAAATAAAGTTCAAATTTGAATGCGAGTGGGACAAAAGAGCCAATGCAAAAAGAGAAGTAGGAAGGCGTGGCTATATGACAAGGAAAAGTTTATTCTAAAAGCAACAATGGGTGGAAGGACAATCAAGGAACAGACGAGCGAGATCCTCAACCGAGGTTGTCAAATGTTCTTGTGAGCATGAAGTATAGTTTAGAATAGGTCTTAAAGGAAAACACCCACAGAGTCTATAAATCTCCAGGTAGAGAGTTGTAATCTCCTTGAGAGAAACTACATGTAGATGTCATTAAGGCCTAAAGAATTTAATAGAAATATATGACTTATTATGTAGCTTATATATAGCAAGGGAGTCCCCTTATATCATATCGTAATCCCTAAATTGTAAAGTGTGTATACATTCTACGCTCAATTTCCTATCCTTAGTCCTATTACATGACTTACTCTCCTCATTACACTGCTCAGTCACTCACGTAATTGTTTGCATTAGTTCACAGTACTCTAACAATTCCAAGTGTTATGCCAAAAAAATTTCAACACCTCGCTCCATGCCCATACGAGACCGCCAAACAAGGACAAATCTACTAAATGGTTTTGTATGAAACTAGTAGTTTTGTCCCGATCCACCCAATGATCATTTTATCAATTTGATATCTTTTATGGGTGGGTACTTTCCTGATGGGTTGGCATTAATGTGAAATTATGCCTATGAAATACTATATAAATAAATCAAATGCTCTCATTTACTCATTTAGAACCTACATGCACTCCCCAATAAAATATCATTCCAAAAGCACTCAAATATTTCTTGAATTCCTTTAAATAAGTAACACACATCAAGAGTATCCCTCACACAAGTTTGAAGCACTCCCAACCAAGTTCAAGAGTCTAGCTTCCCAAAATGTAAGCTCTGTAAGGCAAGTCAAGCAAAAACATGCCAAGCCATTAGAAAACATTATCGAGTGTACATTTCCAAATAGATAGGAGAACTACATGTGGTTTTAGGCCTTTTTGGATTAATGGCGGTGTAGGAAGTGTATTGTTGGCAAATATTTATGTCGCTTTGGTCATTTGGTCTTCTGCACGGGCTCGCTTATTTTATCGACATAAATTTTACAACATTGGAGAGATCACCTATTGACAGGGTGATCTAACCTTTGCGTTTGAGAGGGGCAGCTCCCTCGTATGATGGATTTTAAGGGGTTTGGATACTTTTGACCACGAAAGTACCTAAAAGGAGAAAGAAAGGAAAGAGAGAGATGGAATGAGAGGGGGAAGAAGTAGGAAAGAAAGTGGAAAGAATGTAGAGGGGGAGCATGCAGGGACAAGCAAACACAGATCTCATTCCTACATACTAGAAAGTACACCATGAATAGTAAAGAGCTTGCATATGAATACTTTGTATGGAAGAGAAATTAAAGATTACATATGACATAAGAACACATACAACCACCAAGGATATGAAGACACAAAGTTCTACAAGCATCCCTGTATTTCTTATTCAACTAAGTATTTACAATAAACAACCTCCAAGAGATTCATAGACTCAAAGTTCTCTTGAATCTCCAATTGAAGCATCTAGACACAAAGTTCCATCTACTTCCATGCCTTGAGAGTTAAGGACACAAAGTTCCTCTACCTTCAAGATTTGTTGAGAGCAAAAGGTCCAAAGTCCTTCCAACTTCCAACTGTTGATGCCCAAGGACTACAAAGTTCCTCCAAATGCCATCCACTGGGACCAAAGGATTCAAAGTTCCTCACAATTCCCGTCTCTAGACACAAAGTTCAGCCCCTTACAAATGAGCCCCTAACTCCCTTTTATAACCAAAAAGTTGGTTGAAAAGTAGTTAGGGTTACTTTAGGGCACAATTAGGTCATTTGATGAATATAACATTATTTTAATAAAGTAAAGTGACTTTATTAAAATAATATAACTTTATGACTTTATTTTAATAAAGTAATGTTACTTTATTAAAATATTACAACTTTATAACTTAAATGACCCAATCAATTATTACAATAATGAAGTGGGTACATGTGGACCCCACTTAGATGACTTGGACACACACATAGACATCCTAGTCAACAACGCGCCACCCAGATCAAGACACCTAGGATCAGTGCCTTATCCATTGGGCCAAGAGTCTACTTATCCCGATCGTATGGGAATGAACTCATTGACCATGCTCGCATAATCCTCTAGATGACAAGAGAGTCGAGCTTGAAGCTTAATTAGTTCATCCACCTCTCCGTTTGAGAAGCATCCGGTGTGAGCAATTTTATCTTCATTCACATTCGCATTCACAATTACACACAATTATCCACATGCTCTAAATACCTTTCCATGGTGAATTCTTCATTTTCACGAGACCGTAGTCGTTATGCCACCTTGGCTTGTCAATCAAGTAGCATTGTCTTCAAGATACCTGATCTATCTGATATGTTGTACTTGATTTGAAAATCCTTCTTGTCCTCATTTTTGGGGATGAAAGCTTCAACAAGACATCATCTCCACATGTTGAGGGCATGTACTTGGCTGCATCAATCTTGAATAACTTCCCGTAGATGTCCGGAGATCATCGGGAAACATTCCTTCCTCGCATCACACAATTTGACTTCTAGAATTCCTATGAGTTGGCGTAGCTCGAGCACCTTGTCCTCGCATGAGTTGGGGGGAGAATCACAAGCTAGCATTGGGCTTGGATGAGATACTCGATGTCATTGGAGTGCTCCTTGTTGTGATGACTTTGCTCCTGGTGGATTCACAATTTGTAATTTGTTGTATCACCACGTCCCACCACCTCAGCTTGTCAAAATCCAGCTCTTGATCTTTCACCATTGAGAAGCTCTTCCAAGAGTCGAGATTGCAATTCACTTCCTAGAGTTATGTCTTTCATCTTTGTCACCATCTCGAAGTGTTTCCATTCTGATCCGCTCACGATCATCCAATTCAAGCACGCTCCAACTTTAAGATTGGCCAATGAAGTATCGTGCCCGTACTGCTAATTGAGAGCTGACAAGGACACACTTGAATGATGTGGCCTTGCTTGATGATCTCGCACAACCGCACTTTCTATTGGTCTTGGTTTTTCGATGAATAGATCCACCACAACGATCAAGTGAAGACAATTGATGTAGACACACTTCTCCCATTATTGATCTCTGCCGATAACAATGGATTTTGACTCCAAAGAGACCTCTGCCAATAGCTACGACCTATACTGCATAATGAGGAAGTCAAAGGTGACCCATTGGTGTCATCGAGAAGTATCGATGCTACGAAGACGAGACTGAGAGCTCATAAGTCGAGGTCACTTCTACTTTGGAGCCATTGGAGTTGAATTGCCATGTTGTGCAGGTGTCGTAGTGCTCGCGCAAGTGATGACCAATTCGGGAATTTGTACGGAACTGGGAAGGTTGTCGTGTGTGAGAGACCACTTCAGAACAAGCGTTAGGAAAATTCAGACTCGCCTTCGATTAATATGTGATCACAGAACCGACTTAAGTCGACGCGTCCCAAGTTGGTATCGGTGATGTTCTCATACTCGAATGGAGCGTCGAGGTGGGTAGAATGCCCTGGAACTCATACCGCAACACCGCTTTGTTTGAAGATGACATGATTGTGAAGACGTGATAGAAGTGTGATTTTTGGCTATTACTTCCAAACTTCAAAACTAAACAAATCACCTCTGAAACTGCCCTAGGAAAAATAGCAAATCTTGTTCTAAGAAACTCTCATTGGATGAGGGAGTCTATTAAGGTACCAAAAGTTTTCGTATCAAAGGGTTTTTTCCCAAATCAAATTCTTTAGTCAAATATTAAAGGTCAAAGATGACTTCTCTGAAACTATTAGGAAAATGCAGGTGTGAAACTGTGAAAATTCCATTTGGTTTTAGCTTGGGAAAAATACCAAATGTCACCCTGGGAATCTACAACTTAACAAGGGTACACATTAAGGTGGGTGTAATTTGAATAACCATTCCTTTTCTCTTGACGATCATCTCGAGTTCAAAATATCGACTCTCAAAGTGAGTCCCCTTGACAGGCTAAAAACTATGCACAACAAAATCAAACAAATTACCTCTGATTTGGGTCCACGAAAAATACCAAATGAGGTGTTTTTCATTTTCATTTTCAACCATTCTTATTTACAATCATTTAAGCTCAAAATACGGATTCTCAAAGTAGGCCTTCTAACAAGTTGAAATTTTGCGTATGCAGTGAAATTCAAACGAACTGCGTTTTATTTGGGTCTGTGAAAAATATCAAATGAGGAGATGGGATTCTGAGAATGGGTATAGAAGCACCTTAACATGATTAAAATTGTGGAAAATCAATTTTTTCATGAAAATCACCCTGCTTCGAAATATCAAGCTCCAAAGTTGACTACTTTGACAGATACAAACAATAACCACCTTCGTTCTACATCCTGCACAAATGAATGTATTTTTTTCTTCACCTCAATCCTTCTCATAAGTAGAATCCATATCACAATTCCCATACTCTGGGAACATTTGAAAGACTGTAACATTTATTTCTACACTATGAGATCTCACCATTGTTTTCGTCATTACTTTCATTTTCTTGTGCTAATATATATCTTATTTGACATTTTGTCAAACGGTTCACGTGATTTCTCTTTAAATGTAGGGTTCTAGATATGACGATGTCAAATAGTTGAATCTCAAAGTATTAACATCATCCAAATCACTATTAATAATCTGCTAGGCTCCTGCACTCAATTTCCCAATTTGGACCAATAGCCACATCTGACCCGCTTGAGCAACCATGTCCAACAATATAGTCTTGTTTTTGCAGAAAATAACAAAAGAATGCCTTCTATTGGAGCCTCAGAAGTTGCCAATTGATTTATCCAAGCTTACAAATAGTGAACATTATTATCACAAAATTTAATTTGCTTCACACTCTCCCCTCGTATTGTTTATGTGGGCTTCTCTTTGACATAAAGACTATGTTATACAAATGAACCCATTTCGTCCATTGTATCTTGCACTGGGATAGCCTTCACTAAATTTGTTGGTTGTAATTGATTCTTCCTTGGGCTTGCGTGGAAAATGAGATGTCTTTTTACTGAGTATTTGGCTTATTCAAACAACTGTGTGGCCTTCCCTCTTCTCTGGTTGTTCCATTCTCATGGTTGTGTTCTTGTCCTAGTAGTTTTCTCTTGAAATATGCCTTGGAACTACGTTTCCAATGGTTTGCGCATGGGTAGGCTTTCTTTGGAATGGGCGAGTTCTTCAATATGGCCTTCTTGTTTGCCTCATGTGTTCAACCGTCTCCTAATATCTTCATTGTCGTAATTGGATCAACTTCTTCTTCTTGATCAAAAGAAGTAGTTATGCGGGAGTGGAGCCTGGGGAAAGTGAAGTGGAAAGGTAGTTACTGGGAATATAGGAGATGGGAATAAATGCAGGAAGAAGTGATAGTTATGGCACGAGGAAGAAAAGTGGGGAAAGCCAAGGCAAACTACCCGCATGCGGAAAAGTGGAAGAAGTGGTGCATCTGGACACATGATGGATGGGATGTGAAGTCCCACTTTCTCCCCAACTCCACTTGAATTGTGCAATTTAATAATTAAAAGGGGATTTAATTATTAAATGGATCAATTATCTCAAAACTAATTAACCGATTTAATTTAATTACAAATAAATGAATATTGCAATTAAATCAAACCAATTAATGGCATTACTAGCTCGCACAAAGGAGGTCAGATGGGAAAATCACTTGGCGTTGGAGCTTATGAAGATTGGATAGGGGGTGAATGGACGCGGGGTTGTGCGAAACGACCTTGCGGAAAACATGGCGGAAGGGAATTTTTAAAATTTTGGAAATTTACACAAAATTTTAATGCTTAAAAATTCCATGACAACATGTATGAAATCACTTTAACCTAACCACTAAAATTTTTGTTGGATGTCATACCCATGGTTAGGATTTGAAGCTTTTTAGTTCATACAAAGACTTTCACAGATTTTTTAAGTTCTATGGTTTCGTAGACAAACACAGTCTAGTTGATAACACTAGCACAAAAATTTACAAAATTCAAGTAACTTGTTGTATTTGTGAAAGAACATGTAGAAGAATATAGATATAACAATGAAGCTTCTCCCACTCATTGTGATGGGACACACTTGCATATATGCATAGAACTACATAATCCATGGTTCCTAGTGTGGTATGTAGAGCAACCCCCACTCAAAGGTTGCTCGAGACAATAACTATACATATTGTTTCCTTTTTAGTTGTTTGACAAGTTTTGAGGGCACGTTAAAGGAGAAAAATTTATGAAACTTGTGTGCATCCATTCACAAATATAAAAGACTTTTTTCGCCAAGGAGCATAAGGAGGCATTCGTAAAATATTAGATATGTCAAACCTATGCAACCACTAACATTGAATATGTAACCTCATAAACATATATTACATGTCATTATCACTATTAACAATCGTTATTGGTCTTTTGTGTCCATTTCTAATAATCATGATATGAGTGTAATCAAATTTCCATAACTTCTCATTGGCTTCTAACTTTTTCTAAGCATTTCCAACCTTTGTTCTTATTAAGGTGTGTTCAAATCGAGTATGGATTCTCCTTTTTCTTAGTCAATTCAAATATTGATTCGCAACTTCTTATTTATCAACCTATTTTTACTTATTTTAACCATGTGCTTAGTGTATTTATTGTATTGACATTAAGGTATGATTAGTTAGTTTTTATTACATTTAGGCACATGTGCTTAAAACAAACAATACATAGTTCAAACTTTATCAAAATAGATAACAAATATTAAAATATATTTAAAAAATAGATCAATGCGTAACAACATGAAGTTCTTGTGTGTATATACGAAAAGACTTTATTTTGATAGACCTAATATTAGATATGCCCCGTGCCATTTTTATTTCGAAGCTTAAAATGAGCTATTGTTCCATGTTGTCACCCTCACATTCGATTGAATGAAACTAGTATCATTATACATTTATGTTATTACACAATTGATCAACAAGCTATTGGGCCATTCATAGATTTATGATCTAGGAGCTAGATTTTGCTCTTGAGCTTCCCTCTCACTATCCCTTCTCATTGCTCTAGGTTACACTAATAGAAGGATTGACCAAAGAACTACTAGTCATTCTTTTGATTGACACCTTCCAACCTATTTCGTCATGTGACCTTCAAAATTCCTTATTGTTGTATTGACTTGCATTGCTCGACAATTCAATTATTGTTTGTGTCAAAAATGTTAGATAGCATTTAGGGTTTTCATTTCTATATTCCATCCATTTGCATGCTCCTTCTAGAAACACAAAATATAAAATAGGTTGTTTATATCATGCTCATTGTTATATATGTTATTATAACATAGTTTTACTTGTCTTTAAATAGTATTGAGAGTATATAATGTGCTTACTTGGGGATTATACTTATCCAAACCTTATATTTGCACACTATCTTCTATTCTTTTGTTTTTGTGTTTAGTTGCTTTTGGTATCCTTAATATTATGATATTCCTTGTGTGAATAAAAACTCTTATTCAAAATTTACTTGTTTGAGCATCCATCTTCCCAACATTATATTATTGTTCAAGTTTTATGCATACAAAGGTATCAATAATACAATACCATGTCAAGGATGCCCATGGTAGTCCTTCAATGACCCCAATAAAATCCCGGTTGTGAATCTCACATTTCATGTTTCATGGAAGGGAGGCTTCTAAATTTTCTTTGAACCCAATCTTATAGACTTAGGAAACAACTACTATTTTAGTGTTGTGGATCTCGTAGATGGTTTCATGCAACGAAAAAAATTGCACGGGATAGCTAAAAATAGCATCTTTATCTAAAAAATAGGAGCAACTTTTGTTTAGGAGAGATTTTACAAAGATGAGCAGAGGTTGGGATTTGCACCTTTGCAAAGAATTTCGACACTAATTTAAATCACTTTCTAACCAATCAAAAATTGTTTTATAAATATTTATTATTTTGTTCCATCATCCAAACCTCCAAAAAAATTCTAAGCATATAATGTAGTTGTATTTTCAAATCTATGAGACGAATTCACTCTAGATGTGTTCTTTAATAATCGAGCTACACCCACTAAAATTGTTTCTAAAGTGCAACACCATGAGTCATTTTGTTGGCGAGTGTTGTTGAGTAATTTTAAGAATATTTGTGGTAAAATTAGTCCCATGGTATCAACGTTCTTAGGGTATAATTTGAGATGTATTCCAAATAGTCATTTTTCTATAATAAAAATGTAAATCCAAAATTTCCATTTATAAATTAACATTTGACAAAAATATCTTCCTAGAAATTAGAAAGGGTGTGAGAACTTATAGTCTTTTCCTTATGCCATCGGCTCAAACTTTCCTTTTAAATATTAGAAAATGTGGAGAGAGAAAGAATAAAGAAAGATTATAATGTACAAAGAACAAATGAAGAGAAACCATAATGCGGTTATTTATTTTGTGTCCATCATTTTATTATGTGAGAGATGGTTACAAAATGGTTGAAGTGGTTACAACCGTTTATTAGTTAACACTTAACTAATATTAACTTAACGCTAATTATAAGCCTTATATTCTAATACCCCCTCTTAAGGCTTACACTATAGAAAATGTTAACATAAGATTAAAGTGACAAAATCAAGCAAGACCACACATTCTTCATAAACTTTTCCTTTGAAAACAACAATTTGACTAGGTAAAACTTCATCAAGCGGCCTCCCTGACCCTCGTAAAGGTGTAGTTCCCAAGCTAAATTCTCAAGTTCTTGGACTCCACCTCCCCGAACTCTTGGATTACAAAATCTCTCAAATTGTCGGACAACTATTCTTTGAGCTACTCTCACAGTGTTCCATCAAATTGTCTCATGACCTCCGTAAGGGTAAATTCTCGAGATTCATTGCCTCTCAAACTATCTAGGTAGTCATCCGTGCTAAATTTTGCCTACACTAAATCCCTTGTTGTCTTCGAAGTGTGTGGTTTCTTTTAAAATATGTATTCTTTATTTATGATTTCTTCATCACTTTCAACATCTAGTGGATCTTCAACAATCACTATATCAAATTTGTGACATCTATTTTTACAAACTAGTTTTAACTTCTAATCTACAAATTAATGCAACAAAAATGAAAATGATATTCTAATTTCAAATATAATATAAAAAGTGATACTTAGTCGACTTAAGTCTAGAAATAAAAAGTGATACGAGGAGAGGACCCTATAATCGTGCACCTAACTTTAGGGGCACGTAGATATATGTAGGTATGTCGATAGCATTAAAAAAAATTATCATTATGATTGTGCCATATAAACATTTTCGTGTCATGAGTTTATTTGGAAGAAAAAAGTAGTTTTTGAATTGATTTAATATGAAGAAAATTAATATAAAGCATTTAAAAGAGGCACCAATGACCAAGCGCCCTATGTGTCACATTCTCATTAATTTTTAAAAAGTGTCATTAATCAAAAAGTGAACAACTATTTGGTACTTTGTCAACAACCTATGGTGAAAAGAGATGTACATATTTTGGTGCATGGTAGGTTATATGGTCCTCTCCCTATGTGACTCGAGTATAGAAATAAATTCAACAATTATGTATTGGAATTTTAAGGAATTTTCAATCTCTGAATTTGTGCAACCAAATGAACCATTCCCAGCATATAGTTGTTGACGATTTCCTGTAACAGGTATAGTTGTTGACGATTCTCAGACGGTTTGTATTTTGTATTTTTTTCATAAGTTGGTCTCTGTCTGAGTTTTGCTGTAACTGATTAGATATATGCTTGTAACTGTTTTTTTATCAATAGAAGCATTCTCAATTTTAAAAATGAAAATACTTACCAGTCATGGCGACTTTAAATTTTTGTATTTTTAATGGCATTTAGTGGTTAAAACTCCCATGCCCTAGCTGGTTTGTATATTTGCCCTTTTTTTACAGTAGATATGCCCTTTCGAACGTTGCGACTGGTAAATGGTGACTTTTGAAATGGCAGTAATAAGCTCATGACGACTTCATTAGTTTTTATTTTGCCCTCCCAAACTTGGCGGAAATGGAGTTAGGATCGACCCAGTTTTCACCTCTTGCGACTGTAAATGATTCACGTTTTTTTACTTATAAAAAGCCCTCTCGAGACTGGTTGAAAGCTTGCAACAATTTTTGTGCTTAACTTGCCCTTAATGGCGGCAGATTCGGTGCCCTAGGAAGATTTTCTTGTGCCTTTTTGCGTTTTTCAAAATCGCGACTTTACTCAGCAGGTGTTCATCCTCTCGTGCCCTTATACACAACATTCAATGCATGTATTTCCTTATCAGACATTGTTGTATGTCTCTATTTTACCTAGTTCTTCTAGTTTGTATGTCTCTATTTTTCCTAATTCTTCCAAATTAGAGTTCAAACAGTAATTATTAAATTTAGCACTAGTAACTGCAACTATTAGCTTTGTCAATGCCAATATGACCACAGGCACAAACAACTTTCATGTTATGGAAATGCAGTTCATTTCAGGAATGGAACTGCTGGAGAGAGCAATCCTCTGAGGCCTTGGCATATTAGGCCTAAAATATAAATTGTCAGGCCAATCACCATGTCAATGAACACATGGGAAAAATGGAAAGAGTTTAGAAGGAATAAAGGCAGCTTGGAATTCCATACAATGTGTGCAGAGTTGGGAGGCTATATATGCTTGAAAAAATAAGGAAAGCTTCTCCAAAAATTCCGGAGCTTTTACAGACCATTCACATAGAAATTAATTTAGTTGCTCAACATTTTGTTATCCTCCAAGGCTCCAACCCATCACTTCAGATATAATTTTCGTAATTTCTATGCAACATACTAGTTGCTGCCACACATGTAATTGCCTTTTATTATACTTTTCATAGGCATTAGGATTCACCTTGGATATTTGTTTCCAAATAGATTCTAAATGTAAGATTGAAACTAAGGAAGTGCATTTTATCATATATATTTGTAAAAACATAATTTCTGTTAACGTGCATCTGACAAAATAAACAGACTTCAAGACTAAGAATTCAGTTCAGTCATTGTTCATACAATTAATCTAGCGTGAATTGATTGTTCAGGCCTCCGAAGCTCTGTTTTGATTCAGGAACCATAGCACTCATTAAGCTGTGATATGCATAGCATGTTGATAGAATTAAGATGTGTATTAAATTAGATGCGTCTGGAAATGGTAACTTTCAAGCCATGAGCCATAGAAAGAATGGCCATCATTCTATACTTGACAGGATGTCCGGGCACCAAATGGAAGTTGAAGAATCTGCATAGAATGGCTGTGGTCATCTTCATCTGCAGGTATGCCGAGTCTTTTCCTAAACATATCCGAGGGCCCGCCTTCAAACACATCAATTCATTTCATTAGTGTTTTTTAAGGTTTCCACAATCTAACTATTTTCCAGAACAGTTTGATTCAAAAAAGCTTCAGTTTATCTCATGGACTGTGAAAGCATAAAATCTCTTATCTCTCTGATATTATCAAACGTTTCTGGATAGACATGTGATATAAGATTTAACAACATCCACTTTTGGATCACTCTACTGATTCATCACTGAAATGAAAATGTTTGATCACTCATTGTGTAACAAGGTGATAGGAAATATAGATATTCTTGGATCTTATATCACAGGTCTATCTAGAAGCTTACTACTGAGAGACTAAAGTTCAAACCTGATGGGAAGCCCTAGAATCCCTCTCTACATGAAAGGTGAACAATGTTCGAATCCGCACAGGGTAGGGTTGTACCCCATATTGAACAATATATAAAGTTGGTAAATGGAAAAACAAGCCTCTTATGAGATTTTATACACAAAATTAGCGTCTAACTAGGTGATGACTTAAAACCTACCTTCACTTATTGTATTTCAATTGATCACAAAGATTATTTGGTAAATATTAATAATACCTGAAAGGCAGTGAACTTGAAGGGGGAGACATGCTGGAATGCTCCGTCTTTGAACCACCTTTCAGGTTTAAACTCTTGTGCATCTGGTCCCCATATATATTCCATGCGTCCCATGGAATAAGGAACATACGTTACCATCCCTCCTTTCTTCACTATTGTGCCATCAGGGAGAACATCATCCTCCAAAATACCTTTGGGATCCTGTTAATATTTTAACAATTCAAAAAGGCCAAGTCAGTTTTATATGTACACATACAAATTGTATTTCATTACTTTAGGTGTCCACAAATAACAACATGTGCAAAAGGGACTGTGAACAAAGTAAAGTTAGTTTACAATAGAGAAGAGTTGTGCATGCTTAACCCATCTTCATGAAAGAGCTACAGAAATAGGAAATTAAATAATTTAATTTCACCCCAAAATGGGAGAGCTTTGAAAATAATTAGGTGAAAAAGCGCAGTCAAATGTTCCCGTTTTGAGAAAGAGGTGGCTTATGAAGCTTTTTCCATGCCAAAAGCTTTGTTAATTCAGAAGAAGCATGATTATGGGGTCAAAGTCTCCGCATTGATGTGATACTGATAGCATCATCCTCACTTATACTACTATTTAGTAATGATACCTTGTGGGCCTTCTCTAGCTTGTGGTTGTTATGATGTGGTGTAATTTACAAGTTTCTAAAACAGAGGTGATTTGCAAATGGCTTGTATCCCACTAGTTGGGGATTTCATTCCACTCTAATACTCTAAATTCCCCAGGTTACATCGTATAACAAGTATCAGTCGCACGCTACTTATATGAAGAATGATGCTAAGACAGAGTCCAAGAATGTCATGGAAAATATTTTGAGCTAAAGAGAGCTGGTGATACTATCCTTGGGGTGATATTGTTATTCCTAATAGTCAAAGTTGTGGAACTATAATTGGAGTTCATGTAACTTGAAATACTGGCAGGATGAAAAAAAAAAAGATCTGATGTGGGCTTTAAAATATTTTCAGTTGTGTTTGTACCATCTCCATTAAGGAAATGAAGACCTAAGAGCTCAGAGAACAATTACTTTTGAAATAGAATAGCTTAACAAGGACCTAAACAGATGAATAAGAAGAACATTCCTCTCAGGTGCAGAAACTTATTTGAACTATGCCGAGCTAGCTAAAGCAATGCTCCCCTCTACAAACTTCAGATCTCACAACTTCATGAAGGTACAGGAGCATAAACCCAACATATAAGAGAAGGCTAGCCAATTGCTCTGTAAATAAAGAATAAAACAATGCCAATTTCAAAAGACTGACAGGCACTTGTGACAGAAAATCTTCTCCAAAGAAGCAGCAAAAGAGAAAAATTTACATTTTTCTTTAGAGACAAACACATCGCACATGTAGGGTAGCAAGAGTATTTTGCAGGTTAATCGGATAGACTTCTTGATGTAGGTGATAGATTCCACTGCTCTAGTGAAAATTCTATTTTGTTTGGTTTATGAACATCTTTGGTTTTCTCTACTTTACTCCTCTATGCCTTCGTAAATTTTTAAGTTTACAAAACGTTATATAGAATATACCCTTATTTGCAACAAAAACACAATAATGCCAAACCTTAAATCAGAACAGTCAATCATAAACTATAATTATTTACCTGTGGAACTGCAGGATATAAGCGCAGCGTCTCTGTAATGGTGGCATACAAATAAGGAAGCCTTCCAAGAGAGTCGTAGTTAAGCAACTGAGAAAACTGCTCCACACGCTTGTTGAAGCCATGAATATCCTCTAGCCCACCCACATGAAAGAGGCAACCCCTTCCTCCCTGGCCCTTTCTGCTTCAAATTTACACAATTCATCATACACCTTTGTAGCTACATGAGGGTGAATGATCATCATGTAAACAAACCAGGAGAGTGTGGCAGCAGTTGTATCACGCCCAGCAATCACAAAATTCAGCACAATGTCTCTGAGGTTTTATCTGACAGTTTACTTTCTGGATCCTCTCCCAATTCAACGAATCTCGACAGTATATCTGGTTTAATCTGGAGCAGCAAAATTCAAAGGCTACATAATGTTATATACCTTTTTTGTTTATTGGTGAGTTTGAGTTTACTACCAAGCTTGGTCGCAAGGTCAAAGTTTGGGAGTAGAAAATTTGAATAATATATGGGCATTAAAGATTTGAGATTCCTTCCGCAATTCATGGTGTAAATTAGAATTGTTTTTGGGTAATACTGTGTATAAATTGAAAGTTTCCAACGTTCTGAGTCCCTTATGCTGGACTCATCATCAGAGAGATGAAGCTTAAATGGAAAACAATCCCAATGAGGACTTTAACAATGGGGTTTCATACACCAAATCCGTGCCTCACTTGAAATGACCTAAAAACCTACATTTACATTTAGAGACTGAAAATGAATTTAACAGTAGCATGTTATCAAACAAATTTTGGAGTGAACTTTCTTTAATGAAATGTATAAAACCCTGTTATTTTGGGTCTTGCAATACTACCCATTATCAGAAGAAAGCAAGAGCAAAGACAGATACCTGAGATTGCTTGCCTGAAGCTTTTGCTTGTTTGATCTCTGTTTTTCTTTTGTGAATCATAGAATAAGTAAATTGGTCAATTGTTTGAATGCTCTGGTTGAGCAGTGCTTCAGATCCAATGTGCAGAAAAGCGTTTGATTCTCCATAGAGGATCGATGAAACGCAGGGTGACTACAATGTTGGCCGTATCAAAAGCACTGGCGAATGGATTATCTGGCATCTGCAGAGAGAGGGTCCCTATCTCTACTCCAAACCCCACTTTACAGATAGAATCTAAAGTCATTCTCATCAACACATCCTGTATACTATAACAGTGTTAATTTATTTGGTTTAACAACGCATTAAAACAACTAACAAATGAAATGGGGATAAACTGTTTCAAAACATAAGAATGAAAAACCAATTACAGAGGCATTTTTGTGAAAATTAAAATTAAAAGTTGATGTATCTAGTTTTATACATTAAACAAGCTCCGATAGCATAACCCCCATATAAAAAAATATTTGGGCAGCCAGTTGAAAAGTGAACTTTTAACAGGTTTCTTGGGTTCAATAATTTTTCTTCATTAAACAAGCTGCAAGAGCTTAACCTGTATATACTTTCAAAGATCTTACATAAGAAAAGTAATTGGGAAAATTTAGACAAGCCATTGAAAAATTAAACTTTAACTGGTTTCTTGTGGTTTGAATCCTGTTGATTCAGCTGTCCTTTCAAAAATATATGCCTGTTATGGCAAAACCCTAAACCCCGAGGGTTAAGAATTGGAACTTATGGAGACTTCTTAGGAATTCAGCACGAGCAAATATAATTGCTAAAACAAAACAATAACTGTTTTGCATCCAATATAAACCTTGAATCAAAGGATTTAAAATAAAACTGTGTAGAATTTTGTTACCATCAGTTTTTAGATTACATCAAGCAATCCATCACCAGAGTGAAGAAATCATATTATTTCTGCATTCTGATGATGGATTACATGATGCAATCTGAAACGTTGATGGTAATAAAATTCTAGACAGTTTTATCCAAAAGCCTTTTTATCCAATGTTAGTGACTACAGAAGCCTTAATTCTTCAATTCAAAACTTGTACGGACCAGAATTGTGTCAAAATAGTCTTACAGCAAAACCATTCTTTCATACAATTTAGCAACAAAAAAATATTTCAAAATGAGGTTTAAATGAATAAACAAAATCAAATATTTTAAAGCAGAAGCCCTCGTAAATTCACAAATTCTGACCTGCATGTCCAAGGATTGCTCATACTGAGCTGTACGGGAGATTATTAATGCGAGTTTGAGGGCATCATCTCTGAAAACGACGGTGCTAAAATCCCTCAAATTCTTTGAAGCAAATTCAAAGCTTGCAGTCTTACGCTGTGTCCTCCACATTTCTCCATCTGCATTGAAAATCCCATCTCCCAGAAGCACTTCCATATAATTCCTATACGATTCCCCCTTCACAACAAATCCTTAGTTTAATTACAACCTTCTTGCTAAATTGTAGCTTTACCCATGATTAAAACAAAAATATAGATGGTCTCCAGTGGGTGTGACTGAGTGTTAAAAATAAAAACTGAGCTCAAATTAATTTAAAAACAATGAATAGGATACTTCTTAAATATTCTGCAGAAAAGAGGTTTTGTGTAAAGTTTGGAATCCGATTAGAATCCATCTTCAGGGAAAAGGGAATGAAGACAAAATTTTAGTTGGGTGTTGGGAATATCACTAAGGGGGATCCCAAAAGTCTGGAAAAAACTCTTTTATGCAGTAAAAGAATCCTATTGGTGACATAAAAGAGTTTTTGTCTGACATTTGGGATCTCCTATTGATTCCATCTTCAAAACTCCTTGTTCTGTTCAATAGTGGGAATAAGAACTCTTTCTGACATATCAGTTCTTAAGAATTATATTCAAAATACTTCTTAAATAATCTGCAGAAAAGAGTTTTTGTGTGAAGTTTGGAATCCGACTAGAAGCCATCTTCAGCGGAAAAAGGAATGAAGACAGTTTTAGTTGGGTGTTGGGAATATCACTAAGGGGATCCCAAATGTCTGGAAAAAAACTCTTTTATGCAGAAAGAATCCCATTGGTGACATAAAAGAATTTTTATCTGACATTTGGGATCTTCCTTGTTCTGTTCACTAGTGGGAATAAGAACTCTTTCTGACACGTCAATTCTTAAGCATCCTATTCATTGTCACACTGCTTAAAACTGAAACTATAAAAACAGTTGAACACAGATCAGACAGTGTTAAACACCCCCAAAAAAACAAATAAAAACAAATCCAAGGTGAATTGAGGGTATATTATGAATTACCTTTGGATAGTTGGGGAAATTAGTCTTGAGGACATGTTCTACATTTGCTGGGTCAGCAGTGTAAGTATAGTGAGTGAGAGGCATGGGAACCTCGACAGTCTTGGATTTAGAGAGGTATGAGACGAGCCAGTCATGCATGTTATCATAGTTGAGGAGTTGCTCTGTGGCTGCACCTACAAATGGCCATGTCTTTGGTCCTATTTTGTTTCTCTGACGCCATCTGTATATGTACAGCCATGACACCAACACTCCTACTACTGTTACACCCATACTCAAGTTAGTTATGTTCATTTCAGCCAGACCCATCTTTGAAGAAATAAATTTGTGGAAATGCAGAGAAGGAAGGAACACTTTATAAGAGGAAAGAGATGGAATCATCTAATTTTTGCAGAGAACGAAGGAAATGATTATAAGAGCAAGGTAGTGGAATAAACAAAGTTTTTAGGTGAGAGAAAATGAGAATTAGGTGTTTTTTTGGGAAAAAAATGTGTTTAAGTTCTTTTTAGGTGAGAGAAAATAAGAATTAGGCAGGGCAGCTTTAAAGTTTTTATTTTTAATCTGGTTTTAGGTGTGAGAAACTGAGAATTAGGCACCTGAAGGTTTTTTTAGGTGAGAAAATGAGGATGTTGTGGGTGGTTTCTTCAAATATATCTCATACTTTTAGTGTGTCTTGGTATTTTTAATTTTCTCATATTCATGCATTTCTTGTGTATGCTTTGAAAAGATAGATTAGAAGGTGCAAAAGCCTTTATGTTTCGCCTTTGAATGTTTCTTGTTTTTTAATTATTATTATTTTGGGCTGGTTTGCCAGATTGTTTTCTAAAACTCTGAATAAGTTGATGCCATCAACAACGGCACGTTAAATTGCACGAGAAAAATATTTAGTTTTTAATAATAATTGAAAAGTTATTCGTATTATTCTCTAAACATGCTTATAATGCTTTAGAGAATGGCATATTAAAAAGAACAAGCAAACAATCACATTAGCATTGATTTTTATATTATATACAAGTAATTCCATAATGATTTTGAACTATTGTAAAAGAGTAGCATTTGGTTTAGAAAATTATAAAAAAATTAGTATATGTAGATGTTTAAATTTGGTAATTAATTATTTGATAATGTCGGTATTAGTCTAATACTTAAATCATGATTTGTGAGTATATTCCAAGCTCAATTGTTATATTCTAGCTTATTCTCTTAGTCTTCTTGTTAGACTTGGTCTTCTCATTGCAAAGTGCTTAATTGCTCACATGAATGCTTGCATCATTCCACAACAAAGTGTATGTCGTGCCCAAAACTTTTAGAACTTCACTCCCTACCCGTGCACGAAAACGTCAAATGAGGACCAAACCATTTAGCAGTTTGGTATGAAAGTGTCGATTTCATCTCTTGCCACCCAACACTTATTTTCTCGGTTTGATATCTTATATGGGTTGGTACTTTCCTCATGGTTCAACCTTACTACGAAATTATACCCACTAAGCTCTATATAAGTAAGTCGAATGTATTCATTTACTCACATAGGAATTACTTAGCACTCTCAAGTTTAAATCACTCAAAGCTCTCATAAACTTCCCTAAGGTAACAACTCACATTAGGAACAACTCCTACACGAGTCTAAAGCACTCCATACCGGGTTCTAGAATCAAGCTTCCCATGCTACTGACGGACCACCAAAGTCAACTCAAGCACAAGAAAGCAAGCCATTGCATAACATTATCACGTGAACAAGTTGTCAAAGATAGTTACATCCATATATTAGATATCACATCTCTAAGTGGAGAACTACTTGTGGTTTAAAGCCTCTTTAGAGCAAAGTGCTAACGATGCGATATCTGAGATAACACTTAAACCCAAACACTAGCCTTTTGTAGGGGTTTTAGTTGTGGTTAGGGTTTGAGGCCATTTTGGGTTATTACAGGAGGGTTTCACTCATTTGTGAGACCTAAGATTTTAGATAGAAGCAAATTCCATTCAATTGCACAAGCAAACAATTATAAATTGCCACCATATTGCTATACACAAGTGTTAAACAGTTCCATACCCGAGTAATGGTTTTGCCTCGGCTCAGTGTGCACTTTCAAAACCATAAACACAACATTTGTAGGACACTTCCATCCAATTCGACATCATGTCACTCCTAGATAAGCTTCCAAACCAATGAACTAGTTAAGTGCATTTATCTTCTTGTGTCTTGTTTCATTTAGTGCTTGTTTCAATTGATTTGTACATTGTTATATCAATATTTCTCATTTGAATGTTAATGTTATTTAATTAATCTAAATATATCTCTTGTTTCTAATCTTAAATTGAAATTGAATTTAATAAAAGGAAATAACTCTCATTTCCATCAACTTAAATCATTTTTGGGTTAAATCATTTCGTGAACCCATTAATTGATCGAATTCAATTTCTCTCACCCTAGGGTTTCGAATTCGCATAGTTTGGGGTTTGTAATTATTTTCGAGTGTCTGCTTTCTATCTATTTTATGACCTGCATTTGGTTTTCAAAATTTTCCCGGTGGTTTTATGATTGCTCCTCTTAGGGTCTCTTTCTAGGGTTTTCTATTGGCCAAAGGACATTTCGAGGCATAAATAATTTTTACGAAACTATTTTTAAATCCCTTGGATTTTTTTTTTTCTTCATTTTGACAAATTAAACAAAAACCTCTTTTCCACTTTTCATAACTTTTAGCATAATTTTCAAGATTCAAAATCCTTATTTTTTTAATAAGGGCATAATAGGATAAATATACACTTATTTAAAAATCAATTAGAGGTTTTTTGTCCATCACATTGAGGTCCTAAAAATTATTTTGGTTTCGTAAAATTCATCATCTATTTTTAGAAATGGCTATTTTATTAATGTAACATGTGTAGCTTTTATCTTGAAAACACTTTTTGGGCCTACTCGTCTCATTTGTGCTTTCATGGCTCCTTGTGTCTTGAGACTTTTCTTGACCACACCACTAATGCTAGAGTATCCTTACTTGAGTTACTTCAAAGTGCTCGTTCATATAAAAGGTATTCTCCATAGGGTATTACAACAAACAATGCTCCTTGTCGATGCGAACCCACAATATGTGGCATCCATTCTTCATACTCTACACTTGTTAAAATAAATCATAGCCTTCATAGATGGTCTTGGCAATGTCATCTCTTTTAAGGTTATCCTAGAATATAATCAAGCATTACAAGATAATTCTCTAACACATAAGCTATGAGCACTAAGATCAAATCGAGAAAAGGATGAGATTGCATATCTAAGCAATCCAGAACATGCCCATGTAAACCATTTCTCTACACACCATCTTGGGCCTCAATAATATTCATCTCATAAGTCAACAATTGACTATCTTACATAGATGGAATATTTTCTATTATACTTGACGAGAGGTACTGTAAGATCTCTTATAGCACATAAGGAGGAACCACTTCGCTCCGAGCCGTATTGAGATGGATCGCATGACATTTCACATGTCTTATTGGTTACACACTTGAGCACGTTACCATCTAATTCTCACCATCATCCTCATAGGTTTGAGATGGTCAAAGGGCAACCTTATTGTAAATATCATGACATTAATGGACATCGTGACAATGTTATTACGCTTTAGAGTGAAAGCTAGGATAACTTGAAGCTAAGGGTATTGTTTCATTCAATACACATTCTCCTTTGTTTCCTCCTCGACACATCACAAGCATGAAAAAATCATTGTAGTTTTTGTTTCATTTTTCAATGTGCAAGTGTGTGTTTCTATTTTCAATCTACCTTTGTATTATGCATATGTTTGTAACAATTCTACATAAGTCCGTAGATGAATATTAGTGTCATGTAAAAGTTCGGAGTTGCTTTATGATTGTGGCAACTCCTAAAGAGTTGAGAAAGATTTACGGTATATTCTTGACTATAAATAATCTTTCAATATGTAGTGCAAACATGTATGTCAATAGCACAAACATGGACATTTACCAACAAAGTTAGTGTGTCGAAAATCACTTTTTTTGTGTGCACCAACATAAGGAGCTCTTATAAAGGCTCATCTTACTAGTATGAGTTTATATTATTGACACATGTCTACTACAAAAAATAAGAAGTCGTTGAAGCTATATTGTGATGGCGCACAAAAATTCAATGGAGGATCATGTGTGTAATTTTATATACAAAGGGGTAAAGTGGTGTGTAACTTTCAAAATTTTAAATTTTCAACATTGTTTGAGGAATCTAACATGGTTTCTACATGAATCACATATACACTTGGAATTATTATTCTTAAGGTACGACCTTCATAATTTTTATTTATCTCTCATAATCCATAGGGGGATGACCCCCAACCCTAGTTGAGTAGGGAAATAACAAGTTGGAGCCCATAGGTAGTGATAGTGATAGCGAGGTAATGGGCCACTCCCAATTGTATTCGTTGATCCGGCTCATTTTGCATCAAGTTGAGTTATCATTTTGGCCCTATTCTTACTTATAGAATTGGGACGTGCCTAATGACAAATGGGTCACTTAGTATTTAAAAAGTGTAGACACTCAAATTTGGCAATTCTATTATTTGACATTGGTAGTCTCGACAGTACTCTCTTGCTCAAACGAGTGCACTTTACCCACTCTCATTCGGTACATTTCTAGGTCTCTTGTTTAGATAGCTTAATCATAAACACTCATCTATTGACAATTTTTGAGAATTGAATGCATGAAAACCATTTAGAAACTCCGCCTATCGCCTTCCAAACTTCACACTTGGATAACCTCTCTATGGTCAAAAATGTACAACGAGGGGCATGAATGTCCATATTGTCCCGACCCTAGTGTACGGTTTTCCACTTGCTTTGTGGTCCTAAACTTTTAGTTGCACATTATTCTTTGGGTCATTTACTCCTCAATCATCCTTTGTAACTTAAATTACCTTCGAAAGCATACATAAGCAAGTGAAACTCACCTTATTTATAACCTAGCACTCTTATGGACTCTTATTGCAAAAGAAAGCACAAAAAGCACCTAAGGTCCCTACACTTCAAAAATACCTTTGCACATTCATTAGGGAAACACCATCTACAAGTTTGAATATTCCCACTAGGTCTAAGGGACTACTTGCCACATTTGCAAATTGTCAAAGTCACTTATTCAATTAGATTGACAAGATATAAACTCAAGTCAAACTTTGTCAAAGGAAGGATATCAAATTTGATTGCACTGCAATTAGATATCACATTCTAGGTGGAGAACAACATATGGTTTGAGGCCTCTTCGAAGTAGTGCCAACATCGGTGGTAGAGGGGGTAACCACAACCCAACCGATTTTTTTTTTTAGGAGTTCTCATCCTTGGTTAGGGCTTGAAAGGTTGAGTAGAGCATTTAGAGATCCTCGTAGTGTGACCGACAGAGAATGACGAAGAGATTCTGACAAGCGAAAAAATCATAAAGTTGCAGAGTCACGATTTGCGCATAGGTCAAGACTGTATAAAGAGGTCAAGACCATACAGACGTTCTTGCCCCTACTGTAAGGTTCTTCCCATGAGCATTTTCAAATCATAGTTTTAGTTTGAAGCACTCTCATGTTCGGATACCCTTGTTTCATCATTCAAATTGCCCAAATTTTCCCAAAATCATTTGTAATCAGCGAAGTGCACTCAATCCCTTGTGTTTGTGAACTTGTATTATATTGTGTACATTTGTTGCAAGTATTAATGCATTTTTATATTGAATTAATAATATTGTAAGCTAATAATAAGAATAGCCCCAAGTAGCTTTTATTTCATTCCTTTTTGGTTGTGTAAATCCTAATCAAATCTAAAAAGGATGAAAACATTTGGTAAACCCAACTCTTTAATTGAACATCATATCTCTAACCTTTATAGTTTGGAATTTATGTTCCTTATTGTTCTTGTCATATTCATCTTATATATTTTTTAAGACTAAGGATCCACATTCATATGGTGGTATAAGCTACTACCTTCTAACTAGGTCCGCACCCATAATTTGCATATGAATGAAGTTCCTTACGATGATTTCAAGTGTTATATGGCTAACATGGATCTTGCTTATCTTGATATACAATCTGAGGCCACTCCTGTTACTATTGATCACCCGCCGCATTATCATTATACTCCTTTAAGTCTTACGGTCAATGTAGTGACCTCAATGTGTAATAAGCAACCTATTGGGAGAAATCTACCTTTGTCTCTCCACCATCTGCTCTTATGGCTAAAACTATTGTCCCATCTAAGGGGTATGATTTATTAGAACAACTTAGTAACACCCCTGCTAAGATATCTCTCTTGGAGTTGCTTCAAAAAGCATTTGTTTATAAGGACATATTACAAGACACCTTACGCTCTTTCACCTTGCCCAAATATACTCACCCCATTTACCTTTGCTTCTCTTTTGGATAAACTTAAGGAACTTGATAAGGCTATTACTTTTAGCCCATTTGATATCCCTTCAAATGCTGATATGGACAAATTCCCACCCTTATTCATTACAACACGCATCCAAGGATTCTTTATCAAGAGGTTTTGGTAGATACTAGATCCGATCTTAACATTTTTCCTAAATCACTACTCATAAAAATGGGTATTTATCCTCTTGTAATTAATCATGACATTACTACTATGTAAGGTTTTGATGATGTTACACGCTCTACATTAGGCACTATTACTTTTGATTTTCTAGTTGGCTCTAATATGGAACCTACTACATTTCATATCATGGATATTGATCTTCAATATAATTTACTTTTGGGTCATCCATGGCTTCATGATATGCAATTTGTTTCATCTACTTTCCATCATTGCATCAATTTTTTACACAATGGCACTTGAGCATATTGTGATCGTTGATCCAAACCTGTATCGATATTGCAAAGTATACATATACAAGACACATGTCCCTTTTTTCACTCCCCCATTGCAACCTATTCCCATGGACAAGACAAGACAGATACTTATGTTGTTGGTGAAGCTAGTAGTACTTATGAGTCTCCATCTACTACCCTCAAATTGAAGAAACCCTATATGTTTCTCTCTCTACACCTCCTTCATACTCTAATTTGTCACTAATTTTTTATCCTAATATCCTAGATAATGCTACTTAGTTTATTGATACATGTGATTGTACTATTGATATAGCGATAATGAAACAATCAATCTAACAAATAACAACACGTGTAAGCTAAATTTTAATCCTATCGATGAAGATGAATCTATGTTTCATTATCTTTTTATCTCCACTTGCGCTAGACATTACCAACTTAAGGACATTGCCTCTAGCACTACCAAATCTACTCCTTATGCTCATATTGCTTTTAATGGTCCTCACCCCGATCCTATGCATAATGAAATCCAAACCTTAGATGTTTTACGGATGCCACATCAATTACAATTCCTACTTATCTCGACACACCACACAAATTACTTCCTATGCTTCTTGACTAGGTTTTCTTTCACTACCTTCTAAATTTAATCACTTTACCAAGAAGATTTCTTAGCAGCCTAATCATCCATTTTGTATGTACCATCGCATTTCCTGGAAACAACATAGATCTTCATCAATCCTTATTTGACAAAATAAATAATCTTAAAGCAAGTGGCCATATTACTATCTTATACAATGCATCCCCACCTTCCAATCAGGTACCTCACTTTGATACTTTCACTAGTACAATTTATATTCGCAACCAATATTGGACACATGTCCCCTTGCATCTAAATACCAATAATAATATATGTACTTATGAGGCTTTGTACACTTTAGGACTCATGCCATCTGATATCACACATCTTTTCACTCCTTTATGAAATTTTGAGGATATGTTATGATTATGATAACTTATGGCTTACGTGTTATTGCAACTAAATTTTGGGTCGCTCTTGATCCTCAACCTACACCATTGGCCTTTGGTAGATCTTGGTTATAACATATATCTGGTACACTCAATGAACATAATACTAGCATCACTTTTTCCCTACTCATAGGATTACTTACTATTCATAATGACTCCTTCCTTGATTATCAACCTAACATGACACATCGACTCATACTATGCAAAGACAAGGTCCTTCTTACATCGATGAAGAATACATTATGGCAATACATCACTTTCATGAGACATGATTGTTCCTTTGTTCCCACTTTTAAAAATTTACTAACATGGTTGATCTCAGACCCATTGGGTTTCATCCCACCATGGATGATCTTCTCAACGATCTTTGGTAGCCCTTGGGCTACCACTTTCTTATACATATATATGCATTAGAAAATACGAAAAACTTTGATATAATCAAAAAAATAAAAACATTCAAATAGTTACAAAAATAAAAATTAGAACTTGTTTCTCTAGCATACATTTTTAGCACTTTACATTATACATGTCGTTTATCCTTTTGGTTTGAAAGATAAAAAAATTCTTCTATACACACATGCGTTCAAAGGGTATATTGAGCATGATGCAAGACATACAGATCAATACGTGATTATAGGAGCTATCATAGTTCCTTACATAATTCTTCCGATTGAATCCCTCCGCACAATCCAGGTGTTATCATTTCATTATAATACCTTTTTCATTTCCTCGTTACGCTTGATTACATACAAAGTGTATTTATTATCTTTTGAATTAACAAAACTAACACAAGTATTTTGTGTGGTGTTGATAGCTATTGTTTCACATGCTTCTATATATCACTTGCTATGTCATTTCATCACATTATGATACTCTTGTTTTCTATACATACTTGCTAGTTGTGTGTGTAGTTAATTTTTTGCTATTATGATTATATCCTATGAGCATTTTTTGTCTTGTGACATTGTGGGTGTCTCATGTTTGTGGCATCATGCCTTTCTTGTGTGACATTGCATCTCTTAATTATAGGCCCAAGGGCCTTTTTTTTTTGCGACACCATGGGTGTCCCATGTTTCTGCAGGTGCTAAGCCTTTTTGTGACAATGTTTGCACTATTATCTTTGCACTTGTTTATAGTTCCATGTGTACTACTATTGTTGTTGCTACTAGTTCTCTTGTTGACATTATTGTTACTATTATTCTTGTTATTGCTATTGTTGCACATCATGGTCTCTACCATATGCATCCTCGTTGAATGTACAATTTCTTCTTAGTGCCCACCACATCATCCCTTCATGTGTTTTCTATGCAGATTATTAGACTTATCAAATATGGTTATACATCTATTATTTTTAGCCGCACACTCAAAATATTTATCACACACACCTTAAAAGAGGGGGTATTCGTCCAAGTATAATCTACACCTACAACTGACACAAGAAGACACAAAAAAATACTCGAAACAACATCTAACACTAAAATATAGAAAAACAAGCACAATGTTAAAAATGTATAGTATGGTTAGGACCATATAGGTGTTCCTCATCCATTTCTATGGTTATTTCCAAGGATTAGTTACAACAAGTTTCTCAATTGTTTCATATTTCCACCTACAGACATAAGTTTTGGTACAATTTCATATGCAAATGACTCAGTTGAGATCAATTTCAAGGGCCATGAAATCTTTCATTCCTTGTTCTCCACAACAATCAATTTTAGTTTAGTTTATGGATATTGGGGGCATGGTTTTCTTTCTCCGTCTTCATTTCAACACATTTCATCTCTATTTAGTTTCTACTCAGTTTGTGCAACACATGGGGAGAGTATGGGGGAAATTATTCTCTTTTATAATGTGTGTCCTAATTTGTAAAATTGGGCTGGATCCATTTACAACGGTGTGGTCCGTGGGGTCATGAAAGGTATCAAAGTGGCTAATTTCTTCATAAGTATTCCTTCCTCTCCTCTTACACTTAAAGGGGAAGATATCAAAGTTGCTTAATGGCTTGAAACATGGTCTTCTTCCTTCACGAGGTGCTTCAGATCCTAACCTTTATTATATCTCTTTGGCATTCGTGTGTTGGGTTCCATACACCCAATACTTGACATCTCCTCAACACAATTGGGGATTGATCACCCCAATTCTTTGGTAAAGTTCAACAATCCAAATCTCTAAGTACAAGAAAAGAACATGAAACTCTTCCCTCCACAAAACAAACAGTGTATTCCTTCCACGTTTTGCATCTCTTTATTTCACTATTTACAGTTTCAAATTTCATTTACATTACATCTTTACA
This sequence comes from Taxus wallichiana var. yunnanensis, assembly GCA_018340775.1. Classification (NCBI taxonomy): domain Eukaryota; kingdom Viridiplantae; phylum Streptophyta; class Pinopsida; order Cupressales; family Taxaceae; genus Taxus; species Taxus wallichiana. The sequence goes on along the minus strand of CM031233.1, from coordinate 187,771,010 downwards.
TTTGAGTTAAAGTTCATTTCTTTATCATGGACATTGACTACACTCTGTGTTGCAAGTTTCATCATGGAGCGTGCCAACACTAATATAATGAGATCTTGCAAAATAAACATCGAGCGAAGATAAAGTGTGTTTACACACTCAGGTATATTTTCATTTAAGCATACAATTTCATTTCATACTTAAAGGGGGATAAATGTAGACACTCAAATTTGGTAATTCTACTCTTTGGCATTTCTCTCTTGCTCAAACAAGTGTAGTTTACCTACTCTCATCCAATAAATCTCTATGTCTCTTGTCTAGCTTGTTTGATTATACACACTCATCTGTCGATAGTTTTGAGAATCGAATGCATGAAAACCATTTAGAAAATCCATTGTTCAGCTTCCAAACTTCACACTTCAATAGCCTCTCTAAGGTCAAAAATGTACAAAAAGGGTAGGAACATCCATACGGTCCTAACCCTAGTGTACAATTTTACACTTGCTAACTTTGGTCCCAAAATTTTAATTGCACATTATTTTTTGGGTCATTTACTCACCATTCAACCTTTATAACTTACATTACCTTCAAAAGCATATATAAGAAAGTGAAACTCGCCTCATTTAGAACCTAGTGCTATTATGGACTCTTATTGCAAAATCTAGCACAAAAGGAACCCAACGTCCCCGCACTCCTAAAATACCTCTACACATTCATTAGGGCAACACCATCTACAAGTTTGAAGCTTCCCACTAGGTCTAGGGAACTTCTTCCCATATTTGCAAGCACTCAAAGTCACTTACTCAAGTAGATTGGCAAGAGAAAAACTCAATTCAAGATTTATCAAAGGAAGGATGTAAAATCCTATTGCATTGCAACTAGATATCACATGTTAGATGGAGAATGATGTGTGGTTTTTCCTCTTCAGAGTAGTGCCAATGTTAGCGGTGCATGGGGTGCCCAAAACCCAACTAATGTTTATTTTTTAGGACTTCTCATCCTTGGGTAGGGTTTAAAAGGTTGAGTAGAGAATTTAGAGAGTCTTGCAGTGTTACCAATGGTGGACCGAAAGAGAGCGATGAAGAGATCTAGACAAACAATAAACCCATAAATTCACATGTAATATTTTAGAGTAGGGTCAAGACCATACAGACATTTCTTCCCTATTGTACAGTCCTTCCCGGAGCATTTTCAAATCATAGTTCCAGTTTTGAAGCACTCTCGGGTTCATATACCCTTGTTTCATCATTCAGATTGCCCTAAATTTCCCAAAATAATTTGTAATAAGATAAGTGCACTCAATCCCTTGTGTTTGTGAACTTCTATTGTATCGTGTACATTTGTTGCAAGTATTAATGTGTTGTTATGATATTGAATGATTAATTTTAGAAGTTGAGTAATCATAATAACCCCTTGTAGATTTTATTTCGCTATTTTTTGGTTATGTGTAAATCCTAATCAAATCTAAACAAAAATTATAAAGCGAGTCTTGTGTCTATATAAACATGTTATCATATTTGTGTTAGGGATGATTCTCGCACGAGCTAGAGAGAGATATAATATGGACTAGTTAGTTTAGCATGTGTGTTGTAAGCTATACTTGTAAATATTATGAGTTAATGAGTGATATCTGTAGATATATCACATGGGATTCGAGCATATTGAGTTATGGGATCATTGTGGTTTGATTCCCTATTGGTTCCATCTTTAATAGGGTTAAAGATTGTTGTAATTGAACTAATGTTTTGTTGTAAAGGGGAAAATCTTTGAGAATAATGATGATCTATTGAAGGAAGTTACGACACTCAATGTGCTCCAACTCTTTGGAAGGAAGGCGAGTTACATTCAACAACAATGAAGAGGGTGGAAGAAGAATCGTTGGTGAAATAAATGAGGTAGAATCTCATAAGGATACTTGAGGAAATCAATGTGGGAAAGGAGGGGTGAGGGAAAATATTTTGATGAAAATACCAAACATCTTAAAGGATAGGATGAAGAAGGGGGAAATCCCATAAATGAACATGTAGAATCTTAATAGAAAACAAAGGAAAATTTATGCTAGATAAAGGAGAAATAACTTTTTGGATACTAAGGATTTTATGCAAGAAACCGAGAATCATTATCTTCTCAGAGGAGATTAATTAAATTTCTTATAGAACTATGAAATTATGGATCAAAATTAAATCCTTGCCCAAGTATTAATTGCACCACCTTTGAGTTGAGTCACTCTTTAACCACTCTAGAACAAACTCCTTTTCATTAAACATTGTAGAGATAGGTGGCAAGCCTTCAACAATGAATCCAACTTGTTGATGCATACAATACCATATGTGCTCAAATAAAAGCTAGATTGTATTGGTGTCACTTGTTGCCATCCGGTGCAATTTGCACTTTAGTTGCCCTTGTGTCCCTTTTTTCCCCTTGCAGACCGATGCAACCTCACTTCAACCCTGGTCAAGTTGTCATGGTCATAAGTGAGTTAAAAATTGTGAAGAAATTTTAATAACTCTCCATCTCACTATAACACTTAGTCATTTTTAAAACCAATGTGTTGTTGAACTACCCTCCCAATCTCCATTTTTAACCAGGCTTGTAGCTCAAATTTCACCAGACATCCATGCACAAAAATGAAGAAATGCTCATAACTCCCTAACAGTGCACCAATTTTTAGTGAAATTTTGTCTATGCAATCCTCTCAAAATTTCCTTTGAACTAAGCGTGAGAGAATCCCCACATAAATCTCAAAATTTCGGACACACGGGTTACTTTTTCAGATCTAAGGAGCTCTCGTAGACGAAAAACTTTGAAAACTGGAGCAGAGAGCCCTATAACAAAACCTAAAAATCGAGACCAATTTCGCTACAAACCGACACCCGGAGGGAACCCCTCCAAAAATAGTAAGTGTGCAAGGCTCCACGTGTCCAACAATAATAATTTTTCAAAAAGGGTGAATTCTCAACACCCTTGTACTCCAAACAAGCAAAACTATAAAAAGGTGAAAATTGGAAAAACTTACTAAAAATAGCCATCCTAGTTAGGACTTGTCAAAAATAGTAAGTATTGCAATCGGGATAGGGTCACTTGTATCAACTCACATTCCACCTATCTCATTGCTTTTCACTACCATTGCAAGGTTGAGAGGTTGTCTCATGGTTTGAATAAGGAGAAACCCCCTATAGGCTCCCAAACCATCAATCTCGAGGTGAATTATGTATGGCACATTTTGATGCAAGATGTTGGATGTTTTAAACTCATCATATTTATCATGGAAAGGGAGTCATTGTGGTTGAATTCATTCAAGAAGGAGATGTATTCATCACTAAGGTGAATCGTGAAGCTTCGGACCAAAATCTTGATGGAGTCTTTCAACCTCTACAAACATGAATTAAGCCTCCGAGGTGAATACCAGTGATGCTCCCGCATCATATCCACTACTCCCAATGTGCCTCAACCCAAGATTTTCATGTTTGCAGGATCAAGAAGACACTACTAGTCCACTCAGTATAAATCTCACAAAAGTGCTTCTGAACACTCATTCAAAAGCCCTGTAGTGTGCTTGCGGCTAACAAAGAAGAAGATTGCAACCACATTGTTTATGTCCAACAAGAGGTTAGAGACACAGAGTTTCATTCAGAGAGTAATCCTTTTATCTGAAGGAGAAGACCTATGAGGAGTAGATGAGTAAAAAGATGTCCAGGAATACTAAGTATGTTTCCATTCGAAAAGGTGACATGGTTGTTACAAAGGTGAAATGTGAAGTTCAAGGAGTAAGGTGATGATCATCATATCTTGACTCCGACCTTGTGTTCAAATCTCTTTCCAAGAGAAGGGACATCATGTGAATCACATCATGTCAAGGAACAAGTCGGATGAACTAGTCAAAGCTACCGAGGTACCCAGGACCATCATGTTTGTAGGATCATGAAGTCATCACAGTCCGCAAAGGCAATGTCTTGCAAAGACTATTTCTAAACACTCATTTAGTACTTTGGAGTATGCTTAAATATCACAAAAGAAGGAGATTATACCACAATGTTTCGGTCGAATAAGAGGTCTGAGGCAAAGAGTTTCACTAAAGAAGTAATTCTTGTATTTAAAAAAGCCTTATTTTCATGAGGAAGCATATGCAATCACATTATTTTAGTTCAACGGATGGTCATAGGACAAGAATTTCATTCTGGGAGAAATCCTTCTATCTGCAAGATGAAGACCTATTTCAGTGAGTAACAAACAAGCATAAAAAGGTTTGAGCATCATGGAGTTGATTTTTGGTCACGAAGGTGAATTGTGAAGGCCTAGAGGAGTAAGGAAGTGATCCCCATATCCTAACTCCTACCTTGTGATTAGAGAAGGTCATCATGTTCCCATCATAGTGCAAATATCATAACAATAGTGTTTTTGAACACTTATTTGATACCTTGGAATGTTTCCATATCTCACAGAAGAAGGAGATTGTAATCATAGTGCTTCAAGTCAACAATTTCTTCATCGGCAAAGGCTTCATCTTCATAAAATTTATCAACCCTCCTCTCTCTCCTCTTTCTTCTCTCTCCATGTTCTAATTCTTTATTAAGAATGTACTTTTTCACTATTTTGTCTTATTCACTTAAGTGGCCTTCAACTTAACATTGTAAGAGTTTTTTTCATTAATAAGAAAAAGACTCACTTTTATTTCCTAAGAATATGGAAGGTCACAAGTGATGAGGAAATGTGAAAAGTCATGTGGGGGAGATGAAAAGATATTTTGTAATGTTATAAATTGGAATGGCTTCTCCATTCCAAAGGGTTGACAATTGTTGATTGTTGTATGTTGTTGAGATTTGTATCACTACTACATCAAACAATAAAAGCTACATTTCCTATATGTCCTTTTCTATGTTCCTCTATTCTCTCTACTCTCCAAACTTTGCAAGCATGGTGATCTTGTATAACCAAGAAGGAACTTTGTGTCCTTGATTAATGAATCTGCAAAACTTTGTGTCTCTAGTTTGTTAGTCTTGATGATTGCTTACATTGTTGTGTTCTTCTAATTGAATGTGAACTTACTCTAGTTTTTGTTGGTGAGAATTTGTTAGTCCCTACTCACTGCATTAACCCTCTCTCCCTATTTCTCCTACTTCTTTTTATCTCCCTTCTCAACAAATTCCTCCCTTGTATAGTGTACAAGCACTTTACTACATGTTTAATGACATATTCTTGTGTGATCTTCGGCTTAGTGGCCACCCCACGCTTTAGGTAGTTTACATTCAATAATGGGAGTCTCCCCATACCCAAGGAGGGGGTTAGCCCCATGACCATTGGTGAAAACCAATAATTTGCATTGTGACAAATTGTTTCACCAACAAACAAGTATCAAAAACTAAATTACGATTGTAAGGGTTTCAAAAATATTTTTAATGGTATTAAAATACAAAAGATTACATATTAATGTTTGATTGTTCAACAACCTCTTTCACTACTTTGTCTTCCTCTTTCGCTTACTTCTCTGCTCTTTTTTTTTTTTCCTATTGATCTTTTAACACCAAATACTTGTAGTTGTGCATCGTTATATCTTCACTTGTTATTCCACTTATTTTTCATGATTCTTCCACTTTTCCAATTTTCACTTGTATAAAACTTGCTCTTTGCCACCTATCTAAAACTAAAAATAATTTAAAATATATTTTGTACATATGCTCTTATATAGAATTCTTAGAAAATTATTTGTATTTATTTTTATGTTTTTATAGTTTTAAAACAATTTTTTCTCACATATATTTATTAAGTAATTAAATAGTCTCTTTTAATTTATAGATATATAGTTTTTGTAATCATACATTGCTTTAAAATTTATTTAATGTACATATAATATTACAACAAATATTAATTATGGTTTATCGTTAAATTTAGAAGAGTATTGTATTTTTCATAATATATTATAAATAAATATCTAACTTAGTAGTTTAATAAAAAATCACTAATAATAAAGCAATTATTTAAAATATTGTTTTAAATATTAAAAACTATACCCAAAAAAAAAAAAATTATTTTAAAAAAAACATATTTGGAAATGTTAGGGTGGCGGTGGGGGCGTGGCATGCAAATTAAGGGCATTTGTGCGAAAGAGTGTTCTTCCAAAAGTTAAGATTTTATATATTTTTGTGGCATTGCCTCTATAATTTTAGTGATGTCAAAAATTAGTGTGTTTAGAGGTACAAAAAGTGTAAAAAGTGTAGTGACACACTTATGTGCTTTAACCCAAAGGTTGAAATAAGTGATAAGCCTTTAAGTACTTGCTCAAATACACAAGAGGAGAGAGAAATCTAGTTGTACAAGGTAGAATATGGATGATTTGGATTTGAAGGATGGTGAAATAGGTTGATCAAAAACTAGAGATGCTTCGATAAAAATTCTAGAACTACAAACTCAATAGGTGCAAGACCGTACAACTATTGTAGAGTCTAGACTTGGTTTGTACAATCCTGTCTTGGAATTGTATGGTAGTGTGTTTTGTTTGTATGGTAATGATCTTTACAATATGACACTCTTGCTCATATAACTTCAGGATGACTTGTAATCTTGTGCTAAGACCGACCTCACATCTCGACCCTTCCCTATATTTTTGAAGTAAAAAAATGAATACCAAAATTGAAAGATTGTGTCATAAATATGAGAAGTTTAATTTTTGTTTTGAACAAATAATATTCTAAGACCGACCTCACATCTCGACCCTTCCCTATATTTTCGAATCAAAAAAATGAATACCAAAATTGAAAGATAGTGTCATAAATATGAGGAGTTTAATTTTTGTTTTGAACAAATAATATTCTAAAATTTGACAAAGATATGAGATTATAAAAATAAACAAGTTGTAGAAGAACTAGAGAGATTAGGTGATTGGATTTTGAATGTGACCATTTGTCTTAGTAAGGGAGCATGATCAAAATTGGCATTACACGAGGGAAAGTTACCAAGTTTTAGTGACTAGAATAGCCACATAAGTATCGTATAATCTTGCGAGAAAAATGCCCTTTAATCAATTATGCTCTTTTTAATCATTTTTTTAGCATTTATATTATGTGGAAAGTATTTTTCAAGGTTTTTAAATTAGGTGGACTATTACTTGAGAATTAAGTCATGTATTTTTTTCCCCTTATGTGACATCATTTGATTGGGTGATTATTTAATCGACTTGTATTATTGAATTTTTTTTTTAAATGTTAAGTGAGAAAGTGACATGGAGTAATCCTTATTTTACATCTACCCTCACCATTATTAGTCCATGCATGTGATTGCCTCATCTCACTTGGTCTAATATTTTAATTAGAAGGAGAAAAAGAAAACATCTTCAATCTTCCTACTAATAATTGATTTTTGAAAGAGAACACATGATTAATAAGAAATTTAATAGGATCCACAAATATTTAATCTTTTGGATCAATATGGAGATATGGTCAAAGTTCTTGATACAAAATAACTGGACTATTTTTGTAATCTACATATTAATGACCTTTTGGTTTAGGAGTTTTTAATAAAAAGAAGAGAGTTCATATTGTAACTTTCATTTAATAATTGAAAAAATTAATGAATTTATTCTCAACCACCTATCAATGATTAGTTTTCTTTGAAAAAGATCATATATAGAATCTCCTATATAAGTATTATAAAATTTAATGGATTACTTTCCCACTACAATATTTGGCCTTTTAGGTCAAGCAAGGATCTTTTTCACCTTGAACAATGACAAAACTACTCTTAATGAGACTCTACATCTTGTGGATAATTCTTGCTATGATTTACACTTTTATTTAATGTAATTTTATGAAGGACTATGAGGCTCAACTACTTTCCACTCTGTTGGGTTTTAAAATGGTACTTTAACAAACCACAGTCAGGGGACAGCAAGTCCCTCCTCTTTAATGGGAGAGGTTCCCTTATTGAAAGCAAGCAGCAAAACTTATATACAAATGTACAACTTTCAAAGTGTGGATTCCTGATATTTTGAAACGTTTTATGCCCAAAGATCATCAATATGAAAAAATGGAAGAACTAAGGAGATGAGAGAGGAAGAACATAACAATACTTTCAGAAATATAGATAGCAGAGTATAACCTTATACATATTGATCAAAGGAGATTCAGAATGGAATCATTCACGTTTATAACAGATATAATTTCACAGACACAAAGTTCCCGAAATCATATTAACAAGAACACAAAGTTTCTTATCATGCAAAGATGGATGATTTGCAAATTCGAACAAGGAAAGAAGGAATAGCAGAGGAAGAAAGGGAAAACTTCTGTATTGATTACTTTGAATCTATTACATCTACAGAGTACCAGGATCCAACCAACATAATGACATGAAAAAGCCATTAAATAATCCTCAAAAACGGTTACATTCGGTTTCTTGGTTCTTGCCTCTGTAATGTAGTCGTTAAACCTGTTTTGTAACTTCAAATATGAGTCGTCCACGTGGAAAAGATCTAAACTGAAGCGGGCCTAAGGGCGCCTTTTGTATTTTGTGACTTTGTAGAGATTTTGCATTTTTTTACATTTTGGCCCGCCCATCCACTTTTGATACGGGCTTGACACGTGGTTTTACTTGAGTGGGGTCGGAGTTACAGACTCACTTTTACACTTTTAACTCTCTTTTTGGAAATAAAACCAAAATTCCCAAATTGCTCGATGGCCCACCTTCGCGCTTTGACTTTTCAACAGCAGAGTCGCACTTACTCTATATTTTTACTTTTTCAAACAAAGCCAAAATCTTCAAATTGCTCGACGATTTGCCTTCCCGCTTTGACTTTTCAACGCAGGCATCAACACGTGGCTTCACCTAGGCGTCAGTGGGGTTGCACTTCACTTTATAACTTTACGCCCTTTTGGAAACAAAGGTAAAATTCCTAAAGTGTCCCGACAACCCGCCTCTCCGCTTTTGACTTTAAAATGGCCACATTTTACACCTTTCACCATAATGCCTCAAAACACAAAGGACCCGCCTTTCCACCTTTGACCTTTCAAAGCATCAAAACACAAAATGAGCCTCCCTTTTTGTGCCACTACGTATTTCAGCGAATCAGATCCTTCAACCACGAGGCCATTTAGACACTTTTGCTAAAAAAAAAAAAAGTGACAAGTTTAAAGATAAACCCGCCATGCTACATCCAATCAGAGATGTCCACCAATCCGCGGACGTCGTGAATTTGACACCCATCATTCACAACTGTGGAAAAATAAAAATGAAAGGAAAACCCCACCATTTGCACCCAAATTTCAAATTGTTCTCCATGGAATGAGAAACTGCAAACAATACCAGTCGACACAATCCACAACCAAAGAGAAGGATAGACAACAACATTTGAATGAAGGAAAAAAATTTCAAGCATCCAAACAGGGAAATAGAAAATACTTCAAACTACGAAGACTGAAGAAATTTTCAAGCGAAAGGGCGAGATTAAAACCGAGCGCCAACAACTTTAAAGCACAAATTTTTCCCACCAACTCAAAATTTACAAAGCTTGACTTCAAAAAGAGGGGGATTTTGAGGGCGACATTACATTCAAATGTGTTTATCATACAAAAACTTTATAATTCACAAATTGTTGATTGGTGACAACATATAAAAATTATTGATTGGTGAGAGCATATACTTTCTTGTTACCAATCCTTTGAAATGCCTCATTCGTAATCTTCTTGAGTCTATTATTTGTATCTTTTGGAGATAAATAGTTGTTAAAAAAGCTTTTGTGCATAATGATTTTCGTCCTAATTTTGGGCACATGTTCGCTCATTTGCCTTTATGTTTCTCATAATATAGTTGTCCTTTATGTTTCTCATAATATAGTTGTCATAATTGTTTTCGTTGTAAGCAACTTGTGGAAAAATAGTTGATTTGTTATTGTTCAATTAAGTTTTATATTTTTTATTTAGAATTCAAAAATATATTATTAAATATTGCACTTTTATTAATAAAACTATTATAGTACAACACTAATAGTACAATTAAGATAGGTAGAAAGACTCACACCCTAAAATGACTAACAATGGCCTCAAGAGGAAGGCTAACTCGCCTCAAAGAAGCAAGATAAAGGCTAAAGTTTTTCCTAATTTTTTTGAATTGGAAGAGTTCCTTACTCGGGCGGTGAGGGGCAAGTCCAACATGCAAGAATCACTCATCAACTTCAATTTCTACAAGTCTAATGGTGCACCCAACAATGGAACCTAATATTGACCTTGCGCACAATGGTTATAGTCTCTACGAAATACTCCTAACAATGGCCTCAAAGGGAGGCTAACTCACCTCAAAAAGGCAAAAGACAAAAGCTAAAATTTTGTCTAATTTTCCTTAAACTAGAAGAGTTCCTTGCTCAAGCCAATCAAGGGCAAGCACAACCTTCAAAAATCACCCATCGACTGCAATTTCTAAAGTCTCATGTTGCATTCAAAAGTGAAACCCAATCTATAACAATCCTCCCCACAAAAGATACCAAGTAACAAAGGCCCACAATTGTTTACATCTATCAATCCCACCTTCGCCCACAAGGGTAAAGGTCTCCAAGGAATGCTCCTAGTGAAAATTGTTATTCACCACCCAACCATAAGGAGGCCTAACAACAAATTCCCCTATTTCTAAGAGTAAGGGCTAAGTGGAAGAGAAACTCTTCCAAAAGCATGCCTAACGAGAAGGTTTTGCCCTACACAAGTGTGAAGTGGCTCAAACACAAGGAAACAACCGCAAGCTTGCCTTTTATTTATTTTTAAATGGCATTCAAACTGTAGGATGTCTTGTAACAATTATTTGATGGTCTAAGTTATGGATTTCAATTAGAGATTGCTCTATGTCAATCTGAATCTTCAAATTCGGTGGGCTCCTCTTCATTTCTACTCTATGTCAAACTCATAATCTTCAAATTCATTATGATTCTCTTTATTTCTCCTAATAAGTTTTCAATAAAATTTAACTCTTCATTCGAACTTTTGTGCCTTCCTTTTTCTTTTTACTCACAATTGAGGGGTGTACATATTATATATTCTTATTGGCTTTAGCTTCAAATGGGGAGGTAATCATAATTTTATTAGCTTATAAGTTTTGATATTATGCGTTTTTTTTTTTAAGTTGCCCTTGTTTGAAAACACCTTTCCTAAAGACCTATTTGATGATAAAAATGACAACTAAACATTGTATTTTCATAATCCAATATTTGAACACCTTGGAAATCATCCTACTCTTGAATTATCATCATTTGACTTTTAAAAATCCACCCAACATATATAAGAGCCGAGCAGGCAAATATAACCTTCTACTTGCTACACGCTCCTTGTGTTAAACCTACCATGCCACTACCACATTTTCCAAACTCATTTGGCCTTACAATTGACCCTCCAACTCCAAGAGTTTTACTCAAACTACCATACCAAATGGCAAAAGTGACAATAAATTATAAAGGTCAAAAAGGAATAACTAACTTAATAGTCTTATAATATTTATCTTTTCAATCTAAAAAGTGAAAATTTTAAGTTGATTACATATCTATATAAAGATCCAAAAAAAGTTGCTCTTTATATGTTTTACAAGCATTATTTTTATTAAAAACCTAAATTGTTAAAAAGATTTAATATTTACATAAGATTTCAAAAAAATAGTAAATTTCTTTGAAGCTAATGGAAGAATATATAATACCTTTTAAGGTAGAAAATTTCTTTGAAAATAATTGAAAAATATATAATATTTTCCAAGAATAGTACAATTTTTTTGAGATTATATAAATAAATAATATAATTTAAAAAAGTTTATAATCAAGATTATATAATATTAAAATATTATTTTTAAAAAGGTAATAAATCTCACTCATTGATACAAATTGAAGATTACATAACAATAACAAATCTTGAACAACCACCTTAAACATCTAAAATATATACACATTATTCTTTGATAAAGATGATCAATGGAACCAACCTATTCTAACGTCACTCATATCATCAATATACTCCATTCTAATCCAAGATACACATGTTACTTTTACAAGGTAATAAAACTCATAGATGTATAATTGAAGAATACATAACTATAATAAACCATCAATAACCATCTTAAACATTTATACAAAAATTGGTTCCTACTTTAGGAATTGTTATCTATAAATTAAGATAAAGTTGCATTCTAAGGTAACAAATCTCACCTATAAAATTGAAAAATACATAACTATAACAAACCAAGTAAACATTTATGTAAAAAATAATCTACCACTGCAAAAATTAGTATTCATTGAAACAAGTTATAGATTAAGAGAATATTACATATCATCAATATCTTCAACTCTCCCATAAGACATTGAAAATAAAAAAAACATCAAAGTAAAATAAAATAACCATCAGAGTTCATTTGACATCTTACTTTTCTTAAAGTGGACAAGCGAGTTTCATTTTTAGTCAATAATATGAGTATTTTTTATTTGTTTCTTAAAAACATAAGCAAATATATGATCTCCTTACCTAGATACCCTATGCAAACAAAGGAAATAAAGCAAGATGGATTGAAAATTTAGGGAAAACGAATAACCAGACGAGGGCAAAACAAAAATAAAGATGGAACTCTTGCAATTTGGTAAAAAAATTTGGAAATTTAAATAATCTGCGAGAAACAGATCTAATGAACTAAAAAAACCGGTTAACTTTCAACTAAAAATTTACAATCAGCCACGGACAGATAATGGCTGCGGGCATTTCACGCACCATCACGAAACCGCGAAAACGAGGAGAGAATAATTTTCAGCAGAGAGAAAAGATCATGTCAACACATCCTAGTACCTGGAGAATATATGCAACCCTAAAAGCCCTCAGAGAGCTGGGAGATATCAGCATAAAATGCTCAGATCTCAAACATTTATCCATCCTCGGGCCTTAAAGACTTAACAAATACATGCACGTTAATTTCAGATCTAAGAGATTATGTAAACCAACTCACCAGTATCCCGTTACCACAAAAATAAATCAAATCAAGAAAGGAGGTGCCGTCGAGGCCCCGCCAGGCAAAATAAGTAAGGAAAAACAAGCCGTAGAAACAAAATATAAACTAAACTTCGTAGTGAAATGTTCAGGCTATAAAAGACACTGCCATCACTGGTCTGCAAATTCCAATCTTTAGTCCCCTGTAAATGCCATGGAAAAGCACATCTGTTAAGCAGGCATAGAACAGCAATTTTATAGAACACGATTAGGGTTTGAAATTTTATAGAACACGATTAGGGTTTGAATTGCGGGATTTCGGGCTAGGGTTTGAATTGGCTTGATAGGTACCTACGCCCTCGCAAAATTAATTATTAAAAACACCCCATACATTTAGTGGTTAGTTAGCAACTAAAATGTTAATAACGTCACAAAGTGTCTAGGTCATGCGTAATTATATTGATTAAACTAGTAATTGCACATGAGTTGTAAATTACATCTAAGAAAATTTAAATATTTATATATTTATTTTGGTATAGGAGAAAATAATATTATTGGAAAAATTCTATTTGGAAAATATTGCCAGATTTTGACACTTTCCAACAAATGTAACTTCAAAAATCTTACTCGAATTAAATTTTACTATTAATTAAATAATAATTTATTTTGTATTGTAAATAATTCAATTAACAAAATTGTAAAGACAAATTGCATATAATAATTAGGAAAATAATTATATAGTTATTAATGTGTAAGGTTAAAAATATTTATCAAACAAAAAAATTACAATGTGCTTTATATGTTTGAAATACTATTTTTTAAACGAGTGGTGTTATTAGATAAAAACTACTTAAAGGAAATTGGTGTAAAATATAATGGAGTTATTAATCAATATTACATATGAAACTCAATTTAAAACTCATCAAAAAAATTACATCAATAAAATACATGACTATTTTGGATTCTCCAATTTCTTAAAGTAAGGGTCATGCCAAGTATAGCACTTAATCTCATTTAAAAGAGAGTAAAAGATATAATGTTGTAGTCATAGTCAAATCATAGCTCCCACCAAGCTTTAAATTTGACGGTCACCTATGCTCGTTAAACAATTTTTAGGTGACAATATTTTTAATATTATTGTTTAAAATATACAAAAGAGTACTATTAATACACTTCTAATAAAAATTAAAAGATAATCTTATATTTATTTTATGATTATGTATGTATGTAATAACATTTTTCACCAAAACTATGAATTGTGCCTAGGACACAAACAAGTAGCACAATCCACTAAAACATCAAAACATCACAAACAACGCACGTCGACCACAAAACTAGACATAACATAGCCAAAACTTCTCCTCGAAACAAAAAAGCCAAAACAAGAACATACCAACTCAATGAAGAAAGGAAAGGTCAAATAATTGAAGAAAAATGAAACCTCAATAAAACTTCGGTGAAAAGTCAAAGAAAGGAAAGTAGAACTCCTACAAAACCCCAAAGTAAAGAGGTTAGTTGTAGGCAACAATCAATCTTCTTCCACTCCAAGAAAGTATGTTGTCCAATGTTCCGTCGAGAATCAAGCATTCACTAACTCCTCCGCTTCGGCCTCAATCTTTCAACCTCCGGTCTTCGACCTTTGCACTTAGCCGAATCACCCAAGTTCACCTTGGGCCTCGATCTTGAGGGTTGTAAGGATAGCCCAAGGAGAGGTCTTCGTCAATCCAAGTTTCCATCAAAGTTGCACCACCACCAGAAGCTCCCACCACCAACCGCTGAGGGCACAAACTAGTGCCCGCAAACATCTTAGAGGATGCTTCAAGAGTGGGGACCACCTATTTCATAGAGGGAGAATGAGGGGGGGGGGACATTCAACGAGGAACTTCCCATGGTTGTACCACATGAAGTTTGCATATGAGGGTTCCTTCATTTCCTTCCAAACTATATGAGAGGTAGGCTAGGTGGATTGTTGAGCATGTAAAGAACAAAAGGTCGCTTGATACCCAAAATCATTTCAACAAAAACACCTAAACAAAGGGCCCTCATAATTGAGGAATTGAGTCCACAAACCCCCAGGGAATAATTCAAATTGATCAAGTGGAAGAGAGATTAAGAAATTGTTGGGGTTAGCACAAGGTTTGTACGAGATAATATATCATATCTAAGCATACATGCAATAAAAGTGGATATTCTACCAGAAGAAATATACAAAACAAGATATATAAATTAACACTAGATTTAACGTGGTTCACCCAATGTGAGTTACATCCACCAAGAAACAAGTCAATCTATTATCCAAAGCTTTCATAATATATACAATTGAAAATCTACAATCTTCCATGCCTCTCAAATGTACAAAACTTTCTTTCACAAACTTCTCCTTCTTCTTCAAGAATTCTCTCTCTCACAATTATTATCACAATAATCATTAATTCTTACAATCCTTACTTCTAAACCCTAGCTTTCATGCTTATATAGGCATATACAAACTTAGAGCACTTAGTCATGCAATTACAATCAATAGATCTGTTTTAATACTAAATTTAGATATAATTCCGAGAGTTGAATAAAACACTCGCATAGGTAACCGATGTCGCTTAGCCCTAACTGATGTCGGTTCCTCTTTACTTGACCAATGTCGATCATAGGTGACCAATTCCGGTCCCTTCATAACCGATATTGCTTATCGTGTTTTCCAAAGCAAGTTTAATATAACATGCTAATATAAAGTAATTGACCTCCACAACTCAACAATCTCTCACTTGGAGATAAATTACCATGCATTATACCTCTACAACATCATTCTTGGATCCTTAGCTTTATTTCTTCCTCTTCAAGTCTCAAACTCGAAGACCAACAAAAGTGGAGTATAGCTCCAACTTCTCTTTTGCTAATGGTTTCGTGAGCATATCCACAGAGTTTTCACTTGTATGAATCTTCTCCAGCCTTGATTGCCCATCCTCCAATACCGCCGTATGGAGTGGTATCTCAATTGAATGTGTTTCGCTCTAGAATGAAACGCTCGCTTTTTTGTCAAATGAATTACACTCTAACTCTCACCGAATAATTTGTAATCATCTTGCTCCTTTCCCAACTCTTCCATAAACATGCTCATCCATATCATCTCTTTGCTAGCCTTTATAGCTACAACATACTCGCCTCCGTAGTAGACAAAGCTACAACCTTATGCAATCTTGAAATCTAGCTAATTATCGTCCCACCCACTGTGAAAATATACCCAAGTAGTGCTCCTTCTACCATCCAAATCTCCAGCCATATCTGAATCAACATAGCCACATAAAGAAATATTCGATATTGCCGATTGGTACTGTCTACTATAGTCTTGGGACTTTTCCTCCACGTGACACATTGAGGTACATTATGAGGAGCCTTGCTCTCACATGAGTGCAGGTCAGGTGGGAGAGTTAGCACCATTTGCGCATATACAGGTTGCTTCATAGGTGGATTCAGGGGACTCTACGGGATCCAGAGTGAACTTTCATACCTGGAGTCGATTGGAGAGGCAGTGAGTGATCACATGATGATAGCATTGCATCGGTAGGGATTGGACAGATTGACACTTTTGGCGTGGGTACCAGGGGAGAGTTGGTGTGGGCATCATACTACTTTAGGAGCAACATTATTCTCCACATGGCATGGAGAGCATGATCACTACGTGTGGTGTCTTGGTTACTTCACATCACATCGATCATCAATTGATTGTAGGGCGAGGTGGAGAAACTTGCAGTTGGTATTCAACCTCTGCAGCACGACAAGATAATGCTTGGGGTCAAACATTTCTCGGGAAGGGAGGACTGTAATGTCCCTTTTTCTACGCCAAAGGCCTAAGGGTCAAGTCAAGTCCAAGCCGAGTCATACCCAAGGGGCTGTGGACGCTGGGGGCTATTGTGAAGGGGCCGCATGGTACTAATATCCACATTTTGCGCTTGGGGGTCACTTTTGGACCATGACGACTTAAAAGGGAAAAAGTAACTTTAGTTACTTTCATTTTATTGGCCCCTCCATGGAATGAAATGCGCCTAGGGTTATTGGGGCTCGATTTTCCGAGGAGAAGTATATAAGGAGTGGGGAGAGTAAGGAAAGGCACTTTTGATATACATTTTATTGACCCCTTCTCGTGCAGTTGTTGTTGTTGTGCATCTACAACTTGTGGAGTCAAATCCCATAGGGACCCTAGCTTCGGTGGTGAGAAACCGTCCCTAGTTAGCAAGGCATTCTTGGTAGTGAGAGATCTACCCTAGTTTGTCATTTTGGAGCCGCCAGTGGTGTGTGCGAGACATTATCGGAGATTTCAGAGGAAGGGTTTGAGGATTTTTTGGGATTTGGGGAAGTTAACAAAGGGCTTTCGGATCGATTCATGGCAGCCATTTGGACTGGGCTTAGCATCACCTTGAAGGCACCTCCATCATTTTTCGACCCCATTCCATGCGAGGTGACTGCAACCTTTATTTCGGGGGTTTTCCGGTTGGTCGTTCTCGATCCGAAGGTGGAAAGATTATTGTCTATATCATTAATGTTATTTGTGAAGACCCTTATTTTTGCTCTTGTATTTAGAGGGTTACATAACCTCTAAAGTTTTCCACTGCTTAGGGCACGTTGTGTTTTTTCTCGGCGCAGTTTAATTTGTGTAAAATTCCAAAACAGTTTTATTATGTCCTCTATAATAATATCAAGCTCTCTTTAAATTTTCAAGTAATTCGAGTGGATATCTTGGGAGATATTGATTTTATTTATTTTGTTGTCCTAACTGTAAAAATCTTGTAAAATCAGTATTTTATTTGGCTGCAAGTTTCCAATATTTTGTGCATTTTAAAGTGGTATCCCATTAGGGATATTTTAATGGTATCAGAGTTGTTGTTCCTCCAGCCTGTGTGGGTTAAATATGGTAGTTTGGAAAGATCTCAATGTGGGTTTTATGAAGGAAATGTTCACCAACATGGTGAAACAACAGGAAGCCACTAACCTTTATTTGAGCCAACTCACTCAAAATGTGAATCAAAGCAGATCTAGGGACAATAAGGAACATGGTGAGAACAGTGATAGAGGGTGGCCAATAGAGGTGATTGATGAGGATTCTTGTTGGAGGAAATACCAATCTTTGAGTAAGGGTTTCAAAGATAATATGTCATTTCTAGATTATTGCATGATGAAGATTGGTAGCAAGCCCAAGCGAGATCATCATATACCAGTACCTGAATTACAAAATAACTCATTTGTAGAATAAGATTCTAGACAAAAGGGTATGATTTCCATTGAGCAAAATAATTGCATTAGTGAAACTTTTCTTGTTAAAAAAATTATTCCAACTCGGGAGAAGAAATTTGTTTATGCAAGCAAGGAGGATGTAATGGAAACTCTTAAAAAATGTGAGGAAGGGAATAACAGAGGTAGAGCTGCTAGGTTGATAGCGACTCAAGCAAGACAACACATACAAGAGTTCAAGGAAACGATGAGGGCAATTGAGGCAAGAAAGACTACACCCCCGAAAGAAGACTCTATGGAGCAGCTGACACACGAGGAGGAGCCTCACATGGACACTGGTGTAAAATTACAGCCTGTTGTAATTTCCAAACCAACTTTTGATCAACTTTCAGATACTTTCAACAGACACTTAGGCAACAATGTTGGGGGCAGCTCAACATATGTCTATCTTGAACACACGGAGGACATTGATGGCATTGCAAAAGGTATGAACAAACATGGTGGTTGGGTTGCAAAACCGAAAAGGATATTTCAATCCAAAAGGTGCCTATCAATCCTCCAAAGAATAAGTCATTATCATATGGGATGGATTTACCAAGCAAAGAATGAGCATAAAATTGTGAAAGGTGTTGATTCTTGTTCCACTTATTCTCCGTCTAAAATCATGAATCATAATAGGGATGGTGCTATCGGAGGTTTCTAAAGAAAGCGATAGAAGGTGAACCTTTTGATAATCTTCTTTATGAGGAGATACAAGAGAAGAACATATGATAGACCTTACATGATACAAGGGCTTAGGGGCATTATAAGCTACATGATCCTGGTAATATGTGGCAGTTATCCAAAACTATCAATTCTGATGTTGAAAAATTTGTGACTGATTTCATAAGCCAAAGAAGGAATTCAAATGTGTCTTTTGGGATTACAAGTGTTGGCAAGCATGATTTCTTCATTGGAGACTCCGGTGCAAGAAGGGAGAGTACCTCTCAAGGTACTAGCATTGGTTTTCTGATTGCAAAAAGGGGTAGGAGAATATTTTTAATCATCTTCAGCCTGCTAGACTGTGTATAACAATAGTCATAATGAGAGGAGAAAATAACAATATGGGACAATAGGGGCAAAGAGGTGAGAGTGGACATTCGGGGTAGCGGCCTCCCCATTCTTCTGCCAGGCCTTTGGGGCTTCACGAACCATTTTTCTTGAAGGATCCGGAAGTTAACCAGGCACAATAGCCCGTAGATATGTTGGATGAGGAGTCTTGTTGGGAGAGGTACTGACCTCGAGTGAAGGCCTTCGTAACAACATGCCATTCCAGGAATATTACAAAATGAAGGTTGGTAGTAGACCCAAGAGAGATCAGCAGAAACAAGTACTAGAGTTACAGAGGAGATTGGGACAGATCTCCATTCCACACTTTGATAGTTCTAAGAAGTGTACTGCACCGTCTTGGGTCCAAAAGTCGAAGACATACTCCGACTTGAATCCTATGCGCGAGGAAGATGCAATTAAGTTTGCAAGCTCACATCTTGAGGGAGATGCTCATGATTGGTGGCATCATGGGCTGATTACACAGGGACACATACACATTACGACTCATGCAGAGTTCGCGCAGAGGCTGGTGAGTAGATTTGATAGGAGGGACCCTGACAGGTATTTCAAGGAGTGGACTCATTTGAGACAAACTAGTCCCCTGGATCAGTACATCGTAGATTTTAGAGATTACCAATCATGGTACTTGATGTCACGGAGAGGAGGTTGATTTCACTATTCATAGCAGGTTTGACTGATGCTTTCACTGGATTTGTGAAGGCATTTGAACCTTCTTCTTTGCACGGGGCTGTTAGGAAAGCTCGGGACTTGGAGTTATCCACTCCAAAGCCGAGGGCTCCACCTTGCGTTTAGCAAAGGGAACCTCCATCTAGATCAGATGAATGTCAGCAGAGGGAGCCTCCACTGAGGTAGGAGGTGGTTAAAAATCCAATCATTTCCCGAGAACATAGAGATGAGTTGAGGTGAAAGAAACTATGTTTTGATTGCCACACACCTTGGATCCCAGGACATGATTGTAGAGGTAGAGGGAAGGCTCAATTCATTGAAGTCTTCGAGGAGAGCAAGGGTGACAGAGGTGAGGAGTTAGAGACTCGTGAGATGGATGATGGAGATGGGGTTGCGTTGGATAGTGCTGATGCGGGGCAGGAGGAGAAGACTTTTCCTCGAGAGATTATAGCCACATTGCCTAGTACTCTGATGTACAAGGCATTTAGGATTAGAGGAGTTATGTAGGGTCAGCGTGTTGGGGTACTCATTGATAGCGGGGCAACCCACAACTGTATTGATGCCTCATTGGTTGAGAGGCGAGGACTATAGATAGAGGATTTTGAGGGCCTCAACAGGGTTGTAGCCAATGGAGAGTCTTTGAGGTGCACACGGCGGGTTCCCCAAGTGAGCATCACGATGGGTAACTATACAGTTACCAATGATTTCCACATTGTTGGAATGGGAGTGACCAACATAGCACTGGGAGTGTAGTGGCTTCACTCTCTTGGTGAGTTTCGGACTAACTTTCAGATGATAGAGCTGAAGTTTAAGTCCGAGGGCAGGAATGTGATTTTGAGGGGAGTATCTGCAGGAGCACCAAGGATGGTTACAACTGAGGGGATGGAGAGGACGATCCAGCATGGTGAGGAGTTTTATTATTGCGGATCGATGTGGAGTATGATGGATGTAGGTGTGGCCAGCAATGTTGCACATGAGCTCATCATCGAGATTGGGATTGTTATGTTGTGGAGCCTATTTTCATGTGTGGAAGAGTTGAAGACTATACATGAGAAAAAGTGGTTTTACTATTCATGGTTTTGGCCCATGGTTTTACTATTCATGGTTTTGGCCCATAGTTTTTGGACCATGGTTTTTGTAAAACTCCTTTTGTAATTGCCTATAAATATATCTTTGATGAGGGAGATATGGTAAAATAATTTAGATGTGAATTCAGGTGTGAATTCTGGAGAGTTTTGTTGAGCATAGCTCCAAAACATATCTGGGCATTGAAGAGGTGTGTGAATTCAGGTGTGAATTCAAGAGAGTTTTGTTGAGCATAGCTCCAAAACAAATATGGGTATTGTATTGAGAGAGCGGTGGGTTGTAATAAATTTAAGCAAGTTCTTGGTGGTTGTATCCCACATTGGGTGAACCACGTTAAATATCGTCTCTTTGTATTGTGTTATTTTATTATGCGCTTTTATTTCAGATTTGTAATATTTTCTTCATACTAGTTTCTACTGTTTCATTTATTCTTCGTGAGGGATTCTTCTGCATATTTTATCCCTTATTTCCTAACAAGGATTACAAGTTCAGATCATCTGAGCTTATCATTATGCTGGTTATCTGAAGTTTTGATAGACTAGAGACCTCATTTATTTGTTGAGTACTCCAAGAACCGACACACTGGTGAGATTTTGGATGGTCACATACAAGATGACAGCTACAGATTTGAGGATGAGATGATCTTCTATCAAGGAAGATTGAGCCTTGTGTTAGATTCATGGTTGAGGATGGAGATATTGTGACATGTGCATTGTCCTTCGTGACTGGGCATTTGAGCTACGATGAGACCTACAGGTTCATGCCGAGAGGGTCATATGGCACAGGTTGAGGGAGGATATCCCCAACTTTATACATGCATATCCATTTTGTCACTGTGACAAATCAAAGTCTGCGGGTTCATCATTTTTTGAATTGACATTGGATAACACTCCTATGTATTTTACTGCTTCTATGCTCGATGAGCACTTCACCCACGTGTTAGTCAGTGGAGAGACGAAATTGACTCATGGTTATTCAGTAGGTTCACATTCAATGCAAGAAGGTGGACTATGTGGAGCCAATATTACCGGTTGACAGTCTACTGGAGTCTTAGGACTTTTCCTCCACGGGACACATTGAGATACATTATGAGGAGCCTTGCTCTCACACGAGTGCAGGTTAGGTGGGAGAGTTAGCACCATTTGTGCATATACAGGTTGCTTCATAGGTGGATTCAGGAGACTCACGACATCCAAAGTGAACTTTCATACCCAGGAGTTGATTGGAGAGGCAGTGAGTGATCACATGATGATAACATTGCATCGTCAGGGATTGGACAAATTGGCACTTTCGATGTGGGTACCAGGGGAGAGTCGGTGTGGGCATCATACTACTTTAGGAGAAACATTGTTCTCCACATGACATGGAGAGCATGATCACTACTTGGGGTGTCTTGGTTACTTCACATCACACCGATCATCAGTTGATTGCAGGGCGAGGTGGAGAAACTTACAGCGTGGTATTCAACCTCTGCAGCACGACAGGATAATTGTTGGGGTCAAGCATTTCTCAGGAAGGGAGGACTATAATGTCCCCTTTTTCTATGCTAAAGGCCTAAGGGTCAAGTCGAGTCCAAGTCACGTCATACCCAAGGGGTGTGGACGTTAGGGGTTATTGTGAATGGGCGCATGTGCTAATATCCGTGTTTTGCATTTGGTGGTCACTTTTGGACCATGGTGACTTAAAAGGGAAAAAGTAACTTTAGTTACTTTCATTTTATTGGCCCCTCCATGGAATGAAATGCACCTAGGGTTATTGGGGCTCATTTGCCGAGGAGAAGTATATAAGGAGCGGGAGAGTAAGGAAAGGCACTTTTGATATACATTTTATTAACCCCTTCTTGTGCAGTTGTTCATTGTTGCGCATCTATAGCTTGTGGAGTCAAATCCCATAGGGACCCTAGCTTCGGTGGTGAGAGACCCATCCCTAGCTAGCAAGGCATTCTTCGGTAGTGAGAGATCTACCCTAGTCTGTCATTTTGGAGCCGCTTTCGTGTTGTGTGGCGAGACATTATCGAGAGGTTTGAGAGGAAGGGTTTGAGAATTTTTGGGGCATTTGGGGAAGTTAACGTGAGGGATTTTAGATTAGATTCACGGTAGAGCCATTTGGATTGGGCTTAGCATCACCTTGAAGGCGCCTCCATCATTTTTCGACCCCATTCCAAGCAAGGTGACTAGAGCCTTTATTTAGGGGTTTTCCGGATCATTGTTCTCAAATCAAGGTGAAAATATTATTACCTATATCTCGTTAATGTTATTTAAGAAGACCCTTATTTTTGCTCTTGTATTTAGAGGGTTACAGAACCTCTGAAGTTTTCTAGTTGTCTAGGGCACACTGTGCTTTTTCTGGAAGTAGTTTAATTTGTGTAAAATTCCAAAAATAGTTTTATTATGTCCTCTATAATAATATCAAGCTCTCTTTAAATTTTCAAGTAATTCGAGTGGATATCTTGGGAGATATTGATTTTATTTAGTTTGTTGTCTTAATCGTAAAAATGCGGTAAAATCGTATTTTATTTAGCTTGCAAGTTTCTAATTTTTGTGCATTTTTAAGTGGTATCCCATTAGGGATATTTCATTATCATCAATAATAAATAAGATAGAGAAGATGTAAATCTTTTTGGAGGTTTACTTACCCTTTGTGACCTTCTCACACAAGTCGAGGCACGAAGGTTCATTACGGACCTCCTAGACATTTGTTTCCAACTTTGATAGTGACCGACGCTGCTGTCACTAAATCGACTGACGCCCGCTTAATCGGCGGTGTCGGTTTGACTCTTTGTAACCGATACCGGTTTAGCTGACCGATGCCGGTCATGGATCAGCCGACACCCGGTTACTACGTAACCCTATCAGTATTATTTTTAAATCGAGAGTTCATTTTCATTCACAAACTTCTCAACCATTTGTCCTTGGGTACCAAAATTTGATCTCTGTACATTCTCTTTTCATTTCATTCAATGTCACGACTCTTAATAATTTTAGAATTCTTTGAATCCTAAAAACGGAATCCGAAATCACCATATCCATAACCAATGAAAGTGCATCTCTTGGATTTTGCATCCAACTTTTTCCTATTTTCATTATCAATATGCACAAAAGCTTCGAACTAAAAACTTTAAGAAAAGAAAGATCTACCTCTCTTTTCCGGTCCAAGCTTCCTCTCGGTATTCCTCCATCTATGAACTCGAAGGCCCATGGTTAATCAAATAAATCATTGTATTAACTACTTCGCCCAAAACTATAAGGGTAATCCAACATGTATCCTCATACTTCTAAAGACGTTCCATGATTTTTATGTTCATTCTTTTACAACACCATTATTTTGTGGTTTTCTTGGAACCATCATTTCTCTACGTATTCCATTCAGCTCGAACAATAATTATTGAAATCCTTGTTATAGTATTCACCACCATTGTCGGATCTAAGGCACTTTAACTTTGAATTTGATTCATTCTCAAAGAGGACTTTCCATATTTTAAAAGTCTCAAAAACATCATATTTCTGTTTAATACAATAAACTCATACCTTTCTTGTAGCATCATTAATGAAAGTAACATAATACTAGGATCCTCCATAAGAATCTACCGGATTTGGTCCCCACACATCCGAGTGTAAAAGCTCTAATTTTTGCTCCTTCTTACTAGCCCCAACTTTGAGAAATCTCACTCTATTTTTCTTTCCAAAGACACAATACTCATAGAAATCAAGATCTAAATCTTTCAAATCTTATAACTTACCCTTAGCTTTTAAGATATGCATTCATTTTTGACTCATATGGCCCAACCAATTATGCCATATGCATGCATCTCGAATCTAAAGTATATAACACAAAAATGAATCAAGAACACAAGTAGATAAATATAACATTTCTACCTTCTTACGTCTTGCCATAACAAAAGCACCCTTGGTGACTTTCCAAGAGTTTCTTGTGAATGTAACCATGCGCAACTAGCGTCACCTAGTTGCCTGTAAAAATAAGATTCCTCTTGAGGTTTGGCACATGCTTCACATCTTTCAATACCCATGTATTTCCATTCTACAATTTTAGATGAACTTCTCCTTTACCAATAATACTACAAGGTTCATCATCACCCAAATAAACATGTCCAAAATTACACTAGAAATAATTTCTAAAATAACTCTTATTAGGGGTTGCATGGAAAGAAGCTCCGAATCTAAAACCTATGATTCTATTCTATTATCCAAATAAAGAATAAGAGCATTTTGCATTACCTCTGCTACAATATTTGTCTCCTTATTTGACTCTTTGCTTATGTCTGGTTGTTGGTTCTCTTTATCCTTTGACCAACAATCTTTTTTTTGCATGTCTTTTCTTTCCACATTTCTAATAGGAAATTCCCTTACCTCCGGATTTAGATATATCATCCCTTGAATTTGATTTCCCATTATTCTTAATCTTGAATCTCTCCTTCTGTCTGCCTCTGCTTTCTACATTCAAAGCATTCCTAGATGATGACTCCTTTGTACTTTTCCTATAAACTTCTTCATTCAAGATTATACGACCACATCATCAAACTTCAAAATATTATTAGCAGATGTTCTATTAATAACAACCATTGTCAAGTTATCCCAACTATCAAGTAAAGAGCATAAGAATAAAAGTTATTTCACTTTATCATCAAATAGAATATCAACCGATTTTAACTAATTTACAATGGATCATAAATCATTCAAATGACTAGATGCATATCCATCTTCACGCATCTTAGAACTAAATAATTTCTTCATCAAATAAACTTTACTTGAAGCACTAGTTTTTTTATATAAAATAGCAAGAGATTTCATTAACTCTACCGTAGAAGTCGCTTTGGTAATATTGAAAGCCACATATGATGTCGAGAATCAATCTTATAGATCCCACATCCTTTGTATCAAGAATATTTCATTGTTCATCAGTCATCTTCGTAAGTCTAAACTTTTTCATCCAACGGTAAGAACATATCTATTTAATACAAATAATCTTCAATCTGCATCTTCCATAATTAATAATTTCAACCGTCAAACTTCTCTACCTTGTACTTGTTTTCTTTTGCCATTGTTGTAGCTCTCACTTAATCGAGAAAACCCTCTGTGAGTAAATTTGTCAACACATAAAACCCTCAAACAAAGCTCTGATACCAGTTGTTGGGGTTAACACAAGGTTTGTACAAATAATATATCAGATCTAAACATACATGCAATAAAAGTGAATATTCTACGAGAAGAAATTTACAAAACAAGAGATATAAATCAACACCGCATTTAACATGGTTCACCTAGTGTGAGCTACATCCACCAAGAAATAAGTCAACTGTTATCCAAAGCTTTCAGTAGATATACAATTGAAGATCTACAATATTTCACACCTCTCAGATTTACAAGACTTTCTTTCTCTCAAGCTTCTCCTTCTTTTTCAAGAATTCTCTCTCACAATTATTCTCACAATAATCATTAATTCTTACAATCCTTACTTCTAAACCTTAGCTTTCATGTTTATATAGGCATATACAAACTTAGGGCACTTAGCCATGCAATTACAATCAATAGATTTGCTTTAATAATAAATTTAGATCTAATTCTTGAGAGTTAAATAAAACACTCCAAGATGTAACCAACGTCGGTTAGCCATAACCGATACCAGTTCCTCCTTACCTGACCGATGTCGGTCATAGGTGCCGATGTCGGTCCCTTCATAACCGATGTTGGTTACTATGTTTTCCAGCAAGTTTAATATAACATGCTAATCTAAAGTAATTGAGCTCCACAACTCAACATAAATCAATTAGCATACAAAATCTCACTAATCTGCTCCCTAAAGAGTTATCATCGATCTAAAAAAATAACCCGCCTTACCTTATTAACTAGTATTTTAATATGGTTCGCTTCTTTAGAGGATATGTGGGATGTTGTGCAATTTGATCTAAAGATGAACAATAGATATTTTTGTCATCTCAAGATTAAAAAAGGAGACCAAGGGAAAAAGAAAAAACCATGGATCTGTCATAAAACCACGGACCCACAAACCAAACGAAATCCCTATCATGAGAGCTGGAAAAAGGACCTATAATATGTCACATCTAAATACGTATAAGGGGATTCAATGGAGCTCCATACGGACACAACACATAGTGAGAGGTCAACCAAGGATAATTGGTTTCCTACACATTTTCCAAAAAGAGCTTTGTTGCAAGGTAAGATTCCATGTCTAAAATAAAATAATATGAGCAGATCAATTCAAGTTTCTCCTTTGAGGTTGCTATGTACCTTGGGATATAATATTATAATGTATATGGGTTGATGGAGATGTCGACATGTGGCACACATCCCCTTAGTTATATGTATGGGTTCACATGGGATATAATGTTATGATGTATATGTATTGATGGAGATGCCGACATGTGGCACACATCCCCTTATCTTATTATATCATTCATTTATGATTTATTATGCTTAGGAGGTCGGCCTCAGTATTGGCCATAGGTTAGAATGGTATATATAGGGGTTAGAAGGTTGTAGTTAAGGATCATATTGAGTATTGGAGTGTTATTGTATGGTTTGGAGGTTACCCCCTCGAAGTGGCAAAGCTATTATATGAGCATATTGTCATCATTTATCTATATTTTGGTGTTCTCTCATGTTATTCTGTTGTATATGTTCTGATTTATACAAGTAATATCCTTACAAGTGGTATCAGAGTAGCGATTTCGGCCAAAATTAGGGCAAAAACCCTAATTTTTGTTTCGAGTATATCTTGAAGAGGGTATCAAATTTTTCCCAATTTTTGCATCATAATTTGGAAACACTCTAAGTTAGAATATATGAAAAATTTAGCTCCATCGGATATGTTTTGCAGATTTTATTGGTGTTTTAGGTTTTTTCATAAATTCACTTTTTCAGGAAGTAAATTGTGTTATTTTTTAACAAAATTTATATTTTGGAAAGCTCTTGAAATTTTAGTTAGGTTTTGTTCTTTGTATTTTTATTCATCTCGCCGAAATATTATCAGAATTCCTAAAACCCTAGTTTTGTGGATCATGGGGATGGTAACTTTTTTAGAGATGGCGGGATTGATCTTTAGAGAATGGTGGAACAAATTTAGGGATAAATTCTCTAACCATCGATATTTGGTTATTCAAGTTGTGGATTAGTGGCCTGCATGCATTTTCTTTTCTAAGTTTGAAAAGGAAAAGTCTAATTGGTATTTACAGGAGGCTGGAACAAGTTTTCATGGACAGATGGGCAACAAAAGAAGAAGAAGAGAAGCAACATCGAAGAAGAAGAAGAAGAAGAAGAAGTTGACGATGAAGTCTGCTACTGCAGGATATGATTTCATATGGGTGGTTGGATGATCGAGCTTGACGACAAGTGTGCAATAATTTAAAGCACACTCATTATATGGCTTCTTCTTATGTTTCGGGGACGAAACATGTCAAAGAGGGAGGCAATGCTATGTACCTTGGGATATAATATTATAATGTATATGGGTTGATGGAGATGCCGACATGTGGCACACATCCCCTTAGTTATATGTATGGGTTCACATGGGATATAATGTTATGATGTATATGTATTGATGGAGATGCCGACATGTGACACACATCCCCTTATCTTATTATATCATTCATTTATGATTTATTATGCTTAGGAGGTCGGCCTCAGTATTGGCCATAGGTTAGAATGGTATATATAGGGTTTAGAAGGTTGTAGTTAAGGATCATATTGAGTATTGGAGTGCTATTGTATGGTTTGGAGGTTACCCCCTCAAAGTGGAAAAGCTATTATATGAGCATATTGTCATCATTTATCTATATTTTGGTGTTCTCTCATGTTATTCTGTTGTATATGTTTTGATTTATACAAGTAATATCCTTACAGAGGCGAATACCGAGAATATCACCAATCATAAAGGAGAAACAAAGAGATGAAGACACTAGATATGTAGTCACTAGATCCCACATTATGTACATCTAGCCTCTTGTAGACACTAAATCAGGCACTTTGGGTACATTTCTAGGTCCCGATCACATGCCACTATTCATATGATTCCTAAGGGAGAAAAGTATTAATTGACCAACGCCTTTAGCCTCTTAGGGAATCTTGTTTTCTTGGTGGTTGGCATTTTAGAACTTAGTTACAAAATTCAAACAAGTGAATCATATAAATACAATGTTATGTGACCATAAAAGGGACCAAGCTCTAAGCATACACTATTATCTCATAAGGTTGCATCCAAAGGAATTTTAAGAGCATCAAAGCATCCATCTAGTTTCATTTTAAGGGACCAGGGGACTACATTCTTCGTATACACTTCATAGGAGGGGAAGTTCATTTTTCCATGCACACATCTACTTACATCACTACATCTAGCTATTGGTCACTATCAAGTGCATCTTACACAAGAGCCACCTAGAGCACGATTCTACACATCCTATTGCCCGGTCTAACTTTTAATACTTCATCTTTTCTAAGTCGGACACTAGCGCCCAAGCCCTCGTTTCCTCTGGCGCCCTTGACCTCTTTATATCTTGCTCACATCTTTTGGGTCTTGTCTCAGCCGTAGGGAATCTTGTTTTCTTGGTGGTCGGCATTTTAGCACTTAGTTACAAAATTCAAACAAGTGAATCATATAAATACAATGTTATGTGACCATAAAAGGGACCAAGCTCTAAGCATACACTATTATCACATAAGGTTGCATTCGAAGGCATGTTAAGAGCATCAAAGTATCCATCTAGTTTCAGTTTAAGGGACAAGGGACTACATTATTCTGTATACACTTCATAGGAGGGGAAGTTCATTTTTCCATGCACACATCTACTTACATCACTACATCTAGCTATTGCTCGCTATCAACCGCATCTTGCGGAAGAGCCATCTAGAGCACAATTCTATACACGTGCGCGCGCACGTAACTACATAGAGTCCGAAATGTAGTGCAACACCCAGATCGTAAGTTTACTTAGACGAGTGACCACCGGGGTTAGTCGACTCCCCATTTGCATCTTTTTCTTTTTAGGATTTGATTTGTTTTGAGGTTTTGCAGGTGTTATTTCACTTTACAATTTTCAGGGAAAATTTGATGATCAACCGAGAGACATACAGGTGACTAAAAGTGACATCTAGTGAACATCTTACAACACTGTAAAATTTAGATTTTGACCAATTTTGCGATCAACACAGCACCTAGGAGCAGTCTTTGGCACCTAGGAGCCCCCCGACCAGTCCTGTGCACCCAATCCCAGGAAGATACGACAATCACACAAATTTTTGGGCACAATAACGATAGTTTCCTCCTCTTGTTCATTAGTTTTCCAATTCGGAACAATCCAGATTAATCGTGAAATCAACTAAGTACTTTATCCTTTCTCTTGCACTTAGGGTTTTATATTTTTTCCAAACTTATTGTTTAGGTCGATCTGTATTTTATTGTTATATCATTTTGTTGTGACTCGTAATATCTAGGGTTTAATAAATTCTATTTTTGTTAAATCACCTCTAAATATGTCATTTATATGCATGATTCATAAGAAAGATAATTACTCATTAACAACCCTTTACTTCGCTTTGTCATTTCTTTTATAATTTTCATTTTTATTGCTTTTTGTTTCTAATTTTCAACTTGTAGTTTTACATACCACCGACATCCTAGCCTACTCTAATTTCATTGTTTATCCTTTTGGGCACCTTGTACAAAACCACCCATTAGGGACAAGAACACTGAGCATTGTTGTCCCTCTGGACACTTCTATCCTTTTTCTCTCTTTTTCCAACTTTTTGGATGTTACTTCTTTTTTGTCTTATGTTATCACCCTTAGTCGGCTTTTATCTTGTTAATGATGAACCTTGAGCAAAGGAATCATATATATACATGACTTATTTAACCTCATTAAGGGGGGAAAACATTTCAAGAGGCACTTACTACCACAAGGAGCTAAATATTTCCAATCTACTACATCACCAAAGGACTGCATTATTCACTGCATAAGGGGGAGTTATTTTGAATTTCATACCACACATTTTGTATTGGGACATGTTGGCGCCGATTTGTCTCGCCCCATTTGCCATTATTTTCCCTCTATCTGCGTGTTTTGAAACATTCTGTCTTTTGATGTGGGTGTTTTGAGAGCTTCTACCTCCATTTGAAATGCCTCGAGTTGTTTGCAAAATCCATTGTCATGTCCCTCCTTGAAGGAGTCTCCGAGCTTGCCTTGTTTTTGCCCTAAATTTTTCAAAATCCGCGGGCTTTGCCATTTTTCCCATTTTTCCCGACCATGGAAGCTTGAAAATGATCAATTTATATTTGTATGCCTTTGAAAATCCAAATCCATGGTCGAAAGATGCTCGGAACCATGATTCACTTGGTTTTGTTTCGAGAAATTTTCATCCTTAGCAAAAAAATCGGGTTTTGGACATGAATGGTGAATTTCTGTGTTTTTGACGGTCTGACGGGTGTCTTTTTCCTGTCAAATTTATTCCTCAGCGTTCAGTGGTCACGTGGCTTCTTTTGGTTGGTCAAGGGATGATGGTGAATGCTTTAACTTAGTGCCTTTTCCCTTTTTGGCAAAAGGGCAAATTTGGTCCCGTAGCTCCGCTCAAATCTGATTGGTTCTTTTGGTGCTTACATGGCTTCTTCTGATTGGATGGGGCGTAGCGGGTTTTTTTTTTCAGCTTGTTCTTTTGGCTACTTTGGAAAAAAGTTTGAACCCACCCCGCGGTCCCAAGCTTTGATTAAAGCAAATTTTAAGTGGCAGGGAAAAAGTCTTACTTTGACCCCGCAGAAGGACATGTGACAAAGCTAATGGTGGAGATGTGGGCCTTCAGAGGAAAGTTGGATTTTTTTGCCCCTTGTCATCAAAGGGATTAAAATCTCAAAATGGCCCACGGGCCCGATGGGGAAAGGTCAAAGCTTTCTCCAGTCAACGGCGGAAGTGCAGACTTTCGGAGGAAAATTGGAAAAATTTCCTTTTGTGGAAAAAGGGAGTTAAAGGTGAAAAGGAAAGCATGGTTCCACTGGGACCCACAACAGGACATGTGTCAAGCTCATTTCTTGAGGGTGGAGGTGCGGAGAAAAATGTGAAATTTCTACATCTTTTCAAAAGTTGTAAAGAGAAAAGGGGACCCATTTTTCAAACTGTTTTCCCGCCCATTTGTACGGATTCGATACAAGCTGTGAAGGGGCATATCTTTCGACTCAAAGCTCGAAATATTGCAAATCTGACACCGTTGGAAAGCTCTGGACCTCCACTACACCATGGGAGCATAAAATATTACTTTCAACAAGCCTTGATGGGCAAAAAACTAAAAAATGACTTTCACGCCATTAAAGTGGATCTGGTTGCTTCCACTACCCGTTTTTGATATTATTTGCCATTCTTCCTCCTCTAATATGCCAAAGCAAGCATGGAGGATTTTAAAGAAAAATTTCTAGATTATGGACAGATTTGCAGGAGCATTAACGACTGGTGGTCGAGCTGTCATCAGATTTTCCTTTTTCCTCTATTTTGGTCGCTTCTGATATAAATACAAGAGCTCTACTCTTGGTAAAGGGTTGGAGGTTGGAATGTTGGAGTGTTAGAGGTCAGAACTGATTTTCTAAAAAGCTTGATAGAGCCCGTCTTTTTGAGGGACTGTTTGAGAAACCTGTATATCTCTTTTGTGTTAAACTCGATTGTGTCAAGGTGGTTATGAGTGTACAACCATTGACAAGCTCTGAGACTATTCTAAATTTTTTCCCTTGCTTATAAGTTTAATCAAATTTGAGTTATTCTGTGTTGACTTCAAGCAATTAATGTCTGCTTTGTTTCAAAATGTCTATAGATAGTTCTATTCATTCCTATTGTAATCTTATACTAATTTTTTTGTGAAATCACACAGGATCTCGTCCCTATGACAGTTTAATGGTATTTGCAGTTTCATTTCAAGAAGAGCCTTCATCTTGGATGAGATCAAAAAATTTAAAATGAATTCATTGTCATTTTTTGATAAATATTGTATGTAAGTCTTCGGGTGTACCTTAGGCGTGGTTAATCAAAACCATAGTGTTTAATTAAGTATTCTAATTTGAGCCTTCGTATTGGAGTCTTAAAGATTATGTGAAAATGTGTTGATTTGGGCCTCCATTGAAGCACACCTTCTGGTTGAGGGAATGTCTGGACTTTCCTAAAGCTTTTTGTTGTGAAGTTGCTCATTATTGTAAAGTCCCTCCAAAGATCTAGTATAATCAACTTTATCCTACTTCACCTCCCACCAAAAATTCATTTTAAAACAACCAATCATACCCATACTACCCCTGTTTGTCATGTATGTATACAAATGCATAATTTTTACTACCAAAACATGCAGAAACAATTAGGTTTTCATTGTCTTTAGTGGCATGAACCTTGCCTAGAAAATATCTCCATTATCTAGAGTGACAACTTGTGAGAGTTAGGTTTTGTTGCATTGATCATATTTTCTTCAAGGTTTTCTTAATATTTCACAAGGAAGGACATCTCCATCTCCTCCATAAACAGTAGGCTACAAAAAGGGTCCTCTCACCCTGGTTGAAAGGCACAACCATAAAGTAGTGAGGATAGGTCAAATCCTCTTGAGGGTGCTACCCATTTCTCCACATCTGAGTGACAAAGAGCAAGCTGCATTTCATCCCTGGCTACAAAATGACACACTACATGCTATGCTTGTCTCTAAGCTTCTTGCTAAACTTGTGATCTTTGCTCAAACCTCCGAGGAGAATCAATTTGGGTACTAACATGAAAAGTAGTTAAATCCCACTATTCTTTATGCCACTAGCACTAGGGAAACCTAGCTCAAGGGACACTATTCCAATCACACATGTACCAACTACATTGAGTATAAAATATAGTGTGGTGCTTGGTGACAATCTCATTGGGGTGATTTCGAGGTTAATTTGACTCAAGTAGATGTATTATTTATTCATCTAATGTGTGTTTGAGTATTGTGCAAGTATCTAGGGTTTCTTTTGTAGGTGTATGAGTGACTGAGAAGACTTGTAGCAAACCTTACACAATTTATAGTGAATAAGAAATGACACAAAATGAACCAGACTGAAGTTACTCCGCAAATGCCAACATCCATAATAAACACTAGCGCCTAAACAACCCTATTCTATTTCATGCAGTTCCATCCATGTGATCGTCACTTTCCATAATTATAAACATGAGCTTGAAAAATCCATAATTAGCCTTTCTAGATTAGTCACCATCCTGTAATCGGTTCATGCCTATGGAGGCAAGCTAACTCATTCGACAAACCCTATCTATCACCTTTACTTGTATTTGTATAGCTAGATCATTCTTGAATACTGTTATATTTATCCGATTAGCGGTGTTCTTACCTAGATCTAAATTTTGTTAAATCAGATCCTCCGGGAGTTCAAACTAAGGTGGTGGTGACTATTTAGAAGGGTGGGATAAAACCTTACAAAAATCCCCACAAGAGTGAAAAGAATTAGAACTAGTCCTACAATCCTTGTAAATAATTCATTGTTCCACGTAGAACTTTGAATATCCTCCAAATAATGGTAGGGAGTGGTATGGAATAGAACAAAAAGAATGAATACCCTTTCATGCATCCGAACTAACCCTAACACTAACCTTCCCGAGTAGTATTTGTTTTCCTAAGAGTTGAGGCATATGAAGCTACATTGCTAAGAGGAGGGACCTAGTCACGCCTACCCAAACTCCCAAAGTGTAGACACCATCCTGTCATGACACATAGGGTAAGCTAAGTTTTTAACCCGAACCTCCAACCAAAGAAAGCTGTCACACCACCATATTTGTCCTTAGAAGAGAAATTAGTGGGTTTGGGTTTAATAGTACTTAAAATCCCCTCAACAAACCTCCTTTGCAAACCGCATCTACATGAGATTTTTGATCCCCACTATTGTTGTATAGGCTTGTCACCGAACTTGGACATGCCTTTTATTTCTCTTTTTCTCACTTGAACACTGTTCATAAGCATCTCTATAATAATAATCTCGAACATCTTCCCTTGTAAGAAATGAAGCCACCAAAGATCCTAGAAACTGTTATGACAACCTTTAGGTGGTCTAGATAGGGATTTGAATTTAATTTTTCTTTCCCTCCTAATTTCTTCATGTTAATAATGGTTTATCATTTGTGCCCAATGTATATTTATATGTATACAATATAATTTATGTTTAAATTTATATAAAAATGATGATCATATTGTAAATATACAAGTTAGAAGAGACATTTATTTTTTAAATTTACAAGTATTTGACGACCTAAAAACATGAAAAGTGTAACCAATAGTCAATTTAAACCATGGCTCCCATATTAAAGGATTTTCATCGAGTCAACCATTAAAATCATGTCGTGACAATTTGATGTATTGGACATGTGTTAACAATGTTGTCACACAATCATCATGCAATCATAATTATACATGAGTTGCAAATTACACCAAAAGAGATATCAATTTAAAGTTAGTTTATAATTTGATTTTGATGTGATAGTATTGTAATATATGTGTCAACATTATTTTTTTATATGTTGTTTTGGAGACGAATGCGAGATCATGCATAAGTTAATTGACAAGAGTTTAATGGAAAGAAATTTCTTGCACATTGTGGACTATACATTTTATTGTATGAAGTCAACAATATGGTTTAGATATAGAAACACTTAGAAAATACTACTTTTCAAAAACTGGAAATAAACTCTAGCCCCTTCTTTATGATGAAGGTATGACATGATGCACCTTGTTATAGTTCCAACTTATGTCTACAGATTGCTTTACATAGCATTACCAATAATCTCTACAAGAACATTGTAATTTTTGAAATGATGGAGCCTGTTTGCATCTCTCAAAACACTTTGTCTTCAACAATCATGGAGATAAACTTTGCTTTGCGGTGTAGTGATTAACACAAACACAAGGGTTCTCAAAAAATCCAATAGTTGTCACAAGGGGCATGTTTAACAATCCAAACGCAGCTACAAACTTCGTACTATGGTGGTAGAGGAATAGTTTTATCTCCTTTTTGTCCATGTCACTTAATACATGTTTTGAATTTTTAAAATGTCATGTTTCGTTCGTCTCCCAAAACATTTTCTCTAACTTTACATATATCTCTTATATATGTGGGTGTGAGTTGTCTCCTCCACAAAAAAACATGCACCATTTTATGGGTTGTAATCCAAATACATCTTGATATCATTTTAATTTCATTATCCTCCATCTGTGTCCTTACCTTTTGAGCCTTATCCCACCAAAATTTTGAATATCCAACTCAAATAAAAGATTTGCATAAGCTACAATATTTTTGAAGATCCAACTCGAAAGAAGATTTGTTGTAACTAATCTTGGTTCCCTCTTCTTATGTGATCTACGAGACACCAAGAAAACACAACAACATAGCCACCATGAAAACATAATCATTAATTATAGGCATAATGCTATAAAAGGAACTCTTTCCATTGAAGTATTTACAACCCTCATTCACTAAACATGTGTGGTTGCATGCTAATAAAAATGAAACTAACATGGCCTGGGTATGCTCCAAACAAATTCATTACTTCTAAGAGTTTCATAACATCCTTGCAAAAATTGTTTTTTTGCATATCCTACAAGTATGGCATTGTATGATACCACATCTCTTTGAAGCATTTTGTCGAACAATTAAAATGTTTCCACATTTTGCATACATATCTTGTAATGCACATGTAAATATAACATCCGAAAAAATTCCCTTCCCATCATGTGTTATTGAATGTTGACACCTTGTTTCAAATCTCATATTTGCAACATGCTAGTACTATGCTACCAAAGGTGAACTTATCGGGTTAGAAACTTGTTGGATTAATTTTTGAAACAACATCAATGTACAAGTTGAGATTATACTAGCAAATGTGCAGTGATCATATTGGACACTTGATGGTTGCACTTGTAACTCCCACAAATGAAAATTATTGCAACCCAATTTTTGCATATCCTACAATCATTTCAATTCATGAGACCACATTTATTTTAGGTATTTTTTCCAATAATTCACCTGCCCTATTTGATAGAAGAACATAAGTTGCAACATTTTGAAAATCCAACTAAAAAAGAGGTCTAGGAATGTAAGTTTACATAGATGTTTGATAGAATAACATAAGTTACAACATTTTGAAAATCCAGCTAAAAAGAAAAAGTGTTGTAACTAAACGTGACTTCATATTCTTATGTTCTCTATAGGCACAAATAAAACACACCAAAAAAACCATGATATATTTTATTGGCGCATTGATTATAGAGTTTAGAGTTTCCTAAAGTTAGCCAAAGATAGCCAAGAATGCCAACTATGTAGACATACCGATCAATTCTAGGCATAATGCTATTATAGGCTTTCATGATTTTCTACATTTTACATTGGTTGGGCCATCTTCAAGAGTAATTCATTAGTTTAATCATTATCTCAAAGAGTTTAAGAGTACCCTAAAAAAATTCATTGTACACATATCTTGCAATTATAACAGTTCATAAGACCACATGTATTTAAGGCATTTTGTCAAATAGTTGGTGTGCATTGGCCCTTAGATCTATGACAATTTTTTTGAATGATTTCATGGCTACATAAAAGAAATGCAAGAATAGTATTATATTTATATCCATGTTGAAATATGCATGTAGAGCACAAGTATTAAATGTTAGAACCAAGTTAAGAGAAAATTGAACTAAAAAGTAAGTCAAAACCTAACGCCCTTTATTGGAAAATTACTTCTAATGCCCTTGGTGAATTATTTCTAATTTACTTTATTTAATTTTAAATCAATTTCATAGGATCTCCATGTCATGCATTTCTTTATAAAATTTGAACATCTCACAATAATTTTTCATGTTGTAAACAAACATATTGCAGATTTTTCAGAGACAAACATTTGTGGCAAGTTATAGCTCCTCTTATGCTCGAGTCATAGGTGAAAGCCAACATTTTTCCATGTTGAGGAATGCATGAAAATGCCTAAATATGGTAGAAGTGCAACATTTTTGTTATTGCTTCAGGTTTTAGTGGCATCCTATTGTTTTATGAAAAGCCAAAAAATAGGAAATAAAAAGACAAAGGAAACTACTTTTGGCCATGGCAAAAGGAGGTGAAACCGATTAATCGAAAATGGGGATTTTAGATAGTTAATCTAAGAAGTACAACAATAAATAAAAGCTAAACTAAATAAGGAAAAGTGACCCAAACAACTAAGAAAGTAGAAATGTAAAACCCTAGAGTGCAAGGAGAGTTAGAAAGAACTCAAGCTGATTCAACGAGCTTGTTGGACTGTGTCGCAGAGATGGCTGGAGAAATAGGAGGAGAAAATGATTGTACGAGAGGTCCAAAAAGTGTAGATCTGGGAAATCTGAGTGGAATGGGGCACCTAGATAGGTACAGGGGCATCTATGGGTGCCCTAGTATGAGATATGGGCGCCTTGGTCTGTGAAAAGCTTTGTAAACCCCCTCTGAGGTGTCGTTAAGTGATCACCTTTCTTTGCTTCTTATCACACTAGCTTCGTTGGACTACACGATATGTCACTGGAAATCAGAAATGAAGATGAGACTTGCAAAACCCCAAGACAAGAATCAAACCCCTAAAAAAGAAAGATGCATATGAAGGCGTGACTGTCTGCCCTTTTACGGCCACAATGGTGGACTTACTAACTAAGTGTTGCACTACATCTCAGACCGATGTAGTTCTATGTGCTTGTGTGTGCAATCATGCCCTAGGTGCTCTTGTGTCAGTTGCACTTTATGAAAGTAGTGAACAATAACTATGTGTAGAAATGTAATAGAATGGTGGATGGAATAGAATAAACTTCCCTCCTATGCAGTGTGATGCAGATGAACCAACCTTGTGCCTTGTGATGGAGCTAGATGGATACAAATGGAGCCTTTGATGGATGCAACATTAGGCGGTGATAGTAGTGCTAGTGCTCGGTCCCTCATTATGATCTCATAACTTCATATTTATATGGTTCTCTTGATCTAATTTTGTAATTAACCTTGAAAATGCCGACCACCAAAAATATTGAATGCTCAAACGGCTAGAAAGTGCCCAAAAAGTGGTGGGAAAGTGGAAAAAGGATCAAGGCACCCTAAATGGGACAAGGACGCATGTGGGCACCCTAGTACTAGCCTGGGCACCCCACTCAAGGCTAAAATGACACAAAACGACAAAACCAGACTAGGCAAGTATGTGTTGAAGGTCGACAATGACAATAAAAAGCAAAGTAAAATTACCAAAAGATGGGGGTTAATTAGTACTTTCTTCACTCAAAAACCATATGAATAGTATTATGAGATCGGGACTAAATAATGCCTAAAGTGTGTGATTTTGTGTCTACGAAACATGGGACCTTCAAAATGTGACAAAAAAATTGCGGCGTAAAGATGACACCACATCCTAAATTTTTCACTTCTAAAACTAAAATAGAAAAATCTATTTTAAACATGCAAAGAATAAATTATTTAAAAAAATTAAATATTAATAAAAGGATTGGACTATATTAGAAACATACAATATACCAACATACAATGATAAATAAGTACAACCAACAAGAGCATGAGAGTGACTTAGTTGGTATTTGACTATCTAGACTTAATCTGGGCTAGACAACTCGTGGAATAAGCTCATTCTAGATTGTATGTGCTTCATCTAGAAAACATTGATATGAAATTTTTGCCAGAAAAAATCACCGTAAGAGGATAGAATCACCGGGCGCTAGTCTTTGAACTTGGTGCTAATGTCCTAGAGAGGTTTGTATAGATGGTTCTTTCAATGTCTGATAATG
This sequence comes from Taxus wallichiana var. yunnanensis, assembly GCA_018340775.1. Taxonomy (NCBI): domain Eukaryota; kingdom Viridiplantae; phylum Streptophyta; class Pinopsida; order Cupressales; family Taxaceae; genus Taxus; species Taxus wallichiana. The sequence continues at coordinate 187,731,211 of CM031233.1, read as the reverse complement.
TCATCTTCACTTTGCTTTGTTTTGCATCCACTTCATTGTAGGGTTCTCATGTCACACCTATACCTACAAAACAAACCCTAGCTACTCGCACAAGACTCAAGTGCATATTAGATGGAATAAAATATGCATATGCTTGAGTTGTACTAACCTCGATGATCTCCCAATGTGATTATTACAGAGCGTTGCACTACATTTCATGCTCAATATAGTTCTAGTGTATGTGTGTGATAGAAATCATCTCTTGAAACTAGGTTTTCCTTGTGCAAGTTGCACCAAGATAATGAGATATAACTACTTTCCCCCAAGAGGATGTGTGTTATGGAATTCATCCTTCCTATGCAGTGAATGATGCAACCCAAATGTAGTCCTTAAGTTGCTCATTTTTTCCCAAATAATAGATAAATAATAATAGCCTAGAGCCCATTAGAATAATTATTAGGTGTGTATAGATATGATTCTGTTATTTGAATTTTGGAATTAAAAACACTAGAAGCCCACCCAAAGTGATCAATACAAACTTAGAAAACATAAACAAGTGATGGGTCATTTTGACAATATAAGAACAAAGAAAAGGGATAGAAGTGCCCACAAGGGGACAATAAAGTCGATTGTTATTGTCCCTTACCGGGTGCCTATGCCTAGAAAGCTCCAAGGATAAACCGGGAAATATTCAATGAGTAACACATTATGTGATGACCAAAAGTAAAGGGATAATTCCGAGAAAAACAGAGGATGAAATTGTGGAAGGATAAAAAAATGTCAATGTAAAACAAAAAAATGTTATCAATCACTACTTTTCTTGCTTCATACTAGAGGTGTAATGTAATAGTAATAAGTGCATATTTTTGTGTCTACAAAATTAACATCATTGTAGTGTGTAAACACAAAATCATACGCTTAGGTACATTTCTAGGTCCTAAACACATACTAACATTCATATGATTCCTAAGCAAGAAAAACTAGTAATTGACGATTGTCTTTGGCCTATTTTCTATGTTTCTTGTTTTTTATTTGGTCTTAAACACCCTATAACCTTGATCAACATTTTAATTATTTATCTTTTATAGCTCTGACACTAGCACCCAACCACAACAGAGTGCACAGCACCCCCGACCCTTTTCTACCTTACTTACTCTTTTCGAACCTCTTTTATCTTTTGGGCATCTTTTGTTGGGGTGTTAATGTCAAGTGGGGATAACCACTTAGATATCCCTTGTCTTAAATATTATTTTTAATAATCTTAGTTGATCTTCATACTTTGAAAAGAGTGAAGTGGTATAACCACTCACCCATCCTATATAAATAGGATGATCCCTCACAGGATTGGACTACTTGGTAATCTAGCTTTTGCTAATATTTTTCATAGACCGATTGATCTATACTTAGCTACTTATGCGAGTTGTTATACAATGAGACAAAAGTCTGTTATTGTTATTGTGAGACCGAGGAGCGAAGTGGAAGTGTTGGGTTAAAATGATAAATTATTAATATAAGACAATACTTTTCAGTGGATTTTTTTCCCTACGGGTTTCTCCACTTAAATTTGGTGTCTCTTGTCTCATTTACTTTCATCTATTGATATTTTTTTCATTCATATGTTAATTGTTATATGCATTTGTAAAACATCTGGTTAAAATGTTTGCACATTATAATCTATAATCCTCAACTATTAATCTATGGATCTATAATTCTTCAATTATATCTTCCCGCATTTTTTCTAACATGGTATCAGAGCTTGTGATTATGTGTGTGTGCAGAGCTAGATCTAGATGTTTTCTAGCTTGCAAGAGTGAAGAAGCTTGAAGATTGTTTGATTTGCAAAACCCTAAAAATTCAGCCGACAACTTCAAGCTAAATCAGGTGCAAAGTTCTAATTTTCATCCCAAAATTACTTGGATATTGGTCGATTGACTATTTAAATCCTATTAGAGTTGTTTGTATGCTTGATCTTTGCTTTTGCATCTAGTTTCAGTCATTTACGGTTTAAATCCCTCGTTTATGAGCTTATTTTAAGTTTTTGTGTGTTGTTTATAGCCATTAGGGTTATTTTTTTATTGTGGACCCGAAATATTTCCTTAGATCTAGTTAGTTCGGAGTGTTTAAATCCGCCCTGTCTTTATAAATCTTTATTTTTCACTAGATTTGCTTTTCGCGAAGCTTTGATCCATCTTTTTCACCATTTGGCTTCGTTTTATTAGTTTTGTGAAGTTTGGACCAATAAAATTGCTCCAAATAGCTTCACTGTCTTTTTTTCATGTTTGCGAAGCCATACCCACTCTTAGAGTGCCAAGTGGCTTCAATCTGACATCTTTCTGTCTTTGCGAAGCTTGGGCCAATCATTTTGTGCCATCTAGCTTTTCCCTGTCAGTCTTATTTGACTTCTTTCATTTCTATTATATTCTTTTGAGCCAATCATATTGCTCTAACTAGTTTTGCATTGCGCGTTTTTGTAAATCCTGAGCCAATTAGAAGGCTCCATCTTGCTTTATTGTGTTAGTAATATTGTTTATCTGATTTTTAGTCATAAAACATGAGCCAATAAGGGCTTTACACGTGTCTTCACGTTGTCAGACTTGGATTATTTGTCCTATGTCATCTGCAAAATTTGAATTTATAGGATTGCTCCAAGTAGCTCTGTATTTCACATTGCTAGTCTTCTTTTAACTTGCTTTTGACATATGTGAAGGAAAAACAAATAAAATTGCTCTAAGTATCTTATATTCGCATTTTTCATATTTGCAAAGTGCAAACCAATAGTATTTGGACACATACATCTCTTTTTCACATTTTTCAGTCTCTGTCATTTGCGAAGTGCAAGCCATTTAAAAGGCTCCATGTATCTTCTTTTTGACTTGTCTTTGTCATATTTTCAAAGCGCGAATCAATTGCTTTTTGACACATATTTTAATTGTGTCAGCCTTCACAAGTGTCAGGGTGTTAGTCTTTGCTTTGCTTAGCCACTTAAATTGTGACACATGTCTTATACCTTTTTGGACCCGAACTTTATTTCAAGTTTGGTTTATTTCGGGGACTTTAAGCCTGCTCAAAGCTATCTATTTAAAGTTTGGCAAAGAGCGCCAAGTGTCTTTTCTTTAGCTGTTAAACTTTCGACAAGTGGCCTCGTTTGACTAAGACTTTGATTTTGCATTGTGTCAGAGTGCGAAAAGTGATCAATTAATTTAAGACACGTGTATATGGTTCTATTTTTTAATTAATTGTCTTTTGTTTTATTAGCTGCATTGCGAAATGTGAGCTAATTGAAAAGTGACATGTATATTTGTTTTTTCATTGTTGTCAGTCTTGTCTTAGTTTTTGATGTGTGTCTATTTTGTTTATTGTCGTGGACCCAAAAAACATTAAGTTTATTTTTTTAAGTTTTACGTCCACCCAAGGATCTATTTTTAACTTGTTTTTATTTGTTAAGTAGCTCATTTTTGAGTTCAATCCACCGAGTTGCTAAATAACTCATCAAGATACTCTAGCCCAACTTAGTCCGAACTTGGTTAGCTCACCTGTAAACTTGACCCCGACTAAAATTTGTCAAATTGATCTTAAAGGCTAGTTTTGTCAGTTTTTCATTAGATAAGTCTCAACTTTTAAATGGAACGAACTATAGTATCTGGAGGGTAAGGTTAAAAGCTTGTTTCATGGCTAGAAAGCTCTGGGATCTTGTGACTGGTATTGAAAAATGTCCCACAGGGAGACAAGCTACCCCTGAAAACCTTAGCTCCTTCTCTCAGAGATCTCAGGAAGCTCTATCCATCCTATTGCAAAGCATTAGAGATGAATTCTTAATGCATATAGGTCATATGGACTCGCCTTGCAGATGCATGGAAGCAATTAGAGACCATGCATGAAGGCAATAGGTTGTCTAAAATTATTAAATTGGTTTTAGAGCTGTTTACAACACCCATGAAGGGGGATGAGAAAATTGTCAATTATTTGGCTAAAATTAAGAACATCAAAGCTCAATTAGATGGCTAAAACTATGAATTATTTCAAGATAAGATTCTATACTTCATAATTTAGATCAATATTCATGAAAAGTTTAGAAACTACATCTCAATTCTCAATTCTAAGTATCATAATGAGAATGATTTGTCGATCTAGACACTTTTTCTTCTTTATTGATTCAAGAAGAGAGAGTCATGGAGAAATTTGATTCAAAAGAGACTGTTTCTCAAGCTCTGTTCTCACATGAGTCATAAGTTTGCTCATAATAGAAATAGTAGCAATCATATTGAAAAGCCTAATATCAGATCTAGATTTAAATCAAATCCTAAGACTAACTCTAAGAACAATCAAAACTTTAAAGTCAAATTTAATGGTACTTGTAATAAGTGTGGAAAATTTGGGCATAAAGAGTTTGATTGTAGGGTGAAGACTAACAAATCAGCTAAGAATACTAAGAATAGCAAGCCTAATAACCATAAGAAAAATCAGAAGCAAACCCAAGCAAATGTGGTTGAGTAGTCTATTGCTTTGTATACTGCCCTTTCAGCTTCAAATGACAATGAATGGATTCTTGACAGTGGTGCCTCTAGGCACATGACTTGTACTCTTGGTATCCTCTCAGATGTAGTTAAATGTGAAGAGAATATCTATCTAGGAGATAACTCAATCATTAGATTAGAAGGTTGTGGCAATGTTAAGCTTTCAAATGGTGTAATTGGGAATGTCTTATATGTACCTCAATTGAAAAAGAATGTTTTTATCTTGCTCTCAGCTAACTAAAGAAAAACATAAAGTTGTTTTATTGCAAGATAAGTGGTTTGTCAAAGATATGTTTAAAAATGTTATTACTTTTGGCATTCAGAAAAATGGCTTGTATATCTTTGATGGTTTTGTGTCTGAATCTTGTTTTTCTTCCTCTTCTAGGAATGATATTCAACTTTGGCATGAAAGACTTGGTCATGTAAATTTCAAAAGCCTATATGATATGTCTAGATTGAATCTTGTTGTTGGTCTTCCTAAGATAAAGACAGGTCATGAAACTTGTGAAAGTTGCCTACGTGGTAAGAAACATGCTCAACCATTTCACAAACATCATGATCCAAATTCCTCTCAGTTATTAGAACTGATTCATAGTGATGTGAGAGGTCCACTTGAGGTTCCTTATCTTAGTGGAGCCTTGTATGCTATCTATTTTATTAATGATTACTCTAGAATAACTTGGTCTTATTTCATTAAGAAGAAGTCTGGTGTCTTAGTTAAGTTTCAAGAATTTAAACCTTTAGTTGAGAATGCTTCTAATATGAAAATTAAGAGAATTAGGACTAATAATGGAGGTGAATATATCAACAATTTTTTTGATGAGTTTTGTGTGTCATGTGGGATTCAAAGAGAGTTGACTACTCCCTATTGTCCTAAGAAAAATGACATTACAGAAAGAAAGAATAATGCTATCTTAGAAATGGCTAGGACTATGATTCATGCTTCCAATGTGCCTAAATTCTTATGGGCTGAAGCTATGAACATTGTTGTCTATATTATTAATATATTTCCTACTAAATCTCTTCATCAAGCAACTCCTCATGAAGTTTGGACAAAGCAAAAACCAGATATTTCTCACTTAAGAATATTTGGTAGTCCTGCTTCTATCTTCATTCCAAAAGCCAAAAGGAAGAAGCTTGATCTAACCTCTTTTTCTTGTATTTTTTTGTTGTGGATGTAAAACTAAAGGATTGAGAGTTTATGATCCATTCAAGCATGACATTGTTGAAAACAGAAATGTTTAAGTCTTAGAAATAACTTTCTCTGATGATCCTCATGAACCCTCCTTTGCTACTCTAGAGATAGAGCTTGATAATTCTTCTCCCATGGAAATAGAAGTTCAAGAGGCTGATCATTCTGATCTAGATATGATGGAGATTGAGGGGGAGTCATCTCAAAATTTCTTACAACCTAAGATTCCTAAATGGGCTCAAAGTCTTGTTCAAAACTCTTAACCTAATAATCTTAGAAAGCTAACTAGAAGTCAACATACTTATCATGCCTTGATGACCCTCTATGAGGTAGAACCAAAATCCTTTGAAGAAGCATCTCAAGATGATAGATGGCTTCAAGATATGAAGGATGAATACAATGCTTTAATAAAAATGACACTTGGGAACTAGTCCCTCCTTTTGAACTAGTGTCTGTTCAGAATCAAATATAACTCTTTAAGAACAATTGACAAGTTCAAGGAAAGGTTGGTAGATCGTGGTTTCACTCGAAACCTAGTATAGACTATGTTGAGACCTTTTCTCCTATTGCTAAGATGAGCACTGTGAGATTTCTTCTTGCATTAACTGCCCAATATGGTTGGGAGATTCACCAAATGGATGTTAAAAATGCTTTCTTAAATGGTGACTTAAAAGAAGAAATATATATGAGTCAGCCTAAAGGTTTTGAAGAACTGGTAAAGAAATTTATGTCTGTAAGCTTAAAAAGTCTTTGTATGGTCTTAAGCAAGCTCCTAGAGCTTGGTATGCTAAAATTAATAGGTTCTTTTAGGAACTTAGTTTTTCTAATTGTTGTTTTGATAATGATTTATTTGTTAAGTTTGATAACAATCATATTATCAATGTTGATGATCTTTTGATTACTAGTAGTGATAGAAATCTAATTGTTAGAATCAAAGAAAAGTTAAAACAACGTTTTGAAATGACTGATTTAGGTTTATTAAATCATTTTCTTGGCATGATTATATTTCAAGATCATAAGTCTATTGTTTCATCTCAATCTCAGTATGCTATGAATTTTCTTAGAAGATTTAACATGATTGATTGTAATCTTGTTTCCATTCCTATTGAAGTTGGTGTTAAGTTAGACCCTAAACCAACTTGTGCTAAATTTGATCCTACTCTATATAGGCAGCTAGTTGGTAGTCTAATTTATTTGACCATTACTAACTGATATTTATTATGCAGTAGGAGTAGTTTCAAGATTTATGCAAGAACCTTATGAGGTTCATTGGAAAATGGAAAAAAGAATTTTGAAATATATTAAAGGAATAGTCAATTATGGTCTTTTTATTCTTCTTGTAATGATGCACAATTATTTGGTTACTTATGATTCTAATCATGTTGGTGATGCTGCAGATATAAATTCTACTTCTGGATATCTTTCAATTTGGGTGCATGTGCCATCACTTAGAGTAGAAAGAAGCAACTAACAATGTCTATATCTTTTACTGAGGCGAGTATAGAAGTGTTATGAAAGCTGCCAAAGAAGCTATGTGGCTGAAAAGACTATTGGATGAGTTGCACATGGGCGTCAAAGGGAGCACTACTCTTCTATGTGATAGCCAGAGTTGTATTGCTCTTGTAAAGAATCCAGTTCAACATCAAAGGACCAATCATATTGAAGTTCATATGCATTTTATTCGAGAAAAAGTCCTAAATGGTGATATTGATCTCAAGTTCTATTCTACTGAAGATCAAGTTACAGATATCTTCACCAAGCCTTTGTGTGTTGTGAATTTTTCAAGTTTCATGCCTTGTTGGGCCTATCAGAGTTTCCATTGAGGGGGAGTGTGCATGACAATGCCACCTCTTAATGGCTGTTGTAAACTTCAATACTTCCTCCACTTTGTAATAAGTAAATGTGTCACTCTATGTGAAGTTACTTGTAAATCCCAACGAAGCTTTAGTTGTGGGTATGCCTTAATTTATAAAATGCTTCATAATCTAATGTAAGTCTTCATAAGTAAAGCACTTGTTCTTAAGAATTTTTGTATGGGAAGATCAGCTGATCTCCCTTGTTTGCATGCTAGCTTGAATCATTGTTGCTGATTCAAGGATCTGTAAATCCTTTTGTAGAAAAAGGTTAAATTGACATGTCTTTTTTTTCCCCACTTAACATTAAGGGGGAGTGTTGGGGTGTTAATTTCAAGTGGGGATAGCCACTTAGACAACCCCTGTCTTAAATATTATTTTTAATAATCTTAGTTGGTATTCACATCTTTGAAAAGAGTGAAGTGGTATAACCGCTCACCCATCCTATATAAATAGGATGATCCCTCACGAGGATTGGACAACTTGGTAATCTAGCTTTTGCTAATGTTTTTCATAGACCTATTGATCTATACTTAGCTACTTATGCAAGTTGTTATACAATGAGACATACTTTTGTTATTGTTATTGTGAGACGAGGAGTGAAGTGGAAGTGTTGGGTTAAATTGATAAATTCTTAATATAAGACAGTGATTTTTAGTGGAGTTTTTCCCTACGGGTTTCTCCACTTAAATCTGGTGTCTCTTGTCTCATTTACTTTCAGTTGTTGATATTTGTTGTCATTCATATGTTAACTATTATATGCATTTGTAAAACATCTGGTTAAAATTTCTACACATTATAATCTATAATCCTCAATTGTTAATCTATGGATCTATAATTGTTCAATTATATCTTCCCACATTTGTTATAACATATTTTTCACTTATGGGTTGGCCTTTCAATTTTCAACTACAAAATTCAAACAAGGGAACCATATAAATATATAGCTATGTGTTTAAAATCAAGGAACAGACACTAAGTATTACTAGCATCACCTAAGACTACATCCAAAAGGCACCTAAAGAACTCAAAAACATCCACCTAACATCCATTCAAGGGATAAGGGTTGCATCAACTCTACATACACAACATAGGAAGGGGAAATTCATTCTATTCCATCCACACATTCTACTACATTGCTACATTTAGTTACAACCCGTTATCAAGTGCAACTTGCACAAGGGCATCCTAGGACACGATTTCTACACACACTCACCAAAACTACATAGAATCTAAGATATAGTGCAACGCTCAGTTGTAAATTCACTCTTAGGGTGATTTCCGCCCTCGGGATCAATCGGAATCCCCATATTGCATCTTTATTTTTAGGTTTTCTAATGTTTATGGGTTTTTGCAGGTGAACTTCTTTTTTTTTGGGTTATAGGTATCCTCGGTGATCATTGTGTGACTACTAGGTGATGAATAGGAAACAATAATAAAGACCTTGTGACACTAAAAAATCAAATACATAGCATCTACAGATCACTGAGACACTCGAAGAGGTCTTCAGTGCCTGTGCACCCGTGTCCTGCCTTGGGTGCCTCGTGTGTCCGGCTTTGTTCTGCATTCCAAAATTTATTGTGAGCAGTAATGACACTCTACCTAGTATGTTCATCACTTCTTCTAGTCTAGATCAGTTTTGAATCAAGCGTAAATAAGCTAAGTCCTCTCTCCTTATTCTTTTCTTAGGGTTTTAAATATTACATCTTAGATTTCTTGTGTCATTTCTATATTTCAACATTTATACATTATTTGGTTTAGTAGTGACTTTGAAATATTTAGATTTAATTCAAATTAAATTAAATCATTTGGTGAACCATCACTTGAACCCAACCTAGCTTCTAGGAATATTATCATCTTCTTAACATGGCTGAAATTTATCCACCCTTTATTGATGAACACCTTCATGATCTCCAAGCTCATCTTGTTGAACATCCACAAGACCTAGATATGCTTTTATTCACTACTCATGAGGAGGCCACCAATCTAGCTGAGCTTAACCCTCCCACCTCTAATACTAATTCCATTCCTATTGCAATAAAACCTCCTTTTTCTACCCTTCCACCTACTTCTATTGTTCCCGTGTCTGTTCCTACTCCTACCAACCATTTCACTCCACATCTTATTTCTCACACTTAGCAAGTCTCTTCTTCTGGAACCCAAGACTTAGCTTCCTTATATCATGGCCTTAAAATTCAAATCCATCAATTACAACAAGCTACTTCGCGTGCCTCTCCACCTATGGATTCCTCCTTACTTCTTCACACTCCTTTTGCACCCGCCATTTTTGCTTATTCACTTCCTCTCAATTTCATCACCCCTAAGTTGCCCACTTTCAATGGCCATGGTGACCCTCAAGAGAATATCCAATATTTTCATGTGGCATGTCTAGATTATGTGGATGATCATACATTACTAGCTAAGCTATTTCCTAGGAGTCTTGAATTACGCCATGTGTTGGTTTTATGATCTAACTATTTATTCGGTAACTTCTTTCATGCATCTAGCTGATGCTTTTCTTTCTCACTTTTTAATCAATATTGACACCAATATATCTTATGCAGAACTCGCTCAAGTTAAACAAATATCTAATGAACATCTAGCTGACTATGTGTTGCATTATAAAAACAACCTAGCTAAGATGACCAATGTGCTTTTGATTCGAAATTACAAGATCTTTTTGTGTAAAGCCTATCACCACCACTCCGGAGAGTGTTATCTTTAAGACCTCTCTTTCATTTGATCAATTATGTCATACACTTAAATTGTGTGAATTTGAAACTTCTATCTATGGAAAAATCAAGTATCATGATTCTTCTTCATCGACTTCTAATAGGTTTTAAGCTAAATCAAAATTCAAGCCATCTCCTAAACCTATTGAAGCAAAGGCTACTTGTTAATGTCATCTCTCCTCCTAAAAAGATTCAATGGAAACCTCCAAAGCATACTTTCACCAAGTTACCATATGCACCTCAATTTCTATTACCTCAACTTCTCGAAAGCAATCTAATTACTCTTCCATCGTAACTCAATCTTGATCCATCTCGCCCCATGGCCATAATTATGATGAAAATGCTAAATGTGACTATCATCAATGCATTGGGAATTCACTGATCATTGTTTCAAACTCAGGCATCTAATTCAAGATCTTATTGATAATAATTCACTTGAGCTCCCTGAACCATCTTCTTCTAAATTGGTCAATGATAACAAAAAGCTAAAAATATTTAATGACCCTTTACCTAAGCATGACACACAAGATTTTGATTCTTCAGTAAATCATACCTATCACGCCGTGCCCCTCCTTCATCGAGTCCTCTTGATTTCTTTATCGCTTCTACAACATTACCATGCAACATTCACTTTGGACTCGTACATATCAACGCTTCTATTGGTTCATATATTATCAATAACACTATGATCTATCTAGAAAATCATATTAGTGTATGCTCTATTGCACTTCTTATGGCTATCAAATGTCCAATATCTGCTATCACCTATCTAGTTCCTAATTCTTTTGGTTACATCAAGCTACCCATTACAATTGGGCCTCTTACCATGTTTGTGCCATTCGTTGTGGCATCTTCAATCGAAGGCTATGACATGCTCTTAGGTCTCCCTTGGCTCTACGTTGCTCAAGTTATCCCCTCCATGAATCATTTATGTCTTAAGTTCATTCACAATAAACAAGTTATCACTATTAAAGGTGTTCCACCATGCACACCATTGCCTAAACCTAGTCTTGATGATATCCTTCCACCAGCTACAACATTTAGGCCTTCGGAGCCTCTCAAATCTAAAGCACATTCAACACCTAGTTCTCTTATCCACACACATCCTACTTCATGAAATTATTGTCCTCATAGGTCCACTAGTCCATATCGTCAGCATAAGTCCCCTACTCGGGTAGTCCCTTCACATAAGTGTTCACCACCTCCTTCACCACATAGGTCTCCTTTACATGCACATCATTACTCTCATACTCCACCGATCTTAGAGCATCGTCACATGCCTTTATCTCCTCAAACATTGGGTGGAGGGCCCTTTCCCTTCACTATCATTGGATATCCTTCTATCCTCCTCACACTTAGGGGCATCATGCTTTCTTCCCCCTTTGAGCATTATCAATTCTTTCTAATATCTACACATACACATTATACTCCATGTTTTACATATCATCTCTCTTACACACCTTGTATCGTCATTACCCTATGAAACACTCTAGTTCCATGGTTCATACTCAATTGTGAGGGTCTAAATCTGAAATGAACCTCACATCATTCACTCTTTATGCTCTATGCTTCATGATTTATCTTTCTACTGCACATTTTCAAACCATTTCCTAATGACGTACTCTTGTTTTATGGTTCATTCTTGATTGTTGAGGGGTTTTTATAAATGAACCTCATCTCATACTCATCCACATTCACATTGCATACCATTCCATCATACTCATACATAACATATTGCATATCTTGGTTGCACTTAATCTTGTTTGTTTATACTAGTTACATGATGCAATTTGCTTACTATTCTAGTCAGATACTTAGTATGTCAATATATTTTCTATATGCGCATGTACATTCACTTGGTCTTTAGGAGTGAATGTAGATCTCTTATAGGTATTTACATGCCGCAATGATGTTTGGCGCTACACCTCTTACCACCCCAATGAAAATCCTAGGGCATCTACTTTCTCACACATTATAAGTGCTACTATTTCATTATTTACTACTCCTACTTTCTAGCACATTACTTATTCCCTTAATACATACATACTTTGATGTAATTCATATCTTTCTAGTATGCTAACGGGTGCTTCATGTGCAAAATTTTCCTTATAGGACTATATGCCACCATGGTTGTTTGTTACACTTTTCTTGACATTGTTTGCCATTGTATGTTATTATTTATGGGCTATGACCTATGTCTTTGTTTGATCGTTGTTTGGTTTTTTATGACTGCTTCAATCCTTATTGTCTTGTGACATTGTGATCGATGTCCCGTGTATGAAACCCAATTTTTGCTATCTATCTTGTATGCACATTTTCTTGTTACATTTTTTTCTATTACATGCTTGCTACTTTTTCTACTAACACATGTTCCTAGCCAATTTATTTGTATGTGCCTTAGTTTATACAATACACATTCCTTCCCCCTATAGGGATATAGTTCGAGATCAACATCGGTCCTCCCTTTAGGCCGCACACTCCTACCAATATCGCATGTACCCCAAACGAGGGTGCATATATTGGGTGAAAAAATCACCCCATACAACATTTCAAAGCTATAACAAAACATAATACAACACAAAATTAGCTTAGGTTACCTTACAACACCTGGATGAGAATCAAACTTGGGTTAAAATCACAACATAGACACCAGCACTGGGTGCTTGTGTCCTCTTATGGGTGCTAATGTCTTGGGGCACACACAGTCAGTTTCTCATATCAACACAGTTCAGATAAGCCTTCATAATAGTTTTACAAGTATCGGGCGTTGGCCTTAGTATATAGAATGCATGCAATCTACTACAATCTCCTCTAATTAGAATAATCAATATATCGGAACTAATTTGGGACAATAAGAACAAAACAAGAATGCACCATCTGCAGTGGTGTTTATCAAGCAGAGTCATGGAAGGAGAGTAACACTAGACCTCTCTCCCCAACACTTGCTCTTTGGCATGAGATCTCCCAAAAAACTCACATCGGCGCGAGATCACCTAAAAAAATCATCCTTGGCATGAGATCATCCAAAAAACTCACTGTTTGCATGAGATCACCCAGAAGAAAACTCACTGGGAATGTGTAGACACAAAATCATGCACTTTAGACATTATTTAGTCTCGGTCTCATACTACTATTTAGAAGGTTTTTGAGTGAATAAAGTACTAATAAACCCCTGTCTTTTGGCCATCTTCTCTTATTTTATTTTGTCATTCCCAAAATTTTTACACCCACATACCCAATTAGTTTTTATCGTCTTTCGTTATTTTAGCCTTGGTAGGCGCCTATGGGTGCCTTGGTCCCACCGAGGCACCCGATCCTTTTTGTCATGGCTCTAATGTTTTTCAAGTCTCTTTTCTTCAATTGATTCAAATGCACCCATCTTGTAAAGACACTCTTCAAAAAACCCTAGAGACTATGTGTTTGCCTATCAACATATTGCCTACCCAAGTCAATGTTTTTAGTCACCTTTCTGAGGACTCCTTGATTCCAATTACAATCAATCTATTTGTAAATCCATTCAAGCTCTTCATTCTTTATTTCAAGATAAATTTTAGGCTATGGAATCCACAATCACATCTCTTAAATATGAAATTCAACAACTTAAGGATACTTCTCAGGATCACGATTGTTCTTCTTCTCATAATCATCCTATGTCTTCTACATGTGCTCATATTAGTGAACCGAAGTCATACCGCTCCCTACACCTCTCATGTTTAATCTCAATGCTAAGCAACAATATATTCTTCCATAGCTCATCACTCATAGAATCATTAGCTTGCCACCTACTCATGGTTATCCTCCTTATAGGCTTGCCAAGTATCAAGGTCTTCCATATTACAACTATCACCAAATCAATGGACATAATGACAATGATTTTTATGATTACAACGAAGTATCAAGTACCTTGTGTGATAGATTTTTCTCTCATTTGTTGCACAACATTATAATATAAATGATAAATTCCATTGGGCTCCAAAATCTGATTCATCTATATCTACTAAGCATCAGGCCAATGTTACTCAAGATCCTTCTACAATAAGTCAAAAACCTCCTAAGCAATTGTCCCTCAAAAATAATTCAACACCATCTCCTACTCGATTTTTCTCGTGGTCTCACCAAGTCAAACCACGTTACCACCTCCCGCAATCGATCAACCTTCTTCTCCTATCGAGTCTTCTTGATGTTACAAATACCACCAAAACTACCACCATTCAAGATTCCTCCCCATCCTACTCCACTTTCACATCCAATCACTTTTTCAAAGAAACTACTCCTTCTACTGATGGTCAAGACACATTTAAAATGCCACCACTATCACATGGTCCTACTATTGCTTCAACCTACCATTGTGTTGGCCCTCACTCTTATCAGACATGACAACACTCTCCCACAATGGCATGACACCTCTCGCGTCACTGCATAGATCTTCATCATCATAGTACACTTGGGGCATAGCATTTAACACACCCCCATCCATTTTGGCATCATTACATAGTATTATATCACACTTTTAGCTTCTACGCATCTGTCATCTTTAAATTCTCATATATCAATCACCTAACACATGTATATGTTGGTCCGAAAATCTTTCGGGTGGGCAAATTTATGGATAAACAAGCCAACAAAGTGCAGGCATAGCCCCTCTTTGAGACAACAAAGCGAAATTGGTTTATTGCTATTCTACCAGTAGGAATCTGCACAAGTCCTATAGTATTCTACCTTCAGGGGTTTGGGATCTCGTCCCAGTAGGGGTATTTCCAATTGTGAGTAGAAAGGGAAGAAGGGAGGAGAGGAGATAGGATAAATCCGAAGGGAGAAAAGAAATGAATTCCAAAGCAGAAAGGTCGGAGGGTTTATGTTTTGGGCTAGTAGTAAACAAAGCCAAACCTACTTACATAAATGAACAAAGCAATACTGATGAGCAAATGAAAAAAAGGTAGAGATAGATCTAACATAAAAGCAACATAGATCTAACTTAAGAAAGATTTAAAACACATAACACATCCATTGAGCACAAAGTCTTAATTTCTATATTAATCATTTATGTTTACAAAAAGTACAAAGCCTGTCATCATTTGTGCCAACAAAATTTTAAATAATTTCACAAAAAAGGAACAATCCTAGGAGGAAGGAACCTATTTTTTGTCATCCCGTGGCTGGAAAGGATTATCCTGCCTCTACTCAGGAGAGGAGATGTGAAATTGAGCACGATACTCCATGAATTTGCTAATCATCGGTTGAAGTTGATCCTAAGCAGGACCCTTGGTGTGATCGCCGATGACTTCACAAGTCTCCCGTTCATCTCTGAGTCTCTCTGGGAGCTTGAAGTATTCATTACCTGCCTCCATCAAGTATCTGACAAAATCACGCAGGCCAGAAGGTTGTTGATAGACTCTGCGTCAAAAGTGGCTTCTGACCCTAAACCTTGAGACGTGATCTCCTTAAAGATCCGAATAGTGTCATCTACCTTCCTCAAGGCGTATGATGGGGTGAGCAAGCCTGGGAAATCCTTAGGACGATCTACTCCATTTGATGCATTGCATCCAAGGCTTCCTCCTTGATTTTATCAATTTTCTCCAAGACGAATTCCATCTAGTCAACCCGATAGTCCAAAGCAGCAAGGAATTTTTGGGTGCTCTTGGGTGATCGAAGATGCTGAATTTTACTAAGTCATCGACTGGGAAGTCGAGCATCTTCTGGAATGTCTCATGTTGTAACCTAGCATGGTCCAACTCTTCGGAGATAGGTCCCGCAATCACCTGGAGTTCCTTGTTAGCTGATCAATATTTTGATATAGCTCTGTGAACTTTACAATTACTTCCTCACTATCCTTGAGGATCTGGTCTCTCCAAGCAGATACTGCCATACCTTGCTTGCCAATCTTGGTGTACTCATTTATCTTTTCCTGACTAAGGGTTTCGGGAGTTTCGGCTTGATTGCGGGAGGTGCCTTGCCCATTTTCTACTGGGGCTTGGAGAAGATGTCTATGCTCATTCTTTAAAGTATCCTCTTCTCTTCCTTTGCTTCCTGAAGCTTTTTGCAAAGGGAATCCACTGCAGATAAGGCCTCTCCCTATAGGATTTCGAGGATGTTCCCATCGTGACCTATGTCACTATATAATCTATAGGAGACAGATCCTTTTTATCCTTTGTGGGATCAAGGTATGCGATCTCCATAACCCTTTCACCTAAAGTGCTCTGAGAGAAGCGGGTTATTGGCTTTTGCTTCTTAGCTCCTTTTGTTGGGATGACAGAGAAGTCCATAGGTGTAATGGGAATTTCCTCTTATCTTTGGCTCAGTGTTTGGAGATCCATTCTGGACTTAAGGGAGTGGGACCAGAGGGAGAAGAGGGAACGGAGGCAGAAGAAGGAGCAGCTACAGTGAACAAGGGGAAATGTGTCGAGACGCTTGGTGGCGGCATTGATAAAGAAGCCAAATCTCCAACGCTCACAGGGGTAGGAGTCACTTTGTAGGGAGAGGAACCGTGGGGGTGGAAGGGATCGAGAGATGAGAGAAGAAATGCTAGGGATAGATCCATGAGGGAAGAGAAGATGGAGGAAGAGGAAGGGGGAACAATAGAAGACGGGGGAGAAGACACAACCAAAGGAGTGGTTACTTGAGTGACGTGAGGAGGGGAAGGAGGAGTGGGAGATGGGATGGTGCGAACCTCAGTAGTTACAACAGTGGCAACATCATGAGTGGATGTGCCCGTAGGAACACTTACCGCCTCTTCTTTTTCTGGGGAGGCTAGGCTTACTACCTACTCTTAGGCGCGAGAAGAAGGACTCTCGGGAGCTTGCTCCCGAGTGGTGCTCAATTCTCCTTCTTTGTCTTTCCCTTTCCCCTTTGGAAAATGTTTTGGTCTAGCAAGTGCATCGCCCAAAGGAGACGTGGTGAAGTCTACCCCTAGGTAGATGAGGCCGTTTTTCCTGCACCAATGCTTTGTGCGCTGTAGAGTGCCTTTAACCCTTTCCTCAATAGTTTGAGGTGCCCTTGTTCTATCAATCTCAGCAAATGGCCAATTTTCCCCATTCGTATCTAGATAGACTTGATCAACTTCTTGATCGGTCGCTTGGAAACCTTTCGGGACAATGGCCACACCATATTGGATAATTTCGCAGGGCCAGGCGGGAGTGATCCTTTCTTCTGAGCTCGACCTCATGATATAGGTCGATGTAGATATCCTCGATATGTGGGATGTGGATTAGATCAAGCTTTGCCCTTGGAAGGAAATTGTGAGGATCAAAGGTCGGCCTTGCCGGGAAATTGTGTTTCAAGTTGAGCAACTCTAGCTCCACAAACATTTCCCGAGCTTTGGTATGAGAAGTGCAGGTGTACCTGCCCACTGTGAGGGGGAATGGAGTTCTACCCTTCTTTCTTTTTAGGCACTTCTCGTGGTATGTGATGAGCTGTCTAGACAGCTCCAATAGGATCAACTTCGGTCCCGCATACCTTGGCAACTTGGTGGGCTCCCCAAGAAGTTGGTGGCTCTGAGGTAAGTGAAAGTGGGGAATTGTGTAAATAACGCCCCCACTTCTCTGTGGTAGTCACCACGCTCTTGGTCGTCTGACCGTGAGTCATATTGGGCCTCAATAGGCTAGATGATGTCGTAGAAGAAGGCATCGTTGATCTTGCTGAATTATGCGATGTTATTTTCCAGTCTTAACTTTGGATAATATTCATATATTTTTACTTGGGGCCACACCCCGCATCGACTTAGTGTTGGGTAGTCTCTTTCGAAGGCAGAAATGTATACCACATAGGAGTTCATGTAGAACCTCCCCATTGTTGAGAGTTGTTGGAGTTGCTCGAGAGATAGTGCTGTTGATGATCTCTCGCCCATTCAAAACGTTGATCGGGAACATTTTTTCTCATTGTCTCTAGATATCTGAGCATCCATTTGTGAAAATAATGGGCATCAGGAAGCCCAAATACCCTACTTAGGAAGGTGATGGTGTCACTCAGCTCTTCTGAGAAGTCTGCTGCGGTGAATAACTTGCGGCCACCTAGTTATCACCTTCTTGTTCTTCAGATACACTTCGTTCATAAGTTGCATGCATTTTTCCTCATTCTCATCCCATGCTTTTATGCAGTCTTCTTGGCTTATTGCCACAAAGTGCCGGTGGTGGGGGATACCCAACATGATTTCAAAGTGCCGGGCAGTGAGGTTGATTATTACCTCACCCTTCTCATTCTCGACACATCTTGTGTCCTTATTGTAATGGGCCACCACCATCATGAATTCATTGTTTCAATTGTGCTCACAGGAATTCCCAGCAAAATGTAAACCACTACCGACCAATTTTTCCATCCATGGACTACCTGTGACCTTCCTGGTTCTAGCCCAGAAGTCCTCCATATCAATGTGACCAAGTTGAATCCCTGATGTCTAAGTCACATTTAGCAAGGGATTCGGGCATCCTGACCCTTTGGTATTTGTACTTCATTTCTTCCTCTGTGAGTTTGGCCTTACCCTTAGACTTGGTTGGATTTTTACTTGACGAAGACATGTGTGAATTCGAGTTCAGCTGCTGATCTGCAAGAAGGAGGAAAGTCCATCGCAGAAGAGCCATGTTAGCTATTAAATCATCCATCAAAGCTTTATAGAATGAAAACTTATCAATTTACAAGCCTCTAGGCGCAAGGCACGGTTCTATTGTAGGCTGTAGGATCAGAAAAGAAAGGCACACTACTAGAGAGTGTTGCATGGAAGAAAATAGTGCAAAGGGGGCAGGGCGCAGAAAAATTACACAAAACACTCAGATGTTGATGTTAATGTATGTGCGCTGCGCCATATGAAGGGTTTTGAAAAGGCACAGATTATTTTGGTGTTGCAAGGCTATAGGATGTGCCATTGGTGCAGATGTGATACATGTTGCAGAACATTATGGTGCGCCATTGGGCGCAGGTTTAAAGGATGCATCATTGAGGTAATGTGCGCCAGTGTTTTAGCTTTTGGCGCGGTGCAGGAAGAGTCTGCATGACATTCAAATGTGGGTGTAGGTGGTTTTGCGCTTGCGCCTATGTTAGGGTTTTGAGAATTTTATAAGGCACGGGAAGATGCGTGTTGCAAGCGGGGATAGTGCGCCCCTTTGGCGCGACTGTGTTTTGTCTGTTGATGATAGTGTTGCGCGCAAAGGAAAACTGTGGGTTTGATAATTTTCAAGGATTTTCCCTCTTTTGATAGGTTTGTGGCTTTTTGGCCTCTTTCAACACAGATTTTGACAGTGAGGGGAACAGAGCAAAGAGGGTCAAGGATTCATTCTAAGGCAAGGCCTTCCCGGTTAGCAGATCTAGAAGGAGAGTAGAAAACCGGTTTGGGGGAGAGTTGATTTGCAAAAATGGGCTGGAGGTTGTGTTACTTCTTAGGTTCATTTTCTTTGTTTTTAATAACAACCTCTCACAAACAACACAAAAACCCCACAACAACACAAGAAGAGCAAGGACCACTTACCAGGAATATATATAATGGAAGAAATGAAGTGGGGTCCACGAACATGATGTAAAGTGACACATGGGGATGACAGGAGCGCGTTGATAGGTGTAAAGATTTAACTTTTCACATTTTTTCAATCGTGAAAATGACAGTCGGATGTGCCTATATATAGCAAAAGGTGCAATAAATGCGCCACCAAACTTTTTATAAGGTGCACCAAAACAAATGACAACATGAAAATATTTGTGCCATTGGCACGGATTCGGACTATCAACATTACCTTTTTAGTGCTTTGGCGCACCATTCAGGGGTGCAACAATTTTAATGTCGACAAGGTGGTGCATGCGCCTTGGCGCAGGTTTGAAAGGTGCATCATGGGAAGGCGCAACATTTGGAATGTCGACACTCCAAAGGATGCACCAAAGGAATAGAAGGGGGCGTAAATTCATTTGATGTTGCATGAATAAAATCTACACCCACCAAAAAAGGACCAAATGACTAAGTTCGAAAAAACTAGATTCTCTCGGAAAGGGATTTTATGCCATTTCGAATGCTAAGGGACCTTGGTGGGGAACCGAAACAAAATTTTGGTATGGTTACTTGTAAAATTTCCCTCATCGCTTTACAGATAACAATATATTCATGCATACTTAAGCGTGTCATTACCCGATGGCACACTCTTGTGCTTCGGTTCACTTTGGAATGTTGAGGACTTACTACATATGAACCCCACACTTTGCACTATAGACACCACACGTTACATTTCATACGTCTTGTGTCTCGCATCTACACACTATACACATTATAAATATCATATATGCATCTAGCATTACATACCATTCATACTAAATCACGCATCTTACACTTGTTAGTATACATCATACATTACATCATACATTACATATTTCTACTACTCACATGGTCGTCTTTCATCTTTTACCTATACTAATTTATCTTCTATGTGTTGCACTCACTACCTTATGACACACTTTAGTTCCTCGGTCCATACTCAACTGTCGAGGGTTTACAAATCAAATGGACCTTACATTCATCACACGTTCATCATTTGAAATCCCTAGGTTAGTGACATACGCTATAGGCTAAATGGTCACCTACTCTATCATCTTGTAGTGATATACTCTTTAGGCTACATCACCACCGCCTCTTATCCATCTAGTAGTGATATACGCTTAGGGCTAAATTATCACTCATTTCTTCATTATCTCATGATATATGCTTAGGATATAGGGCTCACACACACATCATTTCTTCTATATGTCACATATCATCATCACTACACATACATATTCATCACAACGCACTAGACACAACACACACTATTCAACCATTTCCGAAGACACACTCTCATTTACCGTTCACTCTTGAATGCTAAGAGGGAAAACTAAATGAACCTCACTGCATACACTTCCATTCACTCAAGGGGCACGTGGATCCTATCACTCCATTTTGCATTATATTCCATCCATCCACATCATACCGCATACTATGGGTTCTCTTACTCTTGCTTACTTTTTCTTATTCATGGTCACTTTAGTACACATGTTAATTAGATTGTTTGTATGTCATTTATCTATATCATCCTCACATGCACATTCACATATTTTTCTAGTTTTGATCACAGATACAAGTCTCTTACATGTAACATGGATGCTCGTCTTCTACCCTTCCAACACTTGGTCATTGGGGGCATCGACATTCATCTCTTCCAGGTGTTGTTGTTTCATTTCATACTTAACACTTTACATTACTTGGTTATACACACTTTTGACATACTATTTATCTTTCTAGCATGCTAACGGGTGTTTCTTGTGTAACATTTGTTATACATGGATATTTTCTTCCATACTTGTTTGTTCTATTGTCTTCTTTTGTTTGCTCTTGTTTATAAGCCTTGGCCTATGTTTTGTGTGCACACTTCTTATTTTTGTGGCCTTGATGACCTTGCATGTCTTGCGACATCGTGAGTGATGTCCCATGTTTGCAACCCTCTTTGTGTAGCTAACTTGTTTTCTTGCATGTTTACATTACTTTTATTAGTAGCTTACACACTACTTGCATAACTTACACATTATCTTTTACATGCATTATTTTTCATTTTAAGACTTGTTTTTTTATATCCATACTTGTTTGTATACACCTTGGTTTCTACCAAGCACATTCCCTTCCCCTTGCAGGAAAAGTTTGATTACATACGGTTGGTCCTCTTTTGGGGCCATATTTCTCCTATCAGCGTCATCGCATTCACCCCCAAAGAGGGGGTATCATTTGGGGTTTTTCTACACACTACACAAAGATTCTACACCAGTTCGGTTTAGTTATATACAAGTGGGTTCAAACCAGTATACAAACCCCATACACAAGTGGATTTTATAGGACATGGTTGTCCTTAGAATTTTGGGAAGCAGTTACAAGCTTGGAGATTACAGTGGGTGTGCCTCCCTACACTACTTTGGCCAGTGGCATCGAATCACCTAAAAATCAGGATGTACAGAGATATCTTCACACACATTCAAGGAAGTAGTTACATGAAGGATAATAATGCAACTTTCTCCCTACACTTCTTCAACCAGGGTGGCATGAGATCGCCAAAAAAACTTACAGTACAAGATATCCTTCTACACTCTCTTTCTCAACATGGATCAGGTACATATGTTCCATTTACACTCTTTCATTTGCGTATTTTACATTTACATACTTTTACATGCATCTTTTACATTACATTTTTACACATACATACATACATATTTGACTACTTGATCATTTTCTCCTTGCATATCTAGTCATATGAGAAACAAGCAGTCAAATGGCAACAACCACAACAACGTAAAAAACAACACTTTGCGATAGCACACACTATACTAACCATGTTGGTACATTACACACATCAACAGCTACATACACATTTCCACCCTAGGTTCACTCTCATCACTTTTTTTTGCACATTTTCATCTATAGTTTCCATGCTACGCCAACACATTTAGACATTATTAGTCTTGGTCTCATACTACTATTTAGAAGGTTTTTGAGTGAAGAAAGTACTAATTAACCCTCATCTTTTGGCCATCTTCACTTATTTTATTTATTCATTCCCGACCTTTTACACCCACATGCCTAATCAATTTTTTATTTTAGCCTCAACTTGGGCATCTAGGCTAGTCTTGGGGCACCCAGATAGTATCTTGGGGCACCCATGGGAGCCTTGATCCTTTCACACTTTCCCACCAATTTTTGGGCTCTTTCTAGTTGTTTGAGGTCTTTATATTTTTGGTGGTTGGTCATTTCAGGTTAATGTTATCCAATTTCCCCCTTGGGAAAAAATGGCCAACAGGAGTAAATTGGACCCAGGATCGGAAAAGGGACTTCACGAGGAAATTTAGGGTTTTGAAAAAAATCATATTCTTGAGAAGGACTAGGACCCTTAGAAGAAATTCTACTCTTCCAGGTTTGAGGAGCTCATATTTTGCCTAGGAATTTCAAATAGGCGACGGTCCCACATTCATCCAACATCAAAAAAAAAAATCAAAACCGATAAATCATGTTTAGGGGGCCTTATTGAGATTCCATGATTCTCGACTCAAGGAAATCCCAAGGAAATCGGTTTAGGGGAAAATCAGGTTTGGAGAGCCTAATGGCACTAAGCTAAAAATAGCTCACCGACCAACTCAATGATCTATGCATTGGGGTGACAGAGTGCATGGGTCACAAAGCTCGAATCAGCTCCAACGAGCCATACTCGTGGTCGAGCATTGTAGTGTTTAGGTGGGTGGGTAGATGAGTTGACATAGAGATCAACTAGAATCGAGGTTCGTGGTATGTATACGAGATGGACTGATGTAAGTGAAGGTTGAGCTATGTAACAACGGGTGAGCTCGGGATGGGTTAGCAAAGGATGGGGTGAGTTAAGACGAGCTCAATGAGGAAACAACTTAGGTGCCGAGTGTGATGGTTAAAGGCGTTCATCACGACTCGGCGAAAAATGTGGGTGGCATAGGGTTGAAACACTTGAGCTCGTAGGGATCCAAAGCGTTTAGCTCACATCATGGGTGGTGAAGGAATTCATGAGGTGAGTCGATCGTGTTATTATGTTTCAGAGAGCCACCATCGTAGAGTTGAAATAACCGAAAGAGGTGAGGCATTGATGGAGCTCGGCTCGGTAGAATGGAGGTGATATTAGGGAAGCTGTAGTATTAGAGTGAGTCGCTCGACCCTTACCGAGTTGATTAAGGCAAGAGGGGCATCACACATGGGATATTAATGGTTAATGATCTTAGGGGAACTCGAAGAGGTCCAAAAAAGCATGGAATAATAGAGCGGGCTTGAGTGTGAATGCATAGAAGGTCCGAGTTAGAAGTGAGTACATAGGTGAGCTTGAGATTGAGCGAGATCACCAAAAGGAGGCTCGAGCTCGGAGGTCGGCTTGACATGGTGAACCATGTGAGGATGCATATCACATAGTGGGTGTGAAAGGTTCAAACTATGGCTCGATGTAGGAGGACACAGATTAGATGGGGGGCAGTTAAAGTTGTGGAGTGTTAAAGTTGTAGTGTGGGATGTGAGGATGGCTTGGATTTGGGCTCGACAATGCCTTACGAGAGGAGATGAGATTTAAAGTTCAAGTCGTTTTCAAATTTTGGGAGTGTATGATTTCAGAGTTTGGAACATTCCCTTGGAGAATTGGTGAAAAGCGAGGTGAGAGTTCCAATCTCCAAACTCTGAAATTCAAAGTTTCGGAGTTGGTGAGTTTGGAGGTTGGCGGGGTGATTTCACACAAAAATGAGCTCAACTTCGAACTTTGAAGTTCAAATTTTGTACTTCATATTTGAGTTAAGGGATGCCAGAGATATGGGGTGGTCAAATGGAGCCATATTGGGCATCGATGTCCAAAGTGGCCAATAGCTCATGGGGTGGTTGGCGAGATGCGGTTAGTGCGGGAGGAGCTTGAGTCAAACTCTTAGTTGATGGGGTGGTGGGCGGAGCCGGTATATTGGGTGATAATGGGTTACTCGTCATAGAGGGAGCTGGCGATGATGCATGTGGCATGGATGACGTTGAGATTAATGAGATCCATTGCAAAATGAATTACGAAGTGTCGGTGAATACGTGGTGGGTGTTTTAAATGATAGTCGGTGATAGAAAAGGAGGTAAGTGAGCTCACGAAATACAAGGAGGATCTCACCATGTAGGCTCAAACAACTTGGTGGGAGTAATACAATGGAGAGGCCACCAATGTAAAAGGAGGAGCTCACCAGTCAACTCAGTGAGCTAGGTGATGAGCTTTTTGCTAAGCCACCACACAAGCCCCATGTAGAAATTGACCCATGGGTCTGCAAAGCACATCAAGTTGCCTTTCAAAAATTTATCAAAGTATTATTTTTAATTAAATGGAGGTGTTTCGCCTAATTCTAGAGCATTTCTTTGAATGTTGATGAAACAAATAAGGGTAATGGGTTAGGAGGAATACCTGTATAAATGCTAGTTGTAGGTTGTTGCGCACATATGACTTCTAAATCCACAACTGATCATGAGAGCTTCCTTTTTGCTTGGAGGAACTACCTAAAATGGAAAACAATACCACCAAATAAAATTTAAATAATATATGCAAAGTGGACTCGTGTAGCGTATACTAGATCCGGGAAGTGTGATACTTCTGAACAAGCTGTCAATCCACTGTTTAAAGCAAATTAATGCGAGAAATAAAGCAAATCCTACTGTAGTTAAAATGATTTAGGTATCTCATTCATCTACAATAAGAAAATTCGTTCACAACAGGCTAGGTTATGATTGAATCTGAAGGTCAAGGTCACTATCAAGGTATTGGTATTGGTCAGGGTAAGGTTTTGGGTTATTTTGGGTATTGGGTGGAGGTTTGGGAACTTTGTTCTTGGTTTACAGTAAAGACACACACCGACGCGTCATGTCTCAGTATGAGTGGTATCGGTTTAGGCTAACCGGTGATGGTTGTGGGTAACCGGCATTGGTATGGTCGGGGTACAAGAAAACTCAATAAAAAACTTGGGTGACAAATATGAGGTTGGATGAAGATGAAAGGGAAATGGCAAGATTCATATGGATCTGAGGTATGCACAGGAATGATTAAGGTCCAAGTATGGGCAATGTAAGGGTGTGGATAAAAATATGGTCAAGTTTGCATGGAGGTAAATGATGGGGGAATGGAAATGAGAGTAGAAACTAGTAACAGATGTAAAAGGATCTACCAAATGATAAATGGATAAGTGTTGGTTAACAAAACTTATTGTTTGTATGAGCTTGATGCCTGGTTGGTAATGGTGGGTGATCAAATGGAATGAACTTGATGTAGTGCTAACACTTCCCCGGATGCTCCCGTGAAGGCAAATGGCTGTGTGATTGCTTCAGGTATTGGCTATGGATGCTTTGATGTGTATACTAATGTTGGTTATGCTTGCATGCAACTTTGGTTTCGTCACTTGTTCTCAAAAGATGTGATTATCTCTCAGAAATGTGCCAACCTTGAAATAAGGTTGTTTTTGGGATTAAATGGTAACCGATGACGGTTTTGGCTTAACCGGCGGTGGTTAAGGGTAATTGGCATCGGTTAGGGCGTGATTTCCTAGGTTTACTAAACTAGCAGATCCCCTTGATTTTTTACGGGCTCTCTGTTTGTTTTGCTCCACGGATTAGAATGGAAGCTTCCTTTCTAACGGGTGGGAATGTGGTTAGAGGAATGTTGGCTTTGGTCTTAGTTAGTTATGGCAACATACTAAGAATAGGTCTAGGGTGAGGTGGCTAGGTGAGGTGACAGGTGAGGTGAGAATTATCTCAATTAGGGTATTTTAATAATAAATATGGTGAGGATAATGAATTAATTTAATTAAATTAATATTATAGTGGGGGAAGGGGGCCATGGCTAGGTGGATGTGTTCAAGGTATTTATTTAACGAGGGACCAAGGGGAGTATGACCTAGTCTTAGTGTCTACATTTTTCCCCTTTTTGTTGCGTGGCTTGTATTGGTAAGTGACGCTGAAAAATATAAGATGTGGTTGCCCCATGTGTGGGTGAAGGTGATCCCCCTCAAACCAGGAACTGATGAGGCAGAAGGTAGAAGTGGTGAGTGGTTTGATTAAAAGGTGAATGTGATGAAGAGGAAGGTGGGGAACGGGGAAAAAGGAAAAAGGTCCACTCGGGTAATCTAGGTAATGGGTTAGGGTCAAAGGTAGTAACAGTCAAACACACACATGTATAAACTGCAACACGGTACCAGGCTGAAGAGCAGGCAAACTCTACATTGTCTAAGGTCGATAGGTTTATCCAAACAAGGTTGAAGTGATTCTAGTATCCAAGGTATAGGATATGGTCAGGAAACATGACGTAGGTTAGGTGCAAGAACATTTAGGTATGTTTCGATACACCGAGGGTTGGGTTAGGATAAACGGTCACGGCAAAGAGGCAAGGTAAGGTCAGTAGGTCAATCAACATAGGTAACAGTGTTGTAAGGTATAGCGAAAACATGAGGTCAAAGGTCACTAGCGATGTTTCAGGTCCAAGAATCTAGGTCACGGCACGGGTAGGGTTGAGGTATGGGTAAAATAACAAGTCCCCAAATGAGGACAAGGTTAGGTAGTAAATGATGAGGTTAGGAGGGTGAGGTGAATGGTCAGGGTAAGTGTTGGGTGAGGGAAAAATAGTGATGGGTAGGGTAATAGGGTGAAAGTGTGGGCAATGTGGAAGAGAGGGTGATCGATGCTAGTCAAGGGTAACCGATGCCGGTAAAGGGTAATCGACCACAATAAGGTAGGGCACGTGACCGATGTCGGTGAAGGTAAAACCAACATTGGTTAGGTCGTGAATGTTATAAAAAAGAAAAATTCCGTGTTTTTTAGAATCATTTGTCCGTGCGAAATAGAGGAAAATGACACAAGAGAGAGAGAAAGTTGGAAAGTGTCCTGGACGGAATGGAAAGCTGAGTGGGTGATTGGTAGTTGAGAGGTGGGTCCACAAGATCAAATTGTTGGATTTTATTGGTTGGAGGTGAGGTGACAGATTGGTGATGGCTAGAGGCGAGAGGGATCGGGTGGGCCACCGGTGTAGCGGCAGACGTGCCACCATGGCGATGGCAGCATGATGAGGTAAGCGTCAAACCTTTTCTGTGTTTTGTGAGATAGATTAGGTGAGAGGTCAGGTGGTG
The DNA here is from genome assembly GCA_018340775.1 of Taxus wallichiana var. yunnanensis. Taxonomy (NCBI): domain Eukaryota; kingdom Viridiplantae; phylum Streptophyta; class Pinopsida; order Cupressales; family Taxaceae; genus Taxus; species Taxus wallichiana. The sequence continues at coordinate 187,703,319 of CM031233.1, read as the reverse complement.
AAAAATTGGGGTTTTTTTGGGGGATGAAATTTGAAATGTGGGAGGGTGAATTGGGTAGAATAGGAGTGGGGAAAGAGGTAAGTGGGTGAATAGGGGTGGGATGTGGTTAAGGGGAAGTGTAGGTGAGAATGGGTGGGTAGAAGGGTCAGGAGAGGTAGTTTTTGAGAGGGGAGGGTTTGGGGTCACGGTTTTTTGTGAAAATGGTAGCGCGTCGGTCGGAGTGAGCAAAGATCGGTAGTGTCAAACCGGTATCGATCACAAAACAGGTGACCAATGCCGGTTTAGGGGTGACCGGGGTCGGTTAGAGATAACCAGAACCGGTCAGGTTGTGGAGAAAAAGGGGCCAAAAGGGCCCTAGGTCAAGTGGGTGAGATAGGGAAGGGTAGAATAGGATGTGTTGGTGAAAAACCTAGTGTAGGCGGGGTAAAAATGGGTATGGGGAAATGATAGTGGGTGAGGGTGGGGGGAGATAGAAATGTGATAGGAAGGTAGGTTGGGAAGACAGAAAGAGGTGAGACAATGGGTATAGGTGAGGTGTCATGGGTGAGTATGGGTATGATGAAGGTAGATTAATTTGATGTTTGTATTGGATGCAGGGGAGAGATCAGCTACGGATGAGAGACAGGGTACCACCCTTCTCTTGAGAGTGCGAGGCATAGTGACCGTTGAGGAGTGGCGGCACATGGAGGAGGTGGGCTTGATTGGGGTCCGACACTATCGGCATGTAGTCTAATAGCCGAGTTTGATGGTCACTCTCATCAGATAGATGGGATTCAGTGACCAACACGTTCCACCTACCGACGGGTGAGATGATAGTCACCCTGGAGGACGTGTTTAGGATCCTACGGCTACCGATACTGGGGATGTAGGTGTACTCGATCTCCTCGAGGCCTCGGAGGAGTTGATGCTAACAGTGTTTGGGGAGGGAGGCCGCAGAACATGACATTCCATAGTGCGATTTGAGTTACTGAGAGGGATGTACCTAGCCCGTCCAGAGGAGACGAGGCTAGTAGTGCCACTTGACAGAGGCGAGTGTGTTGCTTTGCTTTATGCTTGCGGATGCAGAGGGTTGGAGGTTTCCCTGCTCATTGATGGGGGTACTACATGACATGGTGATGGATCGAGACCTATTTTTCCTAGGTGCCAACATTCCTAGTGTAGTTATACTAGAGAGTTGTGGGCATATGGGCGTTTGCGAGTTCAGCTTATGTTGCATGTTTTTACTACACTGTTGGGCCTATGAGCACATAGTTTGTGTGCTGCCCAGTGGGTATGCCCTGAGAGATGCATTTCTACCAAGATTAGTGCGGGTGGGGTATAGGCGATGGGTACCGTGATTGGAGAGCATCGATCTAGACAAGGCTACACATGATGTAGTGTATTACAGGTGTTTATTGGAGGGGTTGTCTTGGGTGGAAATCATATGGAGATTATATGTGGGTTATCCCTCATACATGTAGATGTATGATGAGCTGAATGGCCTTCAGTTGTTGAGATGGATAGAGGGGCGTTATGCCGGGGAGCACGAGATGATCCCAGTTGACAGGGTTAGATGGTAGTTGGGCTACTACAGAACATACCTCCACCCTTCCCGCAGTACAAGAGAGATGACGTGGAGAGGCCATTACGTCTACCACAGCCGATAGTGCCCACAGGGCAGGAGGAGCAGGCGGTAGACCGACGGATCGATGATGTCGGAGTGATAGACATATATAGATAGTGGTGGGTGGCTCATTTATGAGTAGTACCACCCAAGCCGATGGAACCGAATTTAGCCACAATCACGGTGCAGAGAGATGCCCTACGAGAGGTAGGTGACAACCCGATTACCCGATTGGGTATGGTGTAAGGACGATTAGCTTGATTGAGAGGTGGAGGTGACCAAGTTACATGCATAGGTGGCAGTCTTTAGACCTGGATGGCCCAAGGTGTGGGGATGGAGATGGAGATGGTGATGATGGTTGGGTGGCCGCCCTACAGGAATAGGTTACAAGGTTGTAGGTCGATTGGCCACGTCACAGGCACATATTGGGGCTTTACAGGCTCAGATATAGGCACATGGGCAGGGGCCGATGGGACCACCATATTGACCCGGACAGGGTCCCTGTCCACAGGTAGGGGTGGGACAGGGACCCACAGGATAGGTATAAGATCAGAGGTTGATGGGGCCACCACAGATAGTACCTATATCAGATTACGGGAGGCGAGATATGAGGCCCGGTATTACACAGACCATTGACGGTGGCGAGGATAGATTGTCTATTGTATGCCGAGTATAGGGCAAAGGAGGCCTCTAAAGAAGAGGACCAGATCACACACTCATAGTGTGGAGATCATAGGGGGCCATCGAGCCCCGAGACATGGTTAGGGTGAGGTCACCAGTTCACGGAGGCCAATTCCATCGGATGTACTAGCAAGGACCCAACCACCACCTATGATGGGTGGGGAGATGTTAGTAGGTCGCCAGATAGGGGCCGAGGAGGCAGAGGGGACAAGTGAGATAGATATGGAGGATGTCCACCGCGATGATTTCTGATATATGGTCCTTGATTTTGATGTAGTTTTGATTTTTGATATATACCACCAGCTGCGTGCGAAGATGGTGAGGATGTATTTTGAGAGACTCGATTATATACACCTGCCGCATGCTGATGGTGAAGACATTTGATAGCTATGTATATGGATATGGTATTTATATAGATGATGATTATGGGCATTATGTGTTTGTGTTGATAACATTTTATTATTATGCATAGATGGACTTATGGTAGGTGTGTTAGGCATGGATTGAGTCAGGTCATAGATTTAGGCATGATGGAGTCAGGTTGTGGTTTTAGGCATGGTTGAGTTAGGTTTGTTTTAGGCATGGATGAAGTTAGGTTTTAGGTATGATGAAGTCAAGTCATAGGCATGGTTGAGTCAGGTTTGTTTTAGGCATGGATGAAGTTAGGTTTTAGGCATGATTGAGTTAGGTTTTGGTTTTAGGCATGGATTGAGTTACGTTTTGGTTTAGGCATGGATTGAGTTAAAAGTGGTTGAGTTTGTAATTCATTAATGTGTGCGATTAATGATGATATAGTCACTTGTGAGATGTTTTATAATATATGCATGATGATGGTAAAGAAATGGTAGTCATAATAAATGTATGTTTTGACGATGATAAAAATGTGAAGCAATTTGTTGTTTGTTTGGTTTAATTCCCAATTTTGGATATAAAAAGGAAACTAAGTAGGGTAGAATGTGATTTGAGGAAAATGAAAAATGAATTAGTTAGGGTAGAGAGTGGCCAAGCTAACCTCCAAGGGCCCCATGCCCTCGGAGTGCTACCTACATAGTCTCGACGAAAAAGGACCTCAGGCCAATGTAGTTCTCCCATAAGCTAGGGAAGAATATGAGGAGATATGAGAATGAGATGGTAGGTCATAGGCATGATTTGAGTTTAGGTCTACTAGGTATGGGTGAGTTGTGGGAAAATTGGTATAGGTGATTTCAATTGTGGTAGAAGAAGAAGATTACCCCAAAGGTAAGCGTCGAGGACCAAGTCTGTATAAGGTAATCAATACGTAATAAAGAAGGCTAAAAGATAAGAGGGGGCAAGAAAGCCACTGATTGGTTAGGATCATATTGAGTAGGTCATACCTTGGAGGAGGTGATGGACGTAAGACCCTAAAAGACATTGCATGATTGATTGTTACAAGGGTGAAAAGTAGTCACATGATCACCAAATGTCATGGTTTCAAGAGGTCCCTTGAGGCGGTAGGAAATGGGAGTGTGAATGGTGAGAGGGGTGAAAGGTGGTTAATTTTTATATGGTATGAGGTAGCATGCTCTTTGGGCAAGAGATCCAAGGTCACAATGGGCAAGTCCATGACTAAAAGGCTTTCTGTGTTGACTGATATTTGAGATAGACTGATCGATGTGGGAAGTCTATATGGGATGAGGAAATTAACTCCTTGAGGTCTTTGTGAAGCTAATCGATGTGGGAAGCTTCAAATTCTCTCAATTTTTTTTTTTGAAAGAGCTTTACATAGCTATCCTTCGAGGGAGCAATCTATTTATAGCACGATTACGAGAGAGGAAGATGTCCTTTTGAGGGATTCATCTTTTTATTGGAAGTTTGACTCAAGGAGTTGGATCCCATGTGAGGGATTTGAAGTCATGGACAAGACCAAGGTGAAGAATAGGATTCTTGTTTAGAAAGTAGGGTGAAATGACCATGGGATCTCATCTAAAGGTAGACGAAAAGTATCCATGAGAATCATGTTATGCAACACTGTGGTACACATATTTAAGAGAAGACAAAAGGTGACGGGTACACACATGATTCTTATTTAATCATTGGTGATGGTGTAGGAAGTGGATAGTGCTCAAGGGATGAGCATGGAAAAAGGAAAAAAGTGAGGTAGGACTAAAAGTCAATAGTAGAATGGTTAAAGATGCAAGGAATTAAGGGGCTCAGGTTCAGGTTTACCATTGAGTGAAGATAAATGATAAGCACCTGATCCGTAAGTATGGGTCACAATGTATGGTCCAAGCCAATTAGGAGAAATTTTTCCCGTTTACTTTTTTCTACTTTAGTTACATGTTGATTTTCTTTTAGGATGAGATCACCAACGTGAAAGGTTCATTCATGGACACGTTTATCATAGGCACATTTGATACGTTTTTGGTAAACTTGAAGATGATCAAGAGAATTAAGATGATGTTCGTCTAATAACTCAAGTTGTGCTAAATGGTCCTGACGAAAGTCATCATCATTGAGCATGTCATGAAGAGAAATGTGAAGTGAGGGGATCTGGACTTTGAGAGGTAGAACAACCTTTGTACCGTAGACCAGAGAAAAAGGTGTAGTGGTAGTGGAAGTGTGAATACTAGTGCGGTATGCCCATAGGGCAAAAGGAATGTGTGTATGCTAGTCCTTCCTAGTATCGTTAACCACTTTCATGAGAATTTTATTCAAGGTTTTGTTAGTGGATTCGGCTTGGCCATTGGTTTGTGGGTAATAAGGTGATGAGAAACTTAACTGAATGCCAAAGGCGTCACAAAGTTTTCGTAATGTTTTATTTTTGAATTGTTTTCCATTATCAGTGATGAGGCGATGAGGAACACCAAAGCAACAAATGATGTGATGATTGATGAACTCACATATTTTCTCGGCTTTCATGGAGATGAGTGGTATGGCCTCAACCCATTTTGTGTAGTATTTGGTAGCGGTGATGATCCATTGATGTCATTGGGAAGAATGGGGATTGATCTCTCGACAAGATCCAAACCCCATTGAGAAAAGGGCCAAAGGTCACAGGCGACCTGTAAGGTGTGACTAGGTGTATGATGAAGGTTGACATGTTGTTGGCGTTTTACATAACGCTTGACATAGTCACAACAATCATGGTTAAGGGTCATCCAGTAATAGCCTAGGCAAAGAATACGCTTAGTAATAGCAAGGTCACTAAAGTGACCTCCACATATGCCATCATGAACTTCCTTAATGGTATAAGGAATTTCAGAATTTGTGAGGCATCGTAAGAGAATACCATCAAATCCGTGCTTATAGAGGAGGCCCCCATGATGATGTAATGAGAGACCTTTTTAAGGAAGGTGCGTTGTCCATTATGGAGAGAGAAAGATAGTCGAGTGTTTCTTATACCAAAGGTCACTTGGGTGGGGCAAAGTGGTTATGATAGAATAAACGTCGCGAGGTAAATAAGAGGGTGATTAGAGTCGTTGTATAGTGACAAAGATTTTAGAATCGGAGGCGAAGTGGGGATTTGAGAGGCCAAGCAGGCCATGGTATCTGTAAATTTGTTGGTTAAATGTGGGACGGTTTGAAGGGCGTAATAAGTTCAAAGGTGGTCAAAAGTATGTCTACATGATGTTTATACTTTTGAAGTATCTCATTACGACATTGGTATATACCATTGACCTAGTTTATGACCAATTGAGAATCACCAAAGATGTTGATTGATTTGACATCTAGGGCGTAGGTAGCTTGGAGACCTAGTACGAGCACTTCGTATTCGGCAATATTGTTGGTACAATCAAAATCGAGTTTGAAAGACAAAGGCATGGGTTCACCATCAAGGGGAATGAGGATAACTCCTACCCCACCCCCATGCTGACACTTGGAACCATCGAAGAAGAGTGTCATTTGGTAAGCGGGTTCGTCCAAGGAAAGGGTAGTAATTGACTCATCTAGAAAATCAAAATTAGAGGGTTCAGCCCCGAAAGTAGGTGCGTTGGCCAATTGGTCAGCGATAACTTGGTCCTTAATGGACTTTTGATGGATGAATTCAAGGTCGAGGTCAGCCAAAAGCATAAGCCAGCGTGCGGCACGCTAATTTTGATAAGGTTTGGCATACATGAAGTGTAAGGGGTCGGTGTTGGTCACAACATAGGTTTTGTGGTTGAGTAGGTAATGGCGGAGTTTTGTGGCGATGAAAAATAAGGCTAAGCAAAGTTTTTCGGGATGGGTGTATCAAGTTTCATAGTCCAAAAGAGTATGGCTTATGTAATAAACCGATTGCTCCCTGTGTTGTTCATCGTGATGAGTGAGCATGGCTCCCAAAGAGTGATCGGTAGCTGAGATGTATAGGTAGAAAGGTTGATCATCTTTAGGTGGAATGAGTATGGGGGTTGAAGAAGGTATTGTTTTAAGGCCTCAAAATCTTTGTGGCAATCCTCATCCCATTTAAAGGAGACATCCTTCTTGAGAAGGTGATGAAATGGTTAACACCGATCAGACAATTGTGAAATGAAACAATGAATAGACTGCTAACTTACCTTGCAGGCTATGGAGTTGCCTAAGGTTAGTGGGCGGAGGCATTTATAGAATGGCCTTGACTTTAGCAGGGTCAACTTCTATACCACGTAGGGAAATGATAAATCCCAAGATTTTTCCTAAGAGGACTGAGAGCAGACTTCTTGGGCTGAAGGTGAACACAATATTTAATGAGGTGGTCAAAGATGGTTTTGAGGACGGTGAGGTGCTTGGAGCGGTGTTTAGATTTGGCAAGGAGGTCGTCGACGTAATCTTCCAATATACGATGCATGATGTCATGGAAGATGTAAGTCATGGCTCGCTGATATGTGGCACCGGTATTTTTAAGGCCAAAAGGCATGACTCAATAGCAGAAGGTCCCCCAAGGGGTAATGAATGCAGTTTTGTGTTGATCCTCTGGGGTAAGTAAGATTTGGTTATAACCCGAGAAGCCATACATGAGTGATAACATCTCGTGACCAGCGTTAACGTCAAATAGTTGGTCAATACCCGGGTAGAGGAAAGTCATCTTTTGGGCAAGCTAGATTGAGGTCATAGAAATCCATGCAAATGTGGAGTCCCCTTGTTGCCTTAGTGACAGGGACAATGTTAGAAATCTAATGAGGATAATCAATGGGTAATATGAAGGAAGGAGAAAAAAGGCAATTGAAGTTCTTATTGTGAGAAGAAGGGCAATGCGAGGTGCATTTTCCTCAGCTTTTATTTGACGGGCTTGGCATCAGGAACGATTACGATATTGTGGACCACTATCATGGGGTCAATACTATGCATGTCTACGTAAGACCAAGTGAAAGCATGGTTATGGATTTTGAGAAAAAAGGTGATGGCTTTCTGCTCAACAAAGATCTAAAGATTGACCGATCTTTAGGATGTGTGGGTCATCCTGAGTATGAATGTTGATCTCGATAGTTGATTCATTCAACATGGTTTGCATCTCAGAGGGTAATGGCTAATGAATATATGAGTCTTCTGCACCAAGGTAGGTGAGTATAGATTCATCATCCTGACATTAAACGTCGTCAATCGAAGGTGTATCGTCATCGACCATTTTAGGGTACAGGAAGGGAAGAGAGGAAGGAGCCTCACCCTCATGTTGATAAGTCAGAGGCCCCAAGGAGATGGTATTTATGAAGAAAAAAATTTAGGAGGAATGGATTATGGATCCATTGACTCACAATGAAGGTGGTGATGGTGATGAAGAAGGTGGAGAAGGAGTGGTGTCCTCGATGAGTTCAATGTGGGCCTTCTTGGTAGGTGGTTCAAAAAAATTGATACCCGATGCGGTCGTTATGTTTGCGGGTAGTGCATGGAATAATGGTATAGCGATCTTGCTCGTAAAATCCAAAACCAAAATCCTTCCACGCACATCGGTGCGAGGAATGTGTGGGCGAAACGATGATTAGCGAGTGATTGGAAGTCGGCGGAAAATGGGTGGATTTGTGACTGTGGTTTAGGTGTGTAAGTTGTAGTATCAAGTCCCCCATAGATGAGATTGAGTACGAAGGTGAGGAGGACCATAAAGGAGATGTTCTTTTATGTGGTAATCATAGTGAGGGTGTTGGTGAAGACTTCCATACTCTTGTGGAGTAAGGAATGTGTTGACACTATATAGGTGATATTCCCTAGAGTGAGGTGTTGAAAGATGCCTTCCGAGGATCGGTGGTTGGTATATGGGTAGCTATAATAGACAATGTGTCGAGGTCAACGTGGAGGTGGAGCTAATAGATTAGGAGGCGATGGGTTGGCCGTAGAGGTTGGGCTTGCGGTAGGAATGGAGGAGGTATGTGCGGTCGAGGTAGTGAATGCACTTTGTAAAAGCGAGGTGTAGGTGATGTGGTAGTGGTCGTGGAGATAGATGCCTTAATGGGTAAAAGCATGTCATTGGGTCGGTAAAGCATGTTGTATGTTTTAAAAGGTGAAGGATTAGCTAGAATAGTATAGGTGTGTCCTTCATGCTCAAACTTTACACAATAATGCAAAGTGGAAGGGACACAACCCATGACACGAATCCAAGGTCTGCCAAGCAACAAGTTATATTGGAATTCCCCCTCCAAGACATAAAATAACTCTGGAACAATGCGGGGGCCCACGCAAACATGGAGGATGACATTGCCTAGTGTAGAGGTGATAGCATCATTGAATGAATGCAACATGACAGGATGTTTATGCATGTAATTGTCAAGTATGCACATTTGAGTGAATGCATGGGATGAAATGATATTAATGCTAGCGCCCCCATCAATCATAACACATCGTACACGTATATCATCAATGTGGACAGAGATGAAGAGAGTTGGGTCTAGATCATCTGTTTGGTGCGGTGTGATCTCTTCCTCTAAGAAGCTAAGGGAGGCTACTTGGTGAGTAGGTGGAGGTGTGGATAAAGGTGGTAATTTGGTGAGAGAGGCTACATGATGGGGTGTGATAATGGAGGATACGGTGTAGGTTCATTGGGTAAAACCTCAATAGATTGCAGGACCTCCATGAGAGCTTGACGATGGGATTTCAAGGTTTGGATGAGGTCATATAAGGACATTTTGAGGGGGGATTGGTGTAGTTGTTTGAGCATCGCGTGGTGTGTGACCCCATTAGAAATAGGATATGTGGGGCCATGGATAGTGATTTTAGGTGTGGGTGTAGATGGTATGTTGGGTATAGGATTGGTTGGTGAGTCAGTTGCCTTTTCCTTACCTTTGTCCTTCTGAGCATGGGTAGCAATGTGGATCATGTTGATTTGAGGTGGGGAGGTAGGTGAGCCATGAAAGGTATAACAACATGAAGGGCAAAAGCCTAGTGGCGGGAAGGAACTTTGTGGGATGAGCTGGGCACATTGACATTTAGGTGGAGGTTTGGCGAGATCACCGATACAAACCGTGTTAATTTCAAATCTCGGAGGTGGTTTTAGGAATTTTGTGAAGGTAAACGTCTGGGTTGTTGAGCAGCAAAGTGAGGGAAGAGCTGTGGGAATGGGTGTTAGTGAAATGGGGTCCTCATTAAGAAGGTCATCATCGTCAAAGTTTTCTTCAGGAGGACATAACTAGATAAGGATGGTTTTCAAAGCCTTACAATTCTCCACATCATGTCCTAGCACACGATGGTAGGCACAAATTTTAGTGTCATTAAACCCTTTGGATTTGGTTTGAGAGGGTCATAAGGTCTGAGCGGCGGTATTGTGATGACAAAAGTCTCAAGGAGGTTGGTTAAGATTTTGGCATAGGACCCTACTAGTGGGTCACAATGGGAAGTGAATGTGGGTTTGGGCGTAGGTGTGGCTGATTGTTGAGGGACGGTCTTTGCAGGAGGGGGAGTGGGTCGAGCTATGGTTTTGGGTCTTTGGCGTGGTCTTGGGTGTTGGTTATATTTGTTTAGGTAGGGGTATGGTAGATGAACTGGCAAGAGGGTGTATGGTTGTTTTGACTACCTTATTGGAGGGTAGCGGATTTTTGTCTTTGGGTTGTACCTTCTTGGGTAAAGGTGATATGGGTGTACGAGATCTAGAGGGAAAAGAATATGGGGGAAGAGGGTGAGTTACCCATAGGGATAACAGAGGTGCTGTGAAGGTAGATGGTGTAGGTTGTGTTGGAGGTGTGAGGGAAAGAGGCGAAGTGTCATGGGTAGTGAAGGGATGGTTGATGGTATTAGAGGTATGGGTGGTTGTAAGATAGGAAAAATACACTACTAACAAGGAAGTAAAATACCAATAATCATACCTCCTCCTTTGCGTTCCGTAGCAAACCCGGAATGGGCTAGGAAACTTGGATTGAGCCCGATTTTGTGATATGTAGGTGCTTTTCTTCAAGATGGAGGAAGACCTTCCCGCAACAACGATCTTCTTACTTTGCACTAGATGGGAAGAAGGGTTATGAGGCTATTTTGATATTAGGACAAGGCAAAAGGATGTTATTTGCTCAAAGGATGCAAGAACTTAGATATGGCATGAAAGCTTATTCTCCGTGTGTTTAGAGGGGAGGGGTAAGGTTGTATTTATAATGAGGAGTGATTATCTTAGATTAATTTAAGTAATCATGGTTTGAAAATGTGGGCAAGATTAATTGAGTGGTTTGAAAATGCGGGCAAGATTAGGTGAGTGGTTTGAAAATGTGGGCAAGATTAGGTGAGTGGGGACCACGAAGAATAGGTGAGGATTTGAATTATATTTTTAATTCATAAGTGGAGGATTTTAGGTGAGTGGGGACCATGAATGGTGGGTGAGGATTTGAATTTGAATTTTTAATTCAATAGTGGAAAAACATGGAGAATAATGACATGTGGTGAGGATTAGATTATTTTTAGATTTTGAAATGGATAATTAATCAAATTATATTTGATTAATTCGAAGTGTATTTTTGTGGGAAATGAGGAAGGGGAATTAATTGATTTAGGATAGATGTGAAATTGGGGTGTCTACATTTGCCCCTCTTTGGAAGGGTACTATGAAAGTAGTGTCCTTTCAAAGAAAGTAGACGGTATGGGGGAAGAATTCAATCTACTTTTTAAAAGGTAGAGCGAATGTTTGTTGGGGAGAATGGAAAGTGGTGAGTGACGGATGTTATAGTATCCTCCAAGACAAAAATGTCATGAGAAGATGTGATTATGGATAGATGTGGTGATGCCCCCTCGAGAGGACTGACGAGAATGAAATATACGACAGAACTCTCGAAAAGAAAGGAAATGGATTCGGCGGAGAAGAGGATGATAATGGAGTGGAAGAGACTGGAATGACCACACGATGCAAATGGAGAAAGGATTCAATCGACCTTGAATGCTAGGTGTGAGGGTGTGTGGGAAAGAGAAAAGGGAATGGATAGGATTGGGGGTTGATTATGAGAAGAGTAAGGGAGATAGGGGAGGGGAAAAAAAAGGAATGAAAGAGGTAGAAATAAGAGAGAGGGATGATAGGGGAAGAAGGGAATGATGAAGGACAAACAAGGCAAAAAGAGGAAAATGACAGAGTAGAGGGTGAAGGGATGAAATAGAGAGATGTGCAAAATGAAGGAAGCAATGAGAGATAGTAAAGAGGGATACGTGGAAGTGAAATAAATGAGAGAGTGAAGAAAATCAGAAATGGGAAAGGATAAATAAGAAGGAGAAAATGAGGTGGGAGTAGGGGTGAAATGGAGGAAATGGAAAGAGGACAAAAGAAGTAGGACGGAGAAAAAAGAAACTATGAGGGCGAGGAAAGTGTGAAAAAGAGGAGAGAAAGGAAGAGAAACAGATATAGAATGAACGAAAAGGTAGGGGTGGTAGAGAAAAGGAGAAGTGGTCAGAAGAAACGTGAAAATTAGGGGAGAGGAAAGGAAGATAGAACGAATACAAGGAGAATATTGAAGGAATCGTGTCATTGCAAGGAAGACCAAGGCCAAGAATATGGAGCAGACCGTATGGAGATGCATGTGGAGGGTGGTATGATAAAAAAGATAGGACAATCATTGAACAACCAAGTTATCGATGGGGAAGTAAGGAGGAAACATGATGGAAAAAGGGGAAGAAGATGATACAAGGGAAGAGAAATAAGACGAGGGGTGGGAGAGAGAAGAGGATAACAAAGAAAATGATGTAGAAGGAAGGGAATACAGAAAGGGGGTAATAAGTGGAAAGGGAATAGTATAAGGAATGTTCAAAGAAGAAAGAGGGGAGGAATGACATCGATTGGAAAAGATGTGGAGATGCATGAAATGAGGATACTAGGATGACGAGAAAATAGGAAAAGGATGTATGATGAAGACAGTAAAGATATTGAAGAGGGCAAAGAGGAGATGGAGAGATGGGTAAGAAGCGACAAGAAAGGGTAGGAGTGAGGGAAAAGAATAGGAGAGAAAAGAGAATAGGGGATAGAAGAGGCAATGCCAATGAGGGGACGTTAGGGAAATCCCCTTGACAATGAGTGGTGGGGAAGGGTGAGAGAAAAAATGAAGAAAAGGAGAAAACTAATGAGGACTGGAAAGGGTAACGCCAACAAAGGGACGTTAGGGAAAACCCTTTGACAATGAGTGGTGGGCTTAGAGGAGGGAAGGAATGAAGGGAAACTCTAGAAGGTCCAAGGGAGTGAATGAGGTCGTGCAGAATGAGGATTGATAATTTTTAGGGAAAACCCGTTGACAATTATTAGCGCAGGAAGAGAAGATGATGATGAAAGAATGATATAGGAGTGTTAACAATAATGGCGAATGTGTGTGTGGGTAGAAATGTGGGGGGAATTTGAGAAGAGGAAGTGGAAAGAGTGAAGAATATGGGAGGGATGAGTTGGGACTAAGTGAAAGCGAGGAGAGGATGTGGGTGATGAGGATGAACGAGGTGAGGATGAAGAACGAAGACATGAAAATAATGGGAAGAAACGGTATGAAGGGTGATGGATCAAGAAGGGGAAAATGGGGGAAAAGAATGTGATTCGAGTGGAAGAGATGAGTTGTATGTTGTAAGAGGATATGTGGAGAAAGGATAATAGTAGGAGGAAAAAGTGGGTAATAGGAGATACCGGGTGGAAGAAGCGATCAACAAAGTGAACGAAGAATGAGGCGGGGAGAAGTTCACGATGACAAGTTAAGTGTAGGGAGGACCCTGACATAAGATTTTCATGTGACGGAAGTGGTTAAGTAAGATTGCCATGTGAGTAAAACTGGAGATGACAAATGGTCAAGCGAGAAGTGGTGTTTGCGAGAATCGAAAAGGAGGTGAAAGGATGTGATAATGGGGAATGCCGAGAAAAAATGAAGGGTGAAGGGTGTGTAGTGATGGGGAAAGGCAAGGAGATAGATCATCCTTAAGAGGGACTCTTAAGTGAGATCGCCATGTCGGGTGAGTGGTTAAGTAAGATTGCCAAGCAGAGGAGGGTGATAGTGGTGGGAAAAAGATGTGATGATGGGGAATGAAGAGGAAATATGGATGGTGAGATTGAGAGTGATGGGCGAGTGTAAGATGACATGTCATGCTTAAGAGAATCTCTTAAGTAAGATCGTCATATTGTTGGAGAGGTTTCGTAGGGTCACCCAACCGACGGGGATGATATGCAAAGAGAAAGACAAAATGATATTGGAGATAGGGGTGGAATGGTAGGGTGAAGAAGATGATCGCGATGAGAGGTGGGAGAAATAAGAAGGGGGAAATATGATGGGATGGAGGAAGGCCACAGGGCAGATCAACCTTAAGTGGAAGTATTAAGTAAGATTGCCATGCATTGGCTGGAATAGTTAAGTAAGATCGCCAAGCTGAGGAAGAAGGATGATGTTAGAGTTGGTGGGAATAGGGTATGACAAAATGGATTGAAGGGGAACCCTCAAGTGAATTTGCCATACTACGAGAGTGTGTAAGGAGGATGACCAGGCATAAGGTGGATTTGGGGAAGGATGAGAAAAGAGTGAGTGAGGTATGCCGAAGTGGTATATGATATGAGATGAGGTGATAATAAGAAAGAAAGGACACAAAGGAGTGTAACATGAATGGATGAAGGAATATATGCAGTGGAGGGCGGAGAGTGTGAGGGGAATCCTTAATTGGGATGCCCACGTGGTGAGAGTAATGATGCGGGAATGGGAAGTAGAAGAGGTGGAGTTGGAAGATGTGTTTGGTGGTGATGGTTATTTGATGAGAGGGCAGGTGGTGAAGAAGCTTCTACAGCGGGAAGATCTTAGGGAGAGGGTAAACCTCCACTGAGGATTCCATATAGAAGGGGTTATTAAGTAAGATTGTCAAGCGGGAAGAAAAAGGGTGAAAGGAAAGAATACCAATGGGTGAGAGGGGACAGGAATGGTGAGAAGGGTAATATGGGTATAAGTGGCGGAGGAGTAAAAATGAGAAGTGAGAATGAATGGATCAAATACATGGTGATCATGGTGGGGGAGAAGGAGCTCTTTGGATAGTGAATGCTACTTGAGAAATATCGTCAAGTAGGATTCGCAAGCGCAACATTGATCAAGTAGGATTCGCAAACCGGAGAATGGATGGGGTGCAAAGTAAGATGTTGATCATGCAGGAAGATACTCACGTGACGAAAAGCATCTTAATTTTAATATAGCACATAACAAGATGCATCGTGATATAAAAGATCAGGATGACTAGACTGTAATATGCGTGATAGCATAGACAGGGGCCATAAAAAGGTTTGATGCCCGAGACGATATGCGAAATGGAAGAGAGCATAAACAGAGGCCAAAAAGAAAGTATGATGCCCCAGTACGACATGCAATTAGATAACATAAGAATATTACAGAGAACACCAGGATACATAAAATCAAGATGCCCCCTGTAATATATCAAGATACAAGAAAGTAATTAATAATTTGCCACTAATAATGCAACACAAGAACCAGTAAACATGTCCCTAACGTGTTCCACAGTGATGATTGATTAGATGTGCCCCTAAGTAGGGTACAAGGGATTGGGTCAGTCTCCTCAAACAAGGAAACAATGAGAGCCGGATTTTCCCCAAGCGAGGATTCACGCGAGGAGAAGTGGTTTGAAATTGGTAGTCATAAGGTGGTTGGACCATTTGTTTGGGATAATAGTTCAAAGGATGAATTGTGTTGCTTATTGAGTTTTTACGAGTTTGTGGATGTTTTGGTCTTTTGAAAATTTTGCAAATGTTTTTGTATTTTGGAAATTTTCTAATGTTTTGTTTTTGGATTTTGGATTTTCTAATGTTTGTTTTTGAATTTTATAATTTTTTTAGATTTTTTGGAGATTTTTGAATGTTTTTTTTTGAGGGATTTTTATACTTGGGAATTTGACGATTTTCAAATGTTTTTGGATTTTGAGATTTTTACACTGTTTTTAGATTTTTGACGATGTTCAAATGTTGGTAGATTTTCAGCGATTTTCAAATGTTTTTGGATTTTGAATTTTACACTGTTTTTTGGATTTTTGACGATTTTCAAATGTTTTTGGATTTTTGACGATTTTCAAATGTTGGTAGATTTTTTACACTGTGAGTGGCAATTTATGGCCCAGAGTGCAGACTTATTTTTGAGAGGCAATAAACCAGGATATTATTCGTATGTAGCGTGTTCAGTGTGGTAACTTATGCTCAGAATAACACAAATTCTCTTTCCATTGGCAGGATATGGTGGTGATGATATGATGAAAAGAATTTCAGCTCCATTCTTGACTCCACACAACTAGTAAGATGTGTGGGCACATCACCGAGAATCAAGAAGGACGCAAGAGGTAGATAATGAATATAGAGACAAATGCTAACAACAATCCCTTTGGGAAATTGTGACTCCATTCTTCATAATGGTACTGAACTAATTTCAAAAATGGCTTTCACTTTATGAGTCACATGCTAGACTTAGACAGTTATGTGGCCTGCTGATTGATAAGATATGAGGTTAAGGGATAGTTCTCTCTTTACTTAGGCATCTAAATTACGTGTTTGGGGATTCTATAATTTATAAGCACTATAAGATTTTGTATTTTTGAAATGACTCCCTATGCCTTGCCCCATGCTACTAGTGAGAAACAAGGGCTCATCACCGAAGGAAAAATATAGGTGAGTGAATTCTTTTTTTGTCTTTTTTTTTTTTTTTGTTTTGTTTTATTTTATTTTTTTTGAATATTTTGCAATGTTTTTATGCTTGTATGAGAATGACCCTCTATGCTTTTCCCCATGCCACTTGTAAGAGGCAAGGGTTTATCACCGAAGACAAGACGTAGACGAGTAAGGGCACCTTCCTCCATTCCCAGTCTCACACTACCAGTAAGAAGTGTGGGCTCAACACCAAAGACTATGAAGGACGAAAGATGTGACAATGAATTATTCATAAGTTATTGAATTGATGGATTTTTTTACAATAGTGTTTTGTATTTGGGAAGAAACATCTGCCCCCAATCTCAGCCCCACATGACTAGTAGGACGCGAGGTTTAACACCAAGGCGAGATGGACGACCAAACGAGTAGGTAACGAAGTTTAGAGCTCTGTTATGAAAGAGAGAATGTATTAGAAGGGGATATATTACCATCAGTAAGCTTCTAGGTATGACCATAGAGGAAAGCGACTGAAAGTGGAAGAAGTATGATGCTCACAAACTTAATAGGATTTATATTAGCACTTGTATCATGATGATAAATATGAAGACGTGATTTTGATAAATAAAATATCTGCCAATGGAAATGAATAAATTTAAATTATTTGGAGATAAGCAAGACAAAAGGAACAATGTACATGTTGTATCCTGGAATAGTGAACATCTCAAGGATAAAATTTCTTTAAATGAACTGCATTCATTGGTTCATCAAGATCTTGACCATCTGCAGTGGCCAATTTATAGGCTCCAGAGCCAAATTTAGTTGTGATTACATAGGGTCCTAACCAATTAGGCTCAAATTTTCCTTGTTTTTCTCATTCTTTAGTGGTATTCTTTTGATTTTCTTTTAAAACAAGGTCACCAATTTTGAATTCTCTGGGTCTTACCTTTTTATGATAACTGCGTTGTAGTCGGTTTTGATAGACTTGAAGATGATTAAGAGCATTAAGTCATTTTTCATCGAGAAGCTCAAGCTCCCGGCCGTGATTGTCGGTATTCATCATCATTAATTATATCTTTAAGGGAGATTCTCAAGGATGGGAGTTCTATCTCAATAGGTAAAATGGCTTCACAACCATAAACAAGGGAAAATGGGGTGGCTCCGGTAGGTGTGCGGTAAGCCCAAAGAGCGGGGTAAATTTGAGTATGCCAATTACGTCCATGGGTGTTGAAAATCTTTTCCATGATGGATTTTAAGGTCTTATTGGTTGCTTCTGCTTGACCGTTGCCCGAGGGTAGTATGGAGTAGACCATTTAATTTTGATGCAAAAACGTTTGGCTAGGTCTTTTACATCCTGGTTTGTAAATGATTTTCCATTATCTCGCAACTGAGAGCGGATGGAATACCAAATCGACATATGAGATTATTGAAAATAAATTTCGATATTTGGCTACCGGTAACATAAGTGAGAGGCATAGCCTCTACCCATTTAGTGAAGTAATCGGTAGCGGTAATGATGAACTTATGTCCATCGGAAGATGTTGGTCTGATTTTACCAATGAGGTCAAGTCCCCATTGAGAGAAGGGCCATGGTGTGGTTATCGATTGTAATGCTTAGGAAGGTGCATGGATAAGATTTCCATGCTTTTGACATGTTTGACAACGTTTGACAAAATGACATGCGTCACTTTCCATGGTGGGCCAATAATATCCAACTCGCAAGATTTTCTTGGCTAAGGCGATACCATTCATGTGTGCTCCACAGATACCAGAATGGACTTCAACTAAGACACTCGAGGATTCTTCCTGATTAAGACATCGGAGCAGGGTGCCATCATATCCTTGTTTATAAAGAGTTTCTGCTAAAATGGTGTAACGAGAAGCACGTTGTGCTAAAGCACGTTTATGCATTGGTTTCATGTCGGCAGGAAATGTTTTATCATGAATGAAGGTATAAAGATCGTGGTACCAAGGGTTATTCGGACCACAATCTCACATACCATAGTGTTTTCAGGAAGATCATATAGCGTGCATTAAGAGATGTTCAACGAGAAAATGTGCCTAGGGTTGACTAGATGCGATTTCTAATAGGGATCCGATGGTTGCCATAGCATCGGTAGATTTATTACGAATTCTGGGAATTTGATCAAAGCTAATTAATCGAAAATAGCTTCGAAGACTATCCACCATGCATTTATATGGGATAAGTTTTTCATCCTTGACCTGGTATTCATCGGTAACTTGCTTGATGATAAGTAAAGAATCACCAAATATAGCTAATTCTGTAAGATTCCAAGATATAGCCAGTTTTAACCCTGCGATGAGAGCTTCATATTCTGCGATATTGTTGGTACATGGGAATGCTAAGCGAAATGATTTGGGGATAACATGTCCGCTGGGTGTGATAAGCAAAATACCAGCCCCTGAGCCATGGAGATTACAAGATCCATCAAAAAATAGAGTCCAAGCTGGCGCGATGTCTATGTGTAGAATATCTTCATCAGGAAAAGAAAACTGAAGTGGTTCTGTGCCAGGAAGGGGTGCCTCGGCAAGTTGGTCGGCAAGGGCTTGTCCTTTAATTACTTTTTGCGGAACAAACTCGACATCGAATTCACTAAGTAATACGACCCAACTAGACATTCTTCCCGTGAGAATGGGTCTGGACAACAAATACTTGAGAGGATCAATTTTGGCAATCAACTTAGTTGTGTGATTGAGCAAGTAATGACGTAACTTATGGAATGCAAAGGCAACCGCTAAGCATACTTTTTCGATTTGGGAATAACGTATTTCATGCTCAATAAGTGTTCGACTAAGGTAATATATAGCCTGTTCTTTTCCTTGATTGTTATGTTGTGCTAGTAGAGCTCCTATGGCATGTTCAGTGGCAGATGTATAAAGCAACATAGGTTTATCAGCAACCGGTGACATAAGAATAGGTGGACTAGAGAGGTATTCTTTTAACTTAGCAAAAGAATCTTGGCAATCATGGTTCCAGTGAAAGTGTGCATCTTTCTTGAGTAACTGATTAAAGTGATGGCACTTGTCAGCCAACTGTGATATGAAACACCGAATAAATTGTATCTTTCCCTGAAGACTGAGTAATTCTTTTAGGTTTTGAGGAGGAGGCATTTCCATAATGGATTTGAATTTGGCAGGATCCACTTCTATGCCTCTTCGTGAGATAATAAACCCTAATAATTTACCAGAGGTTACTCCAAACACACATTTCTTTGGGTTAAGACGAACCTTATACTCACGTAATCTATCGAAAATGCATCTCAACACACTTGGATGCCCTATTCGTGTTTTAGATTTTGCTAATATATCATCAACATAATCTTCCATGATATCATGTAACATGTCATGGAAGATAACAAATATTGCTCGTTTCGTTGATAGGTGGCACCAAAGCATTTTTCAAGCCGAAAGACATGACCTTATAAAAGAAGGTGCCCCATGGTGTAGTAAATGCCGTTTTATGTTGATCTCCTTCAACAATACGTATTTGATTGTAACCAGAGAATCCATCCATTAAGGAGAGCATTTCATGGCCTACCATAGAATCAACAATCATGTCTATATTTGGCAAGGGAAAGTCATCTTTGGGACAAGCCTTGTTGATGTCATGGAAGTCCAGTGCATATTCTGATGCTGGGAGTTTTCTTGGCGGCAGAACTATGTTAGATATCCATTTTGAATAATCAATAGGTTTGATAAAGTCAGCTTCCAAGAGTTTCTCGAGTTTGGCTTTAACAAGTAATGCAACTTGGGGATGCATTTTACATAGTTTTTGCCTTACATGTTTTGCATCTGGATGTACCACAAGATGGTGTACTACAAGAGATGGGTCGGCCTGGCATGTCCTTATATGTCCATGCAAATATATCTTGGAATTCAATAAGGAGTGTTGTGAATTCCATGCATTCTTGGTCAGACAAACTAATGCCAAGTTGTAAAATTTTTGGTTGTTCGGTGGTGCCAATGTTTATGTCTTTTGTTTCTTCTACAAGCATTTTAGATGTATCCTTTTCAGAGAATGATGCTAATGGTTGATGTAGGTCATCAGTGTCGGGTGTTTGTTGGAATTTTTTGACATGTTTATTGGATAGGGTGGCGGTGAGGTTTTGACTATGGGAAATCCTCTGTTTGCGCTTTTGATCCAAATTTTCTGACGGTGAAGGATCTGAATATTTTATCTCTTCGCCAAAATAGGCCGATTCATTTAGATTGATTTCAAATCCTTTTCTATGGTCTGAAGTAGGTATTTGGTCGCGAGTTCCAAGGAATTCTTCGATGGCTTCATCATTTTGGAACATGTCCATGGCTGCATGATGTGGTTGGCCATGGTCTATGAGACTCGGATGTGTAGGCTCAAAATTGATGACATTAATAGAGAAATGTTCAAAGGCAAGATGTGTTTCAGCGAGGTCCTCAAAAAGACTACATGGAGACCTAATGTCATTATCAGAACTGGTGTCATCATTGTCACTCGAAATTATTATGGGAGTGACATCAAACACCTTGAAACCTAGACCATGTTTACCGTGATGTTGTGTGTAATTTATAGGGTCTAAACGACCTTGTTCATTTGGACCGAGTCCTTTACCCTGCCATCGCATGTTTTTCATTATTCGGTGAGCTTTGGTAAATTGAGGGGACTCATAACATGGAGCAAAGTCGTCATTATATAACCAAGATCCTGAAGAACTTGGAATATGTTCGTTGTCAAGATGACCAAACTTTTTCCAAACTGACTGACCCATTTGGTAATTGGGATGGATTCTCAGATGTGGAGCGTTAGGTTTGCCATAGCTATGTGGGGATTTGGTGATATAAAAAGAGTCTGCCATCTTTTGAAATTGATATTCACCGTATCCCGTGTCAATGATTTTAAATGTGTGAGATGGGGGACCAATAGGTACCTCATGTGATGGGGAAGTTAGTTTGGTAGTCTTAAAAGATGAAGAGAATGGGTTATAAGAAGAAGGGGGTGGATTGAAGGATGAAGGTTGGCTATTCACAGGAGGAGGTATCTTAATAGAGGAGGTGTGGTTGGATGAAGAAGATTGGCTTGGTGAAGAAGAAGATGGTGTGGTGGAAGAATAATTGTTGCTGGAAGAAGCTTGATTAGTGGAAGAAGATGATTGATTAGTGGGAGGAGGACTGGTGGAAGGTGGTTGATGAGCGGATGATAATGGATTGGAAAATGTGTTTTGGTTATGAGATGATGGTTTTGGATTATGTTAGGAGTGTATCAGATCAATGCGTGTTTCATTAGGGATTATGTGAGGTGGAGCATATTTATCTGTTGATGGACAATAGTGATCATGTCGATACCGTCCTTCAAGGAATCTACAATACTCAAAAGGTTGGGGATCCGCACGTAATGTAAATTCCTTGTCTAAATGAGGAAACTTAATGCATTGGTGGAATGTTGATGGGACGGCTTTCATGGCATGAATCCATGGTCAACCGACAAGAATGTTATATGCAACTTCTACATCTACCACATGACAGATCGTGTCTAAGGTGATGGGTCCAACTTGGAGAGGCAACGTGATTGTGCCTTCAGAATTTCTTTCACTATTATCATACCCACGAATGGTTATGATATTGTTTTGCAAATCATTTTCAGTGTAACCTAGACAACGTAAAAGTTTCATGGAACAAATATTTAATGCTGATCCGTTGTCGATTAAGACGCGCTTGATTTTACGATGAGTTACATAACCCTCGACGTATAAAGAATGATTATTAGCGATATTGGGATTAAGCATGTCATCGGGACCAAAAGATAAAATAGGATTGAGGACTATAAGATGTGCAATTAAAGCCTGAAATTGTTGTGAATTGATGTCCTCAGGGACACGAGCATTATTCAATGTTTGCATAAGGATGCGTTGTAGTGCGGGAGAAGAATTAAGTAATTCCATGATTGAAATTTGTGCGGGAGTCTTCTCTAATTGTTTGACAATATTAAATGATGGCGTAGGTTGTGGAGAGGAATTGGCGGTGGAATTAGATGGTGGATTAGGAGGTGATGCCGGGGACGAAGTGGCAGATTTTTTTGTTGTAGGGACCCATATTTTTTTCTGTCTAGTGGTGATCATGCAGTCGGTTTGATCTTTATAGTTGCCACTAAGTCTTGGTCATAATCTATGGTCGAGATGACTGAGTCATACTCGACATTGCTTGATGATTGACCCTTATCTTTTGAATTGTTATCATGGTTAGGGAATGGATTTTTGAACATGTGAAGTTTTTCATTAGGTGTTTTTGTCTCAGAAGTATTTTCAACTTCTATGTCTCCACGTTCAATCAGGTCTTGGACGTAATGGCGGAGTTGCATGCATCGATCTGTGGAGTGCCCTTTTATGCGATGGTAATCACAATATTCGTTGTCTTTATACCAATTTGGTTTAGGTTGTCCTTCTTCGAAGGGTCTGACAATGGGATATGTAATCATATTAGCATTTTCCAAATGACGAAAGACACTAGATAGACTTTCTCCCAGAGGAGTGAACTCTCTTCGTCGATCCCGAGAAGGAACTTCCTTTCTAGGGATAATGATTGGTTGTTTAGATTTTAACGTGGTGGTGGGATGGTTTTGGACATTTCAGACATGGCGGGAATCAGTAACACCATCGTTGACGATATTTCGATTCCGGTTAAAGAATTTAGATTTGTCCTGGTTTGGAGGAGTGTCTCGATAAGGTTGGTCTCTAAAGGGTGCTTTAAGTAAGCCCTTAGAAATGAGGGCTTTTTCGATTTGTGTCCCCTTTTCGATGACTTCTTCAAAACTATTCAGACAATGCATTTGCATGTGGAATGATAATTCGGCATTGAGATTAGGGACAAAAATGCTAACTAGTTGTCTCTCGGCAGTGCGAAAGCGGGAAATCGACTTGCAATTCCGAGCCATCGTTGTAAAAAGGAAGCAAAATTTTCATTTGGCCTTTGCCTAGTGTTGTAGAGATCAAACATGGTTATTTCGAGTCTAGGTTATAAGAAAAATGTTTGAAAAATTTCTCTGATAAATCTGTAAATGTCGTGACCGACCCTTTGGGTAGATGGAAAAACCAGTCTAAAGCTTGTCCTCCTAAACTTTGGGGGAATAATTGTAGAAGGCACGTGTCTCGATAGGTAAATTCGACATTGCATGTAAAATTCCTTGACATGTTCACGGGGGTCACCTTTGCTTTTATATTTATCAAACTTAGGGATTTCAAAGGATGGCGGAAATGGTAATCGTGATATCTCTATATCAAATGGATAAGGACACAATTCTTCAAAGTTGAATTGTTTCGATTGTTTTGCATGATCCCCGAATGGTGTCTTTCATAAGTTTCCATTCTTGTGCAAATGGAGAAGCGGGGGACGGTTTATCAAACATGTCGTGAGTATTGGAATCTAGATTGAGGTCTTTTAATCTTTCAGCTCTAGTCGTTGTTTCCTCAAGTTTCTTTGTTAAATCTTGGATTTTAGTGAATAATTCTTGGTGAAGAACCATTTGGATTGTTTGGTATTTCATTATGATAACTGGATACACCATTGTCGATGAGTTTGTTTAAATTTTCAGTCCCGAAGTCAGGAGGTAGTTTTGCCCCCATGGCTAGGATGCGTAACAGATATTCATTTTTGTTTTGTTCTATCACCCTATTGACTTGTTCTTGTTCTTCAGTGGTGAGTTCTGGTTGTGTGACTTCTTCGTCGTCATTTTCATGATTGTGACTGCGAGTGAATACCATGATGACTTTGATTACTTTGGATTTATCGTGAATAAGCTTGTGATGACTGATAAGGAGAGTAACTCAAACAAGTTATCTCAATATGATGATGATGTAACTCGAGACGAGTTATTAGGCGATCGTTGACGTTGTGTAGATTTGACTTAAACAAGCTCTGGACTATTGACGGGGAGAGTAACCTGAATAGGTTAATCATGATATGGTTGTGAAAGGATTTGTGTTGGCTGTGATTTGGATAAATGCGATGGTGGACAGAATAATGAGTGAACTCAAACAAGTCACCCAATATTAGTTTGATATAGCTGGAAACAAGCTATGAAGGATGTTTTGACAATTGACAATATGGGGAGTGAATGCTAGTCACTCAATATCAGTTGGATATAGCCGAAGACAAGCTATGACAAATGTATTGTTGGATGAGGTAAGCTAATGAAATTGGTGTGATGGTTTGATCTGTGTTGTTGGATTGTTTGGATGTTTTCGCTTGGTATTGAATTGGTCGAGAACTGATTTTTTGTGGAACACAACTAGGTCTAAACTTTTACAATGAACACATTGATATCACCAAATTTTATGATAAAATAATGCTAAACTATTGTGTTTTCAAACAAATGATCATGTGGATTCAATTGTTTTGGCTTATGAGGTAACTTCTTTAGGAATGATAATTGTTTCATGCAATCATACAAGTATGTTGTGAAATGGTAGATGCGTGCTCTTATTACTCCAAGAAGATATGTCCGATATACCCTAGTCTTGATATACCTAATGCACATCAGACGGGGGGAATTGGTACGAGAACCCTTAGAGCACCTCGGAGAAGACTCACCAATTTACTTGCACTGCTTTCAAGTGAATCACCACGTCGAATGGTTTTGTGAAAAAGTGGAAGGTGATGGAGGGATGAATGTGTATGGTGTCCTTATAACTCCCTCGAAGATTTATAGGGACGATGCCGAAGTTTCGTTATTACATGACTATTTAGGCATGACTCGCATGATTTGCACGACAACATTACACGTAAGTGAAGAGCAGTGGCGAGGTAAATACCGAACGCTGTGATGAGACTAGGTCTCAAAGTGCAATGCAGATGCAAATGTTGTTGGTGCGTGGTAGTCAAGTCCACGTCACCGGTGTAGCTTTGGTGGTGATGAAATCCACCTCGTCTACGTGTTAAAACAATATGATGAAGTGATTAAACGCAGGGTTCTTTCCAATTTGAAATAAATCACTAGAGAAAATAATTACGTACTTGACTTTTTTGTTTCAAAGAATTGTCTTTGAATGGTGGTATTTTTGCGGGATTTTGTTGTTTTTGTTTTTGACAATATTCCAGCAACACGGTTCTACAGAAAACAAATTAGTAGTTATCCTGCAAATGAAATGTTAGAAAAGTGATCGTGGTTGTTTTTGATTTGCCAGATCACTCAAAGGCGCAGGAAAAGAGCATACACAACCAACGACCAAAAAAATATTAAGAATATGACAAAGGAAAATAATTATTAAAATGACAGTTGGAAAACAAAGCTAGAGGATCCTGCAATGTTAGAACAAGAAACTAAAAAATTGTGACCGTTTCTGATTTTCCAGATCGCTTGAAGGCGCAAGAAAAGAGCATACGTGGATACAATTGGAATAGTTTTTTTTTTTTAAATGTTAATAATTATTGCAATTAATCATGATTGCGAAATAACGATAATGATTATTTTCACAAAAAAGAAAAACGATGAAAGAAGAGGGTGAAAACGTTACCTAGAAGTGTTGTCGTGGAAAATTTAAATGTAAGGCAAAAAAAATAAAAATAAAAATTGTTTTCTAGAGCTCGAGTGGCCTCACGTTTCTGATTTCCAAGATCACTTTTGAAGTGCGAGGAAAGAGCATACGTGTGAGGATGTTTTGTGAAATAAATAAATAAATAAAACTATAATTTTGTTTTTTTTTTTGTTAAAAAGAAAAGTGTTAGAAGAAATGAAACCAAAATTTTTCTGTAAGTATAAATCTAAAAATTATTTTTGCATTGCATAGATCTTTTCAATACCTTTCCTTTAAAAAAAATGAAGTCATTCCAAGTTCGGGAGCAAAAGTTATGGCTTCAGGAAGATGGGCTACGAGAACGTTCTGAATGAAAATTTTAAACGTGAGAAAAACGTCCCGGGAGCTGGTTTTTTTTATTTTCTGACTTCTATACTTCACCTGAGAAGCTAAAATTTTGACAGCAAGGTTAAAAAAGAAAAATAAACAGAAAGAAAGAGTTAGATCACAAAATGATTGATTAAAATAAAAGAAAATAAAAATGATTAACTTCCTACAAAGCAGTTATTTTAGCAAAAGTAAATAAATAAATGCATTTTCCGGATTGGTTGTCCCATGACAGTAAGATGATAAACTAATGGCTAGTTCATGTGTTTCTACAGATGATGAGTAAATAACAAAATCAAAACTGGGAACTAAACACCAAGCACCGAGGAGATCAAAGACAGAATGAGCTTCAGAGTTTCATTGTTGCTATAACCTGTAGATACACGTGTAGGTTGTGTTGGAGGTGTGAGGGAAAGAGACTGAAGTGTCATGGGTAGTGAAGGGATGGTTGATGGTATTAGAGGTATGGGTGGTAAAGATGTTGCAGATGTGGGTGGAAGTCGTGGCGGGTGCTTGGGTATGTTTGTGGTTTCAATGGTGGAATGGGCTATTGTGTTTTTGTTTCCGACGGGTGGAGGTTTCTTAAGCGTGTCTCTGGGAGGTTGAGGTCCTAAGACGAATGAAAAGGGTGAAGGTGATGAAGGTGTGATTGGCACAACTGGGGTATGAGTTTTATGGGCTTGGTTATTCTGTTTGGGTGCCAAGTAGGTTTGGTGTTGACTTTGGAGGATGTAGCTAAATCTAGTTTGATAGGTGGATGAATAAGGCTGGTGGTTGGGGTGACCCCTAAGGTAGTAATAGGTTTAGTTGAGGAAGATGATGTAGGTGTGGGTTTGGATTTAGGTGTATGTTGGGTTATGGGTAAGGGTGTGTGTTGAGCTATGATGGGTGTCATGGAAGAAGTTGTGATAGAGGAGGTTGTGTTTGGTTCAATTGGTCGAAATATCTTTGGGTAGATAGTGGAAGTGTCAGCAAGTTGCATTTGCATTTGTGTTGAGATAGGAAGCAAAAGACGCCCCCAAAGTAAGGCTCTATCCACATAATCTAAGTGATCGGATAAACGCGAGAATGACACATCTGTAGGCGAGGCTGATGAGGACCTAATGGCAATTCCCGTGAAATTTGTCTTAGAGATGGGGAATTTGCTAGCTTCGGCTTTTGTGGGTAAGAGAGTCGAAAGTAAGTCTGCAGGATCTTGGGTAGCTGATGGAGAATGATCACCTAGAGGAAAAGGTATCTCTACTAGGTCTTTGATAGGTGGAGGAGATGATGGGTGCTCCTCTATGGGTGGAGGAGATGATGGGTGCTCCTCTGTGGGTGGAGGAGATGGTGGGTACTCTTTTGCAAGGGTGGAGAGAGGTATCTTTGCGGGTGATGGGTCTCTCGGGTGGAGAAGCCAAGGGTGAAATAGTCTTGATATTAACAGAAGGCTCCTCTACGGGTGATGAAGGAGGTGAAAGGTGTTCCTCTATGGGTGGAGGAATAGGTGAGGTGGGTTCAAGCGCAGAAGGAGGGCTTTGGGCTAGAATTTCCTCTATGGAAGGAATATGAGGTAATTGGGCAGCAGCGGTGCATCGCTGAAAATAGTGTGGACCTCGTGGGTATGACTATCATGAGTTGAGGTCTCTCCGGTTTGATCATCGAAGGGGCATGATTAGGAAAGGGTTTCTTGAAGATGTGTAGGTTTTGATTGGCATGTGCATTAGGATTATCCATGATTAACTCGCCTTTCTCAAGCATTTCTTGGACAATGTTTTTGAAAGTGATGCAATTATCATCACTATGACCCTTTACTCGATGATAATTTGAAGTCGTGTTCTTTATACCACACAGTGTGGGGTGAGCAGTCAAAACCAAAGTGTGTGGTTTCACAGGAGGAAGGGTGATGGCCCTAGCTGTGATGAGCTTCTCCAAGACAGAATAATAAGGTTCCCCAATTGGGGTATATTTATGTTGTTCCCGTCCGAATTGAAAAGTCCGAACGGGTGAGAGATTAGATGAGGGCTATCCCGATTTGACGGATGAGTTGGGCCAGCTTTGAGTACCACCGTGTTTGCAGTGCCCTTGGCCTTTGCATAATTGTTCGTGGTTTTGAAGAATAAGAGGTATCATTTGACATGAATGTCGAGTTTTTATTGCATAATTGAATTTTCTTTTCTTCAATGACCCGAATCTCTAACTTTTGTGCCATGGTGAATGCTTCATCTAAGATTGAAAGTTTGGACCTATGTGGTCGGTGAGATATGCCTAAAGATAAGCCCGTGTGAAGAGTTCGATGAGTTCGGTTTGCGATAGTTGGAATGTGAGTTGATTGATCAAGCTACGCCAACGAGCAACAAAATTTGTGATAGATTCATCGTTATAATGACATGTAGAATATAGGTCAGTCATGGTATCCTTCTTAATGATATTAATGGAGAAGTGATCCAAGAAGGCTTGGGCTACCTGATTAAATGAGAATATAGAGTGTCTAGGCAACCCACTATACCAATCTAATGCGGGTCCAGTTAGAGACATGGGAAAGGTCCTCAGGAGCAAAGCATCATCATGGGCGATCAAATAACACCCATGTTTGAAAGACCACAAATGTTGTTGCGGGTCTTCTTTGTTATTGAAACGGTTGAATTTAGGCATTTCCCAATGCATGAGATATGGACAGATAGGAATGGATGGATGTATAGGCTCATTACAAATCTCATCATAGGTGAGAGTGTTGTGGGAGCCAGAAACCGATGCCTCCAATGTTTACATCTTGTCCATCATTAACTTAATTAGGTTGTTGGTAGGTTGTGATGGATGGGTGACTCCTGTAGCATAAGAGGGTTGGTATTGGGCATGTAACAAGGGTGGCATTCCAGTATATGGTGCTGCCATATAGTTAGATTGAGAAGAAGGAAGTGAAATAGGGGTACGCACTGCAGAGTGAATAATAGATGAAATAGGAGGTCACTGATGAAAGACGTATATGGAGGTGGAAGGGTCGTAGTGACCCTACCGATAATGGGGCTAAAGATTGTGGAATAGAAAGGACAAAATTTTGAAAAGGGGTAGGGATCACCGACACTGGGGTGGCTATGTAGCTACGGGTATATGCGAGACAATAGGCGTGGATGAGGTTGTGTTCTAGGTGGTTGGCGAAGGTATAGTGGATGTGGCAGGTGCAACGGAGGTAACATATGTGGTAGTCATGGTGGGTATAGGCCTAGGTGCGAAATGACTGGGGGTAAGGTAGATGCGGGTAACACGGAGCCAGATGGGGTTGACGCAGAGTGGGAACGAGAGTCGGGGGGATAGATATGGGCATGTTGTATATCAACTGACCCGAGGCATCTCGAGTGGACAAGTGGGAAAGGTAAAACTGCAAGGTGACATGATTTTGGTCAAGGAGTCGTGTGAACTCCTTGTCTCTTGTGGCGATAGTGATAGGTTGGGTAGGATCCATGGGTGATAAAATAGAAGGTGGTGAAGGACTAGGGGGAGTGGTTAACGACTGGTGTGGAATATGAGGGCGTTCGATTGGTTTCGGTCAAAGACACATGTGACAGTGTTGCTCGGGTTGGACTTTTTTCTGTAAATGACATAGAAATATAGTAGAGATAGGAGAAACAAGTGGTAGTAGGTGGATTAGGTAGGAAATTTCAGCTGGAAGATTTGCATAGTATAATCGATGTTGGTTAGGTAAACCGACGTCGGCCACAGTAACCATGGTCACCACCGTGGAAAGTGGACAGTTGGTCAAAATAGGTAAAAGGCCAATAATTTGTCCAGTATGCAAGATGTTAATGGGACTTACCAAGTCAATGGATATGATAAGAGTGGCAAAGACTCTGAATATTCAAAGAAGGTGAATAGGTGTCCTTTTGGGTAGGTTAACCAAAAGAACAGGGAACCGACGCTAGTTGGGTGAAACTCGATAACTGGTCGAGAGGGTAATCGACGATAGTCACCGGACCGACATCAATTCCTGTGAAATTGAAATAATGATGAAGAAATTGTGGTTGTGAGTTAAAATTAATGTGGAATCAAACCCAGAATCTTGAGAATGATGGGAATATGGTCCAGGCACATTCAAATGAAGTGGAATACACCAAATGTGATGAGGAGCGTGCAAAGAGAAATAAGAAAAATTAAGAGCATGACCTCTCACCTCAAAACACAAGCCAAGCAGAAACAATAAGAAAAATACGATCCTAAGAGTGTTTTTTCTATTATGTTCTTTTAGCTTATGCTATTTAAGGATTGACTCATGAATTGTAGAATAGAGTTTTTTTGGTGAGGATGACTTCCTACAAAGAAGGAGATCTACAAGGAGAGGTTTCAGGTATGTTATGGTGGGGGTGAGCCATCCTCGATGGGGCTCTTGGACAACGATAACCAAATGGAGTGCCCATTGTGCCATGATTGTGTGATCACCTACAACTTCTTTCGAGTGAGATGTTTAAGAATGTGTACATATTTTTTTATTTTGTGGTGTTTGGATAAGACTCAGAGAGAGAGAAAGAGAAATAAAGTGCTTTCTACGATTCATTTTTCAACCATCAGCTGGGAATGACTTACAGCGTATAGGTTGCCCTCAATTAAAGTGAGATAATACAGAAAAGTAGAATGAAATGCAATGATTTTTAAACCCAAATCGAAATGTAGATGTAGATATGTGTTTTTGATTCTGTCAGGTGAGTGTACGAGTAATCAAGAAACATGAGACCACGTCGAGTATACAAGGGCTTAGTACCTTGGAGATGGAGATGGATGATACGGGCATAAAGAAAGCTAGATGCATGATATCAAGAAGCTAGATCTGCAAAACTAAACCAGATAAGATTAGAACACAATATGCGGGGTTTCCCAAACAATGCCGTTTAAGAGGATTTCAACTCCCTTGGAGGATGTCAACCCCCGTGTCAGACAAGATAATAATAGATCGTGAATAGTAGTAAAAAATGACAAGCAACTGAAATAACAAGAATACTTAGCTTATGTCCTGCTATGAAATGAACCGGGCATCAAGATGGCAAGATAAGAGACACTGTCAGAGCTTTCTCCTTCTTATTTTTAAAAATATATCCTCCTCCTCCTTTAAAAAAATATTCTCCTTAAAAATCTATATATCCCTTTGAAATAATCTCCCTCTCCCTAAATATGGGGGAAAACCCCATATTTATAGTTTAGATGTGAGGCTAAACTGCAGGTTAGATGATACCCAGGGTGTAGTAAAGTAACTTGAGTTAGGGATGTGATGTGATCATGTGGGTCCCATATTTTGACTTATTAGGCAAAGTGGGGGACATGATTTGAATGGGGGGTGAGATAAAGATTTCATTTTTTAAAAAAAGAGTGTTGGAGATATGCATTATGAATTAAATAATTTGTGAGAGATGGGGGATGATGCCAAAAATTGAATTATCAAATGGGTCCATATGGAGCCCATTGATAATTCAATTTAAGAGAAAGAACTCTTTTAAAAAAGAGTGTTGGAGATATGCATTATGAATTAAATAATTTGTGAGAGATGGGGGATGATGCCAAAAATTGAATTATCAAATGGGTCCATATGGAGCCCATTGATAATTCAATTTAAGAGAAAGAACTCTTTTAAAAAAAAGAGTGTCGAAGATATGCATTATGAATTAAATAATTTGTGAGAGATGGGGGATGATGCAAAAAATTGAATTATCAAATGGGTCCATATGGAGCCCATTGATAATTCAATTTAAGAGAAAGAACTCTTTAAAAAAAAAAGTGTCGGAGATATGCATTATGAATTAAATAATTTGTGAGAGATGGGGGATGATGCCAAAAATTGAATTATCAAATGGGTCCATATGGAGCCCATTGATAATTCAATTTAAGAGAAATAACTCTTTTTAAAAAAGAGTCCATTGATAATCAATCAAATAATGTGAACAAATAGATAGGATTTTATTTAATTTAAGAGAAAGAGATGCGAGAATAGAAAATTGGATGAATGTGAGATGACGAAGGGGCGCTATACCGAAAATAGGTGTCTACATTTGCCCCTTTTTGTTGAGTGGTTTGCGATAGATAATTCACGAGATAAAAACAAAAAGGGTTAGATGAAAGATGTGTCCGAGGATGGATGAAGACATGACCAAAGGAAAGATGCCCCACATAAAACAGGATCACAATAAATAAATAAAAAGTATGGCGGTGACTCTAATATCACATCAGTAGAGGACAATTGCAGTCTATGAGAATGGGACGACAATATATAGACATTGAGTGGGTGAAGACCACTAATTATGGATGTAAATTGTGATGACCAATGGGTCATAGGATTTCGAAATATGTGCAACTAAATGCAAAAATGATCCTTTGTCTACGAGGAATCATGTGAAAAATCATGTGTCCACAAAAGGGACGTGGATGAAGATAATGATACCCCAACACAGGGCACGAGAAGGACACAAGGTGAGTTATATGTGTTGACAAGTACAAAGATAAAAAGGTACCCCAAAATAAGACATAGATAGATGTTGAAATAAGATATCCCAGGGGGAATACTCATAAATGTGGATATGATGAGCAAACATGATAGAAGGATGAGATAAAATGTCCTAAAAGGATAATAAATATGATGGCAATCATGTTTTATAGGAACGATGCATAAGTGTTAGCAAATTAGAAGATAAAAATACTCACTTGTTGATAAGTAGGATAAGAAGTCAAGATTTTACAAAAAAAAAAAGCGAGAAAATATTCAAGGAAGAGAACAAGATTAGATAGGTGATGGTTATGGTATCTTCCAAGAAAAAAAAATGTCAAAAGAAGATGGGAAGAGATGGGTGGATATGAATGTCCTGTGAGAGGACTAAATATGTGCAACTAAATGCGAAAAATGTGCGCAATCCTTTGTCTACGAGGAATCATGTGAAAAATCATGCGTCCACAAAAGGGACGTGGATGAAGATAATGATACCCCAACACAGGGCATGAGAAGGACACAAGGTGAGTTATATGCGTTGACAAGTACAAAGATAAAAAGGTACCCCAAATAAGACATAGATAGATGTTGAAATAAGATATCCTAGGGGGAATACTCATAAATGTGGATATGATGAGCAAACAGGATAGAAGGATGAGATAAAATGTCCTAAAAGGATAATAAATATGATGGCAATCATGTTTTATAGGAACGATGCATAAGTGTTAGCAAATTAGAAGATAAAAGTACTCCTACTTGTTGATAAGTAGGATAAGAAGTCAAGATACTTTTGTGACAAAACAAAAGCAGAGAAAATATTCAAGGAAGAGAACAAGATTAGATAGGTGATGTCCGTTATGGTATCTTCCAAGAAAAAAATGTCAAAAGAAGATGGGAAGAGATTCTTAGAAATGGATATGATGATGTCCCTGTGAGAGGACTAATGAAGATAAAAGATGTGACAGGGTTCTCAAAAAGAGAAGAGGTCAATGTGGCAAAGAGAAGAACAAGAACGGTAATGAAAGGGATAGATGACGATACATAAATGGAGAAACATTGGCATTGATTGTGAATACCAAATGTAAGGGATGTTGAGAAAGAGAAAAGGGAATAGACAGGAGGATTGGTTGATTATGAGAAGAGCAAGAAAGATTGAATATGAAGGTGACAAGGATATGGAATAGAGGGATAAAGATGGAAGAGGAGAAAATAAAGAGTGAAAGGGGAGGAAGAAGATAACAAAGAAGGATTATAAAGAAGGACAAACAAAGAGAAGACAAGAAAAGAATAGAGCAGAGGATGAAACCATGAAAAAGGAAGAGAGTTATTTAAAATGAAAGATGTGATGAAGATTGGAGCAGAGGAAAATAGGGAGGTAATGGAAAATGAAAGAGATGATAGAGCAAAGAAAATTGAAGGAAACAAATCATAGTGAGGAAATCCAAGGCAAAGAATATGGAACTGACCACATGGAAATGCATGTGGATGATGAGATGATAAAGGAAATGGGATAACGTTGAAGAGTCAGGTTTTGACGGGGAAGTAAGGAGGAAGTGCGAGGTAAAATGGGGAGAAAGACGATATAGAGGAAGTAAAATAAGACGAAGATCAGAAAGGAGGAGAAGACAACGAAGAAAATTATGCTGAAGGAAGTGAACCAAGAATGAAGATATTTGGTAAAGAGTGGGAAGCATAAGGAACGTAAAGAGAAACTTGAGGGAAGGAATGACATCGATTGGAAAAGAAACGGAGATGCATGAGATGAGGATATGCTGATGATGAGAAAATAGAGAGAAGGTGTATGATGAAGACAGTGAAGAAATTGGCAAGGAAGAATGGAAGATGGAGAGGTGGCGAGGAAAAAGAAAGGATGGGATAGGAGAGGCAATGCCAGTGAATGGATGTTAGGAGAAATCCACCGATAATGATCAGTAGGAAAAGATGAGACAAAAGATAAGACAAGGGAGAAAGTAAACGAAGAATGGAGGGGGAATGCCAATGAAGGGACGTTAGGAGAAGTCCTCTCGATAATGATCAAAGGACACAGAGGAAGGAAGGAATGAAGATAGAATGGAGGAGGTCAAAGAAAATGATTCAGGCTGTGCAGAATGGGGATGAGTGATTTTAGAAGAAGTCCATCGATAATTATTCTTAGTGTGAAAAATGGAAAGGAAGATGAAAGAACGTTAAGGGAAGATCAATGACAATGATGTGTAAGCATGGGGGTAGATATGTGGGAGAACTCTAGAAGATGGAATGGAAAGAGTAAAGAAAGGAGGGATAACGATGTGTAGGAAGATGAAGATGAGGAGAGGATGCAGTGGATGAGAATGAATGAGAGAAAAATGAAGAAACAATACATGAAATGAACGAAGAAGAAATGGTTAAGTAAGATTACCTAGCGATGGATGATGGAGATGAAAAAGGGACTAGTAGGAAGTGGTGTTTGTGAGAATGAAAGAGGAGGTGAGAGGATGTGATGATGGGGAATGCCAAGAAAATGTAGATGGAGAGAATGTGGGGTAGTGGGGGAGTGCAGGATGAAAATCATGCTTAAGAGAGACTCTTAAGTAAGATCGCCATGCCGCAGGTGGATTTAAGTAAGATCACCAAACTGGCAGTGATGATATGGAAGGAGAAAGACAACATTGTATTAGATGCAGGTGTAGAAGGGTTGATTGGAATAGATGAGTACGATGAGAGGCAGAATACAAAAGATGAGGAAGAGATGATGGGAGATGGAAAGATCAGACGAGAAACCATTCTTAAGAGAAACTCTTAAGTAAGATTGCCCTACGATGGGGATGGTTAAGTAGGATCGCCAAACTAGAGAAGAAGAATAATGATGAAAATACTAAGCAGTGTATACCAAAATGGAACAAGAGATGAAAGGAGGTGATAACAATGTGATAACAAGGAAACAAAGGAGTGTGACATGAATGGATGGAGGAACATATGCAGTGTAGATGGAGAGTGTAAGGGTAATCCTTAACTAGGATGCCCACATGGTGGTAGTGATGATGCAAGAGTGTTAAGTGGAAAAGGAGGAGTGGAAAGATGTTTGTGGTGGTGATTGTCATCTGTTGAAAGAGGAAATGGTGGAGAAGCTTCACAAGATTGGAGGATCAAGGAAGAAGATATACCTTAACTAAGGTTCTCTAGCTATATGGATGGTTAAGCAAGATTTTCAAACTGAAAACAAAAGAGTAAAAGAGAAACTCAAGAGGAAAGACAAGTAAGGTATCTGGCATCGTGCAAGGGGACAGAAAGGTGAGAAGGATGATGTGGAGACAAATGGTAATGAGTGAACATGGAGAGCGAGGAGAAATGGATCAAAGATGTTGTTGAACATGTTGAGAGATAAGGAGCTGCAGGATAATGAACTTGCCTTGAGAAGGACCCTCAAGTAGGATTCACAAACTACAAGGGTGATCAAGTAGAATTCACAAACCGAAGAGTGTATTTGCAAAAACATTCATGGAGATGATGGATAGATATAAAATTCATAGTGTGAAATTTGATGTGATTTTTATAAAAGATGATTTGGATGAGATGAATGGAACATAGCTATAGCAAGGGTGTATAGGGAAACTATGTTTGAATTAGATTGGAGATAAACAAGAAAAGGCTACCACTCAAAGCATTGCACTTGTATCCAATAGCAGGTGTTAATACATAACCAATGATAGTTAGTTATACCAAAAGATCATGAGGGAAATATGGATGAAGGATGCTCGTAATCCTAATGTTGACATGACAAAGGGATCAAAGATGTGACTTGTACATGGGAAGAGGGATCTCCAAAGGTGGTGTTCCTTAAGTCTATGCCCCAGCTCTAGGAAAGGGAAAGAACAATAGTAGAAAGTTGATCAATGCAGGAAGCTTTCGGAAAATGTTGATAAAAGAAGGTTGATCAACGCGGAAAACCTCTAGATGCCATAATAACAGAGTAGCCATCCTTCAAGGGTATGGTCTACTTTATACATAATATAGATGACAAGAATAATATGATAGCCATCCTTCAAGGGATTAGTCTATTTCTTTGATTTTGCTTGGATTTTGATTTGTATATTTTTTTTTTTATTTGCATGTATGACACCTATCCTTCGAGGGATCAGTCTATTTTTATAACTTTGATTTTTCTTTTGACATACTTGAATTTTAACTTTACATGGGGAGAGCTAGGGATAGCTAAGTAAGCCACTTAAGATGGGATAAGGAATGTACAAGAGACACCCTGGACCCTTCGCATGGCTGCAATAGGAGAACAAGAAGGTAATGGATGTAATGGTTAAAGGATCACATCAAAGTAGTGAAGGTGGATCACATAAGTCAGATTATTATAGTGATAAATGGAAGGGGATAAAGATGGCAGAACAATCTAAGGATGTAACTAATTTCTCATTGGTAAATATGCTAACAATAGATTGGTCGCAAGTGCAATGCATTAAGAGGTTACGTCTCTGGTTTTACCACCACGAGAGGGAAGACATTGAAGTTGCAATAAGATGAGATGATAGACAAGTAGGAAATAAAACTAACATATGACCACAATGGTGGATTTAGATGAAAATGAATGATGATGCCCCAAGAGAGACATAAACATAGAAGGACAATCATGGCCTCAAAGGAGGGCTTGATGAAATAAATGGTGTCCCAAAAGAGACACACATATAGCCACAATGGTGGACTTCGAAATAGATGGTGCCCCAAAAGAGACACAAATATAGCCACAATAGTGGACTTCAAGAAAATGGTCCCTCAATGGAAGGACGAACATGGCCTCAAAGGAGGGCTTCAATGAAAAAGATGATACTCCCAAAAGGAGCATAAAAAGAACAAATATGGCCTCAAAGGAGGACTTAGAATGAGATGAGAATTTGGATATAATTAATTTAGATTGAATGGATGTGAATAAGGTAGATAAAACAATGTCAAAGAGCGAAGTCCCCTAGTAACAAGGAGTTGTATAGGATGAGATGCTCAAGGGTGAGGGAAAATTATTTCCCAACAAGTTAAATGTGAAGTAGGTAAAGGATGTCAAAAGAGTTTAGATGAGATTGTTTTAGATTTGGATGGGGTAAACGATCGGAGACCACAAGTGTGTTTAGCAAGATAAGTGGCATTGATGAACAATGGCGGGCATTCCTTAGGAGGAATGACATGGGCTAGATGAATATTAAGGGATGATGTGGATGGAGGGATCATGGGAGATTTGACAGATGGGATATGGATTGGATTCAAGGTGGATGAAGAAGGAACTTTCCCTGAATGAGGAAATCATCTTTCTCAATAAGGTTGTGGATGATTGACCGAAAGGCCTTACAATGTTTGATGTCGTGACCTGGGGTATGATGATAAGCACAACTACAATTAGGATTGAACCATGATGGCTTGGGACCATATGGATTAAAGGCTTTAATAGGAGGAATTTTGATGGTAGATGTTTGAGTTAAATGTTGAAAGATATTTGCGTATGACCCCATTGAAGTGTCATGGGGAAGGTAACTCTTATGGGTTTTGATAGGATGTCTTGACTTGGAGTTAGGAGAAAATGTAGATGTAGATTGGATGTGTGAATTTCATGTTTTGGAGGAAAAATCAAATTTGGTTGAAGGATGATATTGTTTGGATGTGGATTGATTATTGCAAGATGTCGTAGATGGAAAAACTGATCCTGACATGGATGTTGTGGCATTGGATTGTTGAGAAGAGGGAAAACCTGAATGTTTTTATGGATGTGCAGGGGATTGTTGGGGATGTTTTCCCGAGCCTTAAACTTGACTAAGAAGATTTACCTCTAACAGGGATGAAAATAATTTCAACCGGAGGATCTGATAGTGGTGGTGTGGTTATTAATGGAGAAACTGTTCTAAAACAAGATGAAGATGTTAATGAAGAGATAGGTGTTTGTATGATGCGATTAATGATATCTATGTGAGACATAGATTGTTTCGATTTTGGCATGGAAAGAGATAATTTTTAGAGGGAGAAGGTAAAACATCTTTATTTGATCGAGGTGGATGTGTTGGTTCAATAGGTGATTCAAGGGGTATATTTGGTAGGGTTGCAGATCGAGAGGATTTGATTGATGTGATAGGAGGATTGGGTAAAGAATATTGGGGTAGACTGGGTGATGTGGCCACAGAAAGGTTGTCAAGGTAGAGATAGGTGGACTTGTTGATATGATAGGTATAGGGGTAGTTGGGATAGATAAAGATGTAGGCACTTTTGGAATATGTGGAGATGTGAGTGATGTGATAACCGATGGAGTAGACCTTATGGGTAATG
Organism: Taxus wallichiana var. yunnanensis; assembly: GCA_018340775.1. Lineage (NCBI taxonomy): Eukaryota > Viridiplantae > Streptophyta > Pinopsida > Cupressales > Taxaceae > Taxus > Taxus wallichiana. Next base: position 187,664,458 of record CM031233.1, on the reverse strand, counting down.
GTAATGTAGCAAGTGCAGGGACATTTTCGGATGTAGAAGTAGAATGGATTGGTTGTTTCATAAATGTTTCGAGGGGTAAGAATGATATTTTTGATAAAGGGATTGATGTCGAAGATAGGGTTGTAAGGGTGCATGTTGTAGAACTAGGTTTAGTTGGGATGGTTGTGAGCAATGTAGGTGTAGTAACAGGTGTATTTGATGAAGATGTCGGTGAATGAATGGGTGTGAGAGATGTAGGGATATGTGTGGATATGAGTGGAGCTGAAATAAGTGCTAAGGATGAATCTAATGTGATAGATTGGGGTATGTTTGAAGTGGCGGAAATGGATGATATAGTTGAATTTGATGTGGATGTGGCAAGGATAGGAGAAGGTACAAGTTTAGCATAAGTAGTGAAAGTTGATGTAGGTGTTACAGGTTCTGAATAAGAGATGGGAATAATGTCCATTGTGGGAACATGCGTGGAGTTGGTGACAAGATGGGATCTTGATTGACAATGTCAACCATACAAGCGTTTGATAGTTGAGATGTAAAGGGGGTGATGTGATTTGTTGGTGGTTGATTAGTTTGTGTAGTGGAGGTATCAATTTGGATATCCCCTTGATTTACAAGTTGTTGGACATGATCTTTGAAGGAACGACATCTCTCAATGTCATGACCTTTGACTCGATGATATTTACAAAAGTGGGCCTCGTGATACCAAATAGGCTTGGCTTGCGAGTTGTCTACAGTCGTATGGGAGGAAGTTGGATAGATTTTACACTCATCAACTTATCAAATATGGAACTGTATGATTCTCCTAAAGGAGTGTAGTGGGATGTTGATTGAGGAGATCATTGTTGAGACCATGTGCTTGGTGTAGATGGGGATGAGGGTTTAGTGACCATAGTGTTGGCCGTAGTCTTGAACTCGCCATTATGTGTGAATGGTTTAGTGGATTCAATTTTTGATTTAGTTGAACTTAATTTAAGATGACCCTACTCAATGGCACGGGTTTCAAGCTTGTGAGCCATTGTGAAAGCTTCATCAAAGGTTCGGAATGATTGGATCTGTAAAGTGGATGATATATGTTTGGCACACGAATGCGAGAATAAATCGATGAGTTCAGTTTGCAGGATAGTGAAGGATAGTTGGTTTATAACAGCATGCCACCGTGCGATGAAGTCGGCGATGGGTTGTTTTCATCTTTGTTGAATGGTATAAGATCAGCGATGATGGTCTTGTATTTGAAAATTGATATTGTGCAAGAAGTGAAAGTATATAGATCGTGGGATAGTAGTCCAACGGGACCGATAAAGACATGGGAAAAGTGTGAAGAAGTAAATCATGAAGCAATAAACAACATGCATGTTTAAATGTGAGGAGATGTTGTTGGGGATCTTCTTTATTATTGAACTTGTTAAATGTAAGAAGTTTCAATAAGGGGATAAGGGTTTGATTAAATCAATGGATGAATCGGTTCATTACTGATTTGTTCATAGGATAAGGTGTTCTTGGGTGCTATGGTAAGGGTTTCTAAACTCAAGCTAACCGATTCATTAAGGCGTGAATTGAATTGAATTAGATTCGAGGTATTGTAAGGTTGAGAGTTTGATAAGGTGATGTGTGGGTTTGAAAGGTAGTTTGATAAGGCAAATAATGTGTTTGTGGGTGTGTGGGTAGTTGAAGCGTCTGATAAAGTGGTTGATAAGTTTGTGGATAGGATGTTTGTGGAATGGTTTGATAAGACAATTGATTAATTTGTGGATATGTGGGTGTTTGGGGAGTTGTTTGGTAAGGATGAACATGTGTCATGGGTTGAGATTGTTGCATAGGTTGACTTTGAATAATAGGAATATGGTGTGTTCGTTGAAGCTAGGTAGGTTGTTGTGGTAGATGATAGGTAGGGATATGAGTGTTAAGGGGTTGAGACTGTTGGAGCATAGGATGGGTAGGGATGTAGGTATTCAAAAGATGAGATTGTTTGATGGGCATACTAGTGGTGGATGAAATAGAATTGAAAAAGGGATGTGGGTGGAATGTGATCCACCAATTGAGGAGATTGGGAGGATTTAGAGATTATAGGAGATTTTTGGAGTAAGAAGTCATATATGGGGTTAGGAGGAGATTCAGATGTATCTAGAGGAGCAGGAGATGGTGGTACGATTGATTTAGGAAGATTGGCTTGACAGGGCATAAGAGGGTTGGTGTCAAGGTGGGGAGAATTTTTTATGACATGGTTCTCGTGAGGTGAGAGACCTAAAGAGACCGGAGATAGAGTAACCGACGATGTGGTTTTGAGTTTAGAATCTTGTTGAGTGAGAGATCAGAGGAAGTAATATTATGGGATAAAGCAAATTGTTTGTTTGTCTTCGATTTGGGAGAGAGAGACAATAGGTGTGAAATAAAGAAACATCTGTTTATGTATGTTGTTGACAAATAAATCAATCAGAATGAATTTTTAGCCTCATGATTAATTTAGAGGATGTGAACAGAAAAGAAAAGTAGGTAATGAAGGTGAGGAGTCTAAGGCTGGTTTCAGGAAGTTGTGGATTGGGAGATGTTTGAGGTGGTTTCCTGTTGGGTGTTTAAGTCCCAAACAGTTAACCAGGTGAGAGGAATGTTTTGATGTGTTAATTATGTTTGTGCAGTCTCAGGCAGTGTGTGATAAGTGAAATGTAGAGGGTTAAATCCTTTACTTAAGCTATGTGATCAGGCAAGATGCAGAAGGTTCATTTTAGACCAAAATGAAATGTGATATTCGATGTAGACAGTCACTCAGAAAAGAGAAAGTTAAATGCAGAAAAGAGAAAATAAAGAAAAATGAGGAATACCGGAGAGTCACTTTTCTTGGTTATTTAAGTGTGTGTGATAGTGACGTATTTTGAAAGAGCTAGTTAGTGGCCCAAAACGCCCGGGTACCCTAAAATGGCACCGTCTATGTTTGCAGATAAGGTCGGTAAAATTATTTTGTGCGGTGTGTTTGATTTAAACATTGGTCTTTGACAACGTAATGTTGTTGTCGTGACATTGTAGACATTATCCTGCAAGAAGATAATAAATGCTATTAGTTAAGGTAGTTAAAAAAATGACTTTATAAATTTTACAAATGGTGTCGTCGTAAATAAATAAAAATAAAATAATTAATTAATCTAATTAATTAACAAAATTGTAGTTTAATGTTCCTATTTCATTCAAGTAAATAAGCGACGAAAATTAAATGATAGACTATAAAATAATAAAAAGGAAGCAATTGAGTCGAAAAGATAAACTAGATTAATGAAATAATTGCTTATATCAAAGCTAAACTAATAAAGTGATATGACTTATAAAAGCTTCAACTAATAAAATGACATGACTAAAAAAATCCCAACTAATAAAATGATATGACTAAAAAAATCCAACTAATAAAATGACATGACTAAAAAGCCCAACTAATAAAATGACAGATTCATCAAACCTACCTAAAGGATGAGTGAATTAAAATTGGTGGGTCATACCACACATGGACACAACTTTTTACATGTGTGATGACATAAAGCGAATCACATGACAAAGAGAATTAAACGGGACATATACAATTAATTGACATTTCATGGATGTGGATTACATTTCAATATTGAATGACATTTTTTTTATAATTTAATTCTAATTTCTTTTTATTTTTTTTTATTTTATTATAACTTAATTCAATGTTATTTCATAATGTTTTTAATTAACTTTTTATTATTAAATAAATCAATATTGTCTATTATGTTTTAAAATAAATAACTATAGATTATTATATTTTAAACAAGTAACCATAGATTAGTATGCTTTGAAATGTGAGATTTATACATAATTAGAAATTAAGATCTAGATGAATATATAGACATATTTTGTTAGGTCAAAGCAAAGGCCATTGAAAGGAAAAGAATTATATCTATTATACAACTGAGATCACAAATAAAAGCAAGACAATAAGATTAGTTTCCGGATTTGTTCCCCATGCGAGTAGAACCTAACATATGATTTTTTTTTATTTTTATTTGAGTATGATTATGTATTTAATAATAAAACTAAACTTGAAACTAAATACCAAGCCGGTTAAACACAAGAAGAGTACTTACCTTAAAGGCGACACAAACCTCTGATACGGATGAAGATAACACCAAATCTTGCAAAAACGTGAGTCCACAAGATGAAATATTTATCACAGATATTTGAAAACTACGACACATGAGAACCAGTATATTTATAATACCTGCATAAGATGAATAAAGGAACAAAACAAATGAAATGACCAGATCTTGGATCTGGTCCCACCAGTGTGCCAAATGTTGATATGTGTTTCCTGCTTCCTGTCCAGGTGAGTGTACGAGTAATCAAGAAACACGAGACCACATCGAGTATACAAGGGCTTAGTACCTTGGAGATGGAGATGGATGATACGGGCGTAAAGAAAGCAGATGCATGATATCAAGAAGCTAGATCTACAAAACTAAACCAGATAAGATTAGAACACAATATGCGGGGTTCTGATGAAAAGGTTCCCAAGAGGATTTTAACTCCCTTGGAGGATGTCAACCCCGTGTCAAACAAGATAATAATAGATCGTGAACAGTAGTAAAAATGACAAGCAACTAAAATAACAAGAATACTTAGCTTATGTCTCTGTAGAAATGAACAGGCATCAAGATGGCAAGATAAGAGACAATTAAGGAAAAGCTTTCTCCTTCTTATTTTTAAAAATATATCTTCCTCTTCCTTTAAAAAAATATTCTCCTTAAAAATCTATATATCCCTTTGAAATAATATTCTCTCCTAAATATGGGGAAAACCCCATATTTATAGTTTAGATGTGAAGTTAAACGCATGTTAGATGATACCAGGTGTAGTAAAGTAACCCGAGTTAGGGATGTGATGTGATCATGTGGGTCCCATATTTTGACTTTTTAGGCAAAGTGGGGACATGATTTGAATGGGGGTGAGATAAAGATTTCATTTAAAAAAAAAGTGTCGGAGATATGTATTATGAATTAAATAATTTGTGAGAGATGGGGATGATGCGAAAAATTGAATTATCAAATGGGTACATATGGAGCCATTGATAATTCAATTTAAGAGAAAGAACTCTTTTTAAAAAAAGAATGTCGAAGATATGTATTATGAATTAAATAATTTGTGAGAGACGGGGGATGATGTTAAAAATTGAATTATCAAATGGGTCCATATGGAGCCCATTGATAATTCAATTTAAGAAAGAAAGAATTCTTTTTAAAAAAGAGTGTCGAGATATGCATTATGAATTAAATAATTTGTGAGAGATGGGGAATGATGCCAAAAATTGAATTATCAAATGGGTCTATATGGAGCCCATTGATAATTCAATTTAAGAGAAAGAACTCTTTTTTTTTAAAAAGTGTCGGAGATATGCATTATGAATTAAATAATTTGTGAGAGATGGAGGATGATGCCGAAAATTGAATTATCAAATGGGTCCATATGGAGCCCATTGATAATTCAATTTAAGAGAAAGAACTCTTTTTAAAAAAGAGTGTCAGAGATATGCATTATGAATTAAATAATTTGTGAGAGATGGGGGATGATGCCAAAAATTGAATTATCAAATGGGTCCATATGGAGCCCATTGATAATTCAATTTAAGAGAAAGAACTCTTTAAAAAAAAAAGAGTGTCGGAGATATGCATTATGAATTAAATAATTTGTGAGAGATGGGGGATGATGCCAAAAATTGAATTATCAAATGGGTCCATATGGAGCCCATTGATAATTCAATTTAAGAGAAAGAACTCTTTTAAAAAAAAAGAGTGTTGGAGATATGCATTATGAATTAAATAATTTGTGAGAGATGGGGATGATGCCAAAAATTGAATTATCAAATGGGTCCATATGGAGCCCATTGATAATTCAATTTAAGAGAAAGAACTCTTTTTAAAAAAAGTGTCAGAGATATGCATTATGAATTAAATAATTTGTGAGAGATGAGGGTGATGTTAAAAAATTGAATTATCAAATGGGTCCATATGGAGCCCATTGATAATTCAATTTAAGAAAGAACTCTTTTTAAAAAAAAGAGTGTTGGAGATATGCATTATGAATTAAATAATTTGTGAGAGATGGGGGATGATGCCAAAATTGAATTATCAAATGGGTCATATGGAGCCCATGATAATTCAATTTAAAGAAATAACTCTTTTTTTTTAAAAGTCCATTGATAATCAATCAAATAATGTGAACAAATAAATAAGATTTTATTTAATTTAAGAGAAAGAGATGCGAGAATAGAAAATTGGATGAATGTGAGATGACAAAAGGGTGTTATATCAAAAAAATAGGTGTCTGCAGTAGAATTCAATGCCACAAATAGATGAATAGGAGAAGGGATGCTCTTTCACTAATACGATTACTTTTAGATGATAGAAGAGAATAAGATTCCAGGGGTGAAAGTTTAATGTAAGAACTTTTTAGAAAAGAAACAAACATACAACGTTTTCTCCTAGAAATGAAAGAATGTAAAGAACCCCGAATGGGTCCCACCGCGTGTGCAAAATGTTTCACCTGATTCTAGAGCATTTCTTTGAATGTTGACAAAACAAATAAGGGTAATGGGTTAGGAGGAATACCTGTTGAAATGCTAGTTGTAGGTTGTTGCGCACGTATGACTTCTAAATCCACAACTGATCGTGAGAGCTTCCTTTTTGCTTGGAGGAACTACCTGAAATGGAAAAAAATACCACCAAATAAAAGTTAAACAATATATGTAGTGGATTGCTAGCGTATGCTAGATCTAAGAAGTGTGATACTTCCTAGATGGCTGTCAATCCACTGTTTAAAGTAAATTAATGCGAGAAATAAAGCAAATCCTACTATAGTTAAAATGATTTAGATATCTCATTTGTCTTCAATAAGTAAATTCATTCACAACAAGCTAGGCTATGATTGAATCTGAAGGTCAAGGTCACTGTCAAGGTATTGGTATTGGTTAGGGTAAGGTTGTGGGATATTTTGGGTATTGGGTGGAGGTTTGGGAGCTTTGTTCTTAGTTTTAGAAAAGACTGACCGACATCGGTTTGGTATGACGGTATCGGTTTAGGCTAACCGGTGATGGTTGTGGGTAGCCGGCGTCGGTATGGTTAGGTACAGGAAAACTCAATAAAAACTTGGTTGGGTGATAGATCGAGGTTAGATGAAGATGGAAGGGAAATGGCAAGATTCGTATGGATCTGAGGTATGCACAGGAATGATTAAGGTCTAGGTATGGGCAATGTAAGGGTGTGGATAAAAATATGGTCAAGTTTGCATGGAGGTAAATGATGGGGGAATGGAAATGAGAGTAGAAACTAGTAACAGATGTAAAAGGATCTACCAAATGATAAATGGATAAGTGATGGTTAACAAAACTTACTATTTGTACGAGCTTGATGCCTAGTTGGTAATGGTGGGTGATTAAATGGAATGAACTTGATGTAGTGCTAACACTTCCTCGGATGCTCCCGTGAAGGCAGATGGTTGTGTGATTGCTTTAGGTACTGGCTATGGATGCTCTAATGTGTATACTAATGCTAGTTCTACTTGCATGCAGCTCTGGTTTCGTCACTTGTTCTCAAAAGATGTGATTATCTCTCAGAAATGTGTCAACCTCGAAATAAGGTTATTTTTAGGACTAAATGGTAACCAGCAATAGTTGCGAAAGCTTAATTGGAGGTGGTTAAGGGTAATGACATTGGTTAGGGCGGGATTTCCTAGGTTTACTAAATTAGCGAGATCCCTTGATTTTCGGGCTCTTGTTCGTTTTGCTCGTGGATTAGAATGGAAGATTCCTTTCTAACGGGTGGGAATGTGGTTCGAGGGAATGTAGGCTTTTTTTTTTTAGGGTTTAGGTAGGTCTTAGTTAGTTATGGTAACATACTAAGAATAGGTCTTGGATGAGGTGGCTAGGTGACATGGCGGTGTGAGAATTATCTCAATTAGGATATTTAAATAATAAATATGGCGAGGATAATGAATTAATTTAATTAAATTAATGTTATAGTGGGGTGAAGGGGGCCATGGCTATGTGGATGTGTTCAAGGTATTTATTTAACGATGGACCAAGGGGAGTATGACCTAATTTTAGTGTCTACATGAGGCAGAAATTTAAATTTATGAACGCATGTAATGGGAGTTTTTTTTTGCTACAATTGATGATGCAATTAGGCATGGAGGGTTGCAAAGAAAGCATGGGAAAAGCATGGCCTCCATTATCTACTACAATTATGCCTAAATTTTAGGATTTCTTCCCTCTTTCTCTCACACATTCAACAATGCTATAAAATATAAAGGGATTCAAAATTTCAAGGAGTTAGACAATTTTTTCCATGCTTTCCTTCTTCTTTTCAAGTTGAGTTGTTGTGAATTTAGAGGCTTTCAAGTCTTCTTTCTAAAGATTGTAATGGAAACTTCTACCTCTTCCTACTATAATGATGCATTATGCATGTACTTGGAGTAATATAATGATGTTTTGTGATCAATTATCTATCCTTGCATCATTTTTGCTACTTCCTTTGTGTCTCTCATGTTTCGGAGTAAACTATACAACCCCATGCTTCTATGCAGGTTTTAGAAGATGTTGTGCTTAATGGGAATGAAGTATTGCATGTAATTGGGTTTGTGATGCATGTCCATCCTTCTCATGTTCATCCTTCTTCATCGCAGTGGGATTTGTCTAGTAAACCCTTTTTCTTGGTGCATCACCACTTCTAGTGTGAGTTTTATTTCATGCAATCTCTCTCCTGTCCTCTTGGAAATGTTAGTATATGTATAGTTAGTTGTTTTCCTTGCTTTAGGAGTAGGGTAGTGTTAGGATTAGGAAGAGGAAGCTGACCTTCTCCGAAGGTCCATCTCAAGCCTGTAAGTCCCACAACTTGAGAGATGGTACCCATGTTACCCAATTAGACCAAATTCCTCATTCACATGCTAGAAATTCGGGGTGATGTGATTTGGTGATACTAATTAATTACAAAATTAGATCAAGAGAACCCTATAAATATAAAGTTATGAGACCATAATGAGGTAGCAAGCACTGCCGCTACTATCATCCACCTAGAGTTACATCCATTTGGAGATAATTTACATCCATTAGCTCCATCACAAGGACAAGGCTAGTTAATCTACATCACACAAGCATAGGGGGAATTTTATTCTATTTCATGTACCATTCTATTACATTCTACATCTAGTTATTGCTCGCTACTTCACAAAGTGTGACTGACACAAGAGCACCTAGGGCATGTGATGCACAAACACTAAAACTACATTTGGGTCTTAAATGTAGTGCAACGCTTAGTTAGTATGCCCACTATTGTGGTAGCTGAGGCCAATCTAACCCATTCATTTGCATTATTTTTTAGGGTTTTGCTACTTCTTGTGGTCTCTTGCAAGTCTTTCTTTCATCTTGGATTATCAGTGACACTTGGCGCAGTATGGAAAATTTGACGTGACACACAACGAAGGTTTCAAACAACCTTTCGAGCTTGTGAAACTCAGTTTTAGACCTTTTGCACAAACCCGGGCACCTATTTTGTAGACCAGAGCACCCACAGGTGCCCCTGTCCCTTTCCAAGCGCTCCAATCCAGAGAATCAACCCGAAATGTCCTTTTTAGGAGCTCTGCACTGATCATTCTTGCTTGCAAATTATTTTGTCACTTTTGCGACATAGTCCCACGAGCTCATCAAATCAGCTAAGTCAATTCCTCACTTCTCTTGCGCATTAGGGTTTTTACTTTCATTAGATTAGTTGTTGGGGTCATTTTCCATACTTGTTTTCCACGTTTATTTTCTTGTATTTACATGTCGTTCTAGATTAGATGAACTACACATATTTCCTATTTTTAGTTAATCAAGATGAGATCACCAAAAACTTTCTCTACATAACATTCTAGGAAACTTTTCTATCCTTTTACACTCTTTTACATCAGTGTATACTTTCCTTTTACACACTTTTACATACTTATGCAAATTTTACCTACACGGGACTTTGACTACATTCTTTCTCTTCTTTTGCGAGTCCATCCTTACGAGAAGTAACATTCACAAGCTACAACAGTACAATGCAACACATATGCTTCACCCCTAGTGTCACATTCCTTTCCTAGTTTCCACGCTTCACTTGTCCACTCGACATGCATTTCACCGCACACTCTACATAGTTATCAAGTATGCATCTTCTATCTACTTTACATTATCAAGTATTCACTCAAAACCATAAAGTGGGGGAAATGTAGACATAAAATCACACACTTGGGTACATTTCTAGGTCGTAAACACATACTAGCATTCATATGATTCCTAAGTTAGAAAACTAGTAATTGTGGATTGTTTTTGGCCTCTTTTCTATGTTTCTTGTTTTCTATTTGGTTTTACACACCCTATGACCTTACATCAATATTTTACTTATTTATCTTTTATATCTCCATACACCAACACTTATTTATTGGGCCTCTTTTATCTTTTGGGCATCTTTTTTACTTATGGATTGGCCTTCCAGTTGTCAATTACAAAATTCAAACAAGGGAATCATATAAATACGTAGTTATGTGTTCAAAATCAAGGACCATCGAGCAAAGAAAATCATTGAGATCTTGTCACCATTTGAAGAATCGATCCATCGATGAAGAGGATAATGGTCTTTCAACGAGGCATGGTTTAAATCCCTAAAGTCCACACATAACCAAATTTCTTTGTTCTTCTTCCTTACGGGGACCAGATTGGATACCCAAGAGGAATGTTTGATAGGAAAAATTATATAGGCCTCAATGAGTTTGGTTAGCTCCTTTCTCATTAGTGGCTCAATTTTGGGATTAATTGGCCTCTATTTTTGACAAACTGGCTTGGCATTAGGATCCATTCGATGGTATGTTGTGCTGACACGGATCAAAACCACGCAGTCTTCAGTAGCCCCACGCAAAATGTCGTGATACTCTTGAAAAAGTTTGATGAAAGCTTCTTTCTCTTCGGAAGTGCATACTTTTTCAATCTTTAGAAATTTTTCATTTGCTACCTCGACTTCCTCAAAATATTCTTCTTTGACCACCATGTTAGAGCTTTGTCTTTTGGCTTGATCATCTGAATTGAAAATGGATTCCAGAGTAACTAAAATTTTGGTAGCTTGTTGCTTTTCAATTGTATGATTTTATCACCATATGATTCTTGCAACTTATCTTGATTTTTCACAAAGAAACTCCACCTCTTCTTGTAGGAAAAGGACAATTTATTTGTCACTATCGAACACTTGTCAGACTACTCACATTATCAGGGACTACAAGTCAAACCACCATTTTGACATATTGTAGATCTTCTTTCATGATATCAACAGTATGTCGTATTGCGAGCCAATTGTAGCAAGCCTATCAACATCTTGATTTTGATTTCTAGGAACTGCATGGATCCCAAAAGCTTCAAAATATTCAATCAAATCCTAGATTCGGTCCTTGTATGAACTTAAAAGATTAGTTTTGGATACACTACATGTCTTCACTTAATGAACAACTAACTCACTTGTCTCCAAAAATAGTCAGGGCTTTGATTCCCTTCTTTTGAGCTAGCTAGATTCCTTACACAAGGGCCTCGTATTCAAAGCAACATTGTTATTACAACTGAATTGTAACCGGAAAGATGAAAATTACTTATCTCCTCCTGAAGAAATTAACATAACACCAACACCAGATCCATTCTTACTCCTCGAGCCATCGAAGAACAATTTCCATAGTCCTTCAGAATTGCTTGGTGTTTTGACAAGTTGTGGTATGATCATACCTTCTTTGTGAATGCAGTATGTACCCAATCATGTTTCTTCCAAAAAAGAAAACCAACTTCTTCCTCCGCCAACACATCAAAGCATAAGGATCATATTGATGACCTCCACTCACTTCATCTAAGACAATATCGAGGACTTCTTCAACAAGATTGGTCAATTCATGATCAACATCTTCTTCTTCTAGATCACCAATGGCATAATTCCCATTTATAGGACTAGTAGTGTAGGGTTCTACATGATTATGGTAGATTGGTTCTGCCCTTATAGTTACTTTGGTTCCATATCAAGTTCTGAGAATCATATGTGACCAATCAATTGATAGATAACCGACCATCTTGGCAGTGAAATCTCATGATAGGCAGATGGCAAAGAGAGGAGGGAGATCAATGACTGTTATGTCTTGGGTGAATGAAAAACTTGGGCATGCATGGATAGTAAGTCAAGACCTTTGATAACTCCAACAGTTGTAACAATTATATTATCTAGTTGAACTCCTCTCGCAATTGGTGGATATGGTATGCCTAGTACATCTATAATTTTTTGTTAGGAAATAAGAGATAAAATATGCGGAATAATCCCTCACAGAATCGCAACAGTAGAAACTAATATGCATAAATTCTTACAGATCTCAAATAAAATTGTAGAATAAAATAACACAACACAAAGAGATAATATTTAATGTGGTTCGCCCAATTTGGGCTACGTCCACCAAGAATCACTTGCTCATATTTTATTACAAGCCACCGCTCTCTCAATACAATACCCAGATCCATTTGGAGCTATGCTCAACAAAATATACATAATTCATAGCCAAATTCAAAGAACATCTCGTAATATTTTCAATATCTCTATCATATGCATAAAACTATATAAATAGACAACTGCTTAAGTAGTTTTGCAAAACCGTGGGTATCAAAACAATGGGCAAAAAAAAACCGTCCCATAAACCTATGGGTAGTCAAGAGGTTTTACAAAACAATGGGTACCGAAAAACCATGGGCCCAAAAACAGCCCATAACGGTTACCCATTACCCATGGGTTAATAAACCACCCATGAAAATTTACTTTGGGGGCTTCGCCCGAACCCCTGACCCACTCACCGGCGAGCGGGACCGCCGTAAAAATACCCGAGTGTAACACATAGAAGGTGTACCACACTCTAACATGAAAATAGGCTCCACAAACATAACAATCTCCCACTTGGAGACTGATTTCCACTGAGCAAGCTTCTCAACCCTTCACTGTCATCCGTGAAGGCCAACCAAAGCTGAACATAGCTTTAGTTTATCCCTTGTGACCACCTTGGTCATCATGTCTGCAGGATTCTGACTAGTATGAATCTTCTCCAACTTCAACTTATCTTCCTCCAAATCTATCCTGATGAAGTGATATCTCAACTGTATATGCTTTTTCCTGGAGTGGAAAGAAGAGTTCTTAGCTAGGTGTATAGCACTCGACTATCACTATATAGCTTACATTCCTCCCGCTTATGCCCCAACTCCTCAAGCAATTGTTGTCACCAAATCATCTCTTTGCTTGCCTCTCGTGGGTAGCAACATACTCAGCCTCCGTGGTTGACAAAGCCACCAACTTATGTAGTCGTGAAATCTAGCTCACTGTTGTCCCACCTACAATGTAAATATACCTTGTCATGCTCCTCCTATTGTCTACATCTCCAGCCATGTCTAAATCTACATAACCACGTAAATTGGTGTCGATCCACTATAGCACAAAATTGTTCCCATGGTCCTCTCAAATCTTGAAGGATCCACTTTATCGCTTGTCAATGCTCTTTACTGGATCACTCATAAATCTACTCACAGCCTCCCACCGCATGGGCAATATCGAGCCTAGTGCACACCATAGCATACATCAAACCGCCAACCCCGATGAGTAAGGTACCATGGACATATGGTTTATTTCTTGCTCGTCTTGGGACACCTCCTTTGATAACTTAAAATGGCCTCGCCAAAGGATTCCCAACCGATTTAGCATCCCGCATGTTAAACCTATCCAATACCTTCTTAATATACTCTTCTTGAGATAAAGTCACTTTCGCTCCTTCCTATCCCGAGTTATCCTCATACCAAGGATTTGTCTGGCTGCCCCCAAATCCTTCATATCAAAGGATTCACTTAGTTGTTTCTTGAGTACTTTTATTTCTTGCATGTTTTTACCTGTAACCAACATGTCATCAACATACAAACACATGATACTATAACTTCCATCCTCAAATTTATTTGTATACACACAATGGTCAGAATGACATCTAATATAACCTTGCTCCATCATAAAGCTATCAAACTTCTTATACCATTGACGTGGAGCTTGTTTCAGGCCATACAAGCTCTTCTTCGGTTTGCACACCATCTCCTCTTTACCTTTGACTTCATATCCTTCTGGTTGCTACATATATAGCTCCTCCTCCAAATCACCATGGAGAAATGCAGACTTTACATCTAATTGTTCTAAGTGCAATTATTCTGCTGCCACTATTCCAAGAATAGTTTTGATAGAAGTCATTTTTACTACAGGAGAAAAAATATCATCAAAATCTATACCTTGTTTCTGTGCAAACCCCTTGACCACCAACCGGGCCTTATATCTTTTCTTTCCTCCTTCGTCTTTAACTCTGTGCACCCACTTGTTCTGCAATGCTCTTTTGCCTTCCGATGGCTTCACCAAATCCCAAGTCTGGTTCTCCATGAGAGACTTATGCTCCTCATCCATGGCTTGCTCCCACTTCTTCCTAGCATCTACCTGTATTGCTTCATCAAAGCTCTCTGGCTCTCCACTATTAGTGAGTAATAAATAATAAAGAGAAGGAGAAAAAGTTCGGGTTCTCTTATTACCGTAGAAGACCTCCTCAATATAGGAGTTTGGGGTTCTGTTGAGGGGTTTATGAACCGATTCATGTGTCACTTTCCCATCTGGAAGATCCTATACTACCGCATATTCTTTCTTGGATTCTTCTTTGTTTTCCTCAGAATCGTTGCTTATACATGACTTTCTCATTAAAGACCACATCCCTAAATTGAATGATTTTATTGTCCTTAATACTCCAACATTTATATCCAAAGTCATCACCACCATAACCAATGAAAGTACATTTTTATGGTTTAGCCTCTAGCTTGGTCCTATCATCTTTGTCTATATGAACAAACACTTCACATCCAAAGACTCTACGAAATGAATAATCAACTTTCTTACCATACCAAGCCTCCTCAGGTATGCCTCCATCCAAGGCACTTGAGGGTCATCTGTTTATCAAGTACACAGCTGTGCTCACCGCTTCTACCAAAAAAGAAAGAGGTAGTCCTGTATGTATCCTCATGCTCTTATCGTGCTCCATTATTTTTCTGTTCATCCTTTCGATACCCCATTCGCGCTGCTGAATTTGTGGAACCATATTTTACCCGTGGATTCCATTCTTAGAACAAGTAATCATCAAATTCATTGTTGCAATAGTCCCCTCCATTATCTCGACCGAGACATTTTAGCTTAAGACATGTTTCATTCTCTACCAAGGCTTTCCATTTAATAAAAGTGTCAAATACATCGATTTGTTTCTAATACATTAAACCCAAATTTTCCTTATTACATCATCAATAAAGGTAACATAATAGCTTGAACCCCAAGAGATGATACCGAGCCGGCCCCACACATCGAATGCACCACTCTAACTTACTCTCTTTCTTTATAGGTCCAACCTTGAGAAACCTTAATCGCTTTTGTTTCCCTATATACGCAGTCCTCACGTAACTCCAAACCTGTTTTCGTATATCTAGGCAAATCCTTCTTTATGATCTCCATGCCCTTATGGCTCATATGACCGAGCATATAGTGCCACAATGTTGTATCTATTTCTGAAGCCACAAGATTACAAACATTAGTGCTATCAGTGGTTAAATACAAGGTTCCAACCTTCTTACCTCTTGCCACCACAAGATCACCCTTGGTAACCTTCCAAGAGTTTCTTTGTAAATATCACAAGACAACCATCACTTCCCAACCGCCTGCCGATATCAAATTTCATCTTAATGTAGGCACATGTCCGACATCCTTCAATAGCCAAGTATTCCCATTCGCATATTAACCTAAAAGAACCTTTTCCAACTATATACCGCAAGGCTCATCATCACCAAGAAAAACATGCCCAAAATCTCCTTAATCATAATCAACAAAATAATGCCTATGTGGAGTAGCATGAAAGGAAGCCCCCGAATCTAAAACCCAAGATTGGTAATATTATGCAAAGAAAAAAATCAAATCATCCTAGCATACATTACCCGTTGCCACATTTTCCTCCTTGTTTTCTTCTTGTTGTTTCTTCATATCCCGAAGTGCCCAACATCCTTCTTTGCATGCCCAGGCTTTCCACATTGCCAGCATACTATCTTGCTTTTGGATTTTGACCTTGCTCGATCCTTTGATTTTCCACGGCTTCCTCTATTCTTCTGTCTCCCTCTAGTTTCCATTGTCAAAGCATTCCCTAAAGTAGAAGATTCACCAAAGCTTTTTCTTTGCATTTCCTCGCTTAGAATCACCCCTACAACATCCTCAAACTTCAAATTTGAGTTAGCTAGAACCGAGTTGCTTACCGCCATTACCAAGCTATTCTAACTTTCAGGTAAAGAGCATAGAATTAATAAAGCCCTAACTTCTTCATCAAATTCTATTATAACCGAAGCTAGCATATTCACAACCGTATTGAAATCATTTAAATGATCTGCTACTGAACTATTCTCAGACATCTTCATATTAAACAAATTTTTCATTATAAATATCTTATTAGAGGCAGAGGGTTTTTCATACAACTTCCCTAATGCATCCATCAGTTCTTTTGTAGTCTTTTCCTTTGAAACATTAAATAATACCGAAGATGCAAGACACAACGGATCGTTCCAAATGCCTTCCGATCCAACAAATCCCATTCCGCATCTGTCATACTCGAGGGTTTGTTCACCTTCTCAGACAGTGGAGTATAAAGATCCTTCGATAAAGGTAATCTTCCATATGCATCTTCTAAAGATCGAAATTCTGCCCGTTGAATTTATCAACCCTAGATCTTCCATCATCTGCCATAGCTCCCACTCAAGATAAAACTTTCCCTGCAATTCAACACTTCAGCAAACCAAACCAGGCTCTGATACCAATTGTTAGGAAATAAGAGATAAAATATGCGGAATAATCCCTCACGTTATCACAACAAGTAGAAACTAATATGCATAAATTATTTAGAACTAAAAAAATTATAGAATAAAATAACACAACACAAAGAGACGAGTATTTAACGTGGTTGACCCAATTTGGGCTACGCCCACAAAGAATCACTTGCTCATATTTTATTACAAGCCACCGCTCTCTCAATACAATACCCAGATCCGTTTGGAGCTATGCTCAACAAACTCTACAGAATTCACAGCCAAATTCAAAGCACATCTGTAATGTTTTTCATATCTCTATCATATGCATAAAACCATATAAATAGACAACTGCTTAAGCAGTTTTACAAAACCGTGGGTATCAAAACAATGGGCAAAAAAAAAACCGTCCCATAAACCTATGGGTAGCCAAAGAGGCGGTTTTACAAAACAATGGGTACCGAAAAACCATGGGCCCAAAAACAGCCCATAACGGTTACCCATTACCCATGGGTTAATAAACCACCCATGAAAATTTGCTTGGGGCTTCACCCCAAACCCCCTTGATCGGGGGCTTCACCCCGAACCCCCCGACCCGCTCACCGCGAGCGAGACCGCCGTAAAAATACCTGAGTGTAACACATAGAAGATGTACCACACTCTAACATGAAAATAGGCTCCACAAACATAACATTTTTTGGGCATGACCGAGCTCACGGCTCCGAATTATTCATGCAATTATGTACCGAGGTGGGCACTAACGATTAGGGAAATATATAATGGTGGCTATTTATTCACCTTAGGAATACTTTTCCCTTCTGGTTGACAAAAATTTGTAGCGGTTGTTCCATGACCCAATGATCCGTCGGTTGTACCAAAATTATTCAGAGCCTCGCAACAAGTTTCTTTGAGAAGGAATTGAGAGTGCATCCCACATAGTAACACTCATGTTGGTTTTTTTCATTTTTTCTACAATACTAAAGGGAATCACTCCTACTTTTCGACATTTCTTTGGGCATCGAGATCCTCCTTCTTTCCTTACAACTTGGCTAGCAGGAGCGCTTTCTAGCAGCTTTCTTTCCGCATCTTTATAAACCGCTACTTGTGGTTGAGGTTGTGAAGTGGATGCTTGATCATATTTGGAAGGTTGAGATTCCATTTCTCTCTTTTTGGAACGCAGTGTTCTTCACCACCGATGAGGAATCGTATTCAACCCGTAAAAATATTACGCTTGCCAATTTAGTGAAGTGGTGTCCTCAAAGTGCATGCGGTTGATCTGTTAGTTCTGCGTAGATGAATTTTTTGTTGGCTCTGGAGGGGCAGCTATACTTTGAACCATAAGGGCCTGGCTAATAACTCCATTGGAGAAAATAATTTGATTGTGGGGTTGAGAACAAGGATAACACCATTCGTAGTCTTGAACTAGATTATTCTGGACAGGTATTATGGCTCTAGATGAGCTAGTAGCAAGAGGGTTCCAAAAGTTTAAAGGCCTGACATTCACAAGCTTGACTTGTAATTTTATTTTGAGGCTAATTTTATTTTGACTTTGATTTTGTGGTTGGTATGGATGATTATATTGAAATTGTTGCCTCTTGAGTGCAACGAGGTCATTTCAAAATTTTTGCAAAAACGACTTGACTTCAAATAGGTCATTTGAAGAGGCGGGAGAAGACTAAGTTGGTTCTTGGAGGTTGTTGGAATAGGAACAATGGTAGGTTGATTGTTCATAAGATCTGGAGACAATGACATTGGCGGTCGTGGAGCTATCTTTCCAGCATGGATTAAGGAATTCTCCGTTATTATGGCAACTTCGTAGGCATCAAGTAGTGTATTCCCTCCCATGGACTGAATCATAACTGCTACATCGTTATTCAAGGCTCACAAATAGTACAAGAATGCATTATTTGGAGAAGGCTTTATGAGTGTCGGAATCCTATTCCAGGTCCTATGGAATCGAGAAGTTGAAATCACTCATGTATTCTTGGGGAGATCTCTTTATGGTAGTGAGTTGTTCCAAAAGTGACAGGTGATCACTCTTGTCTTCAAACTGTTTACAAAGATTTTCTCCTAACTCATCCCAAGTGGTTATAGTACCAACACTTAACCCTCGAAGCCATTGAAGTGCTTTTCCCTTGAAAGAGGTAGCAAAAAGTCTAACCACAACGTTGTCCTTCGTGATATTATGTACTGCACAAATGCCAACTACATCAAGAATATGTTCCACTAGAGTAACATGAGTTTCCCCTATGTAGAAGGGTAAAATTTTGAGCGTCGCAACATGTATAAGGTCATGTTGAGCCAACAAGAGGACTGCTTGCATTAAAAGGGGGAAAACTTGGTTCCTCGCCATAGCAACGAGAGGTTGATTATTCCTGGGTGGAGGAAACCTTCGTAAGGAGGATTTGAATGACCCCTATGAGGTGATGTTGTAACAGGTGATGTTGAGATGCCTCTTCTCCTTCTCCTTAGAGGAGACAGGGATAGTTCGATATGTTGATAATTTCTTTTCTTTGAAGAAGCTCTTGTCTGAATTCTTCGCATTAGTTAGCGTAATGATATGTGAATTCCAGTGATATAGAGTCACCAAGTTATTGATTTGTGCAAGTGAGAAGAGAAGTACCAACTCTTGGTCCTACCGGGCGTGCCAAAACCAGTTATCGCCAAATCACTGCACCCTCTGAATGGTTAAAAGGTGAGTATGATGTTCGATGTAATTGGGTAACATGAGATCACCTCTCAAGTTGTGGGACTTGGGATCGAGGTAAACCTTCAGAGAAGGTTGTCTTTCTCTTCCTAAACTAAGTGTTGTACTACTCCTAGTGTAATAAAATGGTTATCTAGACCTATGATAACATTTTCATGGGATTAGGGAGAGATATTTGCAAGAAATAAAACTATACTAGAGATGGTGATGCACCGAATAAAGGGTGTTGCTAGACTCAGGAAGGGTTGATTTGAAGAGGGTGTTGTGCACCACAAGTCAACTTCACCCACACCGCGACTTCACCTTTGTTAAACTCAATTAGAAAAAACAAACTATCAGTCTTCCAGTGAAGAATGATGAACTTAAGAAGGGTGAACAAGCACCACAACTCAACTACATGTAATACTCCACCACTTGATAAACATAGAACTCCAAGAACTTGCAATAGAAACTTGAACTTGCACAGTGTACTTGCAAGCATGAGAAAGGCACAAAGAAGTATAGAAGGATGAAAGGACCAATATTAGTCACAAAACACACACTTTTATTACTTCAACAACATGCACAATGCATCATACATTCAGAAGAGGAAATGGTTGCCATTATAGTCTTGAAAGAAGGCTTGAAAGTTCCCTCAACATACAAGAACAACTTATAGAAGAAGTAGGACTCTTGAAAGATATGCACTTGTCTAACTGTCTAACTTGTCCAACCTGTTGGAATGAGCTTCCAACTTACATTTATAGAAGAATTCCATGAGAGAGAAGAGGAAAAGTAATAAATTCCTTCCTAAATTGAAGGTACATGATGGTTCATTTATTACAAAGTTTGTTAAACCATTAAGAATCTTCCATCATGTGTCATTAAGGACCAGTTGACTTAATCCTCTCAGTTAATTAAAGGAATATCTAAATAAAATATTTTAATAACAATAATAAATATTCTTATTAAAATATTTAAATAAAAATATTAATTTAATTAAATTATGGTGGACCCCTAAAATCGGCTTGCATCAAGAGGGGGTTTATGAGAAATGGTAAAAAGACCAACTTGGTGGTTGGCTTGCCAAGCCAACTCACCGAGTTGGTGTCGAGCTCCTCCAGCCTTCACCACAACCAAGCCTCCATTTTGCATCAAGCTCCATCTACGAGTTCATTATCTTGGCAAGTTCCTAGCGAATATGTTTAGCTCCTCATCTCCTCAACCACTCTCGACCATGCATGATTCTGCCTGATGCACTCAGAGCTTCATCCATCTGCCAAGTTCGACATATTCATCGAGCCACAAAGTCACTTTATGAGCAACTCGGATCCCTCCTCTGAATGATTCAAATCAACCTACTCTTTTTCAGATCTATGACCTCACCACATTGTAACCTTGAGCTTGAGTTCCTTCATGAATCACCGAGTCTACACTCCTACGAAACACGCTGAATTCTATTCCTGAACATATCCACTCAGTTTGTCTTGGTGCATGGTTGTATGTCGAGGTCTTACACGTCGATCCCGACTTGAAAACTAGTTTCCAGTCTACAATTCAACCACACGAGCTAGAGAACTTATGATCTGAGTGCACCGGCTTCAACTTGGCTATCTTTGTATATCCGCGAAACTGAGCTCCTACGACGTGAACTCAATGCCAATGCCATCCTTCGATGCAACATCAAAAACCAAACGTCAAGCTCTGCTACATGCTCAAACCCAAGCTCACATTTTAACATCAACTTGAGGCTCCTTGAAGCTTAGCTCAGACATCTCCAATGTAAGCTTCGTGCTAAACTTTTTGAGATTTTATCCCTAGCTCATGATTCTTAATGAGGTGAGCTCAAGCTCGGGTCACATCATTCATCTACTAACTCGAGTCGAGCTATCTCCTCTTGTTTTCTTGGGAAAGCTTGGTCTTCACCATGAGGTCATTTGTCGAGCATCTCCGGCTCAAACTCATTACATCCACGCAATTCACTCCAAAATTTTCCAATCATATCCACCCTACACTCTCTGCAAACCACGGCTTTGGATCGGCGAGTCGTTCATGAGCCTAGACGCCATATCCTCCTTATCAAATTTCTCAATCTACTCGACCTCGGTGAGTTGCTTGGTAGCTCACCTAGTGTCGCGACTTGTCTTGTACGAGCTCTTCTTTTGTGACAAACCATTTTTCAACTCGATGTTGGGGTTAGCACAAGTTTGTATAGATAATATATCATATCTAAACATACATGCAATGAAAGCGGATATTCTACAGATTATACAAAACAAGAGATATAAATCAACACCATATTTAACGTGATTCACCCAGTGTGGGCTATGTCTACAAAGAAACAATCCAATCTATTATCCAAAGCTTTGACAAGATATAAAATGAAGATTTACAATCTTCCACACCTCTTAGATGTACAATACTTTCTTTCACTCAAGCTTTTGCTTCTTCTCCAAGAATTATCTCTCTCACAATTATTCTCACAATAATCATCAACTTTTGCAAGTTCTTCTTAATTCTTACTTCTAAACCCTATCTTTCATGCTTATATAGGCATATACAAACTTAGGGCACTTAGCCATGCAATTACAATCAATAGATATGCTTTAATACTAAAAATAGATCTAATTCCGAGAGTTAAATAAAACACTCCCGCACAAGTAACCGACGCCTTGATTAGCCCTAACCAATGTCGGTTCCTCCTTTCTTGATCGATGTCGGTCCCTCCATAACCGATGTCGATTACTATATTTTCCAGCAAGTTTCATATTACATGCTAATCCAAAGTAATTGAGCTCCACAACTTAACACTCGACTCACCTCGGTTTGATCCTCGAAGCATTCCCACCGTCAAACTTCTTTAACCTTTGAGAGCTCCCGCACGTCAAACCATGCATCGAGCTTGCCAAGTGAGCCACCTCCATTAGCCTAGATATTCCCGACTCAGAATGAGCTCTCCATAATGAGCTCGACTAGGTTCTCAAATGACGACTCATGAGCTCATTGCCTCGGCTCGTCCTTGGTTATATTTCCTTTGTCTTCGCATCATCATCTTTGAGCTCAAGGTCTTCTCATGAATCGCAAAGTTCAACATCTTTCTCATTGAGCCACTAAGTTAATTGCTCATCCCTTCTTTGTTTCTCTACATGGCTCGATTTTATGAGCTCCACATATGTTGGGTCCTGTAACTCAGCCATGACGTGACTTAGCTTAACTAAGTGAACTCCAAATTTTTGTTATTAATTTTTGGTGAGTTTTTGAACCTCGGCGAACAACTCGACACTTGGCATGTATTGATCAAGATAGTTATGTGGAAGTTTCAAATTGCCTTAAACGACTCCTCGCGTAACTCCCCACAATGAGCTTCCTCCGCCATGAATCTTGGCATGATCATGCATTAAATAAGGAGTTGAGCTCATTGTGTATCTGCTGCTCCATGCATGACTCACTTCTAATACGGAGAGCACTCATTGCCCACTTGACTCGGTGACTGACTCGGCCTCTATTAAATGATTTTTCCCTAGGGCTACATTTCCTAATTCACCTCGATGTGGAACCTATGTCTTGGTTTTCCATCAATAAAATTCCACATGGCAATGCTTCTCACGATCCCCACGAAATAGTTTTTGGACCCCGAGACTGAAGGCTCCTTGCTCCCATGTTATGTTGCTTGAACGAATGGCATCAACTCTTGCATTGGCCATTTATCTTCAAAACTCCCGAACGTGGAACATTTTTCTCAAGATTGAGCTTGATCATTTATGACATTATCTCCGTCGAGCCCTATACTTCCATAACTCATCTCAATCCCTAGCTTGACCTACGAGCTCTTTGCCTTGTAATTTCATTTACTCAGTTCGAGCTCATAGTCAATGAGTTACTTGAATGTCTTTGTACCACTTCCGAACCTTCCTGAATTGTTTGTAGCTCACCCTGAGCCATCTTGAAATTCCTTCAAGTTGGTCTCATGATATTCCACCATGAATTTGAGCTCGACCTCACTATATCAACCCGTAGCTCAATGGGGACCGAGCTTTTCTATTATGATTGATCGATGATTCTTTCTCGGCCGAGCTAGTCGCCTTTTCGGAACACTCATTATGGAGAGACTCATCCATTCGGACCTCCATGATATGTTGTTATGCACCCATGCCAACATCAACCAGATTGCCATGGTGAGTTTTAATGATATGGCTTGTGTCAGGATTTACTCCTGCAATATTGTCGTGGCCCGACAGATATTGATCATCTTCATACAACTCGATAGACTCGACCACCATTTCACGGGTAAATCCCACCAAATACCCAACTTTATTTGATTCTTTCATGTCATCTCACCGAGCTATTTTTAGCTCAGTTCTGAGCCTTACAATGTTGATTTTACCTGAATTTTGACTTTTATGGGCCCTTTCTTGAAACTTGAAGATCATGGAAGTACAATAAGCCCTCTTAACATGATTTATCAAATTTAAACATTTTTCCCGCATTGACCAAAAGTGGGCCCGCCATAGATAATTTCCCAATCTCATGCAATCCTTAAGCCTTCAAATCCCCAGAAAGGAGAAAATAATTCAAAATTATCCAGGACCTTCTTAGAACACTGTAAACATTATCAAGACACAAAAATTAACTTGAAATGTTCCAAAAGTCTCATGAATGCCTTTCGTATTAGAGCACAACAAAGGCCCCTTTTGTCTAATTTTACCTCAAGGGGCAAAATTAGATAACAATATGGTTAAAAAACATTAATAGTGCTAAGACAACACCCTAACACCTTTAGAGATAAGTATATGTGGAGTGGACTCGACATCCCAAGTCGAGTCAATGTAGTAGTTTTATAGCCACAAAACATGGTCATTCGGTAGTTTTTACCATATTTATAAAACATTCATTATCTTAGGCCATTATCCATTCTTTCGTAGGAAACAACAAATATCATATGCAAGAGTTTTCCTTATTGATTTGTAGCAAAAAATATTTAGCTACACTACCTCCTAATATTGGCTCATGACATACGATGTGTAAAATGTCAATTCGTTGCTCGATTGATTTAATAAAATTAGAATCAAATCTAATTGTAGAGTAACTAATATGCTAAAATACAACATATATACAAAGGCTAATCACTCAAACAATGTAAAACTGTAAGTAAATAGGAGAGAGAGATGACTTAGTTGAATCCTACGCAATCTAGAACTGATTTGGGTAGTGTAAAGTGTTGAACATGGCTGGATCTCGTGTCACACCTGTTGCTCTCTGTAAAATCAGGATTCTAAGAATAATGTCGGACATGGGTGCCTAGTGCTAAATAGGGGCGTCTGGGCTTTGTGGATTCTAGGCGTTGCTTGGTGATCGCGTAGAAGGTCAAAATTTGCTTTCTTCTGTGTCATTGGGGCTTCACCGTCACTTCTTGTTGATTACCTGATATTCACTCTTTGATCACCTAGGTACCTGTAAGCTGCAAAACAAACCCTAGCTACCTACACAAGCTCACAAAACACATCAAATTGGAATGAAATTGTAGATCGACTTGAGTCACCCGATGAGTGAACTTATGAACGAGCACTGCACTACATTCCAAACTACATGTAGTTCATTGTGCTTGTGTGTGTAATAGTGTCCCTAAATTTCCCTTGCACCAATTATGCCAAGATAGTGGGCTATGACTAGATAAGATGTAAATGTGTGGTATGGAATTGAGCACTTCCCCTTCCTATGTAGTGTATGTAGCCAAAAATGCAGTCCCTTTGATGGTAGTGATAGTATGTAGATGATATTTCCCTTAGAATTTTCAGCCAAAATAATAGAGTGTATGTTGTGTATATATATGGATCTCTTATTTGAATTTCGACACTAGTGACCCAAAAGGCCGACTATGAGCTCGGGATAAGGATAAGAAAACTAGAAAGGTCGACCACAAATGTTAAAATAAGTAAAAATAATAAATAGGACAAGAGTGCCAAGAATGGACATAGGAGCTTGGGCGCTAGTGTCTAGAATGAACGCTGGTGTCTTGAGATAAATGATGACAAATGTGAAAAGACAGACAGATAATGATTCCTGTGACCTGACCAAAATTGGGTACAAAAATGACTGATGTGAGAGAGCAAGACAATATAAACAATCAAAACAAGCGGATGGGAAAAGGATTGTGTCACTAGTGAATACTTTTCTTACTTAAGATCCATGTATATAACAACATACTTGATGGCATAGTAAAATAGTAATATGTGTGTGATTTTATGTCTACATTGACAACAACCTTCTTGATTCAACTACACAGTGATTGAAATTATCATCCCACACTTTTTTTGTTCAACTCGTTGTTTCCTCTTCCATTTGTTTTAAATTTGGGATTTCAACTTTTGTGATTATTCTACTCAAACAATCACTAACAAATTTTGTATGGTGTTCCCCATTTGCATTTCTCTTCAAAATTTCTCCTTTCATTTATAAGGTAACTACAAGAAAAATTACGTGGACAATAATGTAATCCGAGAAGTGGAATTCTAACAAACAAAATTAGTACACAAAAATCATGTAATACCTACATTTTTTTAGCATTGATGTTTAACGAAAGAGAAAATCCAAACGTTATGGGGATCGTTGGTGTTTCCTTGAATATCTCTTGATCTAAAGCATGATCATTTTTATATCTAATTTAAGAAAATAATGCAATGATATAAAATAAGCAATTTTATTCTTTGCTTGTGTTTTGATGACTAGCAATCGCATGTGTACAATGCAATGTGAACACCGAATGGAATATGTTATTTTATTTAGAGGGACGAGTTATTTCTTTTTCGGAGTGATGTGGATAGGGGTATGATTGACAATTCTGATTTTCTATTAAAGCCAAAAAAATGTTGCAAAGTACATTGGAAGGGATGTTAAATAATAGTTAGTTGTGTAATAATCGAATACAAATGCAAGTGAGACATGTAAGTTTGCTAACACTCACTCTTGAGAATGTAGTGAATATGAAGTGTTGACGTCAAAGTAGATTTAAAGAACCACTCAAGTGCTTTAACATATTAGCTCTCCAAGAAACATAAATGAGACAAAATATGCAAGCAAATATAAACGAACCTTAAATGGCTAGGGTACATTGTAGAGTGCTTTATTATCTCAAAGAGTTTGAGAACATCATTGTCAAAGATATTTTGTGCATATCCTAAAATTATGGCATTCCATGAGACCACATCTATTTGAGGCATTTTGCAAACAAAAATCCACTTTCCATTATACTTTGATGGATGTTCATACCTTGTGCTAAGGCTCCCATATTGGTATAGAAAGGGAGTATGTTGACAAAGGTTGTGGAGGTTGGGTTTGCACTTGTCAAATGCATTCGCCTAAATATTTTGAAGGCATTTTCAACAAACCCATTTCATGCATATCCTGCAATCGTTTAAGTCCATGAGATCACATCTCATTGAGGCATTTTAGCATACAAGTTCACATGCCTTGTGTATGCTAACATACTTTGTATGGGGAAAAATAACATCAAGAATAACTAGAGTCTAACACTTTGATGGAAAAACAACATGTCATATTTGTTGAGTACTATTGCACATGATAATGATGAGCTAGCATATAAGGAAATTCCACAAATCCACGATAGAATAGTATACTAAAATGATACTTGTAGCCTGTTTTTGAGACACAACTTCTTGAGTAAGAAGGGAAGAGGCAGTAAGATGAGCGCACAAAACATTTAATTATGCATTCATATCTCAAGTGTTGACTGCAGAGGAGCCTTCCAATTTTGAAGCAAGTGACAATAGTACTACAGTTTATAAGGAACTATAGAAGTTTTCTTTTGAAGGAAAAAGGAAAAACATAAATTTGAAATAAACAACATAGCGGTGATAGTTCAAAGTATAGAATGGGATGGGTGAGGGTGTAAAGTTTGAAGGGACGGATACATCGAAGTATTTGTGTAAAGAAGGTTACTGAGAGGAGTTGCATTGTTATCCACTTTCTTAGAAATGAGGATGACACATTTTAATCTGTTGTTTCGTAGTATGTCTCTTTTTTCAAGGAAAGTGTGAAGCAATATTCATTGCTGATGACATTGCTCGTAATTTCACTAGTCATGTCTTTGTCTATAGATAATAGGTGGATATCGCTAGCTTTAACACCCATGATTGACTCGATTATCTCCTCAAAAGTGGTAATCGATTGGAGTTCTCTTGTTGGGTCCTTTAGATCGATCCACGAGTGCATATCTATAATCATAGTTCAAGTTGTACAAAAACAAACCCCACATCAATGGCATAGTTCGAAGGCACATTCCCCCACATGTCACTTCGGAAAAAAGGACTGTAGTCAACTATAATTAAAAATGTAACAATCAAAAGCAAATAACATGAAAGCACTCTACAATAATTTTTTAATCCATAACATGCAATAAACAAAAAAATGAATAAATACTTCAATCAATATTGAAACCCACCTGAAGTTCATTTAGAGACGACACTCTCTTCTTTACCGTGGGAGAAAGAGAATCACAAATACCCTACAAAAAGTGAAAAAAGAAGTTAATAAAACTAAATATATCTATACTTATTCAATTAGTTACATCAAAAACAACCCTATTTTCGACAAGATTATAAATTGATCAATGAATAGCTAAGCACCAATTTTCAAAGGTACAAATTAATATAGAGGTAATTTTACAATATTTTCACACCCACGAGCCCAAATCTCATTAATCAAGCTTCCAAGGCTTTACATCTTCCTGATTTTTGTTAAATTGACATATCAACTGCATAAACATTCCCTAAAAAATGTGATGATTAAGACAGAATAGAACACATATGGCCTAACAAAATACTTTTCTATGATAAGAATATTATAGAAAAACACACACAGAGAGATATATACAAGAGAGGTCCAGAAGAGTTGAGAATCAAGATCAGTTACTCAATGTTTTCTGCATAGGAAAATTCATTATATAGGACTACAAAAGCTATGCACAAGATATAACTAAGTAAAGGAATCTTAATGATGACAACCTTTAAATACGACCTTAATATCATTTCAAAAAGTTTAAATCGAAGCTCTAATTGTTATTCAATCAAAATCTAACAATGAAAACCTATAAATATGGCCTTAATATCATTTTAAAAGTTAAATCGAAGCTCTAGTTGTTGGGAACAGGATATGGAGATCCATTAAATAGTGATAGAAATGGTTTTAGTGTGATTGAACAGTTGAGAATACATTTTGCAAATGAATGGTCATGAGCGTTGGTGCAGAAGACATTACGGTGGTGGTATGAGCTCACTCTAGAGGAAGAGACACATGAATGGACACATGGTATGCGGCATGTACAGGTCGTAGTATTCTCTTTGTATCCTCTATGATTACATGTAAAAGTTCTGAGTTTTGAAGAGCAGCAACAATTAATGGTATTGCTTGCCTTTGGTAGAATAATAGCTAAGAGAGCACATCCTTTGGCGCGGTTACAAGATACGATTTTTCCTTGTTTCTCTCACTGTTGGATAACTCCTTCAATTCGTCCTCCTCCCATTTTTGTCAGGGTGGGAAACTTCTGTATAACTTTTAGTGTTTCTTGCAGCACGTGGTGCCAGAGATTCCTGCTAATATCTTTCTACTCTACGACCTAAGATCACAATTGCTCAAAATACAACTAAAGAGTTGAGGCCACCAGAGAACCAATCATAAACAAAATAGCAACAGATAGGGTATGGCATCAGACCAGTCATGTACCCAAAATAGAGCATGTCCCTGAATATGCTCCTAAGTTATAGATGGACTATGGTGTCAGACCATTCATACCCAAAGTAGAGCATGTCCCTGAATATTCACCTACGCTACAAATAGTATATGGTGTCATACCAGTGCATGTTGAAAGCTTGGCTTCAGACAATCTATCTCTTGTACCCAAAATTGGATATGGAAATTCAGGGAGCTTGGTTGTCGTACAAGCCCAAGAACGGGAAGGAGTGGTTCAACGTCCGTGGTTTCTAATATGAATACCCAGGTGGTGCCAAATGTAGAGGAATTGAGGTTTGCTCTTGCAAAGAGCCTGAAATGCTACAAGGACTTAACTGTGCTCCATCCAGGTTACCCCACACTTGAGCCTCAGGGTAGTATGACTGTGTCTGTGGATACAAAGACCGATACAAGTGGCAGAAAGTGCAAACGACCAAGGCCCACAAGACCTAGGTCAGTGATCCAAAATCTAACAATGACAACCTGTAAATATGACCTTAATATCATTTTAAAAAGTTTAAATCGAAGCTCTAATTCACAAACCAGTAAAGCACTAATTCCGACCTCAATTCTCCAATATTCTGGAGCTGAGAGGGATACTTTCAAAAGCAAATAACAGAAAATAGAAATATGTATATTAAGTATCCAAAATTATATACAATCACTTTTAAGGCGCATGAGATCAAATGAATTTAGCCGATTGACTATGAATTTAAATGCATACCTGCAAAATTCAATTTAACGCAAGGGATTGACTGAAACTTGGAGAGCCTGAATAATGAAATTATAGTGTTAGTGACCAAAGTATTTAAAGGTTAATGCATGCAAAAGCTATAAAATAAAATTTAAAAATAGTAAAGTCAAAGCAACATGCAAAATCAAAAAGTAAAAAACAAAATTGTTAAAAATAGCAAAAGCAAAGGTTAATGCATGCAAAAGCTATAAAATAAAATTTAAAAATAGTAAAGCCAAAGCAACATGCAAAATCAGAAAAACAAAATTGTTAGAAAAGCAAAAAACAAAATTGTTAAAAATAGCAAAAGCAAAATTGTTAAAAATAGAAAAATTGTCATTTAGGCCGTCAAATTTGACACAGTCCCATGAATGTCCGCAAAGCCCTTTCACATAAGGGTAATGCCTTCGGCATAATAAAGGGTGAGAATACATAAGTAAATACCAATGAGTAAGGGTTGGTTGTCAATAATATCATACCATCCTTTGTAAGCATCTTATTTTTTGCACAACTAATAAAGAATGCCATTATCGTGCGGAAGGACCTACTTTCTCATATGGCTTACCTCTTCTACCCACTCCACTCCACAAGAGGTCATGTCAATGACAATCGCGCATGATAATTTTCTTTAAATGAACATGAAATTAAATTTTCTTCAAATGAGAGTTTGATGGCTAGGATTCAATCGTGTGTCAACATTATGTTTCATTTAATTATCGTCATCGTGACCTAACAAACCGTGAGAGGGAAGCTTCACTCCGGTAGTAAACACCTTTAGCGTAATTACCATACAAATTTTCAAGGCCCACATAATACATGTATACATCATTGTTATTAAAAATAATCTTTATATTTTGAGTTATAGAACATGCAATTTTAACGCTAAATCCAAACCAACCAAGTTATTTTGAGGATTTGTTCAAATGAATAAAAATTTATTCGAGGCGGTGAGGTTTATAAGGCGGACATAAAAATGTTTTAATATAATGAAAATGTGCGAGAACACTTATAAAATCGCATCCTTGGACCATACATAAAGCTATGAACTTTTGCTTTGGTCTTACATGCAATTAACATGGATATGTATTTGTAGCTTAAAGATAAACTAGCAATCGATGCAAAATATGTGATGGAAATGCTAAAGGGGATCTCACAAAGAAGTTAAAATTGAGGTAGATAAACATCGAAGGAGGAAGAAGGTTTATGCAGATGGAGATTGAGGGAGGAGAAGTCAGGGTAGAGAATATATTGGGAGGAATGTAGGAGAAAATCCTCTTTTTACGACCAAGATGATGTGAAGCATGTGTCATTTGTTTCAATATTTTGAAGGAAAAAGGGGGTGTGGGGTGCAATTCATTGATGCAATGTATTGTGGAGATATCTCAAAAGGTAAGGCTTGGTTGATGGAAACTTTTCATTTAGGGTTCTTTATGTCACAAATTTTATACACATTTGTGATTAGGGTTTCTCTTTAATTATGAAGGTCTATTAGGGTTTCCCCTCATTACAAGTCCTAGTGATGTTGACCATCAATGACCACTAGTACAAAACTTTGATATTTCATTTCCTCGATGAGTATCATGCATAACTATTGAGACTCTCGTTTGGAAAGGCATATTAGCGTAATTAATGTTTGAGGCATTGGAAAAAGAGGAAAAGTATTATTTGCTAACATCAGTGATCATGTTTGTGGTGCGAAGAGTTGTCATATAAAAACAAGTCTCGAACCATAATACTCAATACGAGATAAGTTTCAAGAAAATTTAACAACCAATGAGTAGATACCACATAGACTAAGATGACATATTTTGATGGAGTGGTAGGCCCCATCACCCGTGATGTGTTTTTATTCAAAAGAATGGATGCAAGCCTATAACAATGACAGATGGTCAGAGCACATGACTTTGAGAAGAATTGGTGTGGACTAAGAGAACCAATTCACATGGATGGCATGGATATGGTCACATTTCTATGACCAAAGAACATAAAGTTGTATGATATCGATTGCATTGTCAAAATTCACTACACTTTGATCTAGCTTTGAGAAAATAACTATCGATGTAATTACTTATAAGAAATATAAATTCCATAAGCGGTAACGTGCAATATTATTTGTGGATAATTCATCACTATCCTATCTTTGTTGTGTATATAAGTTATGGTGTTTCCTTTTACAATATGTGCATTTTCAATGCAATGGAGTACATGTCAAATGTGGGTTTGTTTCTATTATTCCATGGTGAATGGTAGGTTCGAGAACAAAATATTAGCACTTTGTAGACACAAAATCACACACTTAGGTACATTTATAGTTCTTAAACACATACTAGCATTCATATGATTTATAATCAAGAAAACTAGTAATTGGTGACTGTCTTTAGCCTATTTTCTATGTTTTTATTTCTATTTGGTCTTACACACTATACAACCTAGTCATTATTTCACTTATTTATCTTGTATGACTTGGACCCCAGTGCCCAACTAGGAGAAGCGCCAGTGCTCTTGTCTACTCCGGGCGCCCCGACCCTTTTCACCTTACTCACTCCTTTTGGGTCTCTTATATATTTTGGGCATCTTTTTCATTCATGGGACGGCCTTCTAGTTGTCAATTACAAAGTTCAAACAAGGGAATTATATAAATACATAGTTATGCGTTCAAAATCAAGGGCCAAACACTACGCATTATATTCTTCACCTAAGCTTGCATCCAAAAAGCACCTAAAGCACTCTAAAGCATCCATCTAGCATTCATTCAAGGGACAAGGGCTTTATAGACACAAAATCGTGCACTTTAGGCATTATTTAGTCTCGAGTCTCATACTACTATTCATATGGTTTTTGAGTGAAGAAAGTACTAATTAACCCCTGTCTTTTGGCCATTTTACTTTGCTTTTTGTGCCATCCTTTGTCGACCTTCAAACACATACTTGCCCGATTTGTTTTTGTTGTTTTGCGTCATTTTAGCCTTCGATGAGGGTGCCCTGGTCCCAATTAGTGTTCCCTGATCCTTTTTCCACTTTCCCACCACTTTTTGGGCACTTTTTAGTAGTTTGAGCATTCTATATCTTTTGGTGTTCATCCTTTTTGAGGTTAATTACAAAATTAGATCAAGAGAACTATATAAATATAAAGTTATGAGACCATAATGAGGGACCAAGAACTAAGCACTACTATCATCACCTAAGGTTGCATCCATCTAGCTCCATCACAAGGCACAAGGTGGTTTATCTCGCATCACATTGCACATGAGGGAAATTTATTCTATTCCATCCACCATTCTATTACATTTCTACACATAGTTATTACTTGCTAATTTCACAAAGTGCGACTAGCACAAGAGCACCTAGGGCATGATTGCACACACAAGCACATAGAACTACATCGGGTCTGAGATGTAGTGTAACGCTCAGTTAGTAAGTCCACCATTGTGTCCGCCATTTGAGGATACCCGGCCCTTTCATACACATCTGTCTTTTTTAGGGATTTGATGCTTATCTTGGGGTTTTGCAAGTCTCATCTTCATTTCTAATTCCCGGCGACATATCGTGCGGTCCAACAAAGCTAGTGCAATATGAAGCGAACACAAGCGATCACTTAGCAACATCTCGAAGAGGTTTGCAGACCTTTTCACGCACTAGGGCGCCCACGGGTGCCCTAGTCCACTTACACTTCCCATATCTCGCACTTTTTCGGACCTCGGACACGTTGCTTCCTCCTTCTCCTTCTCCATCCATCTATGTGACGATCTAAAAATCTCTCACAAATCAATCGAGTTCTTTCTAACTCTCTTTGCACTCTAGGTTTTACATATTTACTTTCTTAGTTACTTGGGTCATTTTCTTTATACATGTATCTCCTATTTATTGCTTTATTTCTTACATTAACTTATCTAAAATCCTCATTTTAGTTAATCATTTTGGTGAACCCATACTTCATCTTCACGCTATAGGATCCTCACTCTTTGTCATCCTAGAGTCTAGTCATCATGAATATCTCAATCACTGATTATTTGCTTGCACATCCTGATGTAAGGTATAAAGTCCAACATCTTCTAGCTACTACCCACATTTGTGTTGATATGCATCCTAACTCAGTATATCAAACTTTTGTAGATGCATTTTCTCAACACTTATCATTTAAATATAATATTCCCACTGATTTAAACACTTTTGATAATGACCCACCCTTGCATATTATGATTCGCATTCTCAATATGGGTATTAAGCGCACTTTAATTGATAATGGATTTGAACTTAATCTATGTCCTATGTCATTCCTTGAAAAGTTAGGTCTTTCCGCTCGCATGATGTTAGTCCATCATCCCTCTCACTCCGTGCATATGATGGTTCAGTCCACCCATGTGTAGGTCACATTGTTCTTCCTATTACTGTAGGACCAAAAATCTCAACACCGTTTTCTTTGTCATTGATTTTCCAATCTCATATAATTGTTTACTTGGTAGACCATGGCTCCATGTCATGTAAGTCGTTGCTTCTACCATACATCATTGTGTCAAATTCATACATGAAGGTATTGAATATATTGTACTTCGCGACCGTGATGTATTCCAATATTGTGACTCGAGATCCTAATACTACCCTTCCTATTCCACACACTAATACTACAGATGACCCTCAACCAATGGACGAACCACCTCACTTACCACCACTTGAAGGTGTCATATTTGTGATAGATGCGAGTCTCTTCTACACCACCTACTACAACTACTGTTATGATTCTTTATCAAGGGCATGTCCAATCTATGGACGTCTCTCTATCACCTATACATTCACATGTGCCGCATCCATTAGCATGTCATTTGCTCGCATCTACCATTTGATCCTACTTGTGATGACACCATTTGCTCACACGATGGTCTAGATTGACTTGGTTATGCTTTTGTGGACCTTTATCCTCGTACTCATGTTCCTTATTCATACTATGGCTTCATCACTATTACTGTTGCTTATGGCTTGTGTGTCTTCCATCTTACAATCTATATATCCTGCATTCCTCACATTAGGGAAATCATGGCTTGATTACATTAGGGGAACTCTAGATCCTGACCATATAGACATATCTTTTCCCATACCCTTTGGTCGTGTCTTTATTTGCAATAGTTATTTTCTTGGCTATTCGCAAAATCTCACTCATTGGTATGCACACGGTTGTCCACTTCCTCCATTCACTGATGAGGAATATGCCATGGGTATGTACAATTTGCACCTCAATGGCTCATTACATGATCAACTAGACACTATTTCTTATCAAGTAACCAATGCTTATCCATATGACTTTGACCCTGAAACTAACAATCTCTTAGATGATATTACATGATCGATTCATCTTCCACATTCGGGGGCATAACATCGAACACATCCCCCATATTTGCACTATCATACATCACTCTCATAGCATAGGCACATTCATCCACACTACACACAAATTCGACCATTTCTCGATGACACGCTCTTGTGCTTCGGTTCACACTTGACTGTTGAGGGCTACATACTACACATGAACCCCACACACTGCACATACTACACACTACGTCTCTTTACATATCTTATAGTACATGTCACATTTTTGCATCTTACTTACCCTACATCATTAGTGTTTCGACATTTGCACATCTATACATCATACATATTCTACACACTATATTAGTATTCATCACATATGTGTCACACTCCTATTATTTACAAGTCTAGCATCATATACTATTCATCCTACATACTACATAACGCACACCTTACACTATTAGATTATCTACTCATCTTGCATTACATATTATACATTGATACACATCACATGGTCGTCTTTTATCATCACACATACTACATCGTCTTCTATGCGCTACACTCACTACCCCAATTTGCCAAGGGTTTACCAATCAAATGAACCTTATCATACACATGTGTTCATCATTTGACCTTCCCTCATGCAACATTCCTAGGTTAGTGACATACGCTATAGGCTAAATGGTCACCCATTCCTTCATCTTGTAGTGGTACACGCTTTAGGCTACATCACCACTCCCTCTAATTTTCTCATCGTGCTATACACTTTTGGATACATCATCACACATTCATCTCTAGGTCACATATCATCGACACACATACACACTCACACTCATCACAACGCGTTAGACACAATACACACGTCAACCATTTCCCAATGACACACTCTCATTTGTGGTCCGTTCTTGACTACCGAAGGGGCATTCTAAATGAACCTCTGCATACACTTCCACTCACTCGGGCGGCACGTAACTCTTACCATCCAAAACATAATTGTTGACCTACAAAAAATAATTCTTGTTTGCATGACTTAAACTTCATAATCATCATTTAATTCTCATTTTAACTTAAACTTCATAATCATCATTCAAGAATAAGTGAATGGCTTGACCTACAAAAACTAATTCTCATTTTAAATTGGGCTTCACATGATCTTTTTCTCATTTAGTTTTGGTAAAGGACTTCAACATAATCATAATAAAGGGGTAGCCAAAACATGAGGATTAATTAGCCTATGTTAAAACAAATCATATAAAAAAATAAATTAAGAGGTGGTTGAGAATGCCTCATTAACCAAGTTGTCCTAAATAAATTACATAGGATTATAATAAGTAGCTAAAAAAATTGAATTAAGCAACATATATTAAAAGTAGAGGATTTTAAGGGGTAGTCGAAACATTCAAACTTACCAACATTAATCATAAGTCACATATCTTATATTTGTCACATACCACATTGATTAATAATTTTGTTACTTTCTTTACAAATTTTCCACTAGCTTGTGACAAATAACCTCAAACTCAAATTTTGAGCCCATATAAAAAAGAAATATAAAGGATTATTTGCGAGAAGTCCAAGCATTGCTCAATGAATTTCATGATTTAACACTATCTACACATTCAATTGAGGTGCCTCCCTTGAGAAGAATTTTACAACATATTGAGTTATTTCCTAGAACTTCCTTACTAAGTTGTTAATTAGTGGACACTAATTGCAAATGAAGAAAAAGACAAACTTACCAAACTATTGGAGAAAAGGATGAAATCCATGAGTTGCACCAACATATAGTTCACCATATGCAACTTCACTCCTATAATATTTCCCCTTCTTCCTTTCATCATTTTTCCTTCATCTTGATTGACACCAATTGAGAATATAAAAATGCAACATACTTCCCTCGTATGATATTTACCCCTTTCCCCTTGACACCATCCAAGAATGATGAAATGAAACAACTTACTAAACTAATAGAGAAAACGATTCATAGGGTAAAATCAATACATGTTTTAGAACATATTTTACCAAGTAAAATCAATACATGTTTTAGAACATATTTTACCATGTAGAACAACTTCACTACTATGATATTTACCTTTCGTATGTTCTTCATTCATAATTTCCTCCTATGAATTTGATGATTTAACAACTACACAATTAAGTGAGTTCGTCACTCAAAATGCATTATACATTATATTGAAGTGTTTGCTATAACCAAACTTTGTGACCAAGTTGCTTATTAGCTCTATTTGCAAATGAAAAAAAGGAAACAACTTACCAAACTATTAGAGAATATGATTTATAAGGATAAGTACTAAATCCATGAGTTGCCCCAACACATATTTCACCATATACAACTTCCCTCTTATAATATTTTCCCTTCTTCCTTTATCACTTTTCCTTTGTATTGATTATCACCATTTGAGAATGAACAAATACTTCCTTCTTCACTCCTTGTTAGAGAAGAGAATTTGTAGGGTAAAGTTAGTCCATGTGTTATACCAACACACATTTAATGGTTTTTACAATAAAATGTAGTGAGTCATTTAATGGTTTTAACTATAAGATATTTTGATCATCCCTCTTCATTATCTTGAAAACAATTTAGTACATGTTCAATTCACACAAGCTCTCAAATTCAATAAAAGCTACCATTATAATTTATGGGATTAGACACCTATTTATTCTAACTTGCTTCCCTACAAGTTAGCTCAAAAATTGTTGGTACATGGTCAAATCCTACGAGTTCTCAAATTCAATGTTAACAAGAATTTTAATTAGTTTTGGGAATTGACACTTGACATGCAATTGTCATTTTAATCATATTTTAAGTTGTGTGTATATATGTGTGTGTATACATATATGTATACATGTATATGTGTGTGCGTGTGTGTGTGTGTGTATA
Source organism: Taxus wallichiana var. yunnanensis (assembly GCA_018340775.1). NCBI lineage: Eukaryota > Viridiplantae > Streptophyta > Pinopsida > Cupressales > Taxaceae > Taxus > Taxus wallichiana. The sequence continues at coordinate 187,626,172 of CM031233.1, read as the reverse complement.
TAAATCACTTCAATGCATTCACTTTGAGTACTTGTGTAATGACAATTGGAATTACTTGTTAAAGGTAGGTCCAATACTCACATATCCTTAAGAGTGCACTTCTAAATGGATTCTAGATTAATGGAGCTCGGATGGGACAACACTAACATAGTTCAAACCATGCGTAATTTTAATCATGTTGTATGTATATCATAATAATAATTCAAATCAATGTATTCATTGATAAGAGATGTGGTGTCCATTAAAGTTCAAATTCCTAAAACATCAAGGCAACTAAAAATATGTATCAGATGATTAAGTTCAAGTTTGTTTCATCTTCTTCTTGTTTAACTATTTATCACTCCTTTTTCTCTTAATCTTCACTTTTCGGTTGCACTATCAAAATCTTGCTTGGCTTCATCCTCCTATGGCTTCTTCATGACTAATTTACTTTGGCCTTCATCTACTTTGACATCTTCTTCACCACTCAAGATCATCATAACTTCCATTTCAATTTGTTTCTAGTCTTACTCATCTCTAAATAGATTTTAATCCTTTGATTCTTGCATGATTTGTTCCCAAATCAATACCTCTTCAACTATACATTCATTATTATCTTCATGTCTTCTCTCTTCTTTAGCCTTTTGATCTTATATGTCATATTTCAATTAATTTTTCATTGTTTTCACTTTGTTCACATATATTCACATACAAAGGCAATGTAAAAATAAAAAAATTGAGGCCACATAGCTCCCTTAGCATTTTGCAAGAGCTCCATCTTCTTTTAGCTGGTCTTTTTCTTCACCTAACATTACTCCCATACGGATAGCAAATATTGACCTTCATAAGTTTTCTTCTTTCATCTCTTCTCCAAGCAACCGATTGCTACCTTCCCTCTACATATGGCTCCATTAGGCCACTTCACTCTTTTCCTCATACTCCAACTTGGTTTTCTTTTTTCTTCTCTCATCAACTACAACTCTTCCTCTAACTATCTTATCTCAATAATCATCTATCAATTAGTCATCTTTTTCTTTCTTCTACTCTCTTTCATCTGGTTGTGGTATCTCTCCAAAAAGAAAAGCTTCATCTCTACTCACTTTTTGTCTAAACTCTTTTTATTTTCTTTTTCATGCAAGTTTTATCCACCATAAGTCTCCCTTGGTCTTTTGACACCTATTTGTTTTCTTTTTTTCTTTCTATCATCAAGTGCAACTCTTCCTCTAACTCTCTTATCTCAATAATCATACCTTTGTTAGTCATCTTTTTCTTTCTTATACTCTCTTTCATCTAGTTGTGGTATTCCTCAAGAAAGAAAAGCTTCTTTTATACTCTCTTTTCTTCTAAAGTCTCTCTATTTTCTTTTTTATGCAAGTTCTTTTCCACCCTAAGTCTTACCTTGCCTTTTGACATCTATTTATTTCTCTTTCAACCTCGTAAATCTTTTACACCTTGACTTTTCTTATCCTCTTCTTACACCTTAATAGATAAGGTTTCTTCATTTACCATTTATTATCAAACTTCACTTTTTCACTTCATGCAACGAAAACACATCCACTTGGCCAATAATCAAGTCAAACTCAATTAAAGTACATGCCAATTCATTGCATGCTTCACAATGCCAATGCTCGTAAAGAAAGCCTCTTTATTAAGGAACCAATTCTACCTATGAAAATACACTCCTTACCCTATTCTTCAAACCTACAAATTACACCAAAACAAGAAGAATACTCTTATCTCCTCATGCATGAGGAGATGTTGATCTTCCTTGGACTTTTAATAACTTCGTGCAATATTTCTCCAACTAAGTACTAATATTCTATCAACCACCTAAACAATCATGCCACATCACCCAAATCGGGAGTTGACTTGTTAACAAAAAAACTTTTAGTATATCTCTAGTTTTAACCCTGTCATCCTACCAATACATCCCAAAATACCACTAATTTAGAATTGTCATATGTAAAGAAAAAAACACGAGCAAGACTACTATTTCGTACATCATTCATATTTACAAGAACATGAAAGCTTTATTAAAACCAAGTATATAAGGGTTTTCCGAATCTCATAATAACTGCCTACGCCTTCATAGCTCTATCAACTCTCTCCTAAATCTCCTCCATTCAATTATATATCTTTCCATAAGCCTAAATTATGGTAGTTACAAGTTCAAGTGACATAACCATTGTATATGTTTATCTCCACATACCAAACCCTACTTGGCTGAGTTTAAAAAGCTTATTTACATAACATAGGGTTTTTGGTGGCCTTTTACCTCATTACATGATTTCACACTTAACATTAAACTTCTTGATTTCAAACTAAGAATTCAAATATTCAGGTGGTTTATTTTAGAAAGAAAATCCAAAATGACCTTGTTAACCATGGAAAGAAAGTCGAAGATGATTTTACATGTAGCAAACTCTTCATACCCTTTTAAATCAAAGGTGGAAATTAACTTAACAAAACCCCTTTTAAATCAAAGGTGTAAATTAATTAACAAAATCCCTATAGTCCAAAATGATTTACATGCATCCAAATCTTCGTACCCTTTTAAATCAAAGGTGGAAATTAACTAAAATGGTGGCTACATGCTCAAACAAATCTCATTCTTAAAGGGAAAAAGAAAATTTCTAAATAAATTGTTACCCAACTAGTTTGGGGGATCTACAAATTTTGGTACAATTCCAAATTCAAGAGTTAATAAAAAGGAGACAAAATTGCTCTCCAAAGTTTAAGGTGAAAAGCTACTATTTTACAACGGTCACAAAACAACTTGAAATAAAATCTAATCTACATAGTGTTTTCAAAGAACACCATTTGCAAAACATGTCTTCTTCTCCCATGTTTACACTAAAGGGAAAATGTATTCAAGTTGGTAGTTTAAGACATCATGAGGTGTTAAAAGTTGTTAGAACTTGTCTATAACAAGTTGGTAGTTTTACAAAATAACAAGAAAATTCTTAATTATAGAAGACCATCACTCTTTGAATTTACACACTTTATGTTGAATGGATGAAACAATATTTCTAAGTGTTGCAGTATAAAAAATTCTAAACCAAAAATTATAATTTTTTTATAAGAAAATAACTAAGAAAATTTGAGTATAGAAATGCAGAGTTAAGAAACTAGACACAATACATGTTGAGTCTACATGCCGAGGTAGGTAGATATAGAAATGCACAACTAAGAAACTTAGTGTCTACGTGCCAAGGGAACATGTGAATAGAAAAAAACCCTAAAATTCCAACCCCGCCTCCCAAACAACCGGCAAAAATAAACAGACAAAAATTATCTCTATTTACAGCAAAAAAATAAAATTATTCCTAAACAGATTTAGGAAAAAAACACAAATCCTGTGGTTACATATTTTTAGCAGCAGAAACCCCTCCATGGAACAGGAGCCCACCCTAACAAGACGGCACTCATCCTCGTGGCAAAGCATACTCGTTACAAAAGATAACCACTTAAATGCATTTCCAAACATCAAATTAACAGTAATGTTAGCAGCCCAGCAAGGAAACTTTGTTAAATGTGGGTATCTATTCCGTCACTAAAGAGAACGCCACTATAATAACAATGTTTAGCAATACCGTGTGAAGATACTTGCATAATGCATTCCATTTTAACAGTATTCACCACAGAAAAAAGGTTTCACATATATATCATGACACTTGAATAATGCTTTCCATTTTTAACTAGTCAATTTTCAAGAATATTCACAATTAGAAAAAGTTTTTAAAATACAAATGAATATCCATGAAACACACTTACCGACTTAAAACTAACCCATTACAAGTTATCAAGCTTTCAAAAAAGCGGGAATTTAAACAGATAAAAAAGCATTCTTCAGATTGTACTTCTGAAAAAATTGTAAAATATAAGACAATAATTCATAAAACCTGAAGAGCATTTAACACCCTAAACACCATCAGGAATTTCTGAAATTTATCTTACATCAAACATTTCGGATATCAAAATACAGTTCATTTTCGTCATTGCACTAAGAAAGATTACCAGAATACTGTTAGAACCATACAAGTTTTAAAAACATGCCTCTAGATAAGCCCGGAGAAACAGTTTGCATCACTATTAAGTCATTAAGTGGAAAATATATATCATAAACTCCTAATAACAAATAAAAACAGCCAGAAATATAAACTATTAACATTAACGAGAGACAATAGGTAAACAAATATGTATAGCAAAAGAACAAACATTAGCTGATATATTTGACACTAGAAGCCCTCAGCATTTGCTAAGTTTCAACATTAGTATTCAGGTCTCAAAGATTAGTATTACATGCCATCATAGGGCTACAAATAACAATAAAGACTAAAGTACATCAACATGAAAACAAAATACATAGAAGCATTACATTGTATAAGAAAAAATTAATTAATCTTGCAGGACAACATTCGCTATATTAATTGTTGATTTTAGCAATATAGCGACTCAACAAAGCCTGCTTAAATGTAGGCCTTACATAGGAGCCCAAATCATCATAAGTAAATGAAAAGGAATTATACCTTGAAGGCCAAACATGGGAAACAAAAAAGGGTCAAAAAAACACAACCCTTATCAAGAGCCACTTCTGCAAAACAAAAAGACATTAAACAAGGCAGAAAACACAGATCTATCATAATAAAGAAATCCTTGAAATTTCAACAAAAGATTTCCAGTCAAGGGCTTTGATCCAGGGTCCCATTATCTCTTCAACCCTATAGAAATACATCCGCAATAAAAAGACTACCCATTGGTCCAGTCCATGTCACCAAAAACATAACTAACCATTGATCATAAACTAAAATTATATGTAGAGAAGTCTGGATGGATTTTATTCAAAACGTCATTTCTTTTCTTTTTACCCAGAATATTTTCCTATAAATTTGAAGTTATCATTTTTATTTCAGTTTAGATATGGCCACAAACATCAAGTAGGTGTTCTTGAATTTGCAAAATAAGGCTATTAACTTCATTTCAATATTTAAAATAATTAACACATCATTTTCCAAACCAGTTACGTCGATGGTACAGACATCCCATTGCCCTTTATATGGAACTCTGATGGGCAACATGTGTAATTCAATCTGGGCTTCTACAAAGGCTTCTACACCTCTCTCAGGATGAACTGATTAATCCCCTGTACCAACACAACCTAAACTCCTTCACTTTAAACCCTCTCTAACAAAAGCAGGGTTGATTAATCATCAATGAATAGGAGTTCATTAACACCCTCTCCCCACATAGGCAGGAACCAGGCTCTTTTAGCTACTCCAAGGATTTATACGCATCTCCTAGGATGCACCAATTGATCCCCTGAATTGAACACCTCCCAGGATGAGCCCAATGATCCCATGCACCAATGCAGCCTAAATTTCTTCCCTTTCAGCTCTCTCTAACATAGACTGGGTTGATTGATCAGGACTAAGTGAAAGATAAATTAACACCCTCTCCTTCCTTGCCTAAACTTCTTCCCTTTCAGGCTGTCTTGATTGATCTCTAATACCGAAAAGCTCAATGACGAATGTTTGAACAATTACCCTAAAATATCACCTCCAAGTTACTATATTTGAAGAAAATGATCTGAACTCTCAACTCTATCTAAGCTCTGCTCCAGAATTGTATCCATTAATTCTATTAATTGGGCTTGGAAGTAAGTAAGTAAATAAACTAAATTAAGCTCAATGAATAGATTGAATTGAATCCATATACACTATAAGGAGAAATCTCATTAGCACGTTCAAAAGACAAATTTTAAAAGGAATACCATGGCATTTCATCTTTAACAAGTGGCGTAACATTACCAAATGTTAAGTGTGCCTAAATAGCAAATACAATATACCCTGTAATACAAGGTTTATGGATCCCACAATGTGTAAATGCTTCAGATCAAATAAAAAGGAAATTCAAATTTCACTGAATAGGAAAAATGGCCATTTAATAAATAATAAACCATGATAGATCTACCCAAAATTGCAATTTACAGTGCGGCATACCAAAGTAACTATTCCAAAAAAACAAATTAAAAATGCATACCTTAAAGTGGCTCACTAAACTAGTAACTCCAAGAACCGAACAGATATTTTAGGTCTCAAGCTGTTAAAAATGGGATTTAAAACATATAAACATCGATAATATGATATGAACGTCTGGCTTAGAAACACAAGAAAAACCCTAAGTAAGAGCACATTCCATGCCGTCAGAGAATGTTAGTCCCCAGACAAATAAAAACCAGCGCCCTAGAACTAAGCATATGCAGAAACTATTACCTAAAAACGTTTTAAGAGAGAAAATTACAAATAACCATACAGACAAAAATAAGACAACAAACCTACATTGCAAGGTAGATAAATGATTTAACCCTCAGCAATTGCTAATTTTCAACATTGAAAGTTCAGGTCTCAAAGATTACATGCCATCATAGGGCTGCTTCAAACGACATCCATTGGATGTTAATTCCCAAATTTATCAAATACACATCAGAAATCTATAACATCGGTTTTGCAGACCAGTATTCTATGTAAAACAGAAAATTTCCATACATACAGAGACTCCAAAAAGACTGACCAGATGTAGGGCTTTCACAGGCTTGCGCGGTTCCTCAAAAATTAAGGAAGGCGAGTTACCAAAATGTCAAACCTCGCAGCGAGAAATCAAAGAGAACATTGGAAGATTTAGATCATACGCCATTTACAAACAGAAAAGGATCTTAAAAAAAAGGAAGAAGTAAGTACCGGCCTCGCAACATTTTCCAAACAGAAACTCGAGGAATAAAAGAGGACAAAAGCTGTATGTTATAGCGGATGCTTAGGGTTTCATTTGAGGGTTGCCCAATCTAGGGTTTCGGTTCAGATGCTCGAAAGCTTTAACCCAATTGCATACACAAATGTAGTCCGTGGACCGTGATTAACCACACCCAAGGGGTAGATAGCAATTGCACGAGTTACAAAACTACTTATGTGAGAATTGATATCAAGAAATGCATTTTATGAGACCGTATCTCCTCGAGTCATTTAGTTAAATAGTTTGTATTTAGAGTATGTTTACAAATTTTATATACTTGTGTAGACGAGCATTAACAACTAGCAATTGCACGTGAAATGTGTGATAGAAACTATAGACACAAAATCACGCACTTTGAGTTATTATTTAGTTTTGGTCTCATACAACTATTCATATGGTTCTTAAGTGAAAAGAGTAATAATTAACTCATATCTTTGGCCATTTTTGCATTACCATATGTCGTTATTTTAGATCTCACACCCGTACTTGCCCAGTCTATACTTTCATCTTTGCATTTTTTCTATTTCTAAATGGGGTGCCCAATCGGGATTGGGCCGTCTAGGTCCCTTCGGGTGCCTTGATCCTCTTTGTACTTTCCTCTCACTTTTTGGGCACTTTCTAGTCATTTGAGATTCTTATATTTTTAGTGGTCGGTCTTTTGGGGTTAATTATGAAATTAAAGCAAGAGAACCATATAAATATAAAGTTATGTGACCATAATGAGGGACCAAGCACTAAGCACTTACTATCACCACCTAAGGTTGTATCCATCAAAGGCATCTAAAGCTACATTTGCATTCATCTAGCTCCATCAAAAGACACACAAGGTTGGTTCATCTACATCACATTTCATAGGAGGGGAATCTATTGTTTCCATGCACACATTTACTACATTCTACATCTAGTTATTTGCTCGTTACTTCACAAAGTGTGACTGGCACAAGAGCAACCTATGGCACAATTGCATACACACAACTAGAATTACATTGGGTCTAAGATGTAGTGCAACATTCAATGATAAGTCCGTCCATTTGGCAGTTGAGGACAGTCTGACCTCTTCATATGCATCTTTCTTTTTTAGGGTTTTGATACTTTATCTCGGGGTTTTGCAGGGAATCCTCCATTGCATGTTTATCAATGCCTTGGCGATCACACAACGACATTCATGCGCGACAGAAGCAAACAGACAAACATCCAAAGAACACTCCATATGAGGTTTCTGGCCATTTCAGTAGACCGGGAAAGGTGCCCACGAGCGCCCCTATCCCTCTTCAAGTGCCTCAATCTATATAGATAGTCCGGATCATGTACTTTCTCGGGCTCCTGTGCGATGGTTTCCTCCTCCTATTCACTGGTCTACACACTGCGACACGGTCATGTGATAACATCGAATCAACTAAGGGTTTTCTTACCCCTTCGCACATCGAGTTTCGTATTTTCTAGCTTAGTTTGCTTGGGTGTATTTTAGTTATTTCATTGCTTATTTATTTACTGCAAACTTACATTAGATTAGACTAGGATATTACATTTTAGCATAATCATATTGGGTTTCATCTTTTCTATCATGGCTCCCAAAATTCTCAAATTTCTTTGTCTAATTTGCTTAAGATGCATCCTAATTGCCAAGTTGTTCTTAAAAAATCCCTAAACACAATGTATCTCCTAGCGATACACCACTTTGCATCAAGTGAGTGTTATTTTTGATCATTTATTTGACAACCCTAGTCTTCGTGATCCTCCATCTAATCAACCCATGTTGGAATCAATTCAAGCTTTGCATTCTTTATTTCAAGACAAATTTAAGGTTATGGAATCCACAATTACATCTCTCAAATCTGAAATCCAACATCTTAAGGATGTTTCTTAGGCTCATGTTTGTTCTCCTCTTCATTGCATCTTCATTATATGTTTGTTACATGCGCTCGTATCAATGAGCCTCAAATCATACCATTACCCAAGCCTCTCACTTTTAATCGCAATCTTGAGCAACATGATGTTCTTACTGAACTCCTTAGTCATCAATCGATCACTTTATCCCTACTCATTACCATCCTCCTTATCGACTAACAAAATATCAAGGTCGTCCATATTACAATTATCATCGAATCAATAGACATAATGACAATGATTGTTATGCTTTACAACAAAGAATCAAACATCTTGAGTGTCAAGGCTTTATCTCATTCATGCACAACATTCTATTGCATGCCCACCTACAAATATTGTACCCAAATGGGCTCCTAAGTCTGTTCCTTCTACGTCTAATGAGCATCATGCTACCACTTCTCATGTGCCTTCTTTAGTCAGTCAAGCATCGCCTATTTAATCCACTCAAATTACACAATCACCTCTCAAGGTTTGTCTTCCATCACCTCCTTCTCCTTAGTCATCTACAATGCTATCAATTCAAACTAAGCAACCTCCTCTTAAGGTTGAGCTCACTCCTCCTCCATTAATGGTATTTGTGACATCACCAGGTCATGCTCAGCAACTAGCTCCTATAGTTAAATTGGTAATTTCATCGAGGGAGGCCGAAGCAAAATTCAGGGACTCGGCAGAAAGAAACACAAAAAAGGAGCGAAAGGTCCAAAAACACGAAGTCCGAAATGCGAGACTTTGGAGTTTCGGAGGTTTCACGAGCTCAAAGCGATGAACAATGCCACACGAGAGGAGGGAAAAGGTCGAAACCACGAGATTACAGAAATTGGACTTGAGTTTTTAGAGTTTCGGAGATATGCGATGACTGGATGAGTGAAGAAATCTTGAAATCTCGAAACCCCGAAATCCCCAAAATCCCAAAACCTCGAAGTCCCAAAAATCCCGAAACCCCAAAACCCTAAAAAGGCAAAGGTCTGAAACCCAAAGTCTGAATTTCGGACTTTGAGGTTTCAGAATTTCAGAAACTTTTGCTCAAGCGATGAACAGTGTCACGCGACATGGTTCGGAGTCAACTTCAAGTCGAATTTCGAACTTCGGAGGTTCGACATTTCAGAACTCTTAAGCCGACTTGAGCGATGAACAATAACCCGAACTTTGAAATCAAAATGCCTAAAGTTCCGAATCCTGAAAGTCAGAAATTTCTAATTTGAGAATACGATGCACGGTCGAGTCAAAAGGCAGAGATCACCACTGGCATTTATTGCAGTATGGCACCCTCATCTTCAGATGGCCATAACTTTGACTGGAAGCTCGGATTTGCACAAAATCAAACTTTTTGGAAATCCTTGTGTCCTCTACACAACTACGACTGGTTTTCTTATTTTTAGTGAGACTAAGTATTTAAAAATGAAGAAATATAGTTCACCATTTTAGAGGGTGTTTCCAGTTTTCTCACCTACCAAAATGATGAGGTATGGGTTTCCTTTCTTCTCCAACAAGGTAAAGTACAAGGAGGTATGGGTTTTGCAGTGGCACCCATCATTGTTGTAGGTGATTTTAATGCATTTTAGGGTGGTTGAAGCAAGATTTTGAATTCTCTCTCCCTTCTCTCATTCTTCCTATATATTGTAAGGAGGGCTCATTTTAAAAGGTTGGAAAACTTGTATATGCCCCTCCCTTCTTCTTCTTGTCTGTAAGAGATTTTGTGAAGATTCTAAACCTCCATATTGGACATTGTAATGCAAAATATGTTCCTTTGGCCCTAAATGTGATGTATTGTATCAACTTTGAGAGCAATAAAATTAGATCTATGGATGCTTCAAACCCTCTTCTATGTTATATTGCAACTTTATGATATTTCATTGCATGCAAGGTTATTGTGTATGGTTGTTGTTTTCATTACAAGGTTCTAATAGTGTTGTGTTTATTATGCAAGTTGTTCAACATCCTTCTTGGTGCATCACCTTCCCTTAGAGTAGGTTTTAATTTTCATGCATTTTCTCTATCTCTGTCTCCTTAGAAATATTAGATTAGGGTTAGATCTGCAACTCTCTACACTTTGGAGTAGTTGGCACTAGGATAGGACAAGAACCTGACCTTCATCTAGAGAGCTTTTGCATGCGAAGTCCCACACTTAAGGAAAAAGCTCCATGATATGCAATCACATGGATAATTTCAATCTATTGAGTTCTGAACAATCGGGGGTAATGTGATTACCCATCAACATCGTCATTTTTGATTACGTGTTGTTGCGCTTCGGGTCACACTTGATCATTAAGGGCATCCTATAAACACAAACCCCACACACCTTTGCACTATAGAATCTACACATTTCACGTCTTTATACATTATATACTTTGCATCCTACATTTTACACCTTACACTTTATCCTACATATATCATACACATTCTACACATACCTCACACACTACACCATAGTCAAGTTACATATTCCACGTTTTCACACATCATACACAACATCTTACATTTTACATCCTACACCTTACAAATTACATCTTGCGTCTTACATCTACACATCGTAGGTCATCTACGCATCTTACATTACATATTATACATCCTACTACACATATTGTGCATTTTGCACACTCACTTCTACACGTTGCACTCACTACCCAATGACGCACTCTAGTCTCATAGTCCATATTGGACTATTAAGGGTATACATCACAAATGGACCTCATCACCCTTACACGTTCATCATTCAATCTTTTCTCATGTGACATACCTAGATTAAGTGATATACACTTTAGGCTACAGGGTCACTTCTTCTAGCATCATCTCGTCATAGGTTACATCATCACTTTCGCTTGCATCATTTAGTGGTATATGCTTTAGGCTACATCACCACTCCTTTTTTATTCATATTGTCGTGAGTTACGTTTAGGATACAGAGTCACGCATACTTCATCTATGTCGCATATCATCACTACCCACTCATCACATCATGCTACACACAACACATAGTTCGACCATTTCCGATGACGTACTCTCATTTATGGTTCATTCTTGATTGTTGAGGGGGCATACTAAATGAACCTCACTACATACAATTCCATTCACTTAGGGGGAATGTGGCTCCTATCATTCACTTTGCATTCCATTCCATCCATCCACAACATACTACATTTTATGGTTACACTTACTCTTTCTTACTCATGCTTTTACATGTTCACTTTATTACACATGCTAGATAGATATCTTGTATGTCATTTTCATAACAAGCGTGTTCAATTGATTTCTAGTTGTGATCGCAAGTTATACAGGTTACTACACGCAACATGGATGCTTGACTACCAGTCCCATAGTAACTCCTGGGGGCATTCACATTCATATGCTATAGGTGCTATTGTTTCATTTTTGTTCATAGCAAATTACTTTGGTTTATACATGCTTTGACATACATTTTATCTTTCTAACATGCTAGTGGGTATTTCATGTGCAAAATTGTTATGTAGAGATATTTGTTTCCATACTTGTTTGTTATAATGTCGGTATTTGCTTGTTCTTGTTTGTGGGCTTTGCCCTTTGTCTTGTGTGCACACTTGTTTGTTTTGCGGCCTTGAGTGTCTTGCGACACCGTGAGTGGTGTCCCATGTTTGTAACCCACTTTGTGTAGCCTACATTGTCTTATTGGGTGTTTAAATTATTTGCTTATGTCTTGGCTTATACATTATATGTTTGGCTTACACTTGTTTTCTAAATACCTTGTTTACTTGTGCCTTGGTTTCTACCAAACACATCCCTTCCCCCTGTAGGGCACAATTTTAGTATCCAGTGGTTGGTCCTCTTTTGGGCCGCATTCTCTTACCTATGATGCCACATGTGCCCCTAAAGAGGTGGACATCATTTGGGTTTACACATAGTAGCGATACAGTTCAATTTTTAAGTTTTGTCCATGACATAGTGGGTTACACAAATGTGAGTGGGTCTAGACTAGTCTACAAACTCCACACACAACGATTTTTACAAGACAGGGTGTCCTTAGCACATTCGAGAGTCGTTAAAGGATAGAGGATAAACTAGACCTTCCTCTCTACAATTTCATGACATCATATCACCCAAAAAACTAGACAATACAAAGATCTCTTGACTCTCGGGAAACAGTTACAGGTTGGAGGATAAATTAGACTTTCCTCCCTACACTTCTTCGGCCAAGTGGCATGAGATCACCCAAAAATCTCACACGACATTGACAAGATCCTTTCTACACCCTTTTTCTCATCATGGATCAGTGCACATGTTCCTTTTTCATTTTTGTATTTTCTTTACATGTTTTTACATACATACATGTGTTTTTACACATATACATGTGTATTTGACTACTTGATCATCTTCTCTTTTACAATTTCGTCTGTATGGGAAGCAAGTAGTCAAAAACACACACACGGTGGGTACATCACACACATGATACTAACCATGTAGGTACACTACACACATTGACATCTATATACGCACTTTCGCCCTAGGTTCACTCTTATCACTTTTTATACTTTTTGCATCTTTAGTTTCCACGCTCCATGTTTTTTTATCACTCCATGATTTTTTTAGTCCTTCAACATGCATTCTACATCACTTTACGTTGATATCAGTACGCATTTCTATCTATTTTGTGTTACCAATATTTTTGCTCACCAACATAAAGTGGGGGTAAATGTAGACACAAAATCACGCACTTTGAGTCATTATTTAGTCCCAGGTCTCATACTACTATTCATATGGTTCTTAAGTGAAAAGAGTAATAATTAACCCATGTCTTTGGCCATTGTTGCATTGCTTTCTGTCGTTATTTTAGATCTTACACCCGTACTTTCCAGTTTGTACTTTCATATTATGTTTTTCCTATTTTTGACTAGGGCACCACTAGGATGGGGCGTCCCTAGGTGCCATGGTCCCCTCTGGGTGCCCTGATCCTCTTTGTACTTTCCTCTCACTTTTTGGGCACTTTCTAGTCATTTGAGATTCTTATATTTTTGGTGGTCGGCCTTTTCAAGGTTAATTACGAAATTAAAGCAAGAGAACCATATAAATATAAAGTTATGTGACCATAATGAGGGACCAAACACTAAACACTTATTATCACCACCTAAGGTTGCATCCATCAAAGGCATCTAAAGCTAAATTTACATCCATCTAGCTCCATCACAAGGCACACAAGGTTGGTTCATCTGCATCACACTTCATAGGAGGGGAGTCTATTGTTTCCATGCACACATTTACTACATTCTACATCTAGTTATTTGCTCATTACTTCACAAAGTGCGTGACGACACAAGAGCAACCTAGGGAAGAATTGCACACACACACACACACCTAGAAATACATTGGGTCTAAGAATTAGTGCAATGCTAAGTGATAAGTCCATCCATTTGGTAGCCGAGACGATCCCGACCCCTTCATATGCATCTTTCTTTTTAGGGTTTTGATGCTTTATCTGGGGTTTTACAGGTGATTCTTTCATTACAAGTTTACTAGCGCCTCGACGATCACACAACCACATTCACGCAACAAGAAGCTAACATAAACAAACATCCACCACACTCCAAAGGAGGTTTCCTGGCCATTTCCGCAGACCAGGGCATCCAGATCTCGGACAGGCAACCATGGGCACCCCTATCCTCTCCAGGGTGCCCCAATCTATCCTGCAGAGTCTAGATTTGTACTTTCTCAAGCTCTTGTACGATGTTTTCCTCCTCGTGTTCACCATGTCTACATTCCAACACAAGTCTATGATAAAATTGAATCAACTAAGGATTTTTTACCCCTTCTTGCACATTAGGGTTTCATATTTTCTAGCTTAGTTTGCTTGGGTGTATTTAAATTATTTCATTGCTTATTTATTTACTGCAAACTTGCATTAGATTAGGATAGGATATTGCATTTTAGCATAATTAGAAATGTTGAAGGGGATAAATGAGGATGTGGCTGGAGGATCCAAAACAATGGGAGAGGAAGAGAGGTGTTGAAGAAGGGGTTTGAGGGAGGTGGATTCGAAGGGATAGGAGAAATATTGAGGTAACCAATGTGAAACTCTTCTTTCCTACAACCACATGTTTTTTTATCAATTGTTAGAAGGAGAAAGTGGGTGTCGTGTGGTAGGCATCAAGGCAACATATTTTAGAGATCTTACAAAGCAAGGAGTGGTCGATAAATATTTCCAATGTCAATAGTTATTTGTAATTTTTTCCCTCTAGTTTTTGGGTAGTTCGAAGACAATTAAATGTAAGGGGAATTCAATTCAACATCTCACGAGACTTTTTAGAGATAGTGATTTATGTAGTGGACCTAGAATTATACGGTAAGGCAAATTCATGTACATTTATGACCAGGGAGGCCCTCTACATTATAGGGTAATGAATAGGATTTCCCTCATCAACAACAATCTTGATGGTGTCGTACATCTACAAATAGCGACATAAAATGCACTTTGTTATTTTTATATTTTATATTTTATGACGTCAAGGCTTTTGATTAGATGACATTAATAGTTTCTTAGATAACACAAAGAAATGAATGGAAAGTTGGAAATGATAATGCAAGAATGAAATAATATTAGATGTCTGCACTCCACATTTTCATCTCCATCTCACTTGTATTTTTCATGTGAATGTAGTTTGTGCTTGAAGGGGTCCAAAAAATGGGGAAAATCCAATAGGTTCCAGGTTTGAAACCCAACCATTTGAATACAAAAAACCTTGTTCTTTGTTCAAAGATTGGAGAAACAACACCCATGTCTTTTATTCATGGGTACTATATATAGTTTTATTGGTAGGTAGTATAACCATTCTCGGCATTTGCAAAAGGTTCCATCAATGACCATTGCCATGAAATGAGCATTTTTATTTTACTAGTTTATTTTTTTATGTTAAGGTTATTGACTTGATGGAGCTTGATTTGTTAGATAAGATGAAGGCATGAATGAGATGTTAGAAATACAAAGGTGGGAATTAAATACCTACATCTCCCACACCTATTCCATGACTCAAAATGTCCTTATGTAAAAATATATGCTATATGTGTTCCACTTTATCATCTCAATCTCACTTACACTATTCACATGAACCCAATATGTGTTTAAAGGGGCCAAATAAAAAAAGGGGACAATCCAAAATGTCAAAAATTCAAATCCCAACCACATTGCTTACTTTTTGTAGTATTTTGTAGGCCCCCTTTTCAATTTTAAGCTTGAGTAGTTGTAAGAAAACATGGGATGCATGTACAATCAACGATAATTGAGGCCCTCCAATGATCAACCATATGAGTGTTATTTTTAGTATATTCTATTTTTTGGTATCAAGTTCATCAATTAGATGATGTCAAAGGACATGTTCTAGTACATATTTATCTAGATGCTTGAATGCACAACGTCCATCTCATTTCCGAAAAAAATTGGTGTTAAAATTGGTAATGTTATTCAATCCAGAGGTCACGGGCCTATGAAAATCATGAAGCTCAATGGAGAAGTAATGAAGGTTAAGGTGCATGTAACAGAAGAGGAAAACCTTAAGGATTATCTTTGTTATGTCATATTACATCGGAGGAAATTTGCGTGAGAGCAATGCCACTGAATAGATCTACAAATATGAAGGCTAAACACCTCTATTTCCTTGTTAAATTGTTGAATATAAAGTACAATATGGAAAGCATGGTTTTGTCATGCAAGTCCATCTTTTATCTTTATGAGATGAAATAAAATTATCATGGGTTCATAGATGACAAGGGAAAGATCAGAATGAAGGTTTCGGCTCAAAATGTGTCTGAAAAGAGCTCAATATCAATCTAATTAATCTATTGCATTTAGTATATGTATTCCAAATAAAAATGAGAAAATATTTTAAATAATATTATAACTATTTTTAAATATGCTCTTCCACACTATTTCCCATAAAATTTCAGAGTACAAAATTTATTAAGAAAATCACTATAATATTTCTTAGGCGGAGATTCTTTATAATTTTGAGGATGCCTTCCATGGTTTTGCTACTCGTTTGAATGTCGCACAAGACCAAACAATGGAGAAAATGAATGAGATGCTTGGCATTTCTCCAAAGACTATCTATGAGTTTCATATAACATGCAACTTGGTGTTTCTCGGGTTAGAAGAGGTTATCTCACTATCCACTATTAGACTAAACAACACTAAATCAAACCATGACAACACCTTGACATGATTTTTGAAATAATTGCCACATAGTATTTAAAATATTACCATCATCATAATATCCATGTCCGAAAGATAACCATGGATTTTGATGTGGTACATGGAAGAGAAGCCATCAAATGTTTGATTAATTAAAGATAGGTTGTTCAATGTGTGCGTTGATACGCCTTGTCAAATAATTGTAGATATAACAACTCTAAATTCCCTTATTTGTACTTGAGAAATGCCTTCAGTGTAAAAATGTTACCATCATCATAATGTCCATGTTTAAAAGAGATTCCTTATTTTCTTAAATTTTATGTATTTTGTTATGTGTAGGTTGAAGCAATTAATCTCTTACTAGTTGTAGATATGGAATACCTGAAGAAAATAAGGCATATGTAAATCGACAATATTTGAACTTCAAACACGTTGGAACTAAATGTGGCCTTAGGAAGAGATAACATAGAAAAATAATGGTAAAATTACATGGCATATGACAAGGGTCTGACTTAGCAGCTGACGTAGAAGCTTACCTAATTTCAAGTCCAAATTCAGGGGTCCACGCCAACTGAAGAATGATATGCAATTTGTTGAGCTAACGAGAATGTTGACAAGTAGTGATGGCTTTTGATGTGGCACATGGAAGAAAATCCATAAACCGTTTGATTAACTAAATATAGGTCATTCGATGTGTACGTTGGTACATCCTGTCATGTCATCATCATATCTAACAACTCTCAATCCCCTTATTCTTATTTGAGAAACGCCTTCGGCGTAAAAATATTATTACAAAATTTAATAGATGATGATTTTAAACATAAAAATAATGATTTAAAACAATTGATATCTAGCAATAAATTTGAAATCTTACAAATAATTCTAAATAACAAATATACAAATTACAACTTTAAACATACAAAATTGACCATAAATGATTGGAGAATTCATTAGTTAATAAAACAATAAAATGATGCTTCCATAAATAATCTTTATAATTGTAAAAGGGTCATGATATATTCTTCCAATATCCAAGAAGATATTTGTTTGGTTTACCATGATACTGGAGTTTTTGTCTTCCCTTTCTATTTGAAATCCCTATTTATGGCCCCGATAAACTTTTATGGCCCTCAAAAGAGTTTAGGAAAATAATTTTCAATGAATTTACAAGCAATTTTTGCTTAAAACAAAGTATATAAATTTGCTTGTCCTCCTCTAATAGGAGGAAGCTTGAGCATGGAATCTAAGAGTTTTTCCTGATTCCTTAGCCTTCCTTAACTTGTATGAATTCAAATACAATTTCTTCATACAAAAATTAAGAGCAAGTCCAAGTTGAATCCCAACAAACAAACTCCAACCATGACCAAGAACACTAACCTGTAGCAGTGTGCACCCACGCATGTCTTGTTACTCCCACATGCAAACTATGTCATGTGCTTAAGAGCCCATTAAAATTTGCATATGACCATCCTGTAGTTAGAGGGGGATTGATCTCATATGTAGGCATAAAGCCGCAAACATGGGACACCTATAATGTCATAAGACAATTGCAAGAGGGGGTAAAATATGAAATAATAAAGTAAATAATGCATACATGTAATATAGGAATAGAGAAAAATGGGACACCCATGGTGTCACAAGACAAGCAAGGAATTTAGATGTATCAATCAAACAACCATAATATTGTAATCACATAAGACAATCAAGTCAAAACTTGTAGAAAAAAGTAAGTAATCAATTTGTATAAACAAGTAGTGACATTAGTATATTGAAACAAGTATAAAACATGACAATATTGACAAGGAAGACAAAAAGATAGGCTAGTGTTGTCAAGACACACATGTGTTAGTATTGTTAACCCAATAGGTAACAGTAAACACAATGTATGTAATCAAACATGATGAGGAAGGTGTAAAGTAACATATAATGAAACAAAAGAACAAGTATAAAATGGGGGATGCCACTAAAAGAGTAGTAGAGAAGGAACCAAGTTATTTCTTACCATTATCTACCAAGATGTGAATGTCTTATATCAAGCTCAAGATACCTCATGAACACATGTGTAAAGAAGAGATATGTTAGCTATCAAATCAATATGCCAAACAACATGTACAAAGTAACAATCTCTCCAAACAAACTAGAACATGTCCTTATTTTTTTTTCTCATATTTGAATGTTTTTTTATTATGTGATTATTTGAATGTTTTTAAAGTGTGTTGAAAATAGCCATGTACAAACAAGGGGAAAACACAAGAGCTACCCATAAAAGCCTCGTGAAGAGGCATAAAATAATCTAAGGGTGATGAGGGCGCAAGCCCCATAAGTGTCACAGATATGGAGGATGCTCTTGTATGATCATTGAAATAATGTTCGACATGTAGGAAACTGCAAAAGTATTTCATAACAAATATAATAGGACATGGTGAGAAGCCGTGATATGTTATCTAATATATGAAAATTTGAGTTGGGATTTGAATACACGATGGAAAAAGTGAATGCTATGGAAACTAGACTTTGAAAGAAGGTGCAAGATTCAATATTGAGTTGGGTTCACCAAATGTTTCTACCCTAATTGGTTTTAGAGGGTGTTATGGGAATGCATAACACCAAAAAGGATGAAAGGGTTTAGTAACAAGTAGACTATTATGATTAATTAACTTCCAATATGAACCATTTACAATTAGAATAATGCATTCAAATTTACAAAAGAGAGAGAGACAATGCCTCTATTTTATCATCAATATCATCCTTTTTATGACATTTACAATTAGAATAATGCCTCTATTTTACTTTGTCCATTCCTCTTCTACACTCTCATTGTGGTCTCTCTCTCCTTCGCCATTTCTTCATCATTTCCCTCTCTGCATGGCCACCTTTATTTTCTGTCATTTAGGTTTTATTTTTTCATTCCTTTTACATTTTTGCTCCATGGGTACCCTCCCTTCTTCATCCTTGGGAAACCCTACCTTTTAGCCTACTTGCATGACGACCCCCATTGCTACTTCAATTGTTTACGTTGTCATGTGTTGGGTGCGGTTGAATTCCCCGATTTAAATTTTTAAATCGTTATATCATTCAAATTTATTTTTTTCCCATTTATGCGAGCTCCAAGAATTTGAAAATAAAGTCTGAGCATTATATTTCTTATAGATCATCTTCATTTTAGGTGAAAAAAGTTTAAAAAACAATATTCTTCATTTTCAGGTACATTAGGAAAACCAAATATGAAAATCTTTTGATAAAAAAATGATAATGGGAAAAAGTAAAGATTTAAAATCTCCTCCTACTTCAGTCGTTTCCGATGTCCTTACTCGGATTAATGCGTTGGGTGCGGCTGGATTTCCTGATTTCAAAATTTTTAGGATTTTTGTAGATTTTCATGAAACGAGCGAAGTTAATGGCGGCCATAAAATGATTTTGTGTGGGATTTATTGATATTTCTTCCTTCCTCCGTCCATCTTGACGCCATACTCGTCAACATCTGCGCATTCATCTTAGTCGGCCATGCGTATACCTTATGTCAGTAGCCCCCACCTCAGCCTAACTGGAACAACACCTTTTGGCGTAAACAAGGAAATAAAGAATTAAAAACTATTATTTTAATATGTTGTTGACAAGACAGATTCAAATTTTATTTTTCGTGTTGTCTCTCTTGATGTCACTCATCATGTGTCACTATTTTTATATTACAAAACTTTTTCCAGTTGTCACTCTTCGCGCATCCCTAATTTTATATTGAAACAAACTAATGGATACATTATTTGTGTAGTATGATAGTGTAAGTGTATGTCTTAAAGTGAATTTGAATAATATGATTCTTTAATTTAAGAATTTCACGTGATGTCTGTTTCAGTCCAAGTGGCCTTTATTGGTCTCAATAATATAAACATTATAGTTTATGTGTAATTACACCAAAGGTGTTGTCCCTATTGGATTCATGTTTAGTCTGTATGACACTTTGAATGAGATTGGGGTGGCTAGGTGGAGTTTGGGCAGAGTTGATAGTAGGGGGGAATACATGTTGTTGACATATGTTTGTTGCTCCCATTAAGTTCACGGTGGTTGGTGACATGGATACCGAATTTCAAGACATGTGGAGGCCAATAAAATCTCAAAATAATAAAAAATTTGTTCTCGTAACATTCTCAAGAGAAGATACTGGACCCATGCGAGTGATAGCCATATAGCGATCCGTTTTTCAAGACTCTATGTAATAAACACTATTATGTTTTATGCTCTTGTTCTTTTCAAGACAATTAGGATTAGAAACAATGCTTCCCTCATGTCTGCATAGTGATAATGGGGTTGGTGAATGTTTAAGCCATCACCGTCTCCATTGCCTCAATCGACAAATATGGGCGAGATATTTCTATTAATCAAGGGTGGTATTCTAATGAAATTCTCTCAAGTAACTATAATTTATGTTTCTTGAATTGTTTGTTTCCACCCGGGAAAAAGAGGACAAGATAGGCTAAATTTTATAATGATGAAATGCATGTAATGATGGCGATTTCGTTGGTAGTGAAAGTGGGAACAACAAGGAGGGAGAGATGTCGAAGGGATACTCCTTCTAGGTGGTGGTCATCGTATGCATATTCATTTTAGCGTACGCCTGGTCGTCACATGCTTCATATGTGCATCATCATTATAAAGAAGAGTTTTGTGCAAGGGTTCTCCCAACATTTACACCTCGTGTACACTTCACCTCCCTCATTGCTCCTCTTCCTCCTTTGATACTTTAGACCATCAAATTTAACATCTTCGACACATCCCCTTAAGTGTTTTCATCACACATTTCACGTGCGATTGCAAGTTTACTTCCCACACAAAAATTGCGGGTTTCCTTCCATAGAACCACTATCTAAATAAGTTAACACATAGATTTCTCAAATCCCTTCCACCTTGCCCCTCTTTCTCCTCCGATACAAGTCGGAACATTGAATTTAACATCCTTGACACATCCTCGTAGGTGTTTCCATTCACATTTCACGTGCGAGTGCAAGTTTACTCCTGCACACAAAATAATAATAATAACAATAATTGTGGTTTTCCTTCCATAAAACCACTACCTAAATAAAGTAACACACAAATTCCTCCACTTGTTACATACAAATCACTAAAATAGCAATCACACGAGAGGTGTGCGATGTCAACGCCGAAAGTGAAAGATCAAGCGAGTGGAAAAAGAAATTGAAACATGCAATAACGAACACCGCATCGATTAAATATGTTGACAACAAGCAAAGAAAACCAAGGGGAATAAACAAATTTTCATAAGCAATGTAACAATAAAGCTAGCGATTGCCATTTACAAGACATGTTTCAACCCACAAATATGCACAAAGCATGTTTTTTTGGTTGACGCAGAGAAAAAATTTTGTTGCAAAAGATCCATAATCAACCTATTATGAGTCAGTTTGCTCGATGTTTTGAGAAAATGGTTTAGAAATAAGAGAGTAAAGGAGTTTCAACAATTGAAGCTTGCGGTTGTCCAATTCGTCATCAATTACTATCATCACTCATAGCTGCTAGGAAAATACATGATTTCTTTATTTTCTGGTTTGTTTTTCTTCTTTACATCACTTCGACGCTTCTACTCCTCCTTTTTCTCGCCCTCTTTTCTACATCGCACGGTACACTTAAGGCCTCCATGGATGGAATTTTTTTTTTGTGGTCACCACAGATCCCAAAAATATGAGTACATTATGAAAACCATGTCCGATAATTACCCATAAGGAGTCTATTATAAATTCATTTTCGACTTTCTTTAGGGCAACAAAATCCCGAGCACGGGCATTTGAGCCATAGGGGGCCGCGTTGTGATTGCTCTTGAAAAGAACTCTTTGGTTAGTTTGTGTTATGCGTAAACTCCTTATTTCACCCCAAAGTACAATCACTAGTACTTGTTCAAATGAATATGCCCGCAGAGGACTGCGTTTGTGGGCTTGACGCCCGCTTAGAGGACTATTTTTGTGGACTTCATGCCTTGTGCAATAGTAATCGTCATCGTAGCCATAGTTAGTTGAGGAACAACAAGAGGAAGCCCATGGTTGCCTCCACTTTCTCTCCAAAGCCCTTAACCGATGAAGCAAGGGAAAATATTCTCTAGCAGATACATGTGGAAAAATGATTTATTTCTTATTTTGGAAAAGATTTAATTGTCGAACCATAGGCCTGCTCCAAAACCCCTAACCAATGAAATCAGGAAAAATAATCTCTAGCAGGTACATGCGGAAAAAATGATTTATTTCGTATTTCGGAAAAGATATTAATGTTGAACCATTGGCTGCTCCAAAACCGCTAACCGATGAATTTAGGAAAAATATTCTCTAGCAGGTACATGCGAAAAAATGATTTATTTCTTATTTCGGAAAAGATTTAACTATCGAACCATTGGCCGCCACGTGAAGGGCATATACGAGTCCGTGCTTCATCGACCGATTAATCTCTCGCATCCATGTCCTGTCAGTTTTCAGAAGGGATGGAGCATTATGCATGTGCAAACGCCTTTCGGCATAAAGAAATTTTATGATTTCCAAGTTATATAAATATTTTAGATTTATCCTCATGTTATACGCCAATATCAATATTTTCTTAATAGGACATGTTTAATGTAAGAAAATTATGGGTTTTGCAAAAGTGCATTCACTAGGACCTGTTCAAATGATGTCCCGTCACGTTGTCGGAAGGGGTGGAGCATTTCAAGTTATATAGATATTTTAGATTTATCCATATGTTGTACGCCATTATTAATATTTTCTTAATAGGACAAGTTTAACAATTTGAATTTTTTTTGAGGGCATTCGATATAGATATTCCTTAGATTGATAACATTGTGGTTAAAAAGATATGATATGAATCGTATGGCTTCAAAAGTATCGTATCTGTTGTTTGTTTCTCCATGTATTTAACAACTAAATAAAAGTTGAATGGGAAAAATAGACCCGTGTCAAACAAACCCATCACCTCGGCTAGCGCTCTTCAAATGCCAACACAGAACATCGACAGCGAGGCATCCTAAACGGCCTTTCGGACTGTCATTTTCCCCGCATAATAATACAAGCCCACTTTATTTCGGACTCCAAAGATGTTAACCACCATGCACATAAACACATGCGTTGACCATCGAAATCCGTGTTAACCGAAACAGAACCACTTGCCATGCCTTCAATTTTGCCGCCAAGTGTAAGGTTGATAGTTGGACCGTACATCATCAACCAAATGATCCTCAGCCGTTCTTTGCCATCGCCTTTGTCGCGTCGCCATCGTTGTCTCCGTCGGTGTCGAGAGGGGGAGCCTTTTCTTGTCCACGGCTATTCTAGCAATAGAATAGTGCGCACACTATATGTTCCCCATACATGCCCATACATAATTGCCTAGGCGGGTCCCACCGGTTGTGGTATACACACATTTCGGGAATCATTAAAATAAATACAAATGGAATCAAATGGTGGCATGTGGTGGGGCTAGTTGAATTGGTAGGCTGTGTGTGCTTTGGTATGTGGCAAGCCTTGGGTTCAAATCATAGTTCTAAGTATGAAATTGTGTGTATACACACACTCATACATGCATGTATGGATATTGCAATCTTGTCGCTAGAACCTGAACTTAAACAACATGCACAAACTGTGTAGGGCCTACGATTTCAACCAATGAAAAAATCAAAATAAAATAATACTAACTTTTATTAAATCCCTCATTGGCTGAAACCATGGACCCTACACGGTTTGTGCGCATAGTTTAAGGATTTCCGTCGGTAGGATAGCCGACGCCCCTTTTTCGTGAATACGCCTTTCGGCGTAATGACATCCATCTATCGAATAAACGTTAAAAACTTTGCAGGCCAGATATCACTAGGTTTCTTAGCAGTTAAGTATTATATTTGGAGAATCAATCGTGAATCGCAATGTTACACACGATATTTAACTGATATATCTGCACTTCGATGGAACAACATTGGATAAAACTATGGTTCCTCACGCGCTTCTCATTCCTTTGCCATTCCCGGGCCACATTAATCCCATGATGCAGCTCGCTTGGAAGCTCGTCTCTGATGGATTCCTCATCACTTTCCTCAACACCGACTTCAATCACCACCGCATAATGCAAGCCAATACTAAAACCCCTTCGCAAAACTGTGATATGATCCGAATGACATCTGTTCCCGTTGAATTACCGGCCATGGAAGGTACGAACGGCATTGAAAATGTTTTGGAGGCGTTGAATAAGGGCATGAGGGCTTCTGTAATTGATAAAATTGTTCGGGACATAAACGAAAAAGGAGGGGGCAGAAGCTCACCTGCATAATTGCAGATGTCTGGACTTGCTTTGGGTTACAAGCGGTAGCCAACGTCCATGGCGTTTCGCTGGCTGTTTTTCACACGGCTCTTGTCTCCCTCTGCGCCATCCGGTATTTCAGTGCCGCTCTTGTCTCCCTTGGGATCCTTCCTACCGATGGTAAATTCTTTTGATTCGTTTTTTCCTTACTTCCGTTTAATTAATATTTGCGGCCATCTGTTTTTTCTGAGGTGAACGGATTTTTGTTGTCAATGAAGGAATTCCGAAGGAAGATAAGCTAGTAAAATATCTTCCCTCCATGCCGCCATTGCAATCTAGTGATCTTCCGTGGATGTATGGTGGCGAATACGTGTTTCAGAAAGGGATTCGCATGGGAGAAGAAATTAAGCAGATCAAGTGGATCCTGTTCAATTCCTTCTACGAGCTAGAAGTTCCAGTAGTGGAAGAATTGTCCAAAGAGGTGGGTGTGTATCCAATCGGCCCTTTGATTCCTTCTGAGTTTCTGGACGGCCATAGCAGGAAGACGACCAAGGTCATTCCAAGCTTCTGGACATATGAGGTTGAATGTCTAGAATGGTTAGATAAACAGTGTGCCCAGTCTGTGATCTATGTATCTTTCGGAAGTCTTGCAGCTTTTAATGAAAAGCAAGTGGAGGAACTTGCTGCGGGGCTGGAGGCTACCCAGAGACCATTTTGTGGGTTGTTCGCTCCGATCAAATGGAGGGTAGCAAGGCCCTTTTTTCTTCTGGCTTCTTGGAACGGATCAGAGATAGGGGTGCATAGTTTCTTGGGCTCCACAGCTGAGGGTGTTGTCTCATCCTGCCATAGCCTGTTTTGTGACTCACTGTGGATGGAACTCGGTTCAGGAGAGCATCACCATGGGCGTGCCTATGCTCTGTTGGCCTTATTTTGCCGATCAGTTTCTTAACCGCACTTATGTTGTGGATGTGTGGAAGATTGGGTTCGCTTTGAAGACAAATAAAGATGGACAAATAGACAAGGACGATTTTACGAAAACAGTAGAGAGATTGCTGGTTGGGGAAGAATGTGTGAAGATAAGAGAGGAAGCAAACAAATTAAAGAGTATAGCTAGAAACACAGTGAAGGAAGGAGGATCCTCGTCAAACAATTATAATCTCTTTGTTAACGCCGTGAAGAATCAACCATGTTAACAACACTCTCCAGCGCTTATTTTTGGCCTTTGTCAAGTGCATTTTCTTGGTAACATTATCATCCTCCATTTTAAAATAAATATAGTTATTTTTAATGGTCATGGTCCATATTCTCTCGCAGGCCTTATTTATGGCGATTCTTATTCAGTTGGAAGGGACACAAAGTTGGAATTTGACGGCCACCTATGCCTGTCAAACAATTTTTAGGTGACGGCAAATTTTAAATCTTGCCCTTCAAAAATACAAAATAGTGTTATTTTTATGATGTTAATAAAATATATTATTATTTTATATATATTTAACTATTTCTGTATAATTTACCTATAAATCTATAGTAAAAATGGGCCCTACCAGGTGCTAAATATTTACAAGTAGTCAGCTAAAATCATATATATATATATATATATATATACACTAATATTCGCCAGAGTGTGGGCCCTTCAGTTTGCTCATATATTTTATCTATATAAAATATATATAAATATATACCTATATATATATATATATATATGAACTCCTCCATGAAACTGAAGTTTTTTTGTCTCAAAAATACTCAAAGAAAAAGATACCTATTATGGCAATGTTGCAAGCCGTGGATTTTTGACCTTCAAGGTTACATGTCGCAATAAAATTAAGTGATGGTCCAAAAATTATTGAGAATGTCATTTGACATTTAAAATTTAATATACACATTAAAAAAATTTTAATTATAAAAACACAGAAATTAATTTAAATTATACATTTGCGAGATTAAAAATAAATAAGTTGTTTCATAAATCCTTTACCTCCTACCAATGATCCATAGCAGGAGATATCAATCGTTTCACTCGCATTAAGTACAATTATTACCCATAAAAATCTATATTTAATCATTTTTACTCTATTCTCCTTATAAGAATGAGACACAAAAAAATAAGTAGCTAAATGATAATAAAATTCTAAATTGCAACCAATGTTTGTATATATTAAAAAAATCTCTTACATAAACTTTTACTGTGGGTTTTAATAAACTTAATCTTTATAAATCACTAGGCCTTTGTTGACAATTATAAACTAACAACAATGTTCCATTAATCAATTTTATAGTTTATCGAGATATAATTAATTTTCATAAATATTAATTATACACTAATCAATTAGACCTTCACTAATAAAAATAAATAAAAACACCACTAATAAATGTGAGAACATTAAAACACTATTTCAAGTTACAAAATCAAAATATTTCAAAAATTTAAAGAAAGGACTCACTAGTGTAAACTTGCAACTTTGTAGAAAGTGAATTCCAACTTCTAACTTTAGAATTCAGCCTTGAGGCTCAACCTTCAAGTTTTACCTTTCTTAAAAAATCTCAAATCCAATGTTTGCATTTTAATTTATATTTGCAAAAATCAAACAAAATGAAACCAAATTATACTAATTAAAAATCGAAACTAATAAATGTTTCTATTTTATCAATGAGATACTAAGATGTTTGTATTTTATTAAAAATATATTAAGATTATTTATTCCAAATTGTTGTTAATTTTCATGAATCTCACAACTTCATACTATGTATTATAATATAAATAATTTGGTAAATTTCATAATTATTTTACATTTAGTATGATATATGTATGTACGTACGTATGCATGTATATTTGTATATACATGTATGTGTATGTGTGTTTGTTTGTATGTGCACGTACTTGACAATTAAATTTTGTACATGCATATCATATTGACGTTTGAATTATATTTTCTCATGTTAACTGTGATGGTTATATTTTATAAGTGGACATATTTTGACATCTAAAATGACTAAAAACATCTAAAAACCTTGCAAAATCTAGTATCGATTCCAATTTTTATTACAATACCTAATTTTTTGTTCAATTAAGTATAGTCGACGATGAGCGGAACAGTAGTTGTGATACATAACTTGTCACCTACATGGAAATCAAATTGTGCATTGTCAACACTTGAACATTTCATAAAGTTGAGTCAACATGTATTTAATATACATATTTTGTTTCATGTGTTTATTTGGAGGGAAAGTCACCTTTTGAATTGATTTAAAATATCAAATTTGAATGCACTAAAAATGGTTGGACCTAAACTTGTGCATAATGTAAAAGTTTGATTTCTTTGTTGTGTCACCTTATGATTGACCTCTTTACATGTTTGTTGGGTACAAGTTGTACAATAATATGTCATTTATACAACTACTAGTTATTTAAAATTTATCGAGTTTTAAGTATACCCCCTTAAGTACTCTCTCAACTATTGGGTCCTCTCCCCCTGGTTTGTGGTCTATTGCTTAGAGAAATTGATTTTATTCTCCATGAAATCATTTATTTGAG
The DNA here is from genome assembly GCA_018340775.1 of Taxus wallichiana var. yunnanensis. NCBI lineage: Eukaryota > Viridiplantae > Streptophyta > Pinopsida > Cupressales > Taxaceae > Taxus > Taxus wallichiana. Next base: position 187,597,559 of record CM031233.1, on the reverse strand, counting down.
CATACATTGTATACAATTAACTATTCTATTTTCATTTCTACAACTCTTAATTTAAGTCGTTTTGTTGATCAATGTTTTATAACATTATTCAAGGTGTTTGATGGGGTTATACTTTATGTGGACACATATTTATTCGTGGTCTTAAATTATATGTTGATTTCATATTCTTAGTGATTTTAATCTTGAATTTTATGTTCATTTGACTATCAGTTGGGTAATTCACTTATAAATTTGATTTCTATTTAACCGTCACTTAGAATTTTCTTCTCTTTTATTTTAGAAGGAAATTAAAATTGCATAATATGTTGGTAATACAATGAAAGTTGGAAGTCCCTTTTCATTAATATCTTAGTATCAATGAAAATAAAATTTATTACTCATGAAAATAAGCTCGAATATATGCACAATTATAACTCTATGAAAAGATGAATACTTGTGTACAAAAGATAAGATACAAATATCTTTTGTGGGTATATTTTAAATTTGTCTAAGAAATAAATTCAATTATTTCATTTGATTGGAAGTCAATTTTTTTACCATTTCATTAATATCATATTTTTATATCTAAGTATACAAAAGATAAGAGAAAAAGGTACTATGTCAATATATTTTAAAATTTGCAATGAAATAAATTCAATAATTTTATTTGATCGAAACCAAAAAAATTTACCATGTCAGAATTTCATATTTCATTATATCTTCATATTATTAATAAGGTAGAATATATATAAGGTTGTGGTCTATATTTATTATTATATGACATATATATTTTTGATTAGGTAAATATGATGGTTCGAAGGGGACCTAGGAGCCCACATATACAATGGAGAGAAAGATATAACAATGAGGATCGAAAGGATCAAGCTCTACCAGTGCCAAGAGAGATACCAAAAAAAAACAACACAAACGCAACAATTAAGCAAACAACAACATAAAACCATCTTATCCCTTAGGCTTTAACCCACGGGATCTCAAGTGCATTTTGAGGGGAGTTTTAACATTTTTCTTTTCTTCTTATTCCCCATAGTAATCCATCCTTCATCAACATTAGGATTTACATTTTCTTTAGAGTAAATTAGGATGCTAATTTCCGATTCTCGTTATGCTCATGAGATTGAGACACACATGAGGAAAGGGAATGGAGCCTTCAATTTCGGCGTGAAGTGTAGCCTTACCAACAGGAGTGGATGAAGGAATGAACTTCACAATCATTGTATTAGGAGCATATTCATTCATAAAGTCCACCTCGGAATCTCTATTTGGTTGGATATTAACAACAAGATGAATAAGGTCTACATTATTCCACCACAAAGATATATCTTTACTTTTTTTCTTCCCCATTTGACAATAACCAACTAAGTGACCTATGTAGAAACAATTCCTACATCTGAATGGAAATCCTTCATAATCTAAAGCTTGGATCCAAGTACGATCCTCAACTATGAGATTAATGGAAGTCGAGAAATCAAACGAAGTGTCCAGATCAAATAGAATACATGCATAAGTGGTAAAATAGAAAAGAGGTGTCTTAGGATCAATGACCAAACATTTACCCAAGGCATCCCCTATTGAGACCAGGCAGGTTTCGATCCAAAATTGGAGGAAAGTAAGGCAAGAAAACCCAAATCGATTGATGGGGTGCACAACCCGAGAGAAGTCCTAAACAAATCTCCGGTAGTATCCTACCAACCCCATGAAACTACGCACCTCAGTCACAATAGTAAGCTTAGCCAATCCATAATGGCTCTAATATTGGAAGGATCGACTGTGATACCTTCCCTATAAATGATGTGACCCAAATAGTAAATATTGCACCTTTGATGGAAGAACACACACTTATCCAGGTTCCCTGTAAAGTTGTTGCTCACAAAGACACTGCAAAACTTGATAAAGGTTCTCCTCGTGCTCCTCATGCATACGTGAGAAGATCAATATGTCATCAAGAAACATGAGTAAAAATGATCTAAAAAGGTCCTGAACACCTCGTTCATCAAACTCATGAAAACTGTAGGGGCGTTCGTAAGACCGAATGACACAATCATGAACTCATAGTGGCCATACCTCATACGGAAAGCAAACTTATGGATATCTGCCGCCCGTGATCCTTAGGCGATGGTATCTCAACTTCAGATCTATCTTAGAAAATACTGTGGCCCCCTTCATCTGATCAAACAAATCATCGATGCGAGGAAGGGGGTAACAATTCTTGATCATTACTTTGTTCAGCTGACGATAGTCCACACACAACCACAAGGATCCATCCTTTTTCTTCACAAAATCACTGGTGCACCCCAAGGGGATATAATAGGATGGATTAGGCCTTTCTTGAGAAGGCCCTTAAGCTACAACTTGAGCTCACATAGCTCAGGTGTGGTCATCCTATAAGGAGCGCGTGAGATAGGTTCCGCTCCTGGAACCAAGTTAATGTGAAAATATATCTCACGTGGGGAGGCATCCTGGAAGCTCACTAGGAAACACATATGAGAACTCCTGTAATATGGGGTGATCATCAAGTGAAGGTCCACTAACCTCATCCTCCGACCTATCACTAACTGTAATAGCATATAATTGACAACCCTATCGTGCACACCACTTTAGCTGCATAGCGAGAAATAGTGTGAATAGAAATGGGTCACCTGACTCCAACTATCACTGACTCCACACCCAAATCATCTGCACAAGATATAATCTTACTATAGCAATCAACTCTGGCTTTGTGTGCAGATAACCAATCCATGCCCAAAATCACACCATAAGAACCCAAGGGAAGGATGCGAAGATCCAAAGTAGTGGTAAAGGGTCCTAGGTCCACTACACACTCCTTGACTAAGGATTCAACTGAGATCTTGGCTCAGAAGCCATCTCAACGTCCCAACTAAGACCCTACCTAACTGCCACTAACCTGCAATGCTCTACTAAAGATGGCGAAATGAAAGAATCTGATGAGCCCGAGTCAAATAAAATAGGGATAGAAATACCACCAATGCTACCTGTGGTCTCTATCACTGTGCCCTGGTGCTCTTCCTGGCAGTTCTTGACCACTGCATAAATCCTGTGGCTCCTAGCCATGTCACCAACAATAGGCTCAAACAGGTGCCTTACCCTGATTAGCAGGGTTTTGAGGGCACTCTCTCCAATGATGTCCATGCACGCCGCATCCGTAACAAGTTCCTGGTCCTCTCCAATGTGTAGATAATCCTCTAGGTGGCCCTGTAGCACATGCTAAAGGACCCAATGATCCATTCATAGACCTTTGTGGGTGCTGTGGTGGATGTACTCATGCCGACTGTGCTCAAGTTGGAGCCTGGGTCCTATTGGACCCCTAGCTAGAGGTCCCATGCTACACCCTATCTAAGCATCATGGCATGGCACTATGGAGGTTGAAAGGGCGGTCGAGTCTGCTGCTGCTGCTGCTGAGGAGGTGGAGGTGGTCGGAAGGAAGATTGCGCTAATGTGTGTCCACCATGAGGAGGAGGAGATGATCCCCTTGATCTATTATCCTACAACTGATGTATGTGAATCCTCACTCTGTCGGTGCCGCCGCATCTTCCCCTGGTTTTCTCAAAGAATATAAGCTTTTCATGACGGCCTCAAAAAGTGTTTGTGGACAATGAATGCGAACTGCCCCACCCAAGTCCAAGTTCAGGCCCCTGATGAACCTGTGAACTCGAACCTGCTCATCCTACATATAATCTACATACTGAAGTAGATCCAAGAACCGTCCCTCATACTCTGCTACCATCATGGAGGCCTATTGTAGATCGTGGAACTCATCAATCCACCCATTGAATGAACCTCCTGGAAATATACCTGCTCCTGAAATGCTCCTTAAAAAGCTCCCAAGTGACTATCTCAGAATCTACATGGAGCTTTTGCTCCTCATTCCTCCACCGTACTCCTGGTTCCGTCTCTCGAAGGTGGATGGAAACACAAGCTTTCATGTTCTAGAACAAGGGCATAGCTTGAAGCATCTGCTCAAGCTAACTAACCATGCCTCATCCTGAAATCCACCTTGTGTCTCCAAAAAAATGAGGCGGGTGTAACTCAGATGTCTGTCTAATGTGCTCCGCTGCAGATGAATTTCACCCTCTAGGCCTCTCTAGATGACCAAATCTCGGCCTAAGGCTCTTAGACTGTCTCTATGCATCACATCTCGATCTCTAAGATCTCTAGGAGGTGACTCATGTCTAACCGACTCCACGTGGGAGTTATTCGCCCTCTCCTCTTGCATTGTGATGTGAAGGCACACAAGCCTCCACTGATGGCTCCCTATCCTTCCTGCTAGGTCACCCTCCTATCAATCCTCTGTGTATAACAACATTAACCTCCTGTAACATTTGCAATATTTGGGGTAAGATAGTGGCTATTGCCTAATCTGGGGGTGGTAGATCTAGGTCCACTAGGAACCCCTCGTCTGGTCCGCACCTCCTACACAGACCAAGGTGAGAGTTAGTTTATAATCATCTAAGATTTTGTTTTCAATTTTCTAAAATTTCTATGTTTCAAAACATCATGCATAGTTGTGTGTACCAGATTTTAAGTTGCGTTAGGTTTAATTGTTTTTGTTTCAAAGATAAATTTCTATTATTATTATAGTTCCTTTCAAACCCAAAGGAAAATCGATCTATGATCTATATTGTTTTTAGTATTATTATTATTTTTTTATTATTATATATATATATATATATATATATATATATATATATATATATATATATATATATATATATATATATATATATATATATATATAACTTATATATGGTTTAATATAACCCTCATACAAAACGTAAGTAATAAGGGGAGCAGATTAATAAATATTAAATATTTGGGCATCTTGGCCCACACATGACTCTTTCATGGTGTTTATATTGGTTATATTATTCATATTTTTGAATTATTATATGCTAGATCTTATCAAATTTGATTTCTTCACACAATTTTAGTGTTTTTCCTCTTTAAAGACACTAAATTATATTTCCTATGTATTTAAAAACTTCTTGAATGTAAATTAAGACCAAACATCTACACCCTAATTAAAATATATGCTATGGAAGTGTACAACAATAAATATGATTGAAGGGTTTGTATCGGTGATTTCATTAAGGAAGCCAATAAGATTTGTAATGGTCTTAATATTATCATCCAACATGTGTATAGGGAGGAAATAGTGCTACTGATGCACTTGCTAATGTTGGTGTTCACATGAATAATTATATTGAATGACATAATGACATGGACCTCCCCTACATGCAACACAATCAATCATCATTAATGAAGCCTTGGCCTAAACCATCATTACAACTTAAATGACGACCTTCACATGTGTGGAAATTACCTTCTTGGTACTTTTAATAGATTGATATTATTTTAATCCTCCTTTCGAATGATAAGGCTATTTGCATTGAAAATCTAGAGCTAGATAAAGGAGAAGGGATTTTTTTGGGTCGCAGTTCGTGGCTACCATTTTGTTGTCAAAAGGCTAGTTTGTTGCTACCATAAGTTTGTTATCACTTTTCCACCATTTTCATTCACGATGGGAGGGCCGTTATGTAGAGTGGAACCAATGTTCGACCCCCAATGACAGGATAATGTTGCACTTTGGGATACCCTAAATGTTGGAGGATTCACAGACTTCATTCAAAGGATTAGGGGCCATGACCAACATATCTCTCTGCAATTTATAGCTAATTGGAAAGATAGAAACATCAAATTCAAGGGAAGATATTTCAACATTTTAGAGCAATTCATCTCCTTCATCATAGGCCTCAACATGGAGGGCAACAATTTCTTCGTAATAAGTTTGATAAGGATGCTGAGGAAAGGTTCTTCTTGGATAAAGGTGAACAAATTCAAACAAAACATGCTGGTATCTTGTGTTCCTCAATTCCATGATCCCAACAAGCACACAAACCATTCACTTGCATGTAATATACACATATAAAAGAAAACAAGTAAAACAAGGGTGTAGTTCCTACCTTTCCATAGTAAGAACTTGATAAAAGAATCACACTCAATGACCACCATCAAGATGGGGACGAAAGTAGAGGCAAGGGATTTGCCATCCGCACTAGCCCCAAATGAGTAGGAGGGAGTAGGTCACAACCCCTATCAAAGGAAGAGTGTGAAGGCAAGGGCCATCCCCCTGAGCCACTGCAGACATTGCCCATGACATTGTTACCAATCCCGCCACCAATGTCGAAAACATACGGGAGAAGATAGGAAATAAAGCCCACATAGGCCTTGGAGAAAAGCGAGCACCAAAACACCTAGTAGGAGATCAACGGGCATCATTCCCTGAAGCATCACCAATCGTAGATCTAGGATAATCAAACCGACATTAGGCGTAACACTAGGAGAGGACATAACCTTATGCCCCTCGACTCTTAGTAGTGCCATCGATGTCATTAAAATTCCTGTAATCACCAACAAAAACCATCGCCATCACCGGGAATGCTAGGGTTAGGGTTCGTAAGACAAGAGAGTGTTCCACCAACGCCATAACCATTTAAAAAATATTCTAAATATTACACGAAATATTCTATTTGGATAAAAGATATATGGAGTCTTACGATGTATTGCAATCATATAATGATGCTTGGTCACCTCTTAACAAATGATGAATTCACTCATTTGACACCCATGTATCTCAAGCATCACTTAAATTACCCAATACATATCATTAACAAATTTTAAATTTGTCAAAGGAATAAATTCAACAACATTATGTGATTAAAAATTATTTATGTTAAATCTTGGTTTGGCTAATATAACCTTTTACCCATATTTTCTTATATTTTCATATTATTAATAGAGTTGACATATATATATGATAGTTATATATATTCTATTCTTATTATTAGGTAGTTTGAGAAATTTACTATCCAAACATCCATGAATTCTTAGAACATAAATAAGTTTTGAAAGGAGAATCACATATTTACAAATAGTGAATTGATTTATTAAAAAATTACGAGTCATCATTTGAGTTGCATAATAGAATCTATCGAATACACAACATTTTACCTTTTCATATCATATTTCTCTTTCTTCATATTATTAATAGATCCATCCTATGTAATAACGATAACCCAAGTAAAGTATATAGGATACATTGGTTAGTACTAAATCATAATGCATATATTCTTATTATAAGGTTTTTAAAGAAAATATTCAAAGAAAACATCTATGAAATCTTCAAACATAATTCAATACCCTAAAAGAGTCAATCAAAACTTGGAGAATGATGAATTCACTCATTGAAACCTTATATTTCTTAAGCAACCCTTAAGTTACATAATAAATATGAATCTATGTCAATATATTTTAAAATTATCACAGAAATCAATTCAATATATATATTTTCATTTGATTGACATTTATTTATGTTAAAGTGTGATTTAGCTAACATAGTATTTTACCTTTTCACATCATATTTATCAATGTCTTCATACTATTAGTAGGCTAGATATATAAGAGGTAGTGGGTAGTATGTGATTATCATATTCTATATTCTATTCTTATTGATTGAAAATCTATTTTGAGAAAACATATATGAAGTCTTATCTAAGTAAATTTGATATGTTTTGGATACAAGAGCGGGTATGGAGTATCCAATACGCAAAGCGGTAATTTTTTTGGTCCCGAATACGACAATACAAAAATATATAAAAATTAAAAAATATATAAATTTCAGCCTTCTAAATAAGAATTAAGTTATTAACCACATATTAAAAATATATATAAAAGTTAAAACTTATAATATATTTAATATTCGTATATATGTACATTATAATATACTTATAAATTTAAATTTACAAATTAATTTGCAAATAAATTTATTTAATGTTTTCTATATGTTAAATTTTAAATTTAATATTTATATCTTATATTATTTAATTTAAAAAAAAATCTATTTATCATATTAAATGCTAAATCTAAGGATTTATAAATATTAAAATTTAAAAAGTTGATATTTAAAAACTTCAAATTAACACTTCATAACAAAATAAAAAAAAAAAAAAATAATTTTTAATGAAATAAAATATTTAAAGAAATTAATAAAAAAAAACTATTAAAAAATTTAAACTAAAAATTAAAAAAACGAAATCTAAAATAATATAAGTCCAAAACCTAAACTAAGTCCCGACTACCCAAACTACATAACATAATGAAATAAAATAGAATTTAATTTTTTAATAAAATAAAATATTTTAAACCATTAATAAAAAGAACTATTAAAAAAATGAAAATAAACCTAAATCTAAAAGAATAAAGGTCTAACCTAAGACCAACTCCCGACAGTTTACAGGCTCGGGTGAAAGGAAATTGGAACAATGGTAGCGGTGGCCATAGAAACGACTGTGGAGCACAACCAATAAAAATTTAAATCAGTTTCACTTTTAAATAACATTGAACAACCAATAAAAATGGAGATTCAATTTTCTTATAGATTCCAAAGAATTATGTGAGAATCAAAGAAAATAGAAACAAACAGTAGTACAAAGTTTTTGGTTTTCTCTTCATATTTTTTATTTAAGTTAGCATTAATTTATATGGCATACCTTTTTAAAGATAAAATTTGAAATTAAGAGAGGTGATTCAATTGGGTTAGGGACGCAACACTAATTATATGTGTGTTGAAAAATACCTTGCAAACAAGTTGTGGTTGAATAGTGAATTCAAGGTAAAACATAATGTTTAGGTTTTTCCTTTTCTATATGAGTTGTTTGTTTTATTCCTCTCAACGTTCCTTATATTTTAAATGAAATCCTTCTTTTTGCATTCACTTTAGCAAACTCGTCATAGTTAAGTAGCTGGAATTTTTGATTATGTTGCCAATATAATCGTAGTTTGCATCGTTTAAAATATCAATACTTTATTAATCATTAAGTAAACAATTATTTGGCATCTTGATGGATAATTGGGCTATCTTTTGTCCTTTGGAGTCCGCATAGATTTGATATTTTTCCTACTAAATGTGGTATATCCTCGTGACTGACCTTTGTTATTTCATCTTCATTATATTTTACATGAGAGAGAATGTCATTAAATTAATGACTACTCATATAAAACATATTAAATTAACTTGAACACTCAAGTACTATAGGATTTTTGACATGTAAAATATATGGTGGTACAAACTACCATAGAAATTTTCCATTAATATGATCAATATTTAATTCTTTTGTTTTCTTGGAGAATACTTTTTAATACAAAAATTTTAAATTGACAACTACCATACAAATCCTCCTTTAATATTATTATGTAGAAATTTATTTATCTTAAATATAATAAAATTAAATTGAACTCTTAAAAAGTATCATTTTAAAACATTTTAAAGAACATAAAATCTATACTAGCGGTGCCTATTAGTCTTCCAAAAGAGCCTATAAATGATTTTGATAGTAACTATGAACTACAACTATATTTAAAAAAATGAGAATTTACCGACATTACAAGAAATTGTAGGATTTCTTTTTCTAAACCTTAATTTCACATTAGTTGAATTCGTTTTCTAATTCTGATTACGCCGAAGGAAATTACAAGTTGGGCTCAGCCTCCTCCCCTCTGAAAGTGGACCATGATGTGGACTGTGCAGAATGCATCAGTACTTTGTCGACATATAACTTCCTCCACATAATACTAGATTGATTTCAGACGTCCTCTTCAGAACATTCTTTTCCATTCTTCTTCCCAACAGTCTTTTCCATTGAACATTCATGTCATGCATGCTGTAGCAGGTCCCTGGCATGAATATTGGTCTATTTTATCAGGCGTGTCTAGTAAAAATCCATGGGGAACCAAACTACAACCTTCGCCGCCTCCCTATACAGACATCAACACCTTCTGTTTTCAGGTAGCAGGATTAGGCAGTTAACAGAGGAAACAAGCTTCATGAGTGTTTCACCAAATGCACATAAACGACTGTCAACCGGTTGTGGTGTTTTGAAAGGCACTACAGGCCTGGAATTTCGAATTATATACGCCTGTCAAATAATTTTTTTGACGTCCTAACACTTTCAGGTGGCTGTAAATTCCTTAAAAATATAATTATTTTATGATTTCTTTATATAAATATAAGTAAGTTGTATATTTTTCAAGTATTTTATATATATTTATAGAAAACTACTTAAAAAATTATACCGTTTTCTAAGTTTTCAGCTTGTCATTGTTTATGGGTACCTAATTTTTTGTGCCGGTAACATATATGGCTAAAATAACAAAAAGCGGTCCACATCTTGTCAATTTCTAGGCTTGAGAGGCAACACCTGGCCAATAGTTGGTGTGAGACTTAATTTATGGTCTTTTAATTACGTCGAAGGAGTTTAAATGTTGGGATCAACCTCCTCCCCTTTGAAAACAGGACAATGAGGTGGACTGGGTAGAATACGTTTGTACTTTGTTGACATAATAATTTTTTATTTTGAATCATACTTCTTCCACATAATACTATTATCAGTCACATCGGATTGAGCTTGACCCCCGCCTTCCTCGTAGATTTTCTTTGGATACTCCATTATTGTCGATGCATCTTTTTGGGCGCAGAAGCTCTGTCTGTGTCAAGGACTTGCTAAAGTAGGCATTCGACCCTGCGTTTATGAAGATAAAATGCCGAGGCCCGAGGAACCTCAAATTCATATCCACCATCCACTTCAATACAAAAACTCATACACACCCTACTTAAATGTAAATTTACATTCCAAAAAAAAAGAAATTATGTAATGCTTTCAGATTTCTAAATATCAAAAATATATTTCTATAAAAAAATAGAACAATAAGTATAACTGGAAAATAACATTATAAAGGCCAAATTGAGAGATTCTAGATATATTATAGTTCATTTAAGCTCTAGCAACAATAACTACAATTGCTAACAAAATGACTATAAAGTTCACTAGCTTTTGTAGGAGTTTTCGTCAATTGTCAAAACTTAGACAACGTAAAACTAAAGAAAATGCATAACATCTTCCCCATATCGATCCTTTTCAGCTACTTCCAAGTGGAATTTGGATAATAAATTTGCAAAGGTTGATGGAATTTAGATAATGAAGAGTAATCCTCCCCTCTTTATCCACAACTTTTACCAGTTATTTTCTGAATTCAAATCGCAATAAAGACTTTCCAATGCCCTTGGAATTTTTGTCGTAGGGTGGTTGATCTATTGTGTGATATAATATCATGCTACCGTTACTTACTTTTGTGCTCTCCATCAAGTGAAGTAACTCACTTTCATTCTCTCTATCCTCGTCATAACTTTTGAGGACGTAGAATATGAATTCAGTGACATTTTTGTCACAACATAACAAGGTTAATTTTTTGTTCTTTAACGCCTAATGTAATTCCATCATACATTCGTGAAGGGAAGAACAATTATCCTTCTTTAATTATTTTTGTTAAAATGTGATAGAGATGATACTGCTGGAAGAGACTAGCTTAAGCCTTACCTTTTGGTCTTGCATATCCGTAGCCAAGGCCATCCACCCATCTATCCAACATGCAAGAAATATTTCTTCCATATCTCTTTAACTTCATTGTGAGATTGTTTTTGACTTGATTTTATCCATTTTTAAAATCTGGCTCCTCTAAGTGTAAATTGCACTGACGTGGATAATATTAGCGAGAATAAGTTGATAAAATGGAATATAAATAGCGCATATGATTTTGATGTCACAATTTGAGGACCATGGAAAATGTGTAGTACATGCACGTATTAATTTTCACTTTTTCATTTCCAACTTTCCATTAATGTAGTCATCTTTTGAAAAAATCATACGTCACCCAACCGAAAACCTCGACGGCAAAAAAATAAAAAAAAGATAGATTAGCAGATAAAATATACATGTTAGTCATATGAAAAATCACTGGAAGGGCTCAATTATCAATGATTATTCACACATCATTGAATGGGCGACCACTGGAGGGACTCAACTATTGATGATTGTTCATGCATCATGTGTTTTCCTGCACTTACTTGAGCATAAAATTGAAAAGGGGGCCTACAAAGTGCTCCAAGAAACAAACATTGCAATTTTGAACATGGAACCTATTGAATTTTGCCCATTTTTATTTAGGCCCCTTTAAGCACAAATTGCACTCACATAAATAATGTGAGCAAGATCGAGTCGATAAAGTGGAACATAGATAACACATATTATTTTGGTGTTTCAATTTGCGCTGTGGAAAAGGTGTAGTACATGTAGGTGTTTAGTTTTCACTTTTTTATTTCCAACTTTCAATTGATTTATTTTTATTTTCTAACAAATCAAACATCGTCCACTTTAAAACCTTTACGCCATATTTTTTAAAGCAAATATTGATTGTCAAACAAAATCTACATGCCACTTATATGACCAACCGATGAAGGGCTCAATTATCGATGATTGTTCATGCATTGCATGTTCTCTTGCAAATACTCGAGCTTAACCTAGAGGGGCTCAATAAACAATGATTGTTATAATTCGAGCGAATTCGAGATGATAAATTGAAGCACAAATAGCCAATATTATTTGGGTAGGAACAATATGAGTCTTGGAATAGGTGTGGGATGTGCAGGGTTTTAATTTCCATTTTTCTATTCATGTTTTACTCTTATCTAACAAATTAAATGTCATATAATCAATAACCTTGCATGTAAAAAATAATAAAATAAAAAATCCCATTTTATGTCGATTTTCCTACTACCATCATTAGACAACCATTTGTGCTTGCCTGAAAATAGTTGTCCTTCCATCCAATCAAAATATAGATAATGCCCATGGATGAAAGACATGGGCACCATTTCTTCCTTGGATGTAAACAATAAACAATGATGTCTATTGTATTCGTGTTTGTGGGACAAGACGCGCCAAAGTGTGGAGGATGTCTGGTTTCAAATATGTGGAGTCTATTAAGGCTCAAGTTGGTGCCATCAATTCCATGGTCATCGACCCTGATAGTTTACTTTTCATCGTCTTGACCTATTGTATAGTTAAAATACAGAGTAGGCTCAAGACCACCCACTGTTGTGTTCTCACATTCCTCCATCCACTGGGGTGAAGATTCATCAAATATGGTTGTTTACACATTTCTTGCTTTCCTACAATTACTCAAGTTTATAATTGAAAAGCGGGGCAACCAAGTGCTATAAGGAGAAAGCATTGTAATTGGGTTTCGAACCAATAACATATTGGATTTTCCCCCATCTTTTATGACTAAAACAATGGATACCCTCTTTGTTACCCTAATTGCTAGTGAGAAACCCTAATCACAATTATGCATGGATACGTTACCTTTGGATGCCAAATCCACTCCATGTGTCCCTACCTCTAAAATGTCCCATGAGACATGCAAGTGAATTCCCTTTACATTTATGTGTGTTCCAAATACCCAATAAACCCAAGGGCTTAAATTGTTTACAACATTTACAAAATTGATGGACCAGTCTTTTAATGATGTCTCTAAAATTTGTTGCCTCAACAACTAACTTGCTACACCCCTTTCTCCTTCAAAAAATCTTCAAAACACATTGTGATTGTAGGAAAGAAGAATTTCGTATTGGTTCCCCACGTCGTTTTCCCTACCCTTGCACTTATGCTCTCTCAAACTGCTTCTTCATTTCCCCTCATCCTCTCACTTTTCCACACATAAATTTTATTTAGTCAATCCAGCGTTAACATCTTACATTTCACATAAATTTGTATTTTACCCACTAGCTAAGTAACTCAAGTAACACGGAATCATAACGAATTCCTGCACTCGCTAAAGGACGGATATATAAACGATAAAAACTTAGCTTTGCCCGCCCGCCCGTCCGTTTTTGCCTGTTTTATTAGTGGAGAATCAAACGTGAATCCTCACACACGATATTTAACAGATTATACCTGCACTTGGATGGAACAACATTCGACAAGCAAAGCTATGAATCCTCAAGTGAACAACATTAGATAGACAAAGCTATGAATCCTCACGCGCTTCTCATTCCTTTGCCGGGGCAGGGACACATCAATCCCATGATGCAGCTCGCTTGGAAGCTCGTCTCTGATGGATTCCTCATCTCTTTCCTCAACACCGACTTCAATCACCACCGCATAATCCAAGCCAATACTAAAAACTCTTCGCAAAATAACGGTGATATGATCCGAATGATATCCGTTCCCGTTGAATTGCCGGCGGTGGAAGGTCCAAACGACGTTGAAAATTTTCTGGAGGCGTTGAATAAGGGCATGGGGGCCTCTGTAATTGATAAAATTGTTGCGGAGATAAACGAAAAAGGAGGGGGCAGAAGCTCACCTGTATAATTGCAGATGCCTGGTCTTGCTTTGGGTTACAAGCGGTAGCAAACGTCCATGGCGTTTCGCTGGCTGTTTTCGACACAGCGCTTGTCTCCTTTTAGCCATCCGCTACTTCAGTCCTGCTCTCGTCTCTCTTGGGATCCTTCCTTCAGATGGTATATTCTTTAATTTGATTGAATTCTGTTAGTTCCGTTTAATGATATCTGCGGCCATTCTTGTTTTTTAATGAGGTGAACGGATTTTTGTTGTTAATGAAGGAATTCCAAAAGAAGATAAGATAGTAAAATATCTTCCCTCCATGCCGCCGTTGTATTCTCGTGATCTTCCGTGGTTGTATGGTGGCGAATACGTGTTTCAGAAAGGGATTCGCATGGCTCACGAAATTAAGCAGATCAAGTGGATCCTGTTCAATTCCTTCTACGAGCTAGAAGTTCCCGTTGTGGAAGAATTGTCCAAAGAAATGGGTGTGTATCCGATCGGCCCTTTAATTCCTTTTGATTTTCTGGACGGCCATAGCAGGAAGACGACCAAGGTCCTTCCAAGCTTCTGGGCGGATGAGGTGGAATGTTTGGAATGGTTAGATAAACAGCGTGCCCAATCTGTGATCTACGTATCCTTTGGAAGTTTTGCAGCTTTGAATGAAAAACAAGTGGAGGAGCTCGCTGCGGGACTGGAGGCCACGGGGAGACCATTTTTGTGGGTTGTGCGCTCCGATCAAATGGAGAGTAGCAAGACCGTTTTTTCGCCTGGGTTCTTGGAACGGATCAGAGATAGGGGATGCATAGTTTCTTGGGCACCACAATTGAGGGTATTGTCTCATCCTGCCATGGCCTGTTTTGTGACTCACTGTGGATGGAACTCTGTACAGGAGAGCATCACCATGGGCGTGCCGATGCTTGTTGGCCTTATTTGGGAGATCAGTTCATTAACCGCACTTATGTTGTAGATGTGTGGAAGGTTGGGTTGGCTTTGAAGACAAATGAAGATGGACAAATAGACAAGGGCGAGTTTACGAAAGCAGTAGAGACATTGCTGGTTGGGGAAGGAAGCGTGAAGATTAGAGAGGAAGTGAGCAAATTAAAAAAATAGCTAGAAACACAATGAAGGAAGGAGGGTCCTCGTCAAATAACTATAATCTATTTGTTACCGACATGAAGCAACAAACACGCTGACTGATCAATAGGCATTCAAGAACAATCCCAGCGTTGTCACTTGATCAAAATATAAGGGTACACAAATCTGAAATACTCTCTCTAAAAGACGTTAAAAAAATATGAATCCTAGCCTTTGTAAATGTTGTTATTGATAACTCCGTTCTTTGGTGATCATTGTTCTTTCATGCCCAACTTAAAAATCACCTCTTTGCAAGGTTGCATCCTTAAAAGTGGTAAATAGTCTATGCGTTGGTTTTAAAATATACTCATGTGATATTCATTATTTAGTTTTCCTTTTTATAACTATTTAAAAAAAAAAAATTCGTTTGATTTCATTTGTTGAACTATTTTTCTTAACCATGCGGTCATATTTTGGAACACAAAAACAATTTATGTAAAATTTACCAATTCAAGTGTACTAAGTATAATTTATTTTTGCAATCAGCTTAGTCATAAATACTTGAGTAGTCTAACAAAATACAAATGAGCGAAAGCCGAGACAAGAATGCACATACATAAAAGTAAAAATGAAAAGTCATCTTAATCGGACACACTACCATAATGAGAAAACTATCAATCATACAACTTAGTAGCAATTACACATGAACAATGTGATGGAGACATCGATAGGGATGCATCGAAGAAATTAAAATTGAAGGTCCGAAACATTATAGAAGGAAGAGGGCTGGTGAAGAAAGGGATTAATGAAGGATTCATGGGATAGGGAAAATGTTTGGGACAACGTATGTGAAACTCTTCATTCTTCCAAGAAGACAAATATGATTCACATGCCTTTTTGTCAAGCTGTTTGAAGGAGAAAATGACAAAAATGTTCTATATCTTGCAAGGTTTATACAACCGCCACGATTTCCTCGACTTTTCCATTGTTATGTTGTCGCCAAGGTTTGAGCACATGATTTGGCATTGCTCTTATTATTTTCTCGTTTCTCATTCAAAGGTGCATATATCTATGTTTATCAATATTAAATTCACTAATCATAAATTCATTAAAATATATTCTAATAATATGCATATTTAATGATAGGAAAGGTAGTTGATTCCAATCACCTATCTAGTCTGAATTCCAAGTAGCTAGGTCTCGAGATGGATTTCATCTTCCTCATGGTGTATGAGTGGTACATCACCCATGTACCCTTGGTGATAAATGTTTTGTCACCTAGAACATCATTTTAAAGGGTGTGTTTGGAGTAAAACAAAACCGGAAGGTAGAGCCACATGGAATGACACAACAATGTGTGAAGCTAATTCATGCACTACACATCGGGGTATGTTCAAGGAAATGGGGGACCGTAGTGCCCGAGAACAAAAGAATAAAAAATCAGAAAAGGACGTAGAAGGTGGATGTGTGGTTTTGGATGTGAAGGGAGCAGGTGATCCCCTCTCCCCCCCACACACACACACATGAAGGCATGTGGTCCTCTTGAAAAAGCACACGGGATTCGAAATTTTTTTAGGACTGTCACTTATCTCGCAAAATACAAGCGCTTCATTTGAGATTTAGAGGAATTTAACACACTGAAACCATGTTAACTTTGCAAATTTAGCAAATTTTTTATAGTTGCAGCAATGACAACGCACAAGAGATAGGGGTTCCTTATGATACAATCACATTGTTCCACCTATGAAGCAAGCAAGTCTCTTACTGATTAGTTACATTTTCCAAAGCAACATCCTAGCCCGTGCCAAAAACCCAAGCTCTGTAACATGGTATGGACGTCCTTCAAAGCGTAAAAGATAGAGGAATTTTTTCAGATGTTGTAGTTGCAAGCACTCTGGTAGGTATGTATGCAAAAATGTGGAAGCATGCGTTTGGCAAGTGGACTGTTTGACTAATGCCTGAAATGTGACTTCGTGGACTGCAACTACTGCAGGATATACACAAAATGGGTTTGTTGAAAAGGCTATAGAAACTTCGAGAAAATGTAATTGGCGTGATTTAAAGCAAGATTCCATAACCTTAGCTATCATCTCCTACTTGTGCCCAAAATGTGGGCTTTGGAAAAGAGTATGGAAATCCATCAAAGCATAATGGAAATCTGAAATTTATTTCTAGCTTCCTCCCAGTCAGCGCCAAAATGGGATTTTTGCTAGATTTTGTAGTTGCAGGTGCATTGATAGACATGGATGCAAATGTGGGAGCTGTTTCAGTTTTCTATGCATTTTTGTGTTACTTGGGTGTTCTATTGGTATGTAAAAGTCATCCTTCCACCATGGATTGTGGTTTGAGTTTAATTCTACTCCCGACTACCATTAAATATTTGTAGATGCACGGTGAGCTCTATTTTATTGTTAAAGTGAGCTTGATTTCCACTCTGCCTTACCTGGGAGAGGTGGATTTGCATTTTCCTTGCGTTTAAAGAAGGTTTCATTATGCATGATGGGGCTCATTGGGTTGACATTTGATTCACCCAACTCTCTTTTGCATTTGTTGATTCATTGTACCTAGGTAAAGATCTGGATTGGCCACCATTAAAAGGGGGGTTGGTTGTTGCTTTCATTGACTTGATTCTACTCTTATCTCAACATGGATTTCCATGGTTGCGGGTTTGTGCAAATGGGTTTGTCTAAAATACAACATATGGATTAAAGTAAATATCATTGGTCAGATCTAGATGAAATTTGAGACCTTTGTGAGCATCTTTCCTACCGATGAAAATTCAGAGCTTTAGAATAGGGTAAGGACTTCCCTTGAGCAACAAGGACAGTGAAAATTTATATATGTAGAGGTGCTTTTCTGGTAGTCATATATCAAAAGCATGGGAGAATAGACAAGCATGCTCACCATTTGAAAAAATGCTTGGTAGAGGGATGAAACCTTTTAGAGTGCGAGTGAAACCGCATGGATTACCTCATACACCACCAAGGCAAATATCTCCTGACATGTTTCATCTCTCCTTATCTTTCATAATTCTCGTACTTTAGTTTTTCTTTTGCAACGAAATATAATTTTAAAATCTTGGGATTATCATAGATTTAATTGTTTTATATTAACTTGTTGCAAAACAATAAAATGTCATATCATAACTCACGCAATTAAAATAACCATTTTGTAGTAAACCATGAACTTCAACCCTCATTTTGAGGTGATTTAGAAAACTTTCGACCAAACTAGATCACTACAATATTGTTTATCGACAAGTTGAAGTTGACTTCCCAGTAAATATGTTGACCATCTCCTGGTTTAAATAGATAAATTGTAATTTCTGGGGACTTGCAAAGTAACCTTCGTAACTTTGGAAAAAGGGGGTTAAGCTTCCTTCATGTACCTTTTTATGTGAGGTGTCACTTCAATCCTTAGATTGACCCCAAATGAACATTTGTGATCTTTTTGATGCCCTTATAGGAGCCCTGTTACACCGTTTTACAGTGGTAGGAAGCTACTAAATCTGAAAAGTTGGCTTTCATTTTGAACCACCATTTGAACCCTGAGCAACAAAATGCTTATCCGCCTTCGCAAACCTCTAATGTTTTTACTAGACAATTACATGGAACCTTTAGTTTAGGGAAAACACTTTTCTGTATAGTTTGGCAAAGTCATTTTGTAGGCCGCTGGTTGCATTTTGACTAGGTCAAACTGGACCAATTATGACCGGTGGCTTCAGAAATCATGTCGCCATTTGAAAACAGTTTTCTAGTTTTGAGCTCCGTCGACTTTGATGAATTATCCATATATGGGGGAACTTGTAAGAATTTCATCATGGCACGTACATCCATCAAACATTATTTTTGGATGTGGTTTACTGAGCCCTTGAGCTAAACTTTTAATTATTTGTAACTAGGCCAATTATGACCGATGGCCCCATAAAACTAGTCGCCAATCATAAATCATTCATTAGTACCGAATTTCGTCAGTTCCTATGAACTCTTGGTATATAAGTGGACACATAGAAATTTTAACTATGGTGTTTTTTCTCATAGGAAGACAATGTTTGAAAGTGGTTTCTTAGCCTCCAAGCCTGATTTGAACATTTTTGTAGCTAACAGGAAAATGTAAAAAGAAAGTTGTAGGATCCTTGTCAAAGTTGCCTAACCACCGTGGAAACATTTAACACATGTAAATAATGTTTGAAACTCTATATTGTTGTGTGAAATAGAACTTTTGACAATTGGCATTTCTCTCTCTTCCTTTCTCTTTCTCTCTCCTTGGTTATGAAATGAAGTGAAATGAAATGAATACATGTTTCTAAACCTTTTCTTTCAAATGCAAATTATAATTATTATTATATGTAAATGGGAAACTAAAGACATTAATTATGTTAGATTAGGGTGGATTCCATGCCAGTGATTTATCGCTGATTTCATGCTCACATGGTTTTGCAGGATGTAAGAATGATGGCGAAAAGGTGATGTGTAATTCATTATTTATTATTGTAATTTATATAGGTCATTGTAAAATGAATATATGTATAATGTAGTCTCATGTTACAGAAAAGTTATATTTGAAATTTGCTAATATGTATGAGATGCTAGTTTTAGGGATATCTTAGGAAATGTGCATCTAATCATAGGTTCAATTTGATTCATAGTTACGTATGGTAAAAGGTTTGATATATATATATATATATATATATATATATGGTAAATGAATTTGAAGTTAATATCTTGTAGTGCATTTTCAGTGTTCAATAAATGATTAATTAATTAGTGTGTTGTATTCTTACCTTGTAAATGTAATAAAGAGATTTAATCGAAACACTCAACCCTAGTATAAGATTCATGCATAACATGTATTCTTGTGTGATTCTTCTTACCATAGAAGACATTGAAACCATAGAATGAACTTAACCTTGTACTCGATGACACCTTCTAGTATAGGTAAATAAGACCCCTAGTTTGAGTTTAGCTTCATAGTCGGTATGTTTAGTGACATTGTCATGAATCCATGTTATAGGAACGACATGGTTTAAATGTATCTGGAGTGTTTGGTTTCATTCTAGGTTTAGAAACCATGCGTGGCATCTGAAACCATTTTGAGTGGTGAAGACCACATTGGAAGTCACCTTAAGAGTCCTTGTTTGAAGCAACGACTATGCGGTGTAACCTTACCATCTATGGAGTAAGTAGAGCTATTACTCCCTTAGTATCCTAGTGGTCTACCAAGTTTTATGAAGTTAGATCTAGAATTTTTACTTGTCATCAAATGAATTCCTTGTGGGACCCCATACGAAACAAATGGAGATAGTGAAATAGTTGTTCTTTGACTTAAACTCTCGTAAATAACTCTTTAGTTCCTCTCAGCTAAATGTGTTACCTTGGTTACTAACAACATTTCACCTTGGTCTTTCATAAGGATTGTTTAGCATAAATATGTCCTCTCACCTTAAACTCATATATAGTTGAGGTGTAGATCCTTAGGTGCAGTTGGAATTAAACCAAACCTCAGTTGATTAGGAGGTTAACTTGGGGTTCGTGTGTAGTTATAATGCTTCCAATCTTTTACTTTTCAAGAGGTTAGACAAGTACTTTTGTAAATATTTATGTTATAAAGTGAAACAAAAAAAAGACCTAAGAAACAATGCCAATGAAAAAAATGTAATAATGGTTTGGGAACAAATTGTCATTTGAAGTCCTTATGGTTGATTTAAGCATTGACTTTTGTTAAGAATGGATACAAATTTCTCTTGGTGGGACTAGGCATTTGAGCCAATATAGAGTCCACTAAAAATAAAATAAAATTATGTCTTGTAAATGCTTAACTGAATCAAACTAAATTTGGAACTAAAACCACCATAGTACGAGAAAAAATGTGCTTCAAATGGAAGGAGGTTTATAGAAAAGGGAAACTTGAACCTTCACCTCCTTTGAATCGTATTATTTTTCCCTCGACAACTTTTGGTTGGTCCCTTGCTTTATGAGGATAAAAAAAAACGTCAACTAAACATATTTTAAGAAACAAACCTTTAACATAAGAACAAGAGAATTATCAACTTGGTATGAAATTTGAAATATGACAATAATTATGTAAGTTATAAAGATTTTCGTAAGAGATAAAGAGCCAACATAAATGGTTGAACTATAAGATGAATGTGAAATGAATTTAAGAATCTGTAGATGGAAAAAGAATAAAATTATCCTTGCATAATAATGTTATTGGAATGCTAATTATAACGAAGATGTAATCATGGTAATGATGTGTTGTGGGTGTGCCAATCCTTGAGTCCCTTTCTTATGGTTGGGTTATTGCTATCATTCATTCTTTGGGGAAAGTGTGGCATTGACATGTGTATGGTGTTTGCATGTGCCTATGTGAGTTGATGACTTATGTAAGTGTCCTATGTGTTGTTGATTTTCTCTACTTGGAACCCTTGTGGTGTGGTGTAGTGTAGTGAGAAATGTAAGTCAAAAAAATAAATTATCCTGGTATTTTAACTGTTATATTTATGTGTGTAAAATGTGGGCGTTACACTTGGTATCAGAGTGGAGGTTTATGCTCTTGAACCTTGGGGAAGATTGGAGTTGTGATGGTGTTGTATGGTGGTGGTTGATATTGGAAGTGTAATGTGATATAAGTGTGATGTGAACGATGTTGTAATTATGATATTATGAACACACATGTTGTGCATGTCACTTAGTGCATAATTGTTGTTGTGTTGATGTGTTGGAGATGAGATTATTCTCCCTCATTTTCGTGGATTCAATGAGGAATTCACGTGTGATGTACTACCTTATTGTGTGTGAAAAAGAATGTTATTGTTGATTACGGAGTGTTGGAGCATTATGGCATTTTGTGATATGTAGGTGTGTTGATATGTTGTATGAAAAGATTGGTGTAAAGTGAATTGGATTATATTGTGATGTTGTCACCGTGTTGTTATGAATCGTGTGCATCACCATGTTGTATTGCAATTGACTATATGTTGTAATATTAGACATTGTGTTCCTCAAACGTATAATTCATTTAATATGTGATGGTTCATATCATGATTTAGGGGCATATGGTGAGCGTATGATCCCTATTGTACAATGATTGCACTTTGGGTGCATAATGTAGTAATGTGATGTATTGTAACCCATAAAAGTAATAATTGTGTTATACCCTATATATATACCACACGTAAGACGATATGGTTAATTTGTGTGAATCATCATTGTGTTAGTGATGTAATTATGTGTTATGTTTTGGACCCTAAACTAACCGACCCTAAGGGAAATTGGTAAAAGGTGTATGTTTGGAGTGAGGAAATGTGTATCATTGACCAATCACTTGAGCCAAGTATGAGATAGGAAGTGGAGTCTTACATAGGCTGAAAACCCACTTTTATTCGTTTGGTATGTATGATACTTGCTCAACGGGTGTCATGCATATTGTGTTTCGTGGACACCTTAGGCTCAGTAGATGGAAACTTGTAATCATTTCTCTCTCCCTATATGGTTATCATATGGATTCAACCTAAGTGTAGTTACAACTATGTTGAGCCTTGTGGAAGTGGTGGAGGGTTGATTCAGATAAAGATGATGAAAGTTGTGTTATTTGATATGTTATTTTACGAGCTGAGGCTTGATTTTGAGTGCCAGAAACTCATTGAGTACCCCTTTCGTGGCATTATAAGGCTGCATAGTTATTGTAATGTGCTATTTCTCTACATGTATTTTATTCGTGAATTGAACACTTTCCCTTTTCTTGCTAGAACCAACAATTTTCTTGATTGACATTTTCTTATATTTGGGCGTTTTAATTGGTTTTTGCACTAACATGTGATTTTTTTGGGTACTAACTATGGCTATTTGGCCATTTGTTTTGCTTAGATTTAAATATTATTTTTTTACTTGTTTAAAATTTTTATATCCTAGCCCAAGGCTTGGGATTTTTGTCACTTGGCATTTGAAATAGATTGTTATGTTGGTTCTAATGTCGTAATGTGTTGGAATAGGGTTATGGGATTCACCATGGAGTGGTGAAACCTATGGGCCTGCTTCGTTGTATGGGGTATGCCCCAAGGAGTTATAGATAACTAGCGGGTTGTTGAACCATGAGTTATTATGTCACTTGGGTTAGAGGTGTTTGGACCTTATGTGCCCAAGGCCATAGGGTGACCGACCTCTTTTGTGGGGAGCTAAAAGGAAAATTTATCTTTATTTTATTGACTTGAGGGAGGCTTAAGAGACATGAGGGAGGCATAAGAGACTTGAGGGATGCATAAGAGACGTGAAGGAGGCATAAGAGACTTGAGGGAGGCATAAGAGACTTGAGAGAGGCATAAGAGACTTGAGTGGGCGTGATTTATGTTTCGGGAGGTATATGGATTTGTTCTGTGATTCTTGGGAGGTATATGTATTTGTTTTGTGATGCTTTGGGAGATATATGGAGTTTGTTTTGTGATGTCTTGTGATGTGTGAAGTTGGTATAGGGAGTTATGAGTACTCTTGGGAGTCTTGTTACACATTGTTATGATTGAAGCTTGACTGTCCCCTTGGTTGGTATGGACTATTGTATATTGTCTTGGCACTAAATGGGTACATTTAACATATTTGGGTCATGTTAGACAAGTTGTATTTGTATGAGCATCATGATTCACTATTTTTTAGTCACTTGTGTGTGTTGGATCTATGCATGTGACATAATTGTTAGTCACTTGTTTACCATTCCTTGGTGAAATTAAAGACTTTGTGATGTGATATAGTCATGAAAGTATGTAGAAAGATGTCTCATGGGACGTTTGTGTTGTGTTAAGTTTTGTGTGACATCTTGATGTTAATTACTATTGAACACCCATAAACATAAAATAATTAAAAGTTATAAACAATGAGTATTAAGTTTTTGAGATTAAGAATTACTGTAAAGGATGAATAAGTAAGTAATAATGTAAACTAAAAAAATACCAATCTTCACAAAACACTAAGAGTTAATGAAATTGTTAAACTTTCTTGACTTCCCTGTGGTCGTGTTCTAACGACAAAGATATTATCCCTAGACAAAACTTGTCATCATTAGCTTTCTTCATTGCTTATCACTTTTTCTACCCTTGGCGTTGTGTCGCATCGAGGATGATGCTCTTATAAGGGGAGGGAATGTAGTGCCCGAGAACAAAGGAATAATAATAATAAAAAATCAGAAAAGGACGTAGAAGGTGGATGTGTGGTTTTGGATGTGAAGGGAGCAGGTGACCACCCCCTCCCACGTGAAGGCATGTGGTCCTCCTGAAAAAACACATGGGCTTCTAAAACAACTTTTCAGGCCTGTCACTTCTCTGCAAAATACAAGTGCTTCATTTGAGATTCAAAGGAATTTAACATGTTGAAACCATGTTAACTTTGTAAATTTAGCTTTTTTTTTATAGTTGCAGCAATGATAGCGCACAAGAGATAGGGGTTCCTTATGATACCGTCACACTGTTCCAACTAAGAAGCAAGCATGTCTCCTATCAGATCAGTTACATTTGCCATCATCATCCCAGCCTGTGCCAAAAAACCCAAGCTCTGTAATAGGGTATGGACATCCTTCAAAGCGTAAAAGATAGAGGAATTTTTGTCAGATGTTGTAGTTGCAAGTGCTCTTGTAGGTATGTATGCAAAAATGTGGAAGCATGCATTTGGCAAGTGGAATGTTTGACTAATGCCTGAAATGTGACTTCATGGACTGTAACTACTGCAGGATATACACAAAATGGGTTTTTTGAAAAGGCTATAGAAACTTCTGAGCAAATGTAACTGGTAGATTTAAAGCCGATTCCATAACCTTTGCTAGCATCTCCCTGCCTGTGCCCAAAATGTGGGCTCTGGAAAAGAGTATGGACATCCATCAAAGCATAATGGAAATCTGAAATTTATTTCCAGCTTCCTCCCAGTCAGTGCCAAAATGGGATTTTTGCTAGATTTTGTAGTTGTAGGTGCGTTGATAGATATGGATGCAAACGTGGGAGCTGTTTCCACTTTTCTATGCATTTTTGTGTTACTGGGTGTTCTATTGGTATGCAAAATTCATCCTTCCACCATGGATTGTGGTTTGAGTTTAATTCTAGTCCTTGAATGCCATTAAATATCTGTAGATGCATGGTGAGCTCTATTTTATTATTAAAGTGAGCTTGATTTCCACTCTGCCTTACCTAGGAGAGGTGGATCTACATTTTCCTTGCATTTAAAGAAGGTTTCATTGTTGCATGATGGGGCTCATTGGGTTGACATTTGATTCGCCCAACTCTCTTTTGCATTTGTTGATTCATTGTACCTGGGTAAAGATCTGGATTGGCCACCATTAAAAGGGGGTTGGTTGTTGCTTTCATTGACTTGATTCTACTCTTATCTCAACATGGATTTCCATGGTTGCATGGGTTTGTGTGAACGGGTTTGTCTAAAATACAACATATGGATTAAAGTAAATATCGTTGGTAGATCTAGATGAAATTTGAGACCTTTGTGAGCATCGTTCTATCGATGAAAATTTGAGCTTGAGAATAGGGTAAAGACTTCCCTTAAGCAACAAGGATGATGAAAAATTATATATGTAGAGGTGCTTTTCCGATAGTCATATATCAAAAGCATGGGAGAATAGACAAGTATGCTCACCATTTGAAAAAATGTCTGGTAGAGGGATGAAACCTTTTAGAGTGCGAGTGAAACCATGTGGATTACCTCATACATTGCCGAGGAAAATATCTCCCAGGCATGGTTCATCTCTCCTTACCTTTCATAATTATCGTACTTTAGTTTTTCTTTTTGCAACGAAATATAATTTTAAAAGCTTGGGATTATCATAGATTTAATTGTTTTATATTAACTTGTTGCAAAATAATAAAATGTCATATCGTAACTCACGCAATCAAAATAACCATTTTTTAGTAAACCATGAACTTCAACCTTGACCAAACTAGATCACTACAATATTATTTATCGACATGTTGAAGTTGACTTCCCGGTAAATATGTTGACCATATCATAGTTTAAATATATAAATTGTAATTTATAGGGACTTGCAAAGTAACCTTCATAACTCTGGAAAGGGTTGGGGTTAAGCTTCCTTCGTGTACCTATTTATGTGAGGTGTCATTTCAATCCTTGGATTGACCTCAAATGAACATTTGTGATATTTTGATGCCCTTATAGGAGCCATGTTACACCATTTTGCATGAGTAGGAAGCTACTAAATTTGAAAAGTTGGCTTTTGTTTTGAACCGCCATTTGAACCCTGAGAAAATAAATGTTTATCCGCCTTCGCAAACCTCTAGTGTTTTTAGTAGACAATTGCATGGAACCTTGATTTAGGGAAAAACTTTTCGTATAGTTTGGAAAAGTCATTTTAGCCGTCATTGGCCTAGTCACAGTTTGACTAGGTCAAACTAGACCAATTAGGACCGGTGGCTTCAAAAATCATGTCGTCATTTGAAAACAATTTTCTAGTTCTGAGTTCCATTGACTCTGATGAATTATCCATATATGGGGGAACTTGTAAGAATTTTATCATGGTATGTACATCCATCCAACGTTAGTTTTGGATGTGGTTTACTGAGCCCTTGAGATAACTTTTAATTATTTGTAACTAGGCCAATTACAATTGATGACCCCAAAAACTAACTATCGACAATCGTAAACCGTTGGCATTTACAAATCTTGAATTCCGTCAGTTCCTATGAACTCTTGGTATATAAGTGGACACATAGAAATTTTAACCGTGGTGTGTTTGCTCATCGGAAGACAACGTTTGAAAGTGGTTTCTTAGCCTCCAAGCTTGATTTGAATATTTTTGTAGCTAGCAGGAAAATGTAAAAAGAAAGTTGTAGGACCCTATCGGGTTGCCAAACCACCATGGAAAATTTTGACACATGTAAATAATTGTTTAAAACTCTACAAAGATGTAACTTGTTGTGTGAAATAGAACTTTTGACAAATGGTGTTTCTCTCTCTTCCTTTCTCTTTCTCTCTCCTTGGTTATGAAAGGAAGTGAAATGAAATGAATACATGTTTCTAAACCTTTTCTTTCGAATGCAAATTATTATAATAATAATAATTACTATACATAAATGGGAAAATAAAGACATTAATTATGTTAGATTAAGGTGGAGTCCATGCCAGTGATTTATCGCTGATTTCATCCTCACATTGTTTTGCAGGATGCAAGAATGATGGCGAAAAGGTGATATATAACTCATTATTTATTATTGTAATTTATATAGGTCATTGTAAAATGAATATATGTATAATGTAGTCTCATGTTATAGAAAAGTTATATTTAAAATTTTCTAATATGTATGAGATTCTAGTTTTAGGGATATCTTAGGAAATGTGCTAATATGTATGAGATGTTAGTTTTAGGGATACATCTAATCATAGGTTCAATTTGATTCATAGTTACGTGCGGTAAAAAGGTTATATATATATATATATAAAACCTTTTACCGCACGTAACTATGAATCAAATTGAACCTATGATTAGATGTATCCCTAAAACTAACATCTCATATACATATATACATATATATACATATATATACATACATTTATACACACACACACACACACACACACACACACATGGTAAATGAATTTGAAGTTAATATTTTATAGTGAATTATCAGTGTTCAATAAATGCTTAATTAATTAGTGTGTTGTATTCTTACCTTGTACATGTAATAAAGAGATTTAATCAAAACACTCAACCCTAATATAAGATTTGTGCATAACATGTCTTCTTGTGTGATCCTTCTTACCATAGAAGATAGTGAAACCATAGAATGAACTTAACCTTATACTCGATGACAACTTTTAGTATAGGTAAACAAGACCCCTAGTTTGAGTTTAGCGTCATAGTCGGTATGTTTAGTGACATTTTCATGAATCCACCTTTTAGGAACGACATGGTCCAAATGTATCCAGAGTGTTTGGTTTCCTTCTAGGTTTGGAAACTATGTGTGGGGTCTGACACCGTGTTGAGTGGTGAAGACCACCTTGGAAGTCACCTTAAGAGTCCTTGTTCGAAGCAACGACTATGCAGCGTAACCTTACCATCTATGGAGTAAGTAGAGCTATTACTCCCTTAGTATCCTAGTGGTCTACCAAGTTTTACAAAGTTAGATCTATAATTGTTTCTTTTCATCGAATGAATTCCTTGTGGGACTGTTGTCTAAAATAAGATCACTTTTATTTTTGGTCAACTGACCCCCTTTTCCCCCTTTTGTGATTTAATCTGATTTTTATATATTTTAAGCACTCAAGGTTTCCTGAAAATATCTTCATCAGATATGAAATTTCTTCCCCTTTCTGAAAATGTAAAGAAATCCTTATAACTCTTCGTATTTTTCAAGTTAAGGGCCGGCGGGCCTTGGAAGGATTTTTTTGCCAAAAGTGGGCCAGCGGGCTTGGGGGAGATTTTTTGCCAATGGGAAAATTGCAGACCGGTGGGGCGTCAGGGCATTTTGGAACTTTTGTAATTTTCACAAAAGGCACAAGTTATCATCGCGGGCTTGCGGGCACGGATAAGAATATTTTTGCTAAGTGGAAAATGCGGGCCGACGGGCTTGAGGATGACTTTTTGTTTCCCAATTCCCAAGTATAAATGTGGGTAGCGGGTCTATGGGGCATTTTGGAACTTTTATAACTTTTTACAAAATGGTGCAGTTTTAAAGTGTGGGCCCGCGAGCCCACGAGAGTCTTGTCACCTAAGGTAAAGTCACAGACCCACGGAGGGTGCCACGTGCCTCATCTACACAACTCTAAAG